>OX637701.1:30427310-31627310 GCA_951802165.1 Adalia decempunctata | reverse complement strand
TCTAGCCAGTTTTCATGTATTTTCTCAATCTTTGAGTCTTGAAATGTTTCATTTCTGAGTCCTACTCTAATTAATGAACTGAAATAATATCAAAAAGTACCGTTTTCCACCCACAACACCAAGAAAACTTCAAAAACAGTACACACTACAATGTAAACACCGTATCTGTTGGCTAATTGTACGTCACAACATGCATGCCAAAAAGTGGTGGGGTGAAAGGGCGCTGACCGGTGTTTGAGTATCCGTGGGTACACACTTCGAAATATTTTTGTCACATATTTAATTAATATGAATTCTCATATAGTCATATAGTTTAGCCCCAGAATCCTTTTCTTTGGTTTTACCATAGTTTATGTCGATGCTCTCTTTTGTATTTTGTATTTCGCTAAACCTACTCCGGATGACGGTCCAGGTATGAAAAACGACGTTTATAACCTCAAAAGGAGTGCGAAAATTGCATTATGCCTTGGACCAAATCTGAATTATGATGCCGTTTAGATAGCTCAATTTAATTTATAGGGTGCATGGAGGGATTATAACATCAGGAAGCTTTCAGAAAGAGTGTGATGAAAATTTCGAAAAAGTCGCTGCTCGCTTCTAGTTTTCGACAGAAACATATTGTTGAAGTTCTGTAACTCCGCTTCATTAAACTCACTAATGGTCATTCATGATTAAAGCTTGTTCGGACTAGGCCAGTATTTAAGTCGAGTGGAGAGTCGATTCGCCCACTGTACCACAGTATCAAAGACTCTTAAACAGTATAAGGTAGTAGGTACATCATCCTGTGACTCTACTCGACTCGATTGCTGGCGTTCACACACGCAAATTATTCGCTACTCGACTAATCTACTGGCCTAGTCCGAACAAGCCCTAACAGCTATTTTCAATTTGATCCTGCTCAAATCAAGTCATAAATGCCCTTTTATTCAGGATGCAGTAGGAAATATGAATTAATTAAAAAAAATCGTTACAAAATGGCGAAGGACCCAGTTCGTTAAACAATGTTTTGAAATTCCAAGATTTATTCACATCTCGAGCGGCTTGGAAAATCGGAATCAGGTTGGTAATGCCCGTTCAGTGATATTTTGAGTTGTAGAATTCAGGTTGGAGTTGGAAATAACACTGACATTTTGTTCTGTCATTAATGTTTCGAATAAATTTGGCGAATAGTTTAGCAAGTAAATAAATATCTTTACAATGAGGCTCTCGAAGAGTGTACAGCTAATAATTGGAAAGGCTTTCCATAGCACATATGAAAAGAAATAAGAGAAGATTAGTCGATGAGTTCAGAGCGTCCGAAAGTTTAAAAATTCTTCAAACTCACGCCTCCTTCCCCACCGCCTCTAGTTATTGGAATAACTAATAAAAACATCTTCAATTTTATTTTGATTTATGGCTTTGAAGCGGACAATATTTCACTTGAAGAAGTTTTTATGGTAAGGGTAATGATGGTTACGTTTGTCGGTACAATAAAGGCGAGTTTATACAGCAACTAAAATAAAATAAGAACTAAAATAAAATAAAATAAAATAAGAATGTTCACTTGATGCATTTCAATGACAGCGTTTATACAGGAAATAAGCTAAAATAAGGAATAAGAATAAGAAAAAGAGATGATCAACTTTTATCTTTTTCGCTTATTTTATTTGGAAAATCATAGTGCGCATGACCCAAATCCACTCCCCAATCTTTTCCGTATTGACACTTTTGACAAGTTCTAAGCCGAATTTTCGCGTGACAATATTTTAAAACTATTTCGTCTGTTTTGAAATATTCGTGTTTTCGCGTCGAACTGGTGACGTCACGCACCAAATAATTTGAAGCGGTTTGAAAGCAGGTAGCGGAATAGTTCGAACTGCAGTTTGAAGTTTGTAATCAGCTGATTGAGGAATATAGGTTATGTTTGTTGGATTTATTTTGTTTTCACCGTTTTTATTTTGAATAAATAATAATAATAACTGTTCTTCATTGCATTTAAGCCATTTTTTCGCGTGAATCAAGGTTCAAAACTATTTCAAAAACATTTCGAAGTAAACGTCACCAGTTCCATGCATCGCTAAAATCATAAAATGCCACAATTTCAAAACGGTGACGTCATCATAGAAATGTCAATTCGATTTATGAATTTAAAAGTTAGAAACATGATACACGCACATAATAATCAAAATATTTATAATTTTAGGTGTGTTTATTGTTTATTTGTAAATTATTATTAAATCTTGTATTTTCAAATTGGACTCATTTTATGATGAATTTGAATGTTCTCGTCCTGATTAACGACTTGTTGAAAAAATATACGCAATATTCATATTGATTGAATCAAGAGGAAGAAGCCGTAAAATCAATTTCAAAAATTTGAACATACATTTTCAAAACTAAATAATATTTCAGAATTCTAAAATAACGGTGTGTTCTACTCGAAGTGATTTATTACTTCGCAGTCACAGGTTACAATGCATTCTTAAAACAAAGCTGTCATTTTCAAATAATATTCAATGCAATGAAGAACAGTTATTATTATTATTTATTCAAAATAAAAACGGTGAAAACAAAATAAAATCCAACAAACATAACCTATATTCTTCAATCAGCTGATTCCAAACTTCAAACTGCAGTTCGAACTATTCCGCTACCTGCTTTCAAACCGCTTCAAATTATTTTGAACCATTTGGTGCGTGACGTCAGTAGTTCGACGCGAAAACACGAATATTTCAAAACAGACGAAATAGTTTTAAAATATTGTCACGCGAAAATTCGGGTTTAATATTGTTTGAATATGACAGCTTTGTTTTTAGAACGCATTGTGACCTGCGACTGTGAAGTAATAAATCACTTCGAGTAGAGCACACCTTTATTTTAGAATTCTGAAATATTATTTAGTTTTGAAAATGTATGTTCAAATTTTTGAAATTGATTTTACGGCTTCTTCCTCTTGATTCAATCAATATGAATATTGCTTATATTTTTTCAACAAGTCGTTAATCAGGACGAGAACATTCAAATTCATCATGAACTGAATGGAGTCCAATTTGAAAATACAAGATTTAATAATAATTTACAAATAAACACACATAAAATTATAAATATTTTTATTATTATGTGCGTGTATCATGTTTCTAACTTTTAAATTCATAAATTGAATTGACGTCACCGTTTTGAAATTGTGGCATTGTAGCGATGCATGAACTGGTGACGTTTACTTCGAAATGTTTTTGAAATAGTTTCGAACCGTGATTCACGCGAAAAAATGGCTACAGATTAGAAAACTAAATGAAATGACAACTAATCATTGTCAAAAAATCTGCGATTTGATTGGTTCATTCTTATTTCTTATTTTATTCTAGTGATCTCTATAAACCTATGTTTTCTGCTCTTATTTCTTATTTTATTTTATTTTAGTTCTTATTTTATTTTAGTTGCTGTATAAACTCGCCTTAATCTGCATCTCAATGTCAATAACAGAGAATTTGTGAGATATGGGTGATGTAAAAGGAGTTCAGAACAATTTTTATGACTATAAAAAATTCACTGGGTTTCTAGCTGAAAATGCTCAGCAATAGTTTTATGTATACAAATCTTACCTGAACAATAGGAACAGATTTATATTTGTCGACTGGTGACAAGGCAGTTATTAATCAATTAGTCCAGTATTGTATTATTACAATACCTAGGCAAAAGGTCCGACGAAATGTCTGTGAATACAGAATAGAATCGAAAATATCTTATTCCTAAAATTTCGTTTTTTTTTAAGTTCTGGGATGGAACTGATATTTTTTCAATTCAATTTCCATTCATACTGAGGGATATTGCTACATAAATTACAATTATGTGAAGAAAATATTTATATTCAATATAAGATACTTCTTTCGAGATTTCTGCGTTCTTCTTGAGATTATCTGCAATTTCTTGAGAAACACCTGATTAATTTGATCTTTTCTTCTTCAATTGGCCAAATTCTACATATATCAAGTCCTGTCACGGTCCCCAAAGGTTTATAATCGGTGAATTTTCATGAAGGATCTTTCTGGAAGAATTCTCCGATTATCAACAGACTTCATAGATAAATCTCATAATTGATAATAATGACGGCAATTTCAAGGCGACCTTATCATAGTTCGGTTAGTACCCAACACTAAGAAAAGTTCAACCGATTTTTACGCCCTGGAATTCAATCAGATGATCCGTCACCAATCTAACGATTACAGTTTCAAAATTAAGAATAGAAATCTACTCAAATAAATACCCCGAATGGGTTGATCCGTGCTCGACATATGAACGTCACTCGTTCTTTGTTGGCAGGCTAATAGAAGACTTTTTGTGGGATCTTCGAAGTTTTTACCTTAGGTTTATTCCTCATCGAATTGTACTGATCTAGTAAAAAGATTCTGTCATCGTTATCTGCTTCATAACTACCGAGGAGATAAAAATGATGGAGAATATACCCAAATTAGGTACAGGTATGGAATAAACTTCACGAACGATTTGTTGTTAGACATTTCATAGATCGGTTAAATATGCCGGCCCTCACACAAAACTATAATTTAGGACTTCTTTTCTGTTGAATGTCGCGGCGCGGTACTTGTTCTTTTCCTAATGATATGTTTTTTGTTTTTCATTTCTAAATATCAAGTATCGCTTCTTATTTAATAGAGTAGTATACAACAATCTAGAAATGATTAAACAATTGAAAATGATGAAAAAAATATGCCTGATAGATATCTGGCCGTAGACAATAATATTAAATTATTCACATGTAATTTATACAGGGTGTTAAACCATAAACTAGACAAATATATAGCGGTGTAGATGACATCGAGAAAGTCATTTTTGCCTTATGACATATACTCCGTTTTCGAAGCATAAGCGAGGTACAAGGTGTTCAATGTCAACTTCCAGCAATATTATGTCAACTGTGGTTTTGCGAAAACTTTGAAATACAGGTTTTCGGTCACATCTTAGTTTTAGTACTCAATTAATTTATCTACATGTAATTTATACAGGGTGTTTTTTCATTAAACTAGACAAACATATTATATAGCGGTGTAGATCACACCGAGAAAGTCATTTTTGCTTTATGACATACGAGTATACACCCATTTCGAAGCATAAGCGATAATAAGCTTGTCAACTTCCAGCAATATTCTGCCAACTGTGATTATGCGAGACCTTCGAAATATAGGTTTTCGGTCACATCTTAGTTTTAGTACTCAATTCAATCAAGGTGTAGTGTGAAAGGGTTCGAAAACCCAGAAATCCTGCAAAGTTGGAATT
Organism: Adalia decempunctata; assembly: GCA_951802165.1. Lineage (NCBI taxonomy): Eukaryota > Metazoa > Arthropoda > Insecta > Coleoptera > Coccinellidae > Adalia > Adalia decempunctata. Next base: position 31,622,039 of record OX637701.1, on the reverse strand, counting down.
TTTTTCCGAGTTACAAAATTAAGAAAGTACTCTTTCAACATATTGGACTTCTTGGGTAACATACACAAAAAACGATGGTTTCATCGTTTTATTATAATCGCTCTCAAGTGTCTAGATGGAATTAAGTGCTCTGCTCAGGAGAAGATGAATTCATCTATTTGAAACCTTCATAGTTGAGTTAAAGTTGTTTCATTCTTGACAATGACTCGTTTTATTGGTTATTCAAGATCAATAGAAACGGGAGAACATCTATTGCAATTCATTAATAACATTCACAGTTTCGAGTTCAAAGAGTTTTTATCCTTAATCTTCTTGGTCTTGACAGATATCAAATATTAATCTGTCAGCCTTTTTCCCAAATTTATTCGAGTAAAATTGGGAAAAACTCTGATTTTTCAGCTAGAATGATGAGGGTATGACTGGATATCCATATTCATTAGATTAATTAGGTTTTGATTTTATTTTTTTGACATCGAATCCTGACGACACCTATTGACCGATAAATGCCAACTTCAACCTATACCTTCAATTTTCTTTTCATTTAAATCTCCGTAATCATTTTCGCGAGGGACTAATGAATTTATTCAATTTCGACCGAGCCATTCTATGCTACTCCCCCATCCCTTAAGACGACTCTATCTCTCTATCGGATCTCTCCCCGATCCACAAATTTGAAACTCAAACAAGACTCTTAACTAAAACGAGATCGTGATCTGTCTGTAGGAAACTTCCCAAGAAAATTGTCAAGAAGATGATTATGTCAGGTTGGATTTTATCCTTCCACTTAAACTTCCTTTAAGTTTCATCTGGATACGTTTTGTGCTTGGTTTATCGACTGCTCCAAATTGGAAAGTTCTGTTCAGAATGAAATAAGCTCTAACTCAATATGGAATTCAGGAATCCCAGTTGAATTCCCAGTCTTTCGGTTATTCGGAGAAGTATGTGGATATACATAACATAATTTGTGCATACATAACATACCGAGTGTAACAGCCAAATGGAATAAATTCGATAACGAATAAATGAGGGGGTGTTAGAATAAATGCTCGGACACGTCGATTTGTAATTTTAAATGCCCATATTTTTCAAGAAAATAAAATTATTTAGGGTGTTGCATGCGACTGTGGCCAATACCAATATTCTTATTTCGAATGCAACCCCCTGTATATTATTTATTTTTTGGATTCTTCAGCAAATTATAGACATAATTCATGTACAATCTTCAACTTTTTCGGAAATAATAAGTGATTAGCATGTTGCCAAGACGTTCGCGGCGAGCATTTTGAACATTTCCTACATTGACATTAATGTTTTTTTGTTTTTTTTTTAATAATTAAGAAATAATCAGTATTACTTATTAGGTTTTAGGTGTAATGTACCGAATTTGTGAAATAAAATAATTTTCATTCAAAACGTTGATTTTTGCAATAAATCTGAGAACACTTAATACTTCCGAAAAAGTTAAAGATGGGTATAGGACATTGTGCATGAATTGTGTCTAGAATTCTCTGAAGAATCCAAAAAATAAATAATATACAGGGGGTTGCATTTGAAATAATAAAGTTGGTATTGACCACGGTCACATGGAGCACCCTATACAATATTATTTTCTTGAAAAATATGCGCATTTGAAATTACAAATCGACGTGTCCGAGCGTTTTTCCCAACAAGCCCTCATTTATTCGTTATCGAATTTATTCCATTTGGCTGTTACACTCTGTATAATAATGCTGTGTATGTTAATTCCAAAAATTAACTTCTCTATGTATAATCAAATTAATAGCAGTGGACATTGTGTGGTTATTTCGGGAGTCATACTAGAAATGATGATTGTATGTGAATACAGGGTGAGTCTTTGACTTGTACATATATTTTAACTGTAGATTCCTCTCATCAAACGAAACACTTTTTTCTTATACCATTTTTCAGAATTCGGTTTGGTTTGGGAGATACAGGGTGTCGAAAATCCATGAAAAAAACACTTTTCTGTTTATATCTTCGGAACCGTTATTTCGAATGAACTGAATTTTGGTTGATTGTTTACTCTATTCATGGTGTATATTCCTCAATTGAAACTTATTTCATATTTCTACTGGTAAAAAAGTTACAGTATAGTCGACTTATAAATTCACGCAAAAATACTATAAAACCACTTGAAAAAGATGAACGGTTCACGTTTTCGAAAGAATTAATTATTTTAGTAAACAAAAGTATTCTTATGTTTTTTCAATAAAACGCGTCATTCTCAAGTTATTCCTAAATGTATAAGATTGAATTAGAGGAAAAAATCATGAATTTCAAGAATAATCTGAGGTGTCCGTGAAGTTAGCACCCACATTTTCGAAAATGAAGAAAATTTTTTTTGCATTCGTTAGTAAATCGTTAGTAACTATTTGTAACCTCAAAATTTCCGTTTGTACCTCAAGGGAACTCATAGAAAAACGCCGCATTCCGCTGGGTGCTAACTTCACGAGCATCCACTTCTCAATTTTTTGCAAAAAAAAAATACGATCGGAAAGTCCTTCGTTAGTAACTATTTGTAACCTGAAAATTTTCGTTTGTAACCTAAACCTTACTGAAAAAATGACACCCCTTGATTGCGAAGTTAGCACCCACATTTTCGAAAATTTACAAATTTTCTATTTCATTCGTTAGTAACTCGTTAGTAACTATTTGTAACATAAAAATTTCCGTTTTCAACCTAACCCTTTGTAAAAAAAAGACACATCTTAGATGCGAAGTTAGCACTCGCATTTTCGAAAATGAAGAAATTTTTTTTGCATTCGTTAGTAACTATTCTCAATATTTTCGTTTGTACCTCAAGGATACTCATAGAAAAACGCCGCATTCCGCTGGGTGCTAACTTCACGGGCTTCCCAATTTTTTGCGAAAAATAATACGATCTGAAAGTCCTTCGTTAGTAACTATGTATTTGTAACAAAAAATTTTTGTTTGTATCTCAAGGGTACCGCAATCCGATGGGTGCTACCTTCACGGGCATTCACATTTTCGAAAAAGAAGAAATTTTCCGTTCATTCGTTAGTAACTCGTTAGTTACTATGCAACATAAAAATTTTTGTTTGTTCTATTCTTCAATGAAAAGGCGACACTTCTAACATGCGAATTCAGAACCCTCATTTTCGAAAATGAAGAAAATCTTTTTCGCATTCTTTAGCAACTCATTGGTTACTGTTACAAATTTTCGTTTGTAACCTTATCTTCATTGAGAAAAACACACCTCTGATATCTGAACATTTTCAAATAAATACTATATAGTTTTTGCTCTCGATAACTTTTATTTATGAACTATTTTTGACTATCAATTTTTTACTCACCAGGAATAGCTTAGGTCATTATACTGCCATTTGTCGCAGAAATGATGGAGCCTTGGAGGTGTATGATGATATGACGAAAAAAATTAAATTAATACCGAAAACAATGGTCGTGCTAAACAATGCGGGTGCTAACTTCGCATGTAAAATGTGTCTTTTTTTCAGTAAGGGTAAGGTGAAAAACAGAAATTTTTATGTTACAAATAGTTACTAACGAGCTACTAACGAATAAAATAGAAAATTTGAAAATTTTCGAAAATGTGAGTGCTAACTTCGCATTTAAGGGGTGTCATTTTTTCAGTAAGGGTTAGGTTACAAACGAAAATTTTTATGTTACGAATGGTTACTAACGAAGGACTTTCCGATCGTATTTTTTTTTCGCGAAAAAATGAGAAGTGGATGCCCGTGAAGTTAGCACCCAGCGGAATGCGATGTTTTTCCATGAGTATCCTTGAGGTACAAACGAAAATTTTGAGGTTACAAATAGTTACTAACGAGTTACTAACGAATGCAAAAAAAAATTTCTTCATTTTCGAAAATGCGGGTAGTAACTTCGCATGTCAGATGTGTCATTTTTTCAGTGAGGGTTAGGTTACAAACGAAAATTTTCATGTTACAAATAGTTACTAACGAAGGACATTCCGATCGTATTTTTTTTTCGCGAAAAATTGAGAAGTGGATGCCCGTGAAATTAGCACCCAGCGGAATGCGGCGTTTTCCATGAGTATCCTTGAGGTACAAACGAAAATTTTGAGGTTACAAATAGTCACTAACGAGTTACTAACGAATGCAAAAAAAATTTCTTCATTTTCGAAAATGCGGGTGCTAACTTCGCATGTCAGATGTGTCATTTTTTCAGTGAGGATTAGGTTACAAACGGAAATTTTTATGTTACAAATAGTTACTAACGAATGAAATAAAAAATTTGTAAGTTTTCGAAAATGTGGGTGCTAACTTCGCATTTTAGGGGTGTCATTTTTTCACTGAGGGTTAGGTTACAAACGAAAATTTTCATGTTACAAATAGTTACTAACGAAGGACTTTCCGATCGTATTTTTTTTCGCACAAAATTGGTAAGGTCCGTGAAGTTAGCACCCAGCGGAATGCGGCGTTTTTCTATGAGTACCTATTCTTTAGGAACAAACAAAAATTTTGAGGTTACAAATAGTTACTAACGAATGCAAAAAAAAAATTCTTCATTTTCGAAAATGCGGGTGCTAACTTCGCATGTCAGATGTGTCTTTTTTTCAGTAAGGGTTAGGTTACAAACGGAAATTTTTATGTTACAAATAGTTACTAATGAGTTACTAACGAATGAAATAGAAAATTTGTAAATGTTCGAAAATGCAGGTGCTAACTTCGCATTCAAGGGGTGTCATTTTTTCAGTAAGGGTTAGGTTACAAACGAAAATTTTCATGTTACAAATAGTTACTAACGAAGGACTTTCCGATCGTATTTTTTTTTTCGCAAAAAATTGTGAAGTGGATGCCCGTGAAGTTAGCACCCAGCGGAATGCGGCGTCTTTCTATGAGTTCCCTTGAGGTACAAACGAAAATTTTGAGGTTACAAATAGTTACTAACGAGTTTCTAACGAATGCAAAAAAAATTTTCTTCATTTTCGAAAATGTGGGTGCTTACTTCACGGACACTAATCTGAGTGCTGTCCTGAGTTAAATCTCATCGAATATGATTTTTCTCTGGCCCTCAACAAGTTACCAACGTTGTCAGAATGTTTTTCAACTTTGTCAAGACTAAAATCTCTATGATGAAAAAAGTTGGATGTAGAGATATGTGATAATAAAATTCCACATTCGTGGGACATAAAATTATTCATTTTATATGCAGTTTCTATTTGAAATTCATTGTTACCAGTCCTTCAGCAAAATATCTATCGAAACAATATAACTCGACACCAGAACGACACTAATATTACATCAATTCACTGAAAGTCATTTACATAATCATCACCTGTTTGCTTCATTCCCTGTAAATAAATAAAGCGTGAAATTCGTTTATGCCGTGCGGACTAACGTTTTAGGTTGGACTGGTTGGAGCACAGAGCATCGCGGGTACATCTACGGCCTTCTGAAAGGAAGATTGGCCTACTCTTCCCTTCAGAAGGCCGTGGATGGCAACTGGAATTAGGAACGTAGCGCTATATTGGCGAGAATCAGAACTACTCTTTCGGCATTTTCAAAAAGCAACGTGCAACGCCTAGACGCTTTCAGCGATTGTGATAGTTCATCCGCTAACGATAGGGGACGTACTGCTTTCTTGAGTTCGCATTGTTTGAAGAGAAAATCGGCAATCTGGCATCGTCTTCTCTATAGTTCTGTGCTATATCACAGAGAATGTGGTAAGCTTAGGTCATTGACCCTGAATCATATGACTTTGGTTAATGGAGTTAGGATAGGTTAGTGAAAAACCATTTTTTGTGCGATCGTTTTAGAATATCGAGGAAAATATGAACAAATTATTGGTGTTTACAAACTAATCTTCAGGAAAATCGAAGGAGGAACTTATTTTGGTGGGAGAAATATAGCTTTTCAATTGCCGAAATGATCGGACAGAACTGAGTGTTTTGTTAGGAAATATCGTGTTTGTAACATTCTTATTCAAATAAGGTCAGTGCTTGAGTGTTTTCTAATTGTATCAACCAGAACATCTGATAATCACCTCAATTTCAATCGAAAAGTATGAACTTTGAGGTGTTTGCAGAGAATTGATCCAGGCACGCATTAAGCTCAACTTTTTTTTTCAAATGGCTATATCTCTTTAACAGAGCCGAATTCGGAAAAATGGAAAATGAAAAAAAGGTTTCCTTTAGCATCAAGAATCTACAGTTAAAATGTATGTACAAGTCAAAGACTCACCCTGTATAGTTATAGAAATCTTATTTTCTACTGAGCAGAAGTAGACTTTACGATGTAGATAGGGCTTATCTCGTACCATATGCGCTAAGTTCAATGTCAATGATGAAGGGTGGTTCTCAGACGTATAGAATTTCGGAATAAATTTAAACAAAGATCATTTTTTTAAATGGACATGAAATTTACTTTACACGAAAGATAATCTCCCGACATTTCAATTTGAATAGAATTTTCAATGACTTTTTACAACGTTCTGGCAATAACGCGGCGAATGTTTGCCTCCAAATGGTCAACATATACTATCTATACAGCGTGCCAAAAAAGTAGTGTAACTCGTCAATAATTCTTGTAGGAAGAATCATCAAGGAAAGCCATCGCAGATAATGGATGGGCACGTTTTCTGAATCTGTGGCAGGTTCATTCATTTTCATTCCGCTATTTTAATTTTGTGTGACTAATGACGTTTCGAACAGTGTTGTCATCGCGATATCGCGTAGGAAAAGTGAAATTTGAATTCATTCCTGAATATTATTAGCAAAATACGTTGAAAAATGGTTCGTATTTGTCGTGTTTGTGGTAAATTCGACTATTTGAATCTTTGGTCTGGGTGCCGGTGGAACAAATTGAAAATTATTAATAAAGTTTTCTTACTTTTTAACGTTAGTATTAAACGAAAATATCTTGGAGTGGGGGTCAGAAGTCAAATACCTAGGAATAACACTAGATAGCAAACTTCTGTGGAATAAGCATGTTGATAATGCTACTGGTAGAGCTACAAGAGCTCTGATGGCATGCAGGCGTCTATGCGGCAGGAATTGGGGCTGTAATCCAAAAATAATGCGATGGATGTACGTCATGATTGTAAGACCTATAGTCACATATGGGGCAGTAGCCTGGTTTGCTCAGATGAGTCAGGTAAGTACGAGGAAACTGCTCGACAAAGTACAAAGGCTTGCCTGTGTGTGCATCACGGGAGCTATGAGAACGTGCCCAACCATGCCGCTTGAGATCATCACAGACCTTTACATCTAGTGATTGATAGGGTAGCCCATGAGGCCATCCTCAGAGTATCTAAAGAAGGAGCAGGCAATTAGAGAGTCCTCTCTGAATGACCACACCTCATCTGCAAACCTTCTTAGTGATGTAATGATCAAGAAAGTAAGCACTGAGAAGAACTTCAGTACAATGCTGAGTAAAAGAGAGGATTGGGAAAGGGAATACACCAACTACAATCTCAAAGAAAATACAATGAAATGGTATACACATTGTTCTAAAACCGCTACAGGAGCTGGCGCTGGGATTTACGGGACAAGTACCAAGTGTGCACTATCGTTAGGCTCCTGTACAAGCGTCCTTCAAACGGAAATACTTGCAATCGGAAGATGTCTAGATATAAATCTAGAAAGAATCTATCAGAAGTGCGATATAGCTATTCATACAGATAGTCAAGCTGCTATTAAAGCACTGAGCTCCTACGTCATTGACTCAAAGCTGAAGAAACTCAACTAGTATCGAGAACAAACGTTTAACCTTCTCTATGGAATTAGATAGAGAAGGTCAAACGTTTGTTCTCGATACTAGTTGAGTTTCTTTGACCATTGTGATTTGTGTCTTTTGATATAATTTCTTGTGTAACAAAGTATTATTTTAATTGTTGTCAGAGTTGATATTTACACGCTATTAAATGTTTCAGTCTTGAAAAAAATCCGAACCAAGGATCGAAACGTCGACAATTCAAAAAAGGATTTGTTTTATTTGCCCAGTCCTTAAGCCACAAACTTATTATTCCTATTTAATTGAAGGACACGAAGGAGAGAATTATGGCAAAAAATCGAATGTTTATTTATAACATTAGCGGAGTTATATCCGATAAATGCATATAGTCTATTCATAACTAAATTAGAGCATTGAATTCTTCAATTTTTGAATAAACGCCACATTTTTTTGTCGGACAACTGGTGCACTACATTGTATTTTCAAGGTGAAGAGAAAATAAGAAAAAAAAGGTATTATTCATAATTTTTTTAACTCAGAAAATCGTCGTTTTCGACTTGTCGGACAAGAAAAATGCAACATTCTTTCTGTCGGACCTTTGCATTTATATATTTCATATGGTTACATCAACCGATTCTGAAAAAATCAGGCACCCGGACTACTTGATTTGTGTTTACACAGATATGTTCTACCCTCATCATTTCTAAGTGACAGTGGCGTAGATTCTTCGATTTCTTGAATTTCACTCTTCAGATTCCCTCCGATATTGAGAGAAGGAACATCAATTCTGAATTAAGCTGACTCTGTTGACTTAAAATCTGTTCTCATTAAGAACTGACTGAATCTTGGCTTCAACAATTCTCGAATTTATGAATGAGATTCTGTGTCTCCTCTTTCTGTGCTCTAAGGTTGAACCTGATTGTTTAGAACCATAATTGTGAATAACGTATGGACCGTATCATCGGTTCAAATAAATATATCAGGCATTTTTTTAAACTTTATGTGTTATTTTATTTCCTATTGCTCGCAAAGAACAATCACCCCTGATTTCACACTGAGGGCCAAGGAGAGAACCTTGACAAGAAGTGGAAGTTTTAGAAAATCCAGTTATAGACCAATTCCAGCATGGTTTTTGACATGCAGACGTTTTGAGTATTGAACCCAGGCTTTAACAAACTCAGTATGAAACAATTAGGGAAAATGTAGGACAGTACTAGGAGTTCATTGGGAACCTCATTGTTCTAATCTTGTAATGGGAGAAAGCTTCCAAAATTACTGATGATAAGGCGAAATTTCAATCTCCTTCAGGATGGTGTCTGGTGTGTTCTGAGCTGGCCTAAAGTCGGGAAATTCCTCTAAAAGCCGGACATGTGGCAACACGAGTGCCGTTGAAATCTCATCACTTCCAAATGTCTTGCTTTTTATCGAGAACCCATTCTTCCATGTCCTCGACACTGTCCTCGACGTTCTACTTCAATATATTCAATGTTGAAAGATTCCGCGTCCAGAATTTTTTACGGACGAAATCGATGGAGTGGAAGTAAGTAGGCCTTGGCCATAGTAGAGTATCCGGCAAAAATGATGTCGAATGGTTTTATCCGTTCACTTAAAGTTTCCCTAACTTTTTTCCCGTTCCTTGTTTTCGGCCTCTTCCAGATTCTCATAGTGAAGAGTTCTTCCATCGGATTCACCGAGGCTTAATATTTACAGAATGGAAAAGCGTAATCTTTCAAACAACTTTTTACTCTGTTCATTATTCAAACTAGAAAGTGCTTCGAATGAATCTCACTACGATCTTCATTATCATATAATGAATTAATTCTTCTTTGGAAGATGCGTAATCAATGATTGAGGGGCCGAGGATTAAAAAGAAATGGCGTCTTGTTTTTACTTCATTCGAGCTGTAACTGGTTGAATCTCAGGAATTAATCTATAAGGGGGAAAACTGGGTTCATCAGATCAAAATGTTATGTGACAAGTAATTTGAAAATATAAAAGGTTTGATCTTTTTGTGAAATAGTAATTTACGTAACAAGTCCGGAAAATAGGGTTTTTTTGGACGAATAGACAGAATTCTAGGACGAGCCGGAGGCGAGTCCTGGAAGTCTGTGAGTCCAAAAAAACGACGTGAGTTTTTCCGGCCTTGGCCGGAAAGTACGTACTTTCCGGACTACGCCGGGAAATGTTACTTTCTCAAAGAAAAAGCGTCCGGGAAGTGGGTACTTCCCGGACGGTTGCCGAAAAATAATTTTCCACAGCCTAAAGGCCGCAACGGACGACGATCGATAATATAATCTATATATATAAAAGAAAGATGTTGGTTACACCATTTATAACTAGAGATCGGATGGACTGTTTGTTACGAAACTTCATTTATGGAATCGTCTTTGGTCTGGTTATTATAAAATACAATAAAACTTCGAAAAAATTGATGAAAGTTTTACTTATGCAGGAAATGCTTTTCCTTCTTTTGAATAAGGCAACTGGGTGTCGCTACCGTTGATGCGTAGTCGTACAGTGAATAGACAAGTCACTGTACGTAGTCGTAGGTTGATATTACCGCTGTTAGCTGGCGATATGTGATTCGCATAGAACTCATGGTAACACGGAAGTCTATTGCCAGATCAAAAAGCGGGTAAACTCATCTCAAGTTGGTAAAACAGTGAATTTTTACCGAAAGATCAAGTATCTGATTTTGACGATCAGTTTCAAACGTGAGTTGGTCATCTTCATCTTTTTTCTTTATTTTTGGAATGCTTTCGAATTTCTGTTTGGGTAATAGATATATTTGCGGAAATAACTGAATCCAAAATTGCCCATAATTAGTAATTGACATATTATATTCGTGTTTCTGTTCGCACAGAGACAGTATTGTAGGCGTCAATAATTTTGAAACGTTTGCTCACCGGACTAAACTCATGATATACAATAATGTTTCATGGGTTGCCTAATCTGATCTGGTCGAATGACCATCAATAAATTTGAATATGAGTTCAACATAATTCACAGTGTTGATAATTTTGCCGTGTCGATCGTACTATCGACATTTTAACATCTCGATTTGTCTTTTAACGAGCTTGATATCGTCAACTAAATTGAACAAATTGAAGAGAGATTGACAGCTTCTATCCATGGAATAATGAGAATCGCGCTGCTCTACCAACTGAGATGTTTACCCATTATTTTGAGCTTAGCAGCATAGCTAAGATGTCTTAAATAATGGTGTGACCACTGATTAGATTTTGAGAATATAAGACAAGTTTTGTTTTTGCCACTTCAGGTTGGGCCATTAACAAATGACTGATTTTTTAATTCTGGTCGACGGGCTGTGTTAATAGTCGATAGTTCATTAAAGGAATAATTTTTGTTCATATTCTTGACATTTCGATTCATATAAGAGGAAAGGTACCTATAATATGGATTATACTCCTGCTATTCACAGTCACATGAGGTACTGCAAAAAAAAACTGTACAACAATTAAAAACAAAAAGTTATATGTTCAAGTTCAACAATTAGTTACCGCTTAAATAAAGAGAATTCTTTCCATGTGAATTACAAAATTATTAAAATTTTGTATATTTTGAACTTTGCCTAATTTGCAATGGTAAGTTTATACAACTTTTAAGTATAATTCGGGCGGTACAAAGTTCGCCGAGCCAGCTAGTATAATATATATTATATCTCATATACAGGGTTATCATTAGCATTAGACGTTTCTCGGCTTCTATGAGGAGAATATTTCTGAAACTTGGCACACGGCCGTTTTTCAAAGGAGAAAATCATGCTAAAATATTTTCATCGAAATCGCACTTCCGGTTATACCGGAAGCTTTGGTATTTCAAATGGAACTACCTATTTTTCTAACCAGAAAGCGATTCCCTCTTGAATTTTATACATTTTTTATCTGAAACATTTTTACGTTGTTGTCATGGTAACGAAGATATAAGGATTCCTATGAGAAAATGGCCAGTGTCAGAGGTCCGCGAAACGTATCATAGCATGCATGCTATCCATAATGAAAAAACAAATGAAGGATCTTACGAAAATTCAATAATTTTGCTTCGTATTGCATGGCTTTCGAATCATGTTGTTCTTTTGGAACTGTCACAATAAATTCATATTTCTGAGAAATTTCAAACCGCAATATCTTCGTTTTTTCAAATTGCATGACCATTTTTTTTGTACAGAAAACAATTGAAGATGGACATAAGGAACCCTTGAAAAAATGTTTGAAATTAAATTTTCTGTACAAAAAATATGGGCATGCCATTTGAAAAAATGAAGTTATTGCAGTTTGAAATTTCTCAGAAATATGAATTTATTGTGACAGTTCCAATAGAACAACATCATTCGAAAGCCATGCAATACGAAGCAAAATTATTGAATTTTCGAAAAATTATTCATTTGTTTCTTTATTATGGATAGCATGCATGCTATGATACGTTTCGCAGACCTCTGAAACAGGCCATTCTCTCATAGAAGTCCTTATATCTTCGTAACCATGACAACAACATAAAAATGTTTCAGATGAAAAATGTGTAAAATCCAAGAAGGAATCCATTTCTGGTTAGAAAAATAGGTAGTTTCATTTGAAATACCAAACTTCCGGTACAACCGGAAGTGCGATTTCGTCGAAAATATTTTAGCATGATTTCCCCCTTTGGAAAACGGCAGTGTGCCAAATTTCAGAAATATTTTCCCCATAGAAGCCGAGAAACGTCTATTGCACGGATTATTATGATAACCCTGTATTACACCAATATCGCTCCTGATGAAAATGAATCAAGCACCGCGGACGACGCTATAATATATATTCCGATATTACGATATTTTGCTATGATAAAATGACATATGTCAATGCAAAGCTATAATATATATTATATTATCGCTCGCCGTCCGTTGCGGCCTTAAGTCAACAAATTTATCCAAGCGTGGAAAGGCAAAGTATCTTTTCTTTTTTTTTATAAAATCTGCTTATCATGCAATTAAATGAAACACAAAGCAGAAAAATTATAACAAAAAAATTTATTTCTCTTAGTTAACCCATCCGAGACTCAATCTCTTTTCAGAGGTTTCAAGAATAACAATAATTGTTACAATCTACTCAAATTTCCAACGGATTCCTGAGTTATTGATAGATGCCATAATAATCTAGTTCGATTTCGAAGAAGTTATTTCTGAATCCTTCCATTAATTGTCCTCTCCTTTCTCAATACTCTTCTCGTAAGAACTGGTAGAGACTAGAGATGCAGCTAAAATGACAGATAATGATATAAATGCTGATTCCTTCAATTTCCTTAATTGGCATAGTTTCTCTGGTAGGGATTCCTGCTTCATTCTGTTGGATATTGTGGCGATCATTCGATTTCAGAATATGCTGGGATCTCGATCCTGCGGCCTATCTACTCGTGATGAAATTTTCATGTTTTTTTGCTCTCGATATATCTCCAATACAACAGTTTTCAGTTAATTTGTTATGGTGTTTCAAATATGCCTTATTATGAGACCTATCAGTACAAATTCGGTCCTTTTTCACAGGTTTCTAGGTCCACGAGTTATTCACAAAACCAACTCTTTGGAAAAAGGGCCGACTAGTATCGACTTCATTTCGAAATCTTCATCAGGGCTCTGAAATAGAACAACATGAACTATAAGAAAAAATAAAACAAATCATCAGGAATTTGGACTTTAATGTTTTTTGCTGAATTTCTTCAATTCATCACCAACGTTTCGGATCCAGTTGATCCTTTATCAAGGCTCGAATTTACTCTAATTTAACAAATATTTTGGAAGAACCATTATTTAAAACTTTAATTTTCTTCAAGAATCAGAGTGTGTCGAACAAGAAGTTAGGTTAGAATATATCTATTTGTCAAATTTAAAATATTTTGTTATATTTCTTATAAAAAATATAACACTCTGATTCTTCAAGAAAATTAAAGTTTCAAATAATGGTTCTTCCAAAATGTTTGTTAAATTAGAGTAAATTCGAGCCTTGATAAAGGATAAACTGGATCCGAAACGTTGGTGATGAATTGAAGAAATTTAACAAAAAAGATTGGAGTCCAAATTCCTGATAAATTGTTTTATTTTTTATAAAATGGACGAAAATTTCGATACAGATAAACTATAATAATTTCAGATTTTCAAAACTACAATAATTGAAGTGAAAAGTAAGGTTTCAATCTTCTGATTATTAAGAGGTTAATACCTTGTTTTTAACACAAACAATCAAATATATAAGTTAGGAAACAGGTTCGTAAAATCGTATGAATTTTTTACGTACATTTCCACTTCGTGTGGTTCCGTTGTCAATATTTTCGATGTCAATTATTAAAATTCCGTAAAGGATAACAGCTGCTCGCTTGGAAAACTTGAGAAAGACTGATGTCGTCAAATTAGATCTTTCTGGAAAATACGCGGATTTGAAAGACAATTTGCGCACTTGGATTGGAAAACAAACTGCTATATGAAAATTTTCTTTTTTTTTTCATTTTTTCCTCCGGGTCTTTGTTTCTGAGATACAAGGTGTCAAAAATGTTTTTCAGTTTTTTGCTAATATCTCAGGAACCCTTTGAATTACAGAATTGAGTGGTTGTACACACATTGTCACTGAAAATAGCAATATTCTTTCAGTTGACTCGGTTTTATTAGAAGTGACAGTTGCGGAGATATTGAATTCGCACAAAGGTTTCTTCACTCTCCAACTTCTATACCACTGTGTTTTACATAAAAAAGGTACATTACTCTAGTGTGGACATTTTTCGGGAAAACTGACATTTTATGATCAAAAATAATTTGCTACTGCTTTATAAATTTCTTGTTATTGGAAAAATGAGTAGTGATAGAGTAGTTTTATAGGGACTCGAAAACATACACATAAAAGTTATTGAGTGCATAGCCAAAAAATCACGCTCATCTTGGACAGAATACAGGGTGTATTTAAGGGTGAGGCTTTTCTTTTGACAGATGGTAGAACTCATCAAAATAAGTCATTTCCTCAAAATTATGTATTATGCCCCTGTTTCGAGAAAATGAAACTAGAATATTTTCTAGTTTCTAGGTAAATCTGAAAATTCCTCAGTCCGAACCTGCTCCCTCAACTGCTTCTTTGTAGATATCAACATCTCTTGTTTTTTGCCTCCTATCATACATGCTCAGAATATCGATTGTGATCAGTAATCGATCGTGTTACGGCGAGGGTGCGGTGTAGATTGTACAAGTGTTTACGTTCATTCAGATAATGAACTTGTTGATATGCTTCTAATTTATGGCGAATCAAAACAAAATGCCAGTTTAGCGTATAAGTTGTACAGAACAAGATTGTCGGTAACGGTCGCGGATGTTCATAAATTTAGAACAGAGATATGCAGGCCAGAGTAGTATTTAAGGTATTGATGCCCAAAATTTTTTATAAATTTGCAAATTCAACATTTCATATAAAAATGTTTCGGTGAAATGTCTAATTTTGATGAGTTCTATCACCTGTCACAAGAAAAGCCCCACCTTAAAATACACCCTGTATCAAACGTTCCACACTCAAAAATCAGAAATAACGGAAAAATATCACAATTACACTTGATTAGGAATTACACTCCCAATGTATGTACCTACATTTTTATTTATTGAGAAAATGGAGAATGGTTCTGCAACTAATCTTCTATTCGATCTCACACATTCTTCTCAGCCGAGTTTACCGATACGCTAGACCAAGAAAGCCGAGATCTCCACCATTGTTCGGCTCCAAGTTTTCATATAAAGACAAATCGAGTTCGAGTTTCACTGCGGCTGAAGAAAGCGACTGAGTCTGCCATATGGACCGTGAAAAAGCATGCTTTCTCAGGCGTGTCCTACGTACACTGGATGAAGGATAATATTATGGTGGCAGTGAAAACTGAAATACAAACCGGGATCAGAATATTTTTCAATTTTCTGAATGAAAGTTTCACGTTGGAATACAGGCTACCGCACGTTTGGTGCTTTTTGTTCAATACTGATTCTTCGGATTACTAAGTAGAAGGACCCTGATATTTATGGGCATTCAGAATTCTATACTGAGTAATGCATAAAAGCATTGTAAACCTAAAAATTGTTGTTTTTCAAATGATACGCCCTGTATTTTATTTTCCTAATCGCTAGAGCTCTTTTTCCAGAAACCATCAAATCACAGACCAACAGTTGGTCTGTGGCCAAATAAATAAAAGAACTTGCAGCACAAAACATCTAAAAACTTGTAGACAGTGTAAACATATACTCCATTCACAATTATAAAATCACAACTCTGGCCTTGGAAATTTGACACATTCCACTCTGTATCGAAGTTATGACGTTTTTCAAAATATTTTTATGTTCCAAGTAAACACTATGTTGCCCTTTCTACATTCCTAGCGTATTTCTCAGAATTTATTCGGAAAATGAATGAATTGGAAGAGATGTGAGGACGAAAATAATTAACGTTTATATGAATTGATAGAAAGGATTCCTTTTCTAGTTATTTGCATGAAAAGTACAAGAGATCACTGTTGAAATATATTATTTTTCGCCATGGAAGAAAATTGCATTGCTTTCACATGATTTTCATATGCATGCCTGTGAAGATTTAATGTTTATCATCCTCTTGAACTGAAAGTTCAAGACTTGACATCAATTGTTGAATCAAGAATAATGGAACATTATATCCCTCTACTGGAATCCAAATAGTTGAATGGAGTTCTGATGCAACAGGAACTTTTTCTTGGAACATAACCTTAATAGCTAACTTAATAAAAATAAGAGTAGAAGATATACATTTCATTTATTTGATCTTATGAACAAGGAGTAAAATATTCTGACTGTATAGTAATTTATTAGTTTAAAAAATATTCATACATTACAACCACAGTAGGTTTGTACAAATAATATGGAACAGGTCAAACATATGCTTCACATTTATCATTCACCTGTTCTAAAACTCCTCCACATTATGAGGGCCCCTACAGCATTAAAAGCTTGTGTCTCTTTTGAAAGAAGTAGTACTAGATATAATATATTCTTTCGATTAAGAGCAAATACCTACCGTTGAATGTTACATACACAAATTTCTTCAAAATGGGCTTATACGAAGTGGTTCTTTTTCTGAAACGTGAAAATGATCAACAATAATCATTTAGAGACCGATGATGGCCATCCAAAACCCGTTTACTTACGAAAATCGTGCAATTTCATTCTGCAAGTTCTTTCCTCATAATTCCTCGAAAATCCTACCTGTACCATATTTTCCGGTCGCTTTCGTGAAAAGATCGTACAAGGAACCTTTTTTTGTCCATTTACACATTCCAAATAAATTTTGAGCACCAAAAACGATACCGAAACTAACCAAACTTCTGGGGGACCGGAATTTCGTTTGAAATCTTTCCAAACGGCCAGATACCTAAAAAATCTTCGTTATCAAGTGTAAAAAAGGCGATTAGTACTTACTTTTGCTTTATTCATGCTGATAAATCGATTTTTGGTCCAATTCAAATTTGCCGTTTGTACCCATGTCAAAATATCTTTGATACTTTTAATTTGATGTAAACAAAGAAACTGGCAACGCCGTTTTGTCATTAAAGATATTCTCTGTACGCGCACAGATTTTTTATCAGGTGCACCAATTCCTGAAAACGAAACCATGGCCAGAGTTGTGATTTTATAATTATGAATGGAGTATAGACGTATTTTTTGACCCCAACGGCTGTCAAAAATTCTGCGATGTGATTAAGATGTCATTTTTGTTGTGATTTATCAATTTCATACATTATTCAAGACATCTGTATAAATCAATGAATTAAGTTTTTCTTCATATCTCTGCTGTATAAACCTTCTTGCAAAGATAAACTTTTGACATTTTTTAAAAAAGCGATCAGTTCGGAAAACGGTCGTTTTCGATTATTCCTCATTTTATCCTACGAAATTCTCACATTGTTTCATTATTTTGAGGTCAAAACTGTCATTTCAATGTTATCGAAATATATTTCACAATGTTGTCACTTTCATTTTTCATTTATTAAAGAATATTCATGCTGATACCACTTATCATTATAAAATCATTGCCTTCGATGTTGACGCAAATTTGAGTTGATTCCTGCCTATTAAATAAATTGATTATTATTTCATCTTATTCTTTGAAATGTAACGATAATGATTACAAAAAAGACCCGATTATTACACACTTAACATTATTTCAAAATAGTTATTACCAAATAAGATAACAAGAATCTCTACTCTTCCTACTTGAGTAGTTCTTCTGTATTCGGTGACCGCTTGACATTTGACTTTCGGATAAACTTGGACTGTTGGCTCCAATCTCACAGGCGTGAAAAAATTCTATATCGGCTATGTTCGGCGAAATATTCATAGAACTTCAATATTTATGTGACTATTTCACTCATTCCATTTTCCGTGAAGAAGTTTCCGAAGCAACGATCGTTTCATCTCGATAAAACTTTCAAGCCGGCAAAACTAACAAGTTGGTTTTCCAGCGATAAAATTTTTGAGGTTTCTGAAATTCATAGTTAGCTTCGGAAATGAATATCATAGAGAGAACAAACAACGTTTAGTTAATCTATGATGAATTCTAATTTGCCGAATAGCGCAATCCGTGTCAAATGTGACCATATCACATATTTTCTCGTGAAATAGTCATGTCGAATTCAACTCGAGATGAAATTTAAGCAGGTTAAATTTCTCTCTTGTAATATTCAAGTTTGTTGCTAATCAGAAATTTCGCTCATGACATTTTTTTCAAAATCACTCGCCTAACGACTCTGTATACAGAGTGGCTCAAAACATGTAGGCAAAATTTAAGGGGGTGATTTCTTGTTCGAAATAAAGGGTAGTTTTTTATATAAATGTTTGGTCAGAAGTCAAACCTTAGGGAGATAGGGGTAGTCTACTTCAAACCCATCAACCCATTCTGAAATATGAAAAAATTTCAAGAAAATGTGTTTTCATGATAGTAATTCTTTCATGAAATATCATCATTCGATGCCTTTTCGTTAACAAAATGAAAACATAATTTTTCCGCCATCTTTGAACCGCGACATCTCCCTAACGTTTGACTTTTGACCCAACATTCATATAAAAAACTACCCTTTATTTTGAACAAGGAATCACCCCCTCAAATTTTTCGGACTCGTTTTGAAATACCATGTGTATCGGCAGAACCCCTCAAATGCCTTGAGCAGGGCTGTATTTTGTTAAATTCATATAACACGTTTCGAAGATAAGATTTTGTAGAGGAAAATAATAATTATTCTTAATTTTTTTGGGCTTGAGACACAATCTAAACATCTGAAAAGAATCACATTTTTTATTCAGGCTTCCAGAATATCTAGGGACAATATGAGTTATCAGGAATTCCTCCACCTCAAGGCCGTGCAGGAAATGTCATGAGATGTGATAAATTTTTT
Source organism: Adalia decempunctata (assembly GCA_951802165.1). Classification (NCBI taxonomy): domain Eukaryota; kingdom Metazoa; phylum Arthropoda; class Insecta; order Coleoptera; family Coccinellidae; genus Adalia; species Adalia decempunctata. The sequence goes on along the minus strand of OX637701.1, from coordinate 31,602,912 downwards.
CTCGAATTTCTAAAACACGAAAGGTCGAGTTTTATCAATGCTTCCTGAATTTTTCAGTTCCAAGATTCATTGTTCTCGGTGATAACCTTCGCGAAAAAGTACATCAGACAAAGTGAATAGTTTATGAGTGACATTTTTGTCATGGTAATTTCATTCCGAGGGCTCGGAGTGCTTATCGAGATTTATAACTGGGTCTCCTGGGTCTGGATTCCACGTAGAGAATACACTATACATATTTATTTCCGGGATATTTCTCCTGGATTCACCTCTCTCCGAGGCGCTTGTAATCAATTTGATTTACATATAGAGCAACAGTTTACGAGAAAAACTATTATTATAGAAGGAGGAAACTGAACGAAATACGGATATTTTAGAAAAAACGAAATATTCCATAAATATCCTACTCGTGATGCGTTTGCATCAGCTTGTTCAAAGAAGAATCGTCAACCAATTTTATAAAAAAGTACGTTTCAACTTTAATCTCCAATTGTATATTTTACAGATACTTCACAAAACGGTGCTTTCCAATATCTGTCTTCTTTTGTCTTGTAGTGTAGATTAGATACCTACTTTTGTACCAGCTTCCATTGTTAGTAGATGGAAATTCTCTGTGAACAGACAATCAAGTGATGGGCCAGCACCACGATTTTATAATCACATACTGTAGAAATTTCTTGGACTACCGCTAGAATGTCAGTTCAAATAAAATTTCCAGCTACTAACAACGAGAGCTGGCATGAAAGGATACATACTGTAGGTAACTCATGAACGAATAATATATTCAGGATGTTTCTGAATTGATGCGGAAGATTTCAAAGGGTAATTCCTTGTTCAAAATGAAGGTTACTTTGAAATACAGGGTGAGTCTTTGACTCGTACATATATTTTATCACTATATTCTTGAGGCCAGAAGAAACATTTTTTTCAATTTCCATTTTTCTTCGGCTTTGTTGAAGAGATAGAGTCATTGGAAAAAAATTGGGCCAAATTCGTGCCTGAATCTCTGATCTGCAATCACCTCAAAGTTAATAATTTTTTGGTATACTCAAGTACTAACCTTATTTGAATTAGAATGTTGAAAACACCATATTCCTTAACAACAATATTTATTTTTGTCCGATTATATCTGCCATTGAAAAGTCATAATTCCTTCATAAAAATGAGTTCTTTCTTCGATTTTTCCAAAGATTAGTTTGTGAACTGATAACTTGTCCATATTTTCCTCGATGTCTAAAGAATATCCCATAAAGAATGTCTTTCAATCTATTCATCAGAATTTATTGTTAATCAGCTTAACGTAACCCATTTAGTATACATTCTGTGAATATTTCACAGAAATGTTTATTTGGACGTTGCCAGTTCGACCAATATTACTGAAACTACGTGAGATCTATGAATCGACCACAGCCTCCAATAGAGAGAATTGTAAATCGACCCATCCGTAGCCTAATATATGTCGTTGCTTGTGTAATCCAAATTAAGGAGATAATCTTTGTATCATGTACGTAATATAACGTCTGGATACAGTGGAACGACGCATGCGTATAGCGAACACCAAACAAACATGGAGGAAATATTCTTCAGAGCTATGTTGTTATGAAAGGGAAAAGTTACTATTTTAAGTTAAGGTGGGCGTTCAATGTAGTGTGTTTTTATTTCAAGTTGATTTGGAAAACGGTTTCACTTTGAGAACTGAAATTTTGTGGGTGAACTCAGAAAGGATTAGGGTTCTTGTTGAAATAATTTCAATCGATTTCATTCCGACAGTTAATTTTTTTTCTCTCAAAAATAGAAGAAAATGAGCCAACCCATGCTTCTGTTTTATTTCAACAGAAATACTCATGAAAATAGTTCTACATCCGATTAAAAGTGAATCTACTAACAATTTCGTTCAGAAGATCAACTTGAAATACGGAATTGGCAGAGAATGGCCAAATTCAAATTTTGGCGGGAAAAAATTCCTGCTTTACACACAAATTGACTTATTTCATAGTTCGGCGATTTTCGGATAGAGAGCGCCATTGTACATTTCATTCATAACGATTGAGATATTCATAGAACTTATAGTGATAATGTAAGTTCTATGGAGATATTTCATAAAATGCACGGTGGCGCCTCTATCGGAGGAGATTTCCTACTCGCTTTAAACGCCGACCTTAAGAACAGTATTCAGCAGAGAAATTCCTCTACAGTTGTCTGGCGTTTTCTTATCTCCCTTTTTGTGAACTGGAATGGTGTAACTGTTTTTCCACTCCTTTGGAATTTTCTTCGTGTCAAGCACATGGGAAAACAACTCATGTATCCGCACGACCATACATTCGCCACCGTACTTTAAAAACTCATTATATACCCCATCGGGCCCAGGAGATTTTCGTGTCTTCAGTTTTCTTAAGGAATCTCTCACTGCATCTATAGACAGCTTTGCAGTGTTTCTGTCGAACCATTTTCGCTCTCCCTCTCTCAAGTTTTCCTCCTGCAGACTGTATAGCTCACTAAAGTATTCCTGCCATTGTCTACTTTTTATTGATGGTACCTGAACGTATTCTGCTATTTCCTTTTTCTGATTTCGTAACGTTCTACAGATATTTCTTTGGACTCCATATAAGTCATGTTCCATGTCTTTAACATACTTTTCCCAGTGATCTTCTTTGATCTTTCTTATTAACTGATTGTTACGGTTTCGGACTACTTTGTATGCTTCATATTCTTGTGAGCTTGGATTCCTCTTTTGTTGTAAAAATGCTTGTTTCTTTTCCTCTGAAATAATATACTAATATATCATTTCAGTGAATAATCCCGTTTCGTAGCTTACATTTGTACCGTCAAGAAAAACCATCTCACCTTCTTAATTTGAAACAATTATCAATAACTAGCTGGCCTGGCGAACTTTGTTTAGCCTAAATTATACCTACGGTGAATTTCACAAATCGTAATCACTGGTGATCGGAGATCAACGGCTTGGTTCTCTGATTTTTGAACCGTCAAATTGAGTTGATTCTAGATCAAGCTCCGATCACCGGTGATTACGCTTTGTGAAATCCACCATTAAAGTTGTATGAACTTACCATTGCTGTTTTTTCAAGCTGGAGATGAATTAAAGTTCAAAATATACAAAATTCCAATAATATTATAGTTTACCTGTAGAGAATTCTCTTTATTTGAGCGGTAGGTACCTAATTGTTGGACTAATAACTTTTTGTTTTCAATGTTTTATAGTTCTCTCATTGGAGTACCTTGCGATGAACGACACCACGAATGCAAATTCAAATCACGATCGAATTATATGGATGTGGAATAGTTCCATTGATGAATTAACTCTGATCACTGTATAAACCACTTTAGTTCTGCAAATACAACGATGAAAATTCGAATTTGAATACTTAACCTATGGTGCTTTCACTTTACTTCACAGAATACAAATACGCTGAGGCCTTTTCTTATTCTTCTCCTCGACAAAGACATTTTGATTTTGGCCCACAGCACAGAGTTGGAGGCAACTCAATTTACCATAGAATTTACATTATAATGAAATGATATTAGCCTTGCTCAAGATGTCTAAAAACATGCACTTGTAAATTTTTGAATGCATTGACATTGACCAAATCGAAAATATTGGAAATGTTTCGTGGCGGCGCCGCAATGTCTTACGTGCCATTTCAGTGCATATATGTAAGTGACATATTTTCATCATCGATATCAATTTGTTTGTTGTCTTTCGGAATATACATAACCTCTACATTTCTCGCAATTTTCGAATTCACAGTTGACGCAAGCGTACAACTCAATCCTTGCCAAAAATTTGGTTTCGCATTGTGACTGTGAATACCAGGAGTACCTTTAATCCATATTATACCTTTCCTCCGAACTGATATGAATCAAAATGTCCAGTATATGGAAAAAAATTATCAACACTGCCGGTTGTGTTGATGAACCCACACTCAAATTTATTGATGGTCATTCGACCAGATCAGCTAAGGCAATCCATGAAACCCAATGAGCCATCGTTTTAGAATTATTGACGCTTACAATACTGTCTCTGTGCAAACAGAAACACAAACATCATAATATGTCAATTATTAATTAGGGGCAATTTTGGGTTCAGTTTTTTCCGCAAATATATTTTTTACAAAGACAGAAATTCAAAAACATATCAAAAATAAAGAAAAACGCACGATTGAAACTGATCGTCAAAATTTGATTTTCTTGATATTTCGGTAAAAATTCACTGTTCCACCATCTTTAGATGCTTACCCGCTTTTTGATCTGGTAATAGCCTTCCATGTTACTATGAGTTCTATGCGAATCACACATCGCCATCTAATAGCGGTAATATCAAACGAATTACCTACGACTACGCATCAACGGTAGTGACACCTTGTGGTCTTATTCAAAAGAAGGAAAAGTATTTCCAGCAAAAGTATTTCCAGCATAAGTACAATTTTCATCGATTTTTTCGAAGTTTTATTGTATTTTATAATAACCAGACCGTAGACGAATCCATAAATGAATTTCCATAACGAACAGTCCATCCGATCTCAACTTATAAATGGTGTAACCGACTTTTATATATATCGAAGATAATGAACTGTTTGTTGCAAAACAAATATATGGCGTAAATATTGATATCATAATGCAATAGATATATTGACATCATTCCCTGAAACTTCGATCTATTATGATTAGTCAAATAATTAGAACGTGTTACGAAAATCGTAAACTGCTATATAGCAATGAAAAATCGTTGAACACGAAACTGCTAGGACTTTGGCACATCACCTGATAACCTCCGGCAGTAATTAAGAATTATAGGAGGGGGATGAATTCATTACGTGGAAATCTGGGATCGGAAATTTGTTCATTTGAAACTGAAAATTTAATTGAAAATTCTCAATCGTTGGATGGCTTTCGGGACGACCTTCCTGATTTTCCCTGCGCCCAGGTTTAATCAATGGAATCGTTTTAATTCACGGGTCTTCCAAAAAGGCCGATACAAAGGCAGCGGAGTCAGACTGGAATTAGAATACCGGATTAAGTTACAGAAGAAAACCAACAACTCATCAGTGCTCTGTGTTATCCGATGAAATTCTAGGCCAAGGGGAGTTCAGTTGTTCCTGCATTCGGTATGCAGTGGAGGCTACGCGTTGTGAATTCACATTCAATTCGATATCGATACGGAACTTAATTTTTTCTGTTCGTTTTGTTTCTAGACTAAACTCGTAGGCAACCAATTCGCTTGCATTTCAAACAGTTTGATGGCTAAAAAATAATCATGTTTTTCAATGATATGAGTGCCCCTAGCTAGGAAAGAAATTTTCTAGTCTCGGTAGTGGGCCACCATTTTACGTAACTTGGCACATTCAAATGCTTGTGTCGGTAGGTATCTAAAGTGTGTTCCATAAGATTTGGCACACATTTCATAGACCAATATAGTGGTTTTTGACAATTTAGGCCACGCCCCCTACTACAATCCTGTTCAAAAGCGTAAAATACGTTTAGTATATAGAATAAGAGAACAGGTTGCTACGGAGATAAAAGTTTGTTTGTTATCTTGACTTTATTTTGACACTCCAGTTGTTGAAGTGGTTGAGTCGATATGGCTTACACAATAGAAATTTGGTAAAGTATGTGAAATTTAGTTGGACGAGTCGATAAAGCCGAGATAATACATCCCGTAGAACCATTTATCGAACACGCAGGAGACGATATTATGTTCTGGCCAGACCTGGCGTCCGGTCACTATGCAAGAGAAAATCATGATAGGCTAGCCGACGAAAACGTACCATTCGTTCCGCAAAACGACAATCCCCCTTACCTTTTACAGGAAGATTTTTCGGCTCTGTTATAGCGAATATGATGGATGATGGGAAGACCAAAATATGAAGATAGCTCTGTGGAAGATAATGTGGCCTTTCTCATTCAATTCATGTGTGCACAATACATGTAAAATGTACTTTTTTCGTCTCTGAAATTTGTGTCAAAATTTATGGGACATACGTTACTACTTCGCAGGGGTGGGTGCTATCCCCCCTCCTATGGAGCCTGGTAGTGGATGAACTTCTACACAGGCTAACGGAGCTTGGCTTTGAATGTGTAGGCTATGCTGACGACATAGTCCTAATAATTAGAGGCAAATTCGAAGGCACTATCTGTGACCTATTGCAGAAGGGCCTTAGAATTATTGAGCAGTGGTGCTTGTCAGTGGGGCTGAACATCAACCCAACCAAGACCACATTGATTCCGTTCACTCGGAAGAGGAAACTTCCAGCCATGAAAACGTTAGTATTAAACGGAAATATCTTGGAGTGGGGGTCTGAAGTCAAATACCTAGGAATAACACTGGATAGCAAACTTCTGTGGAATAAGCATGTTGATAATGCTACTGGCAGAGCTACAAGAGCTCTGATGGCATGCAGGCGTCTATGCGGCAGGAATTGGGGCTGTAACCCAAAAATACTGTGATGGCTGTACGTCATGATTGTAAGGCCTATAGTCACATATGGGGCAGTAGCCTGGTTTGCGAAGACAAGTCAGGCAAGTACGAGGAAAATGCTCGACAAAGTACAAAGGCTTGCCTGTGTGTGCATCACGGGAGCTATGAGAACGTGCCCAACCAGGGCGCTTGAGATCATCACAGACCTCACACCTCTACATCTAGTGATTGATAGGGTAGCCCATGAGGCCATCCTCAGAGTATCTAAAGAAGGAGCAGGCAATGAGAGAGTCAGGTTTCAGCTTGGTCCTCTCTGAATGACTACACCTCATCTGCAAACCTTCCTAGCGATGTAATGATCAAGAAAGTAAGCACTGAGAAAAACTTCAGTACAATGCTAAGTAAAAGAGAAGATTGGGAAAGGGAATACACCAACTACAATCTCAAAGAAAATACAATGAAATGGTATACAGATGGTTCTAAAACCGCTACAGGAGCTGGCGCTGGGATTTACGGGACAAGTACCAAGTGTGCACTATCACTAGGCTCCTGTACGAGCGTCCTTCAAACGGAAATACTTACAATGGGAAGATGTCTAGATATACATCTAGAAAGAAACTATCAGAAGTGCGATATAGCTATTCATACAGATAGTCAAGCTGCTATTAAAGCACTGAGCTCCTACGTCATTGACTCAAAGCTGATTTGGGAGTGCCGAAACAAACTCAACGAGTTAGGCAAGAAGAATAAGGTCTTTTTAATCTGGGTTCCCGGTCATTCGGGAATCGTAGGAAACGAAGAGGCCAATAAACTGGCCAGAAAGGGCGCACAGACGCCACTCACTGGCCCAGAACCCTTCTGTGGTATAGGAAAATGCACCTATAAGAAGGAATTTATGCTGAAGGAGAAAACCGAAAAAGAAAAACTCTGGCGGAATCTCTCAGGGATGGATCACTCCAAAAAGTTCCTCCGGAACTTTGAAACTGCTAGATCCAAAAAATATCTGGATCTCAGTAAAAACCAACTTCACCTACTCACTGGCTTTCTCACAGGACATTGTCGCCTGAAGAAGCATCTGTTGAGAATGGGTTTATCGGACACTGATGAGTGTAGATTCTGTGGGGAGGAGGAAGAAACTCCTATTCACCTGGTTACGGAATGCTATGCCATTGTAAGCCAAAGGAAACATAGCTTTGGACAAGAAACTTGTAGACGTGGGGAGTTATCCTCCTTGAAGCCATCCCAGATACTGGGTTTCATCAAATCTCTGGAACTGGAGGGCGAGCTGTAGGAGGCGCGATGATGACAGCTCTGTCAGGGGGCACAATAGACCTTAAGGTCGCAGTGGACTGTAACCCCTTTTCACTATAACTATATAACTACTACTTCGCAGACACTTGTATGAATAAAATTACAGTGGGGCTCGAAAGGTGTAGTATGATTATTTTCACCTAATTGGAAATTTGCCCTATTCTACTTTGCAAGTAGATATTCATAGCTGTTCAGTGTGAACGAAAAAAATTATTATAGTTCATCTGAAGATTGCTATAATTGAAAAAAAGGACATAACGATGAAAAGTAAAGCCATACATAAAATTCGTTCTGAATATTCATTAGTTTTCGTGGAGATTATTCGTTCTTTCTTTTTCCGCGAATAAATTTCCATCACCAACTATCCGAAGTAGAAAAAACTAAATTTTCTTCCCACGTTGTTGGAACATATGGATGTTATGCTAACGCGAGACCTCTAGAGCTTTGCAGCAAAGTAAAATATCATTAGCATATTTTACGACTGAGCAGTTAGATATGGAGAACGTTGAAACAGCATGCAGTAAAACCAATCCAATTTCGTAGTCATTCAGCTTTGATGTACTTCCTGTATGTACATAATTCGGAATGAAAAACAGAATGCCATTAAGTTTCAATCCAGGCTGTGTACACTGGCGAACTAGGTGCGGCACCCTAATTTTCGAAAGAAATTTCAATCGAATTACGAAAAAAGATGAAACACGAACTTGAAATCACTTCATCAGTTGACCTTCACAAATGAGGCCTCTAATTCTCCTTATGAAACAATATAGGGCTATCTTTGGGTTCTTTCTATGATGCCTGCCCAGAATGCACCAGATAGTCTTGAAATATGCCATGAATATACGTTTTGGAATATTGGAACATACTATGAATATCGTAATGGGAATTCCACTGAGAATCGTAGATTATTCCATAAATAATGTTTCTAGAATTTTTCGTATATTCTTAAATTATAATAGTAATAGTATTCATCGATTCCAAAAAATAAATAATGAATAAATAAAATGAAACATGCCTTTTACAAAATTAAATTATATAAACATTTTCTAAATTTGATAAGGCTGGAAAGTTCTCTAATATGAGAGAGCAATATATTGAATAAGGTTATATTGACATACATTCAACACTCCTCCCCCTCAATGTAGAATGTAGTGGACAGTGTGTTTGAGACCTTTAATTGATGTATAAGAATAAGTTTTAGAGGAAGAAGGTCTGGGTTTCAACAAAACCACTCTCTCAAAAACAACGCCAACCGGTTTCAACTTTATTTTAAAGTCTTCTTCAGGGCTCTGAAATGGACATGGATGTTATTTAACAATGACAAAACAACAGCTAAAAAGGCTCGATAACAATGTGAACACATATAAATATCCATAAAACTATAACTTACAGTTTCTTCTCAAGTGGTTTTATCGTCATATATGATAAATGATTTGCAAAATGGAAACTGACATAGACGCATCGGAAGAACAATCATTACTGAATAAACATCTTCTATAACACATATGTAACACTGAGATCAACCAAAAGAAACCGAGAAGGGGAACAACTCATTCGAGAAAATCAGAAAATCAGACGACAATTAACTATTTTTTTCTTTTATTTTATTTATTAAATAGAAATAGGAGGTATTTAAATTATCAATATCTGTTCTTTTGTTTATAGATCGACTATCTTGTCTAATGGATATCATTTCATGTAATAAACGTTTTTTTAAATTTGTTTCAATACCTAAAATTTTAATTGAATTTAAATCGAAATTAAAAGAATGAAGATTTTTGTAAACATGATCAGCCAATGCTGTATTAGTATCTTTTTTTAATTTCAGAGGATTAAGTATGTTCCGAGAATCTCTGTTGTGTTCGTTTATTCGATCTTTTATGTATCTACCTGTCTGTCCAATGTAGGTTGATTGGCAATCATTACAAAAAATTTTATAAATAACATTACTTAACAATTCTTTTTGAGTTCTACTTTTAATCTTTGTGAAAAATCTTTGGACGGTATTATTTGATTTGAAAGCTATTTTTAAATTCATTCTAGAAAATTTATCTCTGATACATTCTGACAAGTTTTCGATATAAGTTAATTTGAAAAATTTTTTTTGTTGGTTAATTTCAAGTATATTAATGTTAGGGTCATCACTAGTAATGTTCTTATTCAACACTTTTTCAACAAATTTATTTGGATAATCGTTTTTTTCCAAAATAGATTTAATTTTCTTCAAATTGAGTTCATGAAAATCCTCATGAGACAGTTTTAAGGCTCTGTGTTTTAGATTATTAATAACATTGATTTTATGTGTGAACTGGTGTTTTGAGTTGAAGTTCAAAACTCTTCCCGAAAAAGAAGGTTTCTGGTACCAATTCGTTTTGATTTTATTACCTGTTCTAATCAAAAGAACATCTAGGAATGGTAGGGTACAATTTTGTGTTTCGACTTCGATGGTGAACTTTATACGCGGGTGTATGCTGTTAAAAACTGTTAATATTTCTTCTTTTTTATCATAAGGTATAGACGTACAAATATCGTCGACGTATCTTTTGAAAAATGGCACCCCAAAGGAGAGATTCCTTAGGGCTGAGTTCTGAATCTCCATCATGACTATATCTGCTACCATTGGAGCAAGGCAATTACCCATTCCCAAGCCGAAAATCTGCATATAATATCCATCATTAAATGTAAAATAACTATTATTAACACAAAGGCCCAAAAGTTGTGAAAAATCTTCGAAATTTAATGAAGTATGTGGTGCAATTCTATCCCATTTATTTTCAATAGTGGTCAACGCAAGATCGAGAGGTATATTTGTAAAAAGTGAGACCACATCAAGTGAAATCAAAATGTGGTCTTCAGGAAGAGTAATCGTTTTCAAATAATCCACAAACTCAAATGAATTTTTTGTATATCTTTCATCCCTATCAAAAGCATGATTTAATAATCTTGACAAAAATTTACTAACATTATATAAGGGACTTCCAATGTAAGATACTATCGGTCGCAGAGGTTTTGAATCCTTATGAACTTTAGGTAGAAAATACATTTTTGGGCATATGCCGTTGCTACATTTCAGGAACTTACAGGCAGATACTTCGATTTTTTTCTCTTGAAATAACTGAGATATAATCTTATTAAGTTTTGTTTGAACTTTCTTCGTGGGGTCTTCAGATAATTCACAATAAGTTGTCTCATCATTTAAAATAGTTGAAACTTTATTCTCAAATTCTTCCTTAGATATAACGACTGTTGTCCTCCCCTTATCGGCCCTTACAACAATTATATCACCATTAGTTCGGAGGAAGTGTTTTGTTTCATTACAATATTTAATGAGTGATCTATTAAAGTTGTTCTTTTTGAAATTTCCTGAGTTTATGAAATTAGTTATCGAATTAACAACTGCGTTACGGGTCAGATGTATGTTATCTTCATTATCACAAGATGAAAGAATATATTCTATATCCATAATTAATTCCTTCAGAGGAAAGTTATCATTGACATAAGGTAAGTTGAACTTATCACCTAAACTAAGTAAATATTTGACATTTGTTGGAATTTCTATATTAGTCAAATTCACGAACCACTTATCGTCAATTTTATCCGAACTGTGTGAGTCCAATTGTTCAATCTTTAGGTTATCAAACTTTTTCTTTTGTGTAGTTCTCACTTTCATAAATTCCCGTTTATAAACAATTTCATTTTGCTTGTCAAGAACAGCGATTACATTCTCCGGCAAATAACGAATCAATTCAGATCTCATTTCATTGGATTTTTTCTTTAAATTTGTTATCTTACAATGTATGATACTAATTTCTAATTTTAAAATTCTATCCTTAAAATTCTTGACAATATTTTCATATTGATCAGTAAATTTCTTCCCTTGGAACAATAAAGTGTAATTTATTGAATATTGAACATGACGTGGGTAAATACTTTGATTTTTACAACTGAGGAGGAATTTTTTATGGTTCTCATACCGTGCCAACTTCACTGTCACTTTTTGCCAACTCCTTATGTTCTTAACGAAGTCAACGCACGCAACGAACGCACATCTTAGAGAGAACTTCGGTGTTGACTTCGTTAAGAACATAAGGAGTTGGCAAAAAGTGACAGTGAAGTTGGCACGGTATGAGAACCATAAAAAATTCCTCCTCAGTTGTAAAAATCAAAGTATTTACCCACGTCATGTTCAATATTCAATAAATTACACTTTATTGTTCCAAGGGAAGAAATTTACTGATCAATATGAAAATATTGTCAAGAATTTTAAGGATAGAATTTTAAAATTAGAAATTAGTATCATACATTGTAAGATAACAAATTTAAAGAAAAAATCCAATGAAATGAGATCTGAATTGATTCGTTATTTGCCGGAGAATGTAATCGCTGTTCTTGACAAGCAAAATGAAATTGTTTATAAACGGGAATTTATGAAAGTGAGAACTACACAAAAGAAAAAGTTTGATAACCTAAAGATTGAACAATTGGACTCACACAGTTCGGATAAAATTGACGATAAGTGGTTCGTGAATTTGACTAATATAGAAATTCCAACAAATGTCAAATATTTACTTAGTTTAGGTGATAAGTTCAACTTACCTTATGTCAATGATAACTTTCCTCTGAAGGAATTAATTATGGATATAGAATATATTCTTTCATCTTGTGATAATGAAGATAACATACATCTGACCCGTAACGCAGTTGTTAATTCGATAACTAATTTCATAAACTCAGGAAATTTCAAAAAGAACAACTTTAATAGATCACTCATTAAATATTGTAATGAAACAAAACACTTCCTCCGAACTAATGGTGATATAATTGTTGTAAGGGCCGATAAGGGGAGGACAACAGTCGTTATATCTAAGGAAGAATTTGAGAATAAAGTTTCAACTATTTTAAATGATGAGACAACTTATTGTGAATTATCTGAAGACCCCACGAAGAAAGTTCAAACAAAACTTAATAAGATTATATCTCAGTTATTTCAAGAGAAAAAAATCGAAGTATCTGCCTGTAAGTTCCTGAAATGTAGCAACGGCATATGCCCAAAAATGTATTTTCTACCTAAAGTTCATAAGGATTCAAAACCTCTGCGACCGATAGTATCTTACATTGGAAGTCCCTTATATAATGTTAGTAAATTTTTGTCAAGATTATTAAATCATGCTTTTGATAGGGATGAAAGATATACAAAAAATTCATTTGAGTTTGTGGATTATTTGAAAACGATTACTCTTCCTGAAGACCACATTTTGATTTCACTTGATGTGGTCTCACTTTTTACAAATATACCTCTCGATCTTGCGTTGACCACTATTGAAAATAAATGGGATAGAATTGCACCACATACTTCATTAAATTTCGAAGATTTTTCACAACTTTTGGGCCTTTGTGTTAATAATAGTTATTTTACATTTAATGATGGATATTATATGCAGATTTTCGGCTTGGGAATGGGTAATTGCCTTGCTCCAATGGTAGCAGATATAGTCATGATGGAGATTCAGAACTCAGCCCTAAGGAATCTCTCCTTTGGGGTGCCATTTTTCAAAAGATACGTCGACGATATTTGTACGTCTATACCTTATGATAAAAAAGAAGAAATATTAACAGTTTTTAACAGCATACACCCGCGTATAAAGTTCACCATCGAAGTCGAAACACAAAATTGTACCCTACCATTCCTAGATGTTCTTTTGATTAGAACAGGTAATAAAATCAAAACGAATTGGTACCAGAAACCTTCTTTTTCGGGAAGAGTTTTGAACTTCAACTCAAAACACCAGTTCACACATAAAATCAATGTTATTAATAATCTAAAACACAGAGCCTTAAAACTGTCTCATGAGGATTTTCATGAACTCAATTTGAAGAAAATTAAATCTATTTTGGAAAAAAACGATTATCCAAATAAATTTGTTGAAAAAGTGTTGAATAAGAACATTACTAGTGATGACCCTAACATTAATATACTTGAAATTAACCAACAAAAAAAATTTTTCAAATTAACTTATATCGAAAACTTGTCAGAATGTATCAGAGATAAATTTTCTAGAATGAATTTAAAAATAGCTTTCAAATCAAATAATACCGTCCAAAGATTTTTCACAAAGATTAAAAGTAGAACTCAAAAAGAATTGTTAAGTAATGTTATTTATAAAATTTTTTGTAATGATTGCCAATCAACCTACATTGGACAGACAGGTAGATACATAAAAGATCGAATAAACGAACACAACAGAGATTCTCGGAACATACTTAATCCTCTGAAATTAAAAAAAGATACTAATACAGCATTGGCTGATCATGTTTACAAAAATCTTCATTCTTTTAATTTCGATTTAAATTCAATTAAAATTTTAGGTATTGAAACAAATTTAAAAAAACGTTTATTACATGAAATGATATCCATTAGACAAGATAGTCGATCTATAAACAAAAGAACAGATATTGATAATTTAAATACCTCCTATTTCTATTTAATAAATAAAATAAAAGAAAAAAATAGTTAATTGTCGTCTGATTTTCTGATTTTCTCGAATGAGTTGTTCCCCTTCTCGGTTTCTTTTGGTTGATCTCAGTGTTACATATGTGTTATAGAAGATGTTTATTCAGTAATGATTGTTCTTCCGATGCGTCTATGTCAGTTTCCATTTTGCAAATCATTTATCATATATGACGATAAAACCACTTGAGAAGAAACTGTAAGTTATAGTTTTATGGATATTTATATGTGTTCACATTGTTATCGAGCCTTTTTAGCTGTTGTTTTGTCATTGTTAAATAACATCCATGTCCATTTCAGAGCCCTGAAGAAGACTTTAAAATAAAGTTGAAACCGGTTGGCGTTGTTTTTGAGAGAGTGGTTTTGTTGAAACCCAGACCTTCTTCCTCTAAAACTTATTCTTATGTAGAATGTAGTCTTGTGGGATGGCACGGAAAATGGAAAAGAATTGAAATTTTAAATGAAGCTTTATTATCAGTAATCCACAGTATAGGTGTTGAATTATTTCAGCTAAGATTTCAATTTATTTTTGCACTGAATGTATATTTTTGAGAAACGTATAAGGTATATGAATGAACACCTGTCTAGCTCATTATTCAAACTTACGCCCCCTCGATTAAAGATGTCACATTACTCACTTCCTGAATGTGGACAATCTTCTAACAATCAAGTATTTTTTAATAACACACAAAGTTGCTCATCTTGAAGAAATAGAAAGAAAGGAAAAATTAAGGGAATATCCATTTAATCAACTATAACTGACATTACCGTTGCTGCTTTTTCTACTGAAAGCTTCTTTTGTTATGAATGGAGGTCATGTTTGGAAAATTTCTCTATATTTTCAGTTTCCTGGTTCATTTGTCTGTACCAAGAACTCATTTTTCTCTTTTATTCATTGTAATCGTTCTTGAAAGTAAATGGAAAGATTTCATAGAAAATACAAAAAAGAGTGATGGAGTTTCTCCTAGATAATTGGCATATACAATGAAAAATATATACAATGATAGATTAGCTCTGGCTAATTCATTGAGGTCGCCGTTTAGAGCAAGTGGGAAAACTACTCCGATAGAGGCGCCGCCGTGCATTTTATGGAATGAAATGTACAATGGCGCTCTCTATCCGAAAATCGCTGAACTATGAAATAAGTGAATTTGTGAGTAAAGCAGGAACTTTTTCCCGCCTATATTTCAATTTGGCCTTTCTCTGACAATTCTGTATTTCAGGTTGTTTTTCTGAACGAAATTATCTGTAGATTCACTTTTCATCGAAAGTTGAACTATTTTCATGGGTCTTTCGTTTGAAATGAAACAGAAGCATAAGTTGGCTTATTTTCTTCTATTTATGAATGAAAAAAATGAACTTTCCTTATCGAATCGATTTCAATCATTTCATTAAGAACTCCAATACTTATGAGTTTACCCATAAAATTTTAGTTCTCAAAGTGAAACCATTTTTCAAATAGAAAAACACTACATTGTGTCGAAAATCAAATGGAATTCGAGTGTTTTAATTAATACAATCTGTGTATTGTGGTCTACAACTTTTCTGAAACTTAATTTTAAACGTATTCGTAAACATATTCCTTCTGTGAATATGCCTTATATGATATTCCAGGAATATTATCAGCGAAATATTCGAGAAATATAATACGCAGAATATTTGCCATGAAGAATATGAAATGACCTCTACTACCTGTCCACAAGTCTGCTGAGGATGATGTCCCAGAAAATAGTTACCCCACTCAAAGTAATAATAAACAAATGTTTTCACGAGGGCCACTTTCTTATGGAACTGAAAAAAGCTAAAGTTATACCTGTATTTAAAGGTAAAGGGAATAAAGATAATTGCAATAACTATCGCCCTATATCTATACTTCCAATTATATCAAAGGTATTTGAGAGCATAGTTAAATGAAGATTGGCGGATTTTATGGAAGGAAAGAAATTTTTCACTGACAGCCAACATGGTTACAAAAAAGGAAGAAGCACAACAACTGCACTACTAAAAATGATTGAACACATCACAAAAACCATGGATAGGGGTGTTAAAAGTGTTAAAACATTTATGATGAACCTGGACTTATCCGAAGCTTTTGACTCAGTACTGCACAATATCCTACTGTCAAAATTACATCATTATGGCTTTAGAGGGAACATATACTACCTGATGAAATCCTATCTCTCGAATAGAACCCAGACGGTTTGCATAAATGAATCAATGTCCAGTGAATCTGAAATCAGAGTGGGTATACCAAAGGGCTCCGTGTTGGGACCTGTGTTGTTCTTGATATATATCAATGACCTTAGAGTTGATGGTACGCTCAACTTATGCCTATACTGCGACGACACCTCCTTCTTGGTTGGCCATGATAACACTGTTAACCTAGAAGAAAATACTGATAGAGTACTGAAATCTGCGGAAGATTGGTTCACAGCAAACCAACTTAAGATAAATGTCAATAAAACAGAATTTCCTTCGGACATCAATTGGAATCAGGCTCGGCAAATTTCTTGGGAATTTAAGTGGACAGCAAACTTAAATGGAATGAACAAATAGATACATTATGCAAAAAACTATCCAGCAGCATTTATTGCTTGAGGAGGCTCAGGAGCGTTATTTCTGGTGATATCTTGAAGACTGCCTATTTCGCAAATTTCCAATCTTTGCTCTTATATGGGGTGCTTATCTGGGGGATATCTTCCGAAAAATAAATATTTTACAAAAAAAAACTATAAGGATAATGTTCAACATGAACAATAGAGAAACCTGTCGATTCACTTTTAGGAGAGAAAAGATACTCACCTTTACATCCCTATATATACCAGAGTGCCTCAAACATATACATTGCAATTTCTCTGACTACTAAACAAATGGCCAAGATCACCGTTTCCAAACAAGAGGTAGAAACGACCTGCAAACTCCTCTCCATATCAAAAAATCCACACAGCAACTTGTGGACTATTGGGGAACTAAATTATACAACAAGTTGCCTAAAAATCTACAAGCTTTACCAAAGATTAATTTTATTAGAAAAATCAAAGAGATGCTTACCCAGGGTGCTTTTTATTCGGTGGAAGAGGTCCTAAAGTATAATTTCAGTGTTCTGTAAATACCATTAATGTTTTGTGTAAATTTTACTAATTTGTTTTTACATATGTGTATAAATATACTTTGTAACAAGTCATGTAAACACTTACCTTGATGACATCAAATTATTCTATTCTTTCCCTTCCCTTCCCTTCCCTTCCCTTCCCTTCCCTTCCCTTCCCTTCCCTTCCCTTCCCTTCCCTTCCCTTCCCATCCCATCCCATCCCATCCCATCCCATCCCATCCCATCCCATCCCATCCCATCCCATCCCATTCTATTCTATTCTAAATCAGACGTCTATCTTAAACTTCCTATGTGCCTCTTCGAGTTCCGCTTGACAACATATCATAATCGTATCTCAAGCAGTCTCGAAATGACAACCCCGCCTCCCATACATCAATAATTCGACCTCTTTCAAATTCACTTAGCTGGCGATAAATTCCGCGTACGTGCTCTAGGCATTTTAACAACAACTGAACATCCACTTCTGGAACAGCTGGTTTGTTGTAAAACAAACTAAAAAAACTACTACAATATTCAAGTAACAAAAAATGATTACATGAAACGAGATTTTTCCCAAATTTTAATCATTCACTCCTTACTATACTATTTATGTTAAAAAAATTCAGAAACTACAAACTAAGCGACCCCACATTCCATGCGCAAAACGAAAATAAGATCAAACACTTATTGAGAAATAACAATTATCCCATAAGCCTAGTCAATATAGTTTTAACAAAGTATAAACACCAAATCGATTCATTAGAGAGGAAAAGAGACAATAGTCACAAAGTTTATTACAGATTCCTGAACTGTCTTCAAGAGTCAATGAACTGGTGGAGAACATTGTGCCGGACTGCCAACTGGCTTTTTACCCCCTAAAAACAGTGGGAAGCATTTTTAGTAAACTTAAAGATCCCACACCCAACCCTTTGAAATCAAATTTGGTATATTCGATAAGATGCAAGGACTGCAGTGGTGCATATGTCGGTATGACCAAACAATATTTAAAAAAAGAATATACCAACAAAGTTATGATTGTAGAGAAATTAACAAAAACAAAAATGAAAAAACAGCCTTAGCCACCCATCATTTCGAGAACAGTCATAACTTTGATTTTGAAAATGTACAAATACTGGACCGGGAGAATAACTACTTCAAACGATGCATCACTGAAATGATTCAGATCTCAATAAATGACACCATAAATTTGAGAAGTGATGTTGAGTCCCTTAGTGTTGTGTACAGCAACCTATTAACAAAAATAAAAAGTTAATAACAAAAAATTCATCCGACTGGTTCGCCCTTTCTGTGGTCCCATATGTGTCGAAATCGATAAACAAAATATCTCATTCCTCCCTCCTCATTTGTGTTGATTCTGTTTTCATGAGAAATGGATGTTTATAATTTGACTACGTGACATGCAGTAATTTTACAAAAAATGACCTATGGTGTTCATGAGCACTCTTTTTTGCCTCATTTATCTATTTGAAAAGGTAAATTCAGTTTTGATGGTGTTTTTTGTCTTGAGCTACCTGGCTTCTTCTAAATGATAACATCTTAGTGTATGTGTATCGGTTCATGTCAAAGTTTATGTTTGTATTTATATTTATGGTAATAAACATTTTCAGTCTTGAAGAAGATCCGAACATAGGATCGAAACGTCGACAATTCGAAAAAGAAAAATTTCATTTGCCCTGTCCTCAAGCCACAAACTGATTATTACAGTTAAAAAAAATTAAAATTTAAACAGCTCCTTCTGGGTGTTGCAGTTTCTTCATCGCTTAGTTTACCTATATCTGGTTCAGTTTATTCTACCTTCGTCATGGTTTGTTTCATTCATTATGAAGTATTCGAACTAGGTGTGCTTCTGGAAGTCGAATAAAATAAAAATGTCTCACAGGCGCTCTCTTTTATGAAATCTCCGTGTGATGCCATTCTCACTGAAAGATTAATTAAGACATACCATCCGTAAATGTCACATACGAATAACCAACGAATATATCAAAAGTTTTCTTACGGTCCCATTCAAACTGTCAGTCCTAGCGAGTTTCAGCGGATACATTTCGAATACTCGAACTGAAACACATTTTTCGTCCCACTGCCGAGTCCTAAAGTTGGAACATCCTGAAAGAGCTCGAACAAAAGTTTCTGGTCTTACCTTGGCGGGCATTTCCCTTCCCAACTTGCGAATCCTTCAAAGGATGGGCCATAAAATTTCGAACGTGCATTTAAATTTAATAAAACCCGACATGGAAAAACTGGAGCTTAATCCACTCAGGACTATTCCCATTGAGGTTGTTTTTGAGACCGGAAAGTTATCTTGAGCCCCTGGAATATGTTGACTCGAAACGGGTTGAAATAACCGTAATTTACATAGTACGTATGCCTAACAGAGGCCAGCATGTGGAGAAAAACCTGTTCTGACATAATCGAAATAACAGTCAGGTCCAAACGATTTCATTGAGTTCAATTCTGTCTCTGGATTTTCAGAATTCTCTCAGATGATTTGTCCCAGACCTCAAGCTTTTGCTGTTGATTACAGTATGGAACGCAATTAGCTTCAATAGCTAATATGAGGTCCTCAAACTCATTTGCACTGACATGTATTCCACATTGACATTTATTCAACATTTTCACGATGAGAATGTACAGTGTATTCCTACATTGTAAAGACGAAGAGAAGAGATTCCTTGCACATTTTTAAGAAAACAACGTCTCATAAATATGGGACCGCAAACGTTGTGTTTCGTAGATACAGGGTGTTGAAGTTTGAATTTGTTTCAAGTTTTCTATTATACACTACGCAAAAAATTAACGCACATTCTTAAAATCTCAATTTTAATGAAAGTTAACTCTACATTGACTTTATAACTTATTTTTTATGTTCTCTCGGGAAGGTTTTGAACGAAACAAGACACATTAAATGAAGAAAATGTCAGGATTTCACCGAATCTTATGTGAAAGAAGAGAAATGAACAATTTTCAAAATACCGAAATGCTGATAAGTGATTTGATACTTGGTATTTCCACCCCTTGCGTTAATTACAGCTCGGCAACGACGGTTCATACTCAAAATGAGTGATCTTAAAATGTTCTGATCTAATCCTTCCCAGATTTCTCCGAGTTAGATTCCTAAGTCATTAAGAGTTGCTGGATGATTTTTTGAACTTCTCAGTCTTCTATTGAGGTTGTCCCAGACCTGCTCAATCGGATTGAGATCTGGACTTCTTGCTGGCCATTCCATTCGAAAGACTTCAACCTCTTCAAGGTACTTTTGAACGATGCGCGCACGATGGGGTCTGGCATTATCGTCCATAAAAATGAAATTTTCACCAATGTATGGGGCAAATGGCACTACATGCTCTTCAAGAATGTTCCTTATATACTTATCAGCATTCATAGCTCCATTATCAACGACTACTAGGTCTGTGCGAGCAGTCAAAGATATTCCACCCCATACCATAATCGATCCTCCCCCGAAACCAGTAGTATTCAGGAAATTGCACTGAGCATATCTTTCATGTGGACGTCTGTTTACAAGGGAACGTCGATCACAATGGTAGAGGCAGAATCTAGACTCATCTGTGAAGAGAACTCTTTCCCAATCGGCCTCTTCCCAATGGATATGCTCTCTCGCAAAATCCAAACGCGCCCTTCGATGGGCTGGGGTAAGAGCTGGGCCTCTTGCCGCGACACGAGGCCTTAAATCATATTCTCTGAGGCGATTTCTTATTGTCTGAGTGCTAATTTGCACCTCATGAGTTTGCTCAAGCTGATTTTGAAGGAGGCGAGCGGTTGCAAACCGTTGTCTCAACGAAGAAACTATCAAGTAACGTTCTTGAATGGCAGTTGTTACCCGTGGTCTACCCTGTCCTGGTCTTCAGACATTCATACCTGTCTCCCTGAATCGCTGCAACATTCTGGACACACTTGTATGGGAAACTCCAAACCTTTCTGCAATTCTTGTGTATGTCCACCCTTCTTCTCGCAAAACTACCGCTTGGGCACATTCCTCTTGGGTCAAATTGCGTGTTTCGCGTTGCATAGCGATCGAGTGTAGAAAATCAAACGAAAGAAAAACTATTGATCACTAGAATTGATCGAGAACAACTGATTTTAGAATGGAGCCAATACATTCGAAATCTGATAATATCATCTTTTTTTATTCCTGCTGGGAGAAAACATCTGTATTGAAGAAAAACGTTGAAAGTGGATAACATATGCATGCATAATTCTGATAAAAATAATTATCATTGAGAACACCTTCAGTTGTAGAATAAATTTGAGATTTCCATAATGTGCGTTAATTTTTTTGCGCAGTGTATGTACTTCACAAGAAACTCAACTGAAATATGGCATATATGGGGTGAGTCTTCGACTTGTACAGGGCGTCTCATTATAAATTACTAGATGGCTATCTCCGTTATTTTTGATCACCCTGTATAGTTCAAATTAGCGAAATTGTAGTATTTGTCCTGAATCGTCCAAATCTGATGACAAAATTGACATAACTGAATCGCTTGTCAGATTTTTCACATATGTCTTGCTTATTTTAAATGGGACAACCTGTAAATATAATTAATCTGATGTATCACAGGCAAACTAACGTTCAACTGTTTTTATGATATTAACAATTGAAAATCGAGGTTTTACTTATATTGTTACATATATCCATATTATATTTAACTAAAAATGTGATAATAATTAACCTATTGTATGATATGGGTAATTATTATGACATTTTCAGTTAAATATTTTTATTTGTTAACAAATAAACTCTTTTGTTTTTATATAACAATAAAAGTGTAACCTCGATTTTGAATTGTTACTATCTTACAAAGAGTTGAACGTAATGCCTGTGATACATCAAATTGATTGTATTTTTAAGGAGAATCGATAAACTGCAAATCATACAGGGTGTTTCGTCTAAAATAAGCAAGACCTACGTGAAAATCGATTGACATATGTCAATTTTGTCAGCAGATTTGGACGATTCAGGACAAATACCACAACTTTGCTCATTTGAACTATACAGGGTAATCAAAAATAACGGAGATAGTCATCTAATAATTCATAATGAGACACCCAGTACATATATTTCAACTGTAGATCATTGAGGCCAAAAGAAACCTCAGTTTTATATTCCATTTTTCCGAATTCGGCTCTGTTAAAGAGATATATCCATTTGAAAAAAAAAATTGGGCTAAATCTAAATACGATTCTCTGCAAACACTTCATACACAGTTCATATTTTTCGATTGAAATTGAGGTGATTATTATATTTTCTGGGTGATACAATTAGAAAGTACTCAAGTACTAACCTTATTTCAATAAGAATGTAACAAACACGATATTTCCTAACAAAAACGCTTAGTTTTGTCCGATAATTTCTGCAATTGAAAAGCCATATTTCTCCCACCAAAATGAGTTCCTTCTTCAATTTTCCTGAAGATTCGTTTGTAAACACTAATAATTTGTTCTTATTTTCCTATATATTCTAAAACGATCTCATGCAAAATTGGGTTTTCACTAACCTATCCTAACTCCATTTACCTAGTTCATAGGATTCGAGGTCAATGACCTAACCTAATCCATCTTCTGTGACATTTCACAGAACTTTTTAGAAGACGATTTCAGATAGCCGATTTTCTCTTCAAACAATGGTATAAGCGAAACCAAGCAAGCGGTAAGTACCCTATCGGTAACGAGAGAACTATCACAAAGGCGCTAGTTTTGTTTACTTTTCGGCTAAAGGCGTCTACGCGTTGCTCTTTGGAAATGCCAAACTTGTATTTCTGATTCTCGCCGATATAGCGCTAAGATCTCAATTTCAGTCGCGGTGCGCTGCGATGTAGCCGCCACTCAAGACAAGCCATTATTCTGTGTCTCCAACGAGTCCCATCACAGGCCAGTCTGTGATACAATAAACGACGCTCACGCTATAACCTTCGCCATTGACTTCAATTTATTCATTTACAGATAATGAAGAAAACAGGTTATGATTGTGATGTGAAGTCTTTCGGGGAATTGATGTGATAAACCGTGTTGTGTCGACTAAAAATTCCAAGAGGACCGAAAACAATAAATTTTCAATGGAAACTGTGCCTATAAATTGTGTAATTTCATGGTTCTTAGAATTCAATTTTATCCCCCATATTTGTGGGATTTTATTATTTTACACCGAACGTTTTTCCATCAGAGAGATTTTAGTCTTGACGAAGGTGATTAACATAGATCATTGTTAATTTGTTAGAACCCAGAGAAGAAATAATATTCGATGATATTTAATTCAGGAAAGCATTCAGATTTTTTATGGAATTCATGATTTTTTCCTCAAATTTCATCGTATACAATCAGAAAAAACTCGAAAACGACGCGTTTTATTGAAAAAATAAGGAATATTTTCATTTTCTGAAATGATTGATTCTTTCGGAAATATGAACCGTTTATCTTTTCAAGTGATTTTATAGTACCGTTGCGTGAATTTTTGCGCTGTAACTTTTATGCCACTGGTAATATGAAATAAGTTTTAATTGAGGAATATGCACCATGAATAGAGTGAACAACCAATATTCAGTTCATTCGAAATATGAAAGAATATATGGAAATAATATAGGAAAGAATTTCATGAATTCATCAAGGAATATCAGGAAACAGGACAATGAAATGCAAAATATCAAGGCTTCACAACATCCGTGGCGACGTTTCGCAGAAGTCTCCTTCTACTTCTTCAGGCCTACAAATTTATTGAACATAAGAATACACAGTATACATGATCACAGTAGATTTTCTTACCAAAGAAGTCCAAAAAAACCGATTTACATTTGGTGTAACAATCAGAACAGTACAACAGTTCATAAAAATCGTACGTTCAACTCGAAATTATTTCATATATCGTAAACTGGAAGCAGCGAAAAGAGAGCAAATAGTCGTGTTCAAAGATGGTAAACGACTGACTACTACGCATCTCCGCATTATGAACACACGGAGACAAGAATCATTGACAGAGCACAGAAGATAAACAAGAAATACATCAATTCATGACCTCAACAATACAATCCAACCAAAACCTAAAAAACTTTTAACAACACAACAACGTTTTAAAATTCAAATTTCCACAAACACACAAATAATTACACTTCTTCATCTTACGTAACCTAATTTTTGTTTTAATTGTTATTATCATTTATTTACCATTTTTTATATTTTTTTTTAATTAATGTAAAAAAAAATATAAAAAATGGTAAATAAATGATAATAACAATTAAAACAAAAATTAGGTTACGTAAGATGAAGAAGTGTAATTATTTGTGTGTTTGTGGAAATTTGAATTTTAAAACGTTGTTGTGTTGTTAAAAGTTTTTTAGGTTTTGGTTGGATTGTATTGTTGAGGTCATGAATTGATGTATTTCTTGTTTATCTTCTGTGCTCTGTCAATGATTCTTGTCTCCGTGTGTTCATAATGCGGAGATGCGTAGTAGTCAGTCGTTTACCATCTTTGAACACGACTATTTGCTCTCTTTTCGCTGCTTCCAGTTTACGATATATGAAATAATTTCGAGTTGAACGTACGATTTTTATGAACTGTTGTACTGTTCTGATTGTTACACCAAATGTAAATCGGTTTTTTTGGACTTCTTTGGTAAGAAAATCTACTGTGATCATGTATACTGTGTATTCTTATGTTCAATAAATTTGTAGGCCTGAAGAAGTAGAAGGAGACTTCTGCGAAACGTCGCCACGGATGTTGTGAAGCCTTGATATTTTGCATTTCATTGTCCTGTTTCCTGATATTCCTTGATGAATTTTACTATGGAGGACGCTAATTCTGTTAATTATGTTGAATTTCATGAATTTTTGACAACCTGTATCTTTTAAACGAAACCGAATTTTGAAAAATGGTATGAGAAAAAAGGGGTTCGTTTGATGAGAGGAATATAGAGTTAAAATATATGTACAAGTCAAGGGACTCACCCTGTATATAACAATTCAGGGTTCACACCATGTGACATGCCAATTTCGATTGCAAACCTATACAGGGTGATATTTATTCTGGAACACTGTCCCCTGTTTCCTCCAGAACTGTTTCTGGTGAGCCACTGTTAGTTTGAAAAATTTTAAAACGAGCTTTGTTGTACTGAACTCTATGGTCTCTTGTAGTATTCTCCTATCTGCTACCGGTTTCGAGGACAATTTTTTCAATTATTCTCTCCAAATTCTCAGAAAAATCAAAATTGTCATGAAAATCCAGTAAAAAGAAATCTGAACTATCTGAGTCTGAGGATCTGGCGAGCTATCCTTCATGAGGCGAGTTTTTGAAAATATCCTCATTTATTGAGATCCTTTCTTCTTTAATTGGTCAGCTTCTCCATCATGTGCTATCAGGGTCGCCAAATGTTGATATTCTCACCAATAATGTATCTTCTGAATTAATTTTTCGATTACCGACATACTCCATAGATGATATGAATCTGATAATTGATAATGATGAAGTTTTTATAAACGCCAGGAGACCATATACTAGCTCCTATATTACCCAACAATGGGACACTTTAAACCGATGGCCATAACTGCTGAGAAGATGAATTATTATGAATATTTTTGACGAACGGTTAATTATTAGACCCTGAGTAAAATTTTCTCAACGATTCTGTTCGAATAATGTTGTTTTTCCATTCAAGGTGTCATAATTTTGGGAATGTCATTGGTGATTTCATCCGAACTTGCAGAATTTTTCCTCACTTTTCTCAATGCCTCTTCAAGTTCCCTCATAGCGAAAGTATAACTTGTATGGTTTTCACTCTGATGTTTCGAAATAAAGTGGTAATTCTCTCTTTAAAATGAGATTTTTCCCTACCTGAATCGTGTAAGTAATGTACCAATTTTCCATAGATATTAACGTTGAAGGGAAATGAGAATGAATACCATCCAGTCCTTTCTACTTCATATAAAACATGAAATTAGCAGGGAGTTAGTCCTGGCTACATATTATGTTCGCATACCGGTACACTCTGAAAACATGGAGGTTAATTGGGGTACGAATTTAACATTCGTCTCTCCCGCAGAGCCAATTATTTATTCAGATAATGAAGCTCATTTCCTGAAACTATACTGGGGTGGTGGAAATATATCTTGCGTGATTATTCTTCCATTTGATTTTGTTCGGAAATGCAATGTTTCTGGATATTCAGATTTTGTTCTTCTATCGCATATTATGATTCAAATTTTCGCTTAAAGGCTTGTGCCTCATTCGAAAGTGTCCACCCTCAATAACTCAACAACGAATCAACATTTGTGAAAACACTCAGACTGGTCGATTTTTGATGACAGGGAGGATATAAAGCTTGTTTCTACTAGCAACTCCGTAGAGAGGGTTAAAACCCCATCATAAATTTGAATATGCATGCATGGATTAAAATTGGTATGAACCTGCAGTTTCTTATAGGTGATTATTCACAAAGTTATAGGGTGTTGTTTTATGGAATTTTGGTACCGATAAAACTAAATGAAACAGAGATGTTCCAAATGATTTCAAAATTTCTCCTGAAAAAAAAATATTTTAACAAACAGTATTAGTAAAAATTCACCTCAAATGCTCAAAGTGCTCGCCATTTCTTATATGAAATGTTCAATTTAAAAAATTCATCAAACATTCTGGGAATCAATACCTTAATACTATTCTGGCCTGCATCTCTCTGTTCATCATATCTCTACATCTCTGCACCAGGTTTATGAACATCCGCGAATTTGAGTGATTTCTTAGCGGAAATCTTGTTCTGTACAGGGTAGGCAAAATTGGTGCTACATAAACTAAAACTTTTTAACCCGAGGAGATAGAGAAAAATGAATGGCACCTTATAGTCCCCTTTTCTCGAGAAACTGATAATGCCATCAACTGCATTCCTCTATCTTCTTTCGTTTCCGAGTTACAGGGCAAAATTGAAATTTGGGCGATTTCAACTTTCGTCATTATCTCCGTTTCTGTTTATACTAGGATGTTGAAATAAGAACATTATACAGGCACTTTTCTGATAGCAATCCAGTGGCGTACTCTGATTTTTTCTAAGAGGTTTATTTGCTGAGTTATAACATAAAGTTGTGTTTTTTCTAATGGAAACAGTAGTTTGAAATGACTCAGAAAGAATCGCCATTTTTTTTCCGTTTCAGAAATGTATCATACGTCATACGTATACATGTAGCACCAATTTTGCCCACCCTGTACAACGTATACGTTGATCTGGCATTTTGTTTTGATTATCCATAAATTGAAAGCATATCAACAAGTTCATTTTTTGAATAAACATGCGGCATTTTCGAAACTATGAACATTCGTACAATCCACACCGTACCCTCGCCGTAACACGATCGAAGATTACTAATTACAATCGATATTCTGAGTCATGTGTATGATAAGAAGATAAGGAACATGTTGATATCTACGGACGAGTAGGCGAGGAAACAGGTTCGGACTGGGAAATTTTCAGATCCACCTAGAAACTAGAAAATATTCTAGTTTGATTTGCTCGAAACAGGGGCATAATTCATCAAAAAAATTCTACCATCTGTCGAAGAAAAGCCTCAATTTTAAATACACCCTGTATATGAGATTAAAAATGATAATTGAACATGTTGATATCTACGGACGAGCAGGCGAGGAAACAGGTGCGGACTGAGAAATTTTCAGATCCACCTAGAAAATATTCTAGTTTGATTTGCTCGAAACAGGGGCATAATTCATTGAAAAAATTCTATAATCTGTCATAGAAAAGCCTCAATTTAAAATACACCCTGTATATGAGATTAAAAATGATAATAGAAATCTTATACCAAACGTAGAGATGACCTGTCAAGATCGAACCCATGGATCGAGGCAGCTGGCCAGACGTGGCAACGAAGTTGAAACTGGAAAGTCTACAACGAGAAGTCTGAAGATCCTACCATCCTGGTTCAGTTGACCCACTCCAAGGTCTTTCCTGGAGTTGGGAGGGTACAATTTATCTGAAACTCGAGAATAGTGATCTTGTTGAGGTCAACATTATAAAGTGGGCTAAAAATTCATATAAATCAAAGAAAACATGAAATTAAATGAAGATGTAACAAATTGACAAAATCATTAATTCATAGTATAGAGAAAACTTGAGATAGTTTAATTCTGGTGCAAAGAGATGTTTCATATATAAATCTACAAAGATCGAAACATAATACTTAATTGTCAAAAATATTAGAAAATATATATTGTGGATTCTGCAAGTAAACGAGGTGAATCGAGATGGCAATCTAATGATTTGAGATGACCGAGGATTGCAATTCAGTAAATAGATTTCACATCTAAAAATGTGGACACATGAATATGGGTAGAGGTGTTCGAGAAAACAAAGATATAATTTAGTTGATAAGTTTTGAATCATATTCCCTTTGAATAAACGAAAATTGAGAGAAGACTTAGGTAAATCTCAAATATTATTTTGTAAAATTGAGATGAACAGATAATTATATGTTTTTATCGAATGTAGACATGATCTGTTAATTGGAACTGTTAGACAAAAAATGGAGAGCCAATAAAAAATATTGGATACATCCGGATGATAAAACAATTCAGAATAGACCTACAAACGAAGTGGAACTCAGATTTCGAGAAATATTCATGGAAAAGAGATACAGAGAGTTACTTTTGGCTCTCATAGAAAAAGTGATATACGGAAGACTATACCAATTTGAAGAATCCAACTAAATATTTCCAGATCACCAGTTCGGGTTGAGGAAAGACTATTCTACGGCGTATCAAATGGCTAGAATAATAATGGAAATAAAAGAGAAAAACGGCATGAAACCGACACTAGAAAAATTTGAAGGATCGGTTTTAGGAGCTCTTTTGTTCAATATTTTCATGTCAGTCATACCAAAAAATGCAAAAATGGTAAGGTGTAAGATTGCCCAGTTTGTAGACGAAACAGCTATGCAGGGTGAGTTTTTGACTTGTACATATATTGTAACTGTAGATTCTTCAGGCCCTGAGAAACCTTTTGTTTATTTTCAATTTTTCCGAATTTGTCTCTGCAAGAAAATTGGGCCGAATACTCGCCCGATACAATTCTCTGGAATTGATGCAATGTTCATATTTCTCCATTGAAATTGAGTTGATACATTTGTGAAATACTAAGTACTAACCTAGCCATGTTTCTCCAACTGAAACATGTTCCTTCTTCGATTTTCTTGAAGATTAGTTTGTAAACACTGATAACTTGTTCATATTTTCCTCGAATTCCCCAAAAGATCTCATTAAAAATTGTTTCTTCACTAACCCTTCCTAACTCCATTAACCTAGGTCATAGAATTCTAGGTCAATGATCTATTCTAACCCATCGCCTATGATATTTCACAGCGCTTTTGAGAGGACGATACCAGATTGTTGATTTTCTCTTGAACTAATGGTTCAACGGTGCAAGACAAAGAGTAAGATCTATGAATCGCCCCATCTTGAACCTTTCTTTCTTTCTTGCTTCTCTGCACCAACTTCACCGCTTGAACTCTCCCAAAGCGGAGAATGCTGGCACCATGGAACAGCCAGTGGCTATGCTTCCAAACTCTACGTAGAAATCTTGAACCTTATATTGTTGTTCTTTGTCTCAAAGGTCAGTCCCATAAACGACGCATGCGTATAGCGATAACCAGCGGGATGTGAATGGCGTGAAATGGTCAAATCATCGCTAGGGGCCTGTTGTTATAGAAGGGGAAACTGATTTTTTTAAGTGTTTTTCTTCGATATTGTGATGATTATATGAAAACCTCCAGTGAATTAATTCAATAATAACCGTATAGGGTCGGGTTTATTAAATTCCAAGAGGATATTGTCTATATAGAAACATCGCCACATATTATTTAATGCAAATTATCATTATATTTTTCAATAATTTCAATTTAATACCTGGTTTGTATCGACATTCATCATTTATATCTGAATTTTGTATTTCATTCATATTCATGTTCAATATGGACCGGTAGCAAGAAATTTTTAATAGAAACTGTGCGTATAAAATGTATAACTTCATGTTTCTCCGAATTTTATCAATTTTATCTCTCAGATTGTGGGATTTTATCATTACATGTCTCTACATCAAACGGTTTTCCATCATAGAGATTTTAGTCTTGACAAAGATGATAAACATTCTGACAACATTGTTAACTTGTATGGAGTTCACAAATTTCAGCCATTCTGTGAAATTAAAAATCCAGGTAAGCATCCAGATTGTACCTATGATTTTTTATTTTTTCGTCAAATTTTATCGGGTAATATTGGGAATACCTCGAAAACGACGCGTTTCTTTGAAAAAAAAAAAAAGAAATACTCACACTTTTTGAAATGATTGATTCTTTCGAAAATATGAACCGTTTATTTTTTTCAAGTGGTTTTATGATATTTTTGCGTGGATTCATGAGTCGGCTACGCTATAACTTTTATAGCAGGAGAAACATTTAAGTTTTGATTGAGGAATATGCACAATGAATAGAGTGAACGATCAACCAGAATTGTGTTAATTTTGGAATTTGGAATAACGGTTCCGAATATATCAACAGAAAAGTGTATTTTGAAAAATGGAATAGGAAAAACTTGTTGTTGTATATTACTCCAATGAAGTGAGGAAGCGGGTGACTAGCATTCTATTAAGGAAATCGAGAGGATTGAATTAATTATGGATTACTTCAGGAAATTCGGAATGAAAATCAACTCGAAGTTGTTCTTTTCGGTGCAACAAAGTTCAACAGAGTAGAAGGAAAAATAAAAATAGATGTTTCGAAGATTGGATGGAAAAAAGGAGCTGATAGCTTAATATCTGGAAGTGATACTGGAATAATCTTCCACGACAGAAACTAGAAGAAAACGGGATATTAGATATTTACACGAGAGTCTGTGAACTTTCCTCAATGAATAGAGCCAATTGTCTCTAAAAAGGTAAGAAATGAAGTTGAAATAATCAAGACAGTGATAATACCAGGAATAACATGGGCCAGTGCAATCTGGAATAACGAGGAAAGCTAAAGGAAAAAAAGCCTTCAGAGTACACTCAACGTCATTTCGGAGCAATAATCGTCGCGTGTACTGACCGAGTTACCTCTGAAGACACCTACCGCAGTTGTAGGTGAAACGTTAGGTGAATTTCCTATTGGACCACGGCGGGAAAGCCTGAAATTTTCGAATAATTTAAATTTTGATTCAATATTTGAATATGAAGTTGTCCACCCTCTGCCTCCTCAAGGTTTGAGTAGATGAAATAAACGCTGTTTCTTTCTGTATTAGCTTCTCAATTATACTTTCGAAGCGGATGAAGATCCTATGTACCACTTTTTAGATTTTCAATATTTAGTTAAGAAAGTTATCCGTCGTCGGCACCCTCTGAAGTGTTAGTGGATAGGATTACCGTTTTTTTTCCCGCAAGTATCTACTTAAATGAAATACCCATAATCATAATGGTAAGATTCGGGATTGACAGTGAATGATTTATAATTTAGGTTTCAATACAAAAAGTTTGTAACAAAATACGAGTTTTCGCAATGCTGAAATATTTGTTAATGCCAAAAGAACCGAATTCGAGAAAAAAGCAATTGTCTGAATTGCTGATGAAATTCCCAGCTTAGTTCTACACGACTCATAATTCAGAATACTCCGTGACAAGCGAGTTTCCCAATTAACCTCATTAGGTTACAGTGTCACAGAACAAGTAAACTCTACATCCAGAACAACCTTTGATAAAGGAGTAAGGTCCCTATAATTCACACAAAGAGATTTCAACTTGAAGTTGCTCATAGGTGGCTGCATTAGTTGGGATGCCATAAAAGTTACAAATCGTTCACGAACAAGTGCTTTAGCGCATTGGAGAGGCAGGGGCTCGTCCAAGGGGAAAGTGTACTCAGGGTAATTACCTCCTGCCTCTTATGTAAGAATTTTTAACACTAAATCTTTGTAATGAAAATATATGAAACGATATAGTTGGTAAACTCTAGCGAATGATAAATTACTCATATCCGTTTATGACATTCGATTGGAATTCCTACTTCTGCGTATTTTGACGTTGTTTGGACTGAATCTCCATCCTTCTTTCCTCAATTGAACTCATTTAGTGAAAGGAAACACAGACTTCTCTACTAGATCTCTGAGAGGTTACACTTCGACTGTTATACGAACTCCTTTTTCGATTTCCCAGAAATCGCTATATGATGCGAAATTCTCAATTCATTTTCTTGAAGTTCTCTCAAATAGGTATACACAGAATTGGAAATTCTGGTAAAAAGGTATAACGAACGCAGCCACAATAAGAAAATTCCATTGCGAGCTCCCAGGGATATACTGGGTACACCCAGAATAAGAAATTCACATTGCGAGCCTCCAAAGTTATCTTGAAAATACCAGGAACAAGAAAATGTTTTGTCAAGGTTACCTATACCAAACTTAAAAACATCGTCCAATTTCGTGTGATTACCATCGGGAAAATAAGTTCAATCTCAACTAGGTATTTCAAGTTGTTCTGTTGAGTAGATGAGTCCGCGAAGCCCAATATTGTTTAGATATATCATAAGATCGAAGAGAAACAGTGATACTGATAAGATCTAATTGGAAGTGATGTTAGTCGATATCTAAAAAGGATACTGAATAATATAACTGAATAAATAAGTGAACTGAGGTAAATTCATTGCATTCTTCTTTATTTCTTTATTGATTTGTACAATTATCAAATACCATACTATATCCAGAAGAAAGCTGATGTTCCAAATCTTTATTCAAATAAACTGTTGTGTGACACTGAAATATCTTCATGAGGACTTTAGCTGCTTCGCAATTTCAGCATATTCAGAGTAAGTCTTTGATTACATATGTTTTACCTGTACATTCTTGAGGCCATAAATAAAAAAAAATGAGTTAGCCATTTGAAATCGAAAATTGGGCCAAATCCGTTTCTGATACGATTCGCTGGTGTGAATGTAAATACCGCAAAGTTCATATTTGTCGATTGAAATTGAGTTGATAACCTTATTGTGAAAAAAATGTCACAAACACGATATTTCATAACAGAAACACTAAGTTTTGTTCTATTTTATTTGCATTTAAGAAGCCAATGTTACTCCAACAAAATGGGTTTCTTCTTCCTACAGCACGAATAAAATTACATATGAGGTATCCATGAATCCATAATGACAGAACCCTTCTCTGCGACGCGAAAGATCACGACGTATGTGTATAGCAACAACCGGCGCAGGATAAAGGAAGAACGAGACCTCCATTTTTGTATTACTTACTTCTATGATTCCATACTAATTAAAAAAAAGGTGTATGAGTATAGATGTATCTAGCAGCCATTTTTTTGGGAAAATTCTAGATTCACTGTGGCATAGCAGAAGTGTCATTATTTCCTGCTAAATTTTGGGTATAAACTGATTTTGTCACCTTTCATAACTGAAATTCGAATTTCTTCGGACGAAGTTTTTCATTCTTCCAGTTAGGATATGACATTTATTCTCATTATTTTCCTGAAAGACGAACCGATAGCAATAAATTTCAAATAGAAACTGTGCGGATGAAAGTATAATTTCATGTTGATTTGAATTCAATTTTATCTTCCATATTTGTCGGATTTTATTATTAGATACCTATTATATCTTCACATCAAACGTTCAACCATTATAGAGATTTTAGTCGTTACGAGGTCTGTGATTTCCGAATGAGATTTCGACAAAGTTGATGAACATTCTGACAACATTGTTACATTGTAGTGCGACCAGAGAGTTGGTAATTTTCTTGCGATTCAGCGAAGAAGTAACAAAGGGCGTCATAATTTCCTAAAAAAAAGGCGCAGGGCTATTTTTGGGATCTCTCCGTGTTGCTTCTGCGAATAATCTGAAGTTAGGGATGGGCAATAACGTATTGAAGCTAATTGTATTTCAGATCGCTCAACCAGAACCACATGAAATACTAGAGAATTATTGAAACCAAATTTCCATTTGTAATAACATATTCAGGATCTCGAATAATTGCTGTTACTATAATTTTTTTACAGCTGTTCAAATCTTTCGGAGGGATGGACTGAACTTAATTTGACTGCTGATCACCAGTGAGTTCAACCTAATCGTTTTTCATCGATTATGCAGTGACCATTTTTCCGAATTTGACCTTGCTGAAAGGTTATTGCCGTATTTCTCACAAAACTGAGCTAGTACGTGCCTGTCAAGATTTTTTGCAATGGTCGATTGATTTCAGAAGTTTTGCGCTATTGATCGAGTGATTTCATTATTTTGATGACGTTGCCGATTATTGAATTTCATCCTCTAATGCCAGGTTTTCAGAAAGCTTGAAACGCTGGCCTTAAAATGCGTTTGAGAAATATTTTGGCCATTGATTTATTAATTATTTCATGGTGATTGTTTTATTTCACTCTAATGATACACTCACCATCGAAAAATCAATGATTCAAACACCAGAATATTTTCATATGCATTTAAATTTTCACGTTTATTATGGATTATTGATATGTTCGTATTTACCAAATTGGTGTTCTCAAATAGAATAGTAGTCATGTTTCGATGAACTTGTTAATTAATTAGAGGTATGTTTTGATTCAATATTCGCTGGAATAGTTTGAGGGAAATGATCATGCGGCATGCCTGCCGCTATTTGTTTTAACGCCCGCGTGCAATACCTGTTATGCCGCCCTATAAATAGAAATACTAACCCTAAGTTTGGTAAAGAAGGGCTATTTAATCTTTTTTCATTATAGTGGGAAAAACCACCCCAAGGATCGGTGTTGATGGTCGATTGATCTTGATACATGAGGATTTTCAATGTCAGAAATGAAAATTGTGTCTATTCACTAATCCAGTATTATGAAAAGCGCACTCGTTTGTGAACATAATAATATTTGGAAAATTGGAGTCTTCCCTACATTTTTCTATAACCCATAAGCAAAAATCCAATCTCCTGGTTGCATCATTGAGCGTTAAAAGTTGATGCAACTGGATACGATATGGATGGAAATTATATTTTCTCATTATTCTTTGTACGCTTGTTCTGCCAATTCCACAATCCTCACTTATTCTTCTCTGGCTGGTATGTGAATTGTCTAACAATGAGATAATAACAGAATATTCATTTATTAAGGAATAATAAATCTTGGGAGTTTTTCAAATTTCAAATACCTAATATTGTAAGCATTTCCCCACAGATATTTCCAAGTATTTCTATGAATATCGCTAATCATAATAGTAGGTTAACTAGTTGAATTAAAAATCGAAAATTACTGAAAAACTATTAGGTTTAGATATAGGGAAACTCAATGAAGATAGTTTCGATATTAATTTTTACGATCAACAAGGTACAGAAATACTGGGTGTGCCATTTGAAATAAGAAAGTTTTTGACCATTATTTGTAGTTAATGTTTGAATATAAATTATGATCACGCAGTATATTCCAGAGTTGAATTTTTTCCTCTGCATAAGGGTAGCGACTATGTCTACACGAAAAAATATTGTCTGTCTCGTTGGCTCGAAGGGTTTATTCATTAATTGCAAATTAAAATACTCCCATTTTCGATTTTTCACCATTTTCTTTTAAATGCTTCTCCTAAGGCATAAGATGGTCTTCATAAACTCATCATTATTTGAGCTTGCCATTCAATTTTTGAATTCATATAAAGGGTATTACATTGAAAAAAGTGTAATTATGGTCTATATCTTTGTTATCGAACACCCTGTATATGTGAAAACAATTTCAAATTGTGCATCAGATTGCCCTTTACATTTCACGAAAAAAAATTTCAAAATGTCTTCATTTACTTCCTCAAAATGAGAACCGCGTCTGGGGTGGGCCTCCCTGTATAAATGTTGGCGGAAAATTAAATTTAAATAGAAACTTACGCAACGACTTGGATAGAATTAGATTTGTATAGACTGATTTGGTTAGAAACTTTTTCATCTCCTGCATTTTTCTCGAGTAATGTTCTGTTTTGAAATAAAAAAAATGAAAATGAGTTCTAAAATATATTTCCCGACACGTAATGATATACATTTTATTTCTTCATTTCAAAACGGTACATTTTACGAGAAAAATACAAAAAATGAAAAAGTTTCTAATTAAACGAATTCGATTGTATCCAAGTCGTTGAAGGGAAAGAATTGATTTGTCCGTGATGATTTTATCTGCGAGATCATGCAAATTTAGAATATTACGAATGCAAATCGATCGCAGAGTTGTATGTTTTTGCATTCTTGCCATATTCGATGAAATATTTGTTATATAAATACAAAGTGTCAGGAATCTTTACCTAAATTACGACTGAGCCCGATGGGTTCAAAGTTACCACTGTTACCAGTACGATGCGGCAAGCAATGCAATAAATCGTGAAGAAAAAAATTTCGTAATGAAAGGAGCAGGTACTTGAAGGATAAGGAACAGATAGGCAGCTTGGACGTGAAGTCAATCTGAAAATGAATTGGTACCAATCCGGCATTCGAAGGACCAATGAATAGAATATAAGAGCTCTGGAGAATGGACTGCTGTACCAATTCTTATCACCACGAGAATTGAAGAATGAAATGGAGGTACGAATTAGAAATGAATACCATAAAGTGAACACTGAATGAATGGTACTCAGGGTTGGTCTGACTTGATGATGTTTGCGGATGTTCTGTATCCTCTTCAAGATGAATAGATTGTATGAACACTTTGGTCTTAGTCTGGTTTTCGGGTTTCGTGTAAAGTTGTACCGCGTGAAGACCTTATCTCACGAAACGAATGCAATTTTAGGTACGAATATAACTGGCTCCGTCTTGGAGAAGAAAGCGAGGGTACATGTCTGCTAATGGTGGCGCGTTGAGCCGTATGACAGTTGCTACTAAAGGCGCAAGTATGTTCGCGAGAACAGGTAGGACCTTTTTGGGATTCGAGCTGAACCACATAAATGTCGGTGAAGGTATAGATCCGGTTTTTTTTTGTACCTAAGAAGTCCATTCGCAATAGGAAACTTGGTGTTAATAGAAAACAAAAAATATGAATTTTTAGCACATGTTATATTTGAAATACTCCTGTAGAGAAATTTCGAATATGATTTTAAATAAACGAGTTATTTAGCGTCATTGAAAATTACAATTTCTCAATTTCCGGTAATAATGCAAAATCTATTAACGATGGGCTGGATCTAGATATATTATTATCAGTTTTCTTTTAGCTGCCATTGTTCTCGGCATTTCTCAAGTAGACAACGAATTTTGCACATCCTTTATAAACAAAATAATGATTATTGCATATGGAAATTTCCCATGATGGAGAAATTACTTTAAAATATTTTCAAGATAGGAAAAAAATTTTCAGTAGTAATATCCCTAGGACCTTCATAATAGACGAGATAATTTTATGACCATCGAAAGCTCGTTCATTGGTAGCCCAAAGCCGAAGGCTGAGGACTGTTACCGAGCAACGCGCTCGAGATATGGGTTATAAAATTATGTGGCATTTATCAATGTCCGAGGAATATTCGGCAGAAAATTTTTTGACAGAAAAAATGTATAACTCAACACAACAACACATTTATTTATTTATTAAAAGTACAATTAGTGAAAGTGCAATTCGTAAAATTCAACTCAACATTAGATTCGTTGCTTCTTTGAATTCTGTTTCGTCTTTTTTTCTCATATTGACAGCCGAATCTTTGAGTATAAACGCCAATTCTTCCAAGCTTCTGCGTTCATTCAATTCGTATGATCGTTCGTACGAAAATTCCATAAATATTCCCCAAATATATTTGTGGCTATTGGAAGTATTTCTGGGAATGATTTCTTTGATAAGCTCATTTATATTTTTAACATTACCAAAACGTGACATTTTGAAATTTGTTTGGATTGTTTGGAATGATGTTGTTGCCATGGAACTATTATATAATTATATAAGACTCTATCGTGTTATCATTGGGATTGAAAATTGCATTGGATGTAGTTTTCGATGTAATGTTGACATGATTGGCTGAAAAGGTTCCATATGATACAAAATCATTAAATTGGATTTGTTGTTAGAACTGTCAAAAAATTCTCATAATAATTAGCGTCCTCTATTTTCCAAATAAAAAACAACAAGTAGCAGGAAATGGGACTGAAAAAAAAACACATGTTTAAGTTATCTCACATTCGTGGCGACTTTTCGCAAAGGAGTCCCTCTGCTTCTTCAGGTCTACAATTTATTAAAAGAAACATACATGTATAGAGTTCATTAAGAAGTCATCGAATAAGTCAACAGAAACATGTATCAACTTAACGAATTAAAAAAGAAGCCCGTACACACATTCGTCAGAAAGAAGAGCTTCAAAACCAAGAACAATATGAAGCCGTCCAAACAAACACAGTAGGTCAGCTCCCATAAGAGCCCTATGATGTCAACCAAAGAATAAAAACACAAACGGAGATCACCGATTGCGTACAAGGAATACAGGCTCTAAACATTATCCTAGGAGTACAAATAGCAGCCTGCATAACAGGAACACAAAACTAGAAGACTACACAAGACATCAAATAATATTGAATAAAATTGTAATGACTAGATCAATATTATTAGTTTTGTGCTTCTGTTATGCTGGCTGCTATTTGTACTCCTTGGATATTTAGAGCCTGTATTCCTTGTACGCGATCGGTGATCTCCGTTTGTGTTTTTATTCTTAGGTTGACATCATAGGTCTCTTATGGGAGCTGACCTACTGTGTTTGTGTGGACGGCTTTATATTGTTCTTTGTTTTTGAAGCTTTTCTTTCTGACGAATGTGTGTACTGGTTTCTTTTTTAATTCGTTAAGTTCATACATGTTTTTGTTGACTTATTTGATGACTTTTTAATGAACTGTATACATGTATGTTTCTTTCAATACATTGTAGACCTGAAGAAGCCGAGGGACACCTTTGCGAAAAGTCGCCACGAATGTGAGATAACTTAAATATTTGTTTTTTTTTCCTAGTCTATTTCCTGCTATTTGTTGTTTTTTATTGGAAAAAAATATTTGATACCGTTCACTGTGTGAACAAACAGTTCTGTTTTTGAAGTTTTATTAAGATCTGGTGTTAAAGAGACTTGTTATTTATGAAAGATGGAAAGCGTTCAATGACATTGCAAACAAATTATTAGACGCTGTGAAATCCTTCTGCAATCTGTTCTTGATATGTTCTCCAATCAATTTCCCATTCAAGAAAACAGTCACGTATAGGCATTATAAAAATGGCTGCGAAAGATAAAAGGCTGACGGAACATTTCGACCGGAAAAACCCATGAAAACGTCAACGAAAGCTGCACGAAAGCAATATAACGTCCCTATTATTGAGAAACATCTTGACCCATCCGGTCCTCGGTAATTACAACGTTCCAGAACGCTCAGGAGTCAGGCTGCGGTCAAAATAATGGTAAACAATCCAAAATCGAAAAACTTTTTCCCATTTTATTTCACTTATGTCATCTGGACCTTCTCTGTCGACGGAAACTTTCCGAGGGATAACGTTCAGCGTGGAATGATTAGAGATACGGATTTCATCTCGATCGGATTGATAAAATTTCATTTGATATCATATTCGAGGGGATTCTGAGAAATGGAAGAAACGGGCGAAGCAAATCTAAATAGGCTAGCTTGCTTCCGCTTTCATGGTTAATACAATTGGGTAGTGATCGGTAACTAGATATTTCAAAATGCAGCCATGGAAAATATCCAACAAGGTCGACGATATAATTGAGCAATGATTTGAAAATGATCCACTCTTTGGTCGGGTACAGCAATTTATGAAAGAAGAGAAACCAGAAGAATTCAAAATATTCCCATATTCCCCAACATAAGAACTGTTTGACATGAAATGAATGTTCGGTACTCGAATTCCCAACAATGATGTGGTCGTTAATAATCTTCATGCTCTGCAAATAATTCAGGAGCTTTTCACTGAAAGTTGGTATACAGGGTGTATTTTAAGGTGAGGATTTCCTTTTGACAGTTGATAGAACTTATCAAAATGAGTCATTTTACCGAAAATTTCTTATATGAAATGTTCAATTTGAAAACTTTATGAATAATTTAGAGCATTAATACCTTGATAGTACTCTGGCCTGCATCTCTCTGTTCCAGGTTTATGAATATCCGCGAAGTTGGGTGATTTCTTAGCAGAAATCTTGTTTTGTACAACTGATACGCTGAACTGGCATTTTGTTTTGATTCGCCATAAATTAAAAGCATTATAGTAATAATAGTTAGAAACCCACTGGTGAAGGCCATCCGAATAAAAACAAGACTTCAGGCTGAAGATCTAGCCGTAGTGGATAAAATAATTCAAGATCATCTTAACGAGACCTGTTCACTAGAAGATGTGGTGGCTGCAGTGAGAGCGGCCGCTTCACTTCTATGTCCACCGAAAAGTTCAGCTACGAAGAAGGATAAGCATAGGTTAAGACTCAGCCGGCTTGACATCAAAATAAAATCAATGAGGCAGCAGGCATCTTGGTACCAATGTATCATAGATGTTTTGCGAAGCAAAACTGAATCAAGCAAGAAAATGAAGGATATGATTGAGGAGCTTCGTTCCACACATCACAGTCCATCTACTGAAGCAGAAAGCTGTAGATAAAATAAGATCACTTGCTGCAGCGCGAAAGAAACTGATAAAAAGGCAAAAATGGATTGATTATAACAACACCTTCACCGCAGAACCATCGAAATTATTTCAGTCCCAACAACAGAGGGCACAGAACCCACCATCACCTCAAGAGGTCGAAGAATTTTGGAAAAGCCTGTATGAACAACAAGCAGAAACCAGGGATACTCCAGCACTACTCAGATTCCAGCAGATGTGTGATCAAAACCAAAAGCAGAACGATGGACTTTCTGAAATATCAACCGAAGATATCGAAAAAGTCCTTAAGAACAAGCGTGATTTTACAGCACCGGGACTGACGGTATTCAAAACTACTGGTGGAAGAGATTTCCAGCTACACATCAACACCTGGCAAGATTATTCAGCGGGATGCTGACTCGCCATGAGCCCATTCCGTCATGGTTAGTGGAGGGTAGAACAGTGCTGATACCAAAATGAGGTGATTTAGGGCAACCCAAGAACTATCGCCCAATCACTTGCCTCAATACACTGTATAAGATCCTCACAAGTGTAATTCAAGATCAAATACTAAGGGTTATTGGACCAGTGTGGAACAGTATCTACGAACAGAGGGGAGCAAAGAAAGGAGTGCAAGGTTGCAAGGACAACTTGCTCATGGACAAGAGCG
Organism: Adalia decempunctata; assembly: GCA_951802165.1. NCBI lineage: Eukaryota > Metazoa > Arthropoda > Insecta > Coleoptera > Coccinellidae > Adalia > Adalia decempunctata. Next base: position 31,561,296 of record OX637701.1, on the reverse strand, counting down.
TATGTCTAGACGCCAGACACTACAAACGCGACCTACATACATCATGGTTGGACTACGCGAAAGCATATGACACCTCGCCGCACGAACTGATAATACGGTTATTGAAAATGCTGAAAGTCCATCCCTACATCGTCCACGCGATAGAAAACATCATAGCGCTGTGAGAACGAAGTTTGCCATCCGAGCAGAGGGTCGAACCGTTTATACGGGATGGGTGAGATACAGGAGAGGAGTTTTCCAGAGAGATTCGCTTAGCCCGTTATTATTCTGCATAACTCTCATACCACTAACTATTGAGTTAAGGGAGAGCAAGATAGGATACCAGGCCGGACCAACAGGCAGAAGGAACCACCTGATCTCGCATCTCTTGTACGTGGACGACTTGAAGCTCTACGCTCCCTCCGAGTCCGCAATGCGGCAACTACTGAATATCGTTTCAGACTACACTTCAGCAATGGAAATGTCATTCGGTTTGGACAAGTGCGCTGTTTTTCATCTGCGCAGGGGAAAAGCTGAAGACGCAGGAGAAGATATTCGACTGGAAGATGGAATGACTTTTCGACACCTCGAAGACGGAGAAACTTACAAGTTTCTTGAAATGAAACAGAGGGGTGTACTGGAGACAACCCAGATAAAGGATGCCTTAACAAAGCTACAAAAAGAAGCTGAGAGACATGTGGAAATCGCAGCTGTCGGGAAAAAACAAAGTATCTGCTATAAATATGCTAGCCATCCCGATTTTCACCTACTCTTTCGGGGTGGTGAACTGGACGGTAAACGAACTCCTCGATCTTGATAGGTCAACAAGGAAAACGATGAACATGAATCGTAGCCTACATCCCAATAGTTCAATACAGAGGATATACCTTCCTCGAAGCAAGGGGGGTAGAGGATTGCAATGTTTGGAATATCAACACTATCAACAAACATTGGAAATGGCAGAAAGGATTCTAAGAAGTGAAGATCCGCTTCTGAAATTTGTCGCTCAGCATGAAATTGCGAACTATGGAGCCTTCCTATTCCGAGCTGCACAAAGGGCCCTGGAGAAGCTCAGCATAACCGGCGTATCGATCAATCCTGAGCTCGCTGGAACACCGATCACTCAAGCGGACCAAAGAAGCCTAGCAAGACTGATCCGAATGTCTCAGTCAGATACATTACTCGAACATCATATGAGTAAGACCTTGCACTCCATATATTTCAGGAGTTTAAAAGACCAGGACCTATCTGAAGAATTGTCTTTCGCCTTTCTAAAGTCAGCTAGCCTTAAGTCAGAGACAGAAGGATTTGTGATGGCGTGTCAAGATGGAGTACTAAATACGAGATAGTATAAGAAGAACAACATGAAAATGGACACCCCAACAACTTGCAGGGCTTGCGATAGGTAACAGGAAACGATTATGCACATCCTTTCCGCCTGCAGAGTCCATGCTCCTTCAGGGTATGTGGAGAGACACAACGCGGCACTCCGAATCCTATATCTCCATCTGAGAGCCGCGTATGGGATAGACAAAGAACCGGTGCTACCATATGTGCCTCTGGAGATTGAAGCGGTGGTCCAGAACAAAAGAGCTCGCATATGCTGCAACTATCCTGTCTCAACAACACGGCAGATCAATGCTGTTAAGCCAGACATACTTCTGCTGGACAAGGAGCTGAAGGAGTTATTTGTCGTGGAATTCTCCTTCCCTGCTGAAAATAATGTTGTGATGAAAGAAGAACAGAAGAGGCAAAAATACAAAGACCTTATGTTCGAGCTTGGAACTTTATACCCAGGTCATAAAGTTAAGATGGTCGTACTTATCATAGGATGTCTCGGTGGAATGAGAGCTAACTTCGTGGATGAACTGAAGATTATCCCGGTCTGCAGATCACTGGCCGAGGTATTGGCGCACAGAATGCAGAAAGCAGTGTTGCTCGGGTCACTCCATATCATCAGGTCCCATGAACTCTAGAAGCCACTTGCAGCTCATCTCTTTTGTTAAGGGACGCTGCGAGGGCAGGATGAAGAACTCCTCCATTGAAGTGTGAGGGGTTTTTAGTGAGTAGCCAAACAAGATCCTGGATTCTCACACTACCCAGAGTGCGGACCCTCTCGGTGCCCATAAAGGGTTTACCCCCCACACGGACGTTAAAAAATAATAATAATAATAATAAGAACCGCACGGGTGTGGTTTGGTTTCTGCCACGGCACATGGGGGGTGACGTCCCCACAGCCCGAGTTACCTGGGCCACCAAGGGTTAATGGTGGCAAACTCACGAACGAGAAGTGGAAACCGATATCATGGCAGAAGTTCGAAATGCCACTCCACCTGCTGGCTCGTCCACCGTGAGGAGGACTGCCCGCAGGGGAGCTCGCAACGCACGTTTCCAGTGGAGCCGCGAAATGAATATTGAAGCAATGCGAGCTTTTCATTACGTGAACAATTGCGAGGACAAACCACTTCCTGGATGGAGATACTCCCTCTATACCGAGTTCACCGGGAGGCATCCGGAACTTCAGAAGACGGAAGCGAATCATTCGAGAGAAATCTTCAAGGGATCGAATTATCCCAGAAGATCGCGGGATGTGCACAGCAGGCTGTGGATCTGCAAACCTATCACATCGTGCGAAAATTTCTGAACTAGTGGGAGGAAATGAAATGTTTTTTCACTGGTCCATAGAAGAATTACCAGCTCAAGCTGAGAACGGGAGACCGATGAAGAATAATAATAATAACGTTTATTGGCCCAGTAAGGCATTATTGGAATGTATTGGACAAGTCAATTTCATAAATACTGCAAAAATATGAAATATGTAAGAACGTACAAATCACAATTGTTATCATCACAACACTGGTAAAAAAATATTCTATAAAATATAACACACGAATATAAATATCAAAGCATCGTCACAAGAATAGAACAGTTCATTAAAAAGTTAAAAATATTGTATAAAACAAACAAAAAACATCGCTAGAGCAATACTAAAGTAATTGATGCTAAAGATCCCCATTCTCCAGAAACTCTGACACATCATAGTAGCTTTTGTCGGCCGGGATTTTCTTAATTGTTTTTTTGAAATGAATGATATCCAAATTTCTAATTTGAGGAGGAAGTTTATTAAAAAATTTGGTACCCTGATAAATGGGAGATTTCTCATACTTATATTGGACGTTCTGTGCCTCGGCATTAATAATAATTTTGCGTGACGAGTTCGGTAGTTGTGCTCGTCCTGTTATTTCAGCAGCCGACTATATTTTTCTTTAATATAGACTAAGCAGCTATAAATATACATATATGCATGGTACTGTTAAGATTCTGTGCCTCGAGAACACAGACCGACATGAATCCCTTAGTCCCAATCCGAACATCATGCGAACAATCCTTTTCGGCAAAATAAAGACTCTACTAGACTCCGAAGATGAACCCCATTAAACTATAATATAGCTTATGTGACTATTCACCAAGCCATAATATGCATTCAATAATCCCGATAAAGGTAAAGAATTTTTGAGTCTATGTATTGCATAACATGCAGAACTGAGTTTCTCACTCAGTGTCTCCACATGTGTGACCCACTTTAAATTTGCATCTATGTGAACCCCCAGAAATTTCACACTCTCCCTGAATATAAGATTTTCATCTATCATAGGCAAAGAAAGGGATGGCCTCTCTGAGTTAGTATTGGTAAAAAAAATCATCTCTGTCTTAGAGATATTTACCATGAGATTGTTCGCACGGCACCAATCCATAAAACTCCAAATGAGGCATCCATATCAACAAGTTCATTGTTGGAATATAGATGCATAGAACATTCTATGCATCTATGTTGGAATTCAAGAATTCACCTACTTTGTTTTTCAAATATAAGTTGATAGTCAAGTTGTCATATAATAGTTTTTGATAGAACTTGTCAGCTTGTTGTCATCACAGATCTGGAAATAAAAGTTGCTTGTGTTTGAAGTAGATTTTGGCTCTTAACGTGAAAAGGTACACCCATATTTGATAGTTAGGGAACTCTATACCGAAGAAACAATCAGTTTCAACATTTGGCGACCGTGACAGGACTTGGTCTACGAAATTGGGATGGGATGTAGAAGTTGATGAAGTAGTTCGAGAATTATTCCTGAAATGGTTACAAGAACTACCCTATTTGACATATGTTAAGATACCTCGGTGGATATCTTTAGATTCCACTGTGTTGACCACTCAATCTGTACATATTTTTTGTGATGCAAGTGCAGATGCCTATGCAGCTTGTATTTTTCTCAGAACCGAAACGGGTGATGGTCAAGTGGTTTTGAGATTAATCGAAGGAAAATCTAGAGTAGCACCTGTTAAAAAGTTAACCATACCACGTCTCGAACTTTTGGCTGCAACAATTGGAGTGAGAATATTTCGAAATTTCCAGACAAACTATGAAATCAACCTCCAAGTATTTTTTTGGTCAGACTCCTCAACTGTTTTGTCGTGGATCAAAAGGAAGGATAATTGGAAACCATTCATCTGGAACCGCGTTGAAGAAATAAAACGTTTTTCGAAACCTATGGACTGGTATCATGTTCCTGGCGATATGAATCCAGCAGATCTCCCATCACGAGGATGTTCTGCCAAATCACTAGATGATGGAAGATGGTGGGAGGGTCCTAGATGGTTATGTGATCCAAGTTCACAATGGCCTAGTCAGAATTTTGACAGTAACGAAGAGGAAATAAACTGCGAAAGAAAAAAGACTGTTGTTTCCTCATTGTCTGTGTCCAAAAACTTTGTATGGTACTACAAGTATTTTTCGAAGTTCAGCAAAATTGTAAAGATGGTTGCATGGATAAAACGATTTGTCAATAATAGCAGAAAGAAAAATACTGAAGACGCAACATTTCTGTCTGTCGACGAACTGGAAGTATCAAGAAAACTAGTCATTCGTTTTATACAAGAAGAAAGTTTTGAGTCTATAGAAGATCCCAAATTATCATCATTGTGTCCGTTTACTGATAACGAAGGACTGATCAGATTACGAACGAAAATTTCAGATAGAGCTGATGCAGAGGATTTTCGTATGCCATTTGTATTGCCCACAAACCATGAAGTTGTGAAACGTTTGATTCTCGAAGAACATATGAAGAACAATCATGTCGGAGTACAAGGATTAATGAGTATTCTCAGAGAGAATTATTGGATTCTTAAAAGTAGACGCACTATTAGATCCGTTATTAATAGTTGCATCTCTTGTAAGCGATTTAGAGGCAAACTTCTTGAATGTCCTACCATAAGTTTACCAGAAAACAGAGTCCGTGATGCTGCAGTATTCGAGATTGTGGGCATAGATTTAGCAGGACCTTTGTATATAAAATCAAAGGAGAAAGTGTGGATTGTTTTATATACTTGTGCTATCTATCGAGCTGTTCATCTTGAATTAACATCGTCCTTGTCAAGTAATGCGTTTCTACAGACATTGAGAAGATTCATCGCTCGTCGAGGTAGACCTTCAACAATCTATACAGATTGTGGAACGAATTTCGTTGGATGTGCAAACGCCTTACAAGAAATAAACTGGTTGGAAGTAGCAGAAAACTGTTCAAAATTACACCAAATAAAATGGAAGCTGAATCCTCCAACAGCTGCGTGGTGGGGAGATTGGTGGGAGCGACTTATAAGATTATTGAAAGATTTGTTACGAAAAACTCTTGGGAAAACAAGTCTTCATTTCGAAGAACTGCAGACTGTTCTTTGTGATTGTGAAGCAGTTTTGAACGCTCGTCCATTGACATACATGTCCGAAGATCCAAACGATTGTGTTGTTCTCACACCAGCGATGTTCTTACAAGACATCAAAGAAGTTGGAGTCATTGATCTTGATTTAGTTGAAGCCAAAGATCTTAGCAGACGATTCAAGTATCGTTTGAAACTAAAAAATGATTTGAACAGAAGATTCAAGTCAGAATATTTAGGCCGACTCACTCTCTTCTCGAAGAAAATCTCCACTGAATCAGTCGGAGTTGGAGATATTGTTCTATTATCGGATTTCAATAAAAAGAAATTGGAATGGCCCTTAGGTCGAGTTATTGAAACTATTCCTGGACGTGATGGAAGAGTGAGGTTGGTCAAGTTGAAAACTGCCACAGGTGAATTACTGAGACCAGTACAACGTATTTCATTACTGGAAATGAAGAGGTCATTAGATTCACCAAGACCAGCAGTGCCAGAAAAGAAAAACGATAATCATAACAAAGAAGAAGAGGAACAGATATCGAAAAGATCAATCATTAGAGAGCAGATAGTTAGAACGAGATCAGGAAGACCTGTAAAGGTTCCTGAAAGATTTAAACAATAATTGTGTCATTACTTCTATGTAGAAATGACACAAGGTGGGAGTGTGTTGGAATATAGATGCATAGAACATTCTATGCATCTATGTTGGAATTCAAGAATTCACCTACTTTGTTTTTCAAATATAAGTTGATAGTCAAGTTGTCATATAATAGTTTTTGATAGAACTTGTCAGCTTGTTGTCATCACAGATCTGGAAATAAAAGTTGCTTGTGTTTGAAGTAGATTTTGGCTCTTAACGTGAAAAGGTACACCCATATTTGATAGTTAGGGAACTCTATACCGAAGAAACAATCAGTTTCAACATTCATTATTTGAATAAACGTTAACAGTAGGCTTTGTCAATAGTTACAATATGTTATTTATTCATCATTCATTATCTGCTTTTTCAATTGTCACATTCGCTGCAAGTAAAGAACACACTTTTGATATATCATTCTAGTGTACAAAAATAGTGAATTACAAAATGATATGGTTACTATTCGAAAAAAATTCGATTTTATAATTTTATTGAGGTTCACTTTGAAGCCCTTTTTCAGATACCCTGTATAATATTTCCTCATATTTTATATAAGAAGAAATATCAGCGTACTTTCTTTCGTTTCACTGTTGCAAAAAGAAATACTTCCAAAGATATTGGAGATATAAACACTTATTTGTGACACTCTTTCTGTCAACAAATTTGACAATCAGGCTATAACTCAACAATAATTGCTTGAAGTGGTTGCGCATGTCATACACCAAACCAGTGCAGAACGCAACGAAGAATTCAAATATTGTCAATACAAGAATTATTGACATCAAAGCAGGCCTTGGAAGTCCAGTCGCACCTTTATTTCTAGTTACAAAAAAGTCACTAAAAATTTTCTGTGCTTTCATCATAGCAATAAATATAACCTTGAAATTAAATGGATTTTTTCAAAATAAGGCACTTTGAACATGAAAATGTCCTCAATTATCGCATACAATTACCCTCGTGTGAATCTGCTAACCAGCAGTATATTATTTTCAAATTCAAATTCAAACTCAAAATTCAAATTGAAATTAATTCATTCAACATATTCAAATTACAAATGAAATACAAAAATATCAAATATAATATGATGAATAGGATACATGCCTCGATTATAAAAACATTTTCGAACGATCAATTATTATAGGAATGAATGCATATAGTATGGAAATTTTTTTCCGTTAACGAACTATATCGAGGATGTTAAAAAAGCATGCTCCTAGCCAGAGTTCAATATGAATATTCGTTAAACCAGAAAAATCTAGTTGATAATATGAAGCGTGTATCTGCAAACTGGATGGATTCGAAAAATTGTAGTAGATATCAAGACAGAAACAAAACTTAACGGATGGATCTATTTAATATATGAAGAATTTTGTCATGACATTGTAACTTGCAATATTGGTGAACAAAGGAGGAGTAAAATATTTAATATTAAAAATGTAAATATTCCTATTACAACCACTGTTATTATTTCCTCATCTGGCAGAACTCATCATGTTCATAATTGAAGGTTTTATGTCAGCAATATCATACCATCCCATTGTATTTTGACTAATCTCCTCTTATTTCTTTTTCTACGTCCTTTGTGCATTAATTAGCTTTACCTGGCTGTACCCAATTTATTCGAATATTAATGACAGAACAAAACGCCAGTGTTATTTGCAACACCAACCTGAATTCTGCAACTCAAAATATCACTGAACGGGCATCACCAACCTAATTTCGATTTTCCAAAGCCGCCCGAGATTTCAATAATTCTTGGATGGACTATATGCATGAATTCATCCAGGGTGTTACATTCGACATAGCGAAGTTCGCATTCCTTTCCGGTAGAACAGGGTAGATTCCGCTTGAAAGTATTTTACAAGTTCATGTACTTGAAACAAATACAGAATCTTGAATTTGTATGGAAATTTCTTTCTCGAATACGACCAATGAAACACATAGAAAAATCACCCTGTATATTTTTTGAGATCATAATATCTCGTACAATATTCTTGCGTCTATTTTCCTTTCAGAAATCTCTTTTGAAGGCATCCATATCGACAAAATTCCCAAAATCTCACATTAATCAAAAGGAAAAAAAAATTTTAAACAAATAGAAAACAACATGTATACAGGGTGTTTCTAAATGCATGCGAAAAAATTCAAGGGGTGATTGCTCGTATGAAATTAAGATGGGTCATTCTGTTAACAATATTTCCTCAGCCCACCCTTTTTCGGGATACCACCCTTAAAAGGTGATGACCAAATAAATGTTTGCAGTTCAGCCAGATTTTTGAAATTCTGTTATTTTTGTGCACTCGAAAAGGACTAATCATGCGTATTTTTCCAAATTTTCTGCTGCATTATACAGGACTGAAAATAGCAACCCTTACGTTATTTCATATCAAGACCTTTTTTTCTAGATAAAGTTCCATGAAATAAAATTATAACTTGAAATCCTTGTTTTATTCACAACAATTTTTTATTCTCAGATTTTTTCCCAAAACCAATAGCTGAAGAGAAAAAAATAAAAACTTAAATTTCGTCACCACCTTCTACGGGTGATATATCGGAAAGAGGTGGCCTGGGGATCTTTTGTTATAGGAAGGAATTTTTTTATAATCACAACTATTCGTTTTATATGACCAGTATTCCAAGAATGAATGAAGAAAATATACCGTATGTCGCTTCCACAATTCATACGAATCTAATGACACCTCATATGTTGAAATCTATCAAGCCGTTTATTGGGCTGTGAAGCGTAACAAAGAAATAGACATACATCCGCATACAGGGTGTATTTTAACGTGAGGCTTTTCTTTTGACAGGTGATAAAGTCATTTTACCGAAAATTTCTAGAATGAAATGTGTTACAGTTTATTTGTTTGATTCTATTCAACAGCGTAATTGGTTTATTTTATACATCAATTCACTCATTTCTAAATTCAATTTCATATACATGTGTCATTTCAAAATTATGCTTTCTATTTGCGAATATTATCATTTTAAAGTTGCAGATTTCATTTTCAAGTTTCAGAGCTAGATTCTAGTTATTATATCTGATTGTAGTTTCCATTTTCAATTTCTCATCATTTAAGCATTATAGATTTCTTTTTAAATTCTAACATTAACTTACTATTGTTACCTGTAATTGGAAAGTTCGTCAATGCGTGGGTAGATGTTATTGTGGTCAATCGGTTGTTTCGATTCGAATTAGTTGTGCGTATTATTCTATTTTTCTGTAGCTTCACTATCAGTTTTTTCAACATTTTCTAATCTGGTTTTTTCGATAAATTTAAAATTGAGAAAGGATCATTATTCTTAGAGATCTTCGTGGATTCAGACATACCTAGTATAAAATAGTAAATTGCAGCCGAGTTATCAAAGTCATTTTTGATAGTTTTGAATTTGGTTTGGTTTATAGAGTTGGCTCTATAGGCATTATTTTCAACGATTAAATTCGGATAGCCTTGAATTGCTTTTTATGGTTTCTGGACATATTGTAGCGGACGAGTCTTGCTCAGCGAAGATGTTGACCTAGGTGGCCAGGCAGAAACGATAGTGAAGGGGTACTTAGACAGAAACCTTCGGGGTAGCGGTATGAGATTCATCGAACCTGCTAGTGAAAATAACCTAGGAAAAGGATTGCTACTCGGAAAAACCTTAGTGAGAGGCGGGAAGGAAGTTCCTGTAAGGATTTTGAATACCAACATGTACCCGGTGACATTAAAGAAGGACACGATTCTGGGAGAAAGCTGCTCCGTGCTTTGTGTGACAGGAGACATTCGGGATGAACAGAACAAGGGTACCAGAAGGGGGAAGTGTTCGCAAAAATTACTTGAGATACTGACTTCTTCCTACATAGACCTCGAACCAGAGCACATAAGCGAGGTGAAGAAATTGATAAGTGAATACAGCGACGTTTTTGCTACGGATGATACTCGAATGGGGAGAACAAATGTTGTGAGACATTCAATCAACACTGATAAATCCGGTCCCATTCGCCAACACCCACGAAGACTTCCGATAGCAAAGAGGGAAGAAGCAGAGAATATTATCAAGGACATGCACCAACAAGGAATAATAGAGCCATCAGATAGTCCTTGGTCATCACCTGTGGTTCTGGTGAAAAAGAAAGATGGCAGCACCAGATTTTGTGTCGATTACCGTCGTCTGAACGAAGTCACTAAGAAGGATTGTTACCCCCTTCCAAGGATTGATGACACTTTGGACACTCTTTCTGGTTCAAGATGGTTCTCCACACTAGACTTGAAGAGCGGGTATTGGCAGGTGGAACTAGATCCCAAGGACAAAGAGAAAACAGCTTTCACCATTGGGACAGGACTGTGGCAGTTCACAGTAATGCCATTTGGTCTATGTAACGCACCTGCGACCTTCGAGCGATTAATGGAAACCATTCTTCGAGGATTATCCTGGAAGACGTGCCTGGTTTATTTGGATGATGTCATTGTTTTTGGTCGGACATTCGAAGAACACCTGAGAAATTTAAGAGATGTTCTGGAGAGGCTACGCACTGCAAAGTTGAGACTCAGTCCGAAGAAGTGCCACATGTTCAGGAGAGAAGTGAAATACTTGGGGCATGTAGTTTCTGAAAATGGAATTAGTGCTGACCCAGACAAGGTCAAGGTCGTACAAGAATGGCCGATACCGCAAGACAAGCATCAAGTAAGAAGTTTCCTTGGATTGTCTACCTACTATAGGAAATTCGTTCTTGGGTTTGCCAATATTGCGAAGCCTTTGACGAGACTGACGGAAGATGGAAAAGATTTCAAATGGGATATGGAATGCGGGGATGCTTTCAATCGGCTGAAGCAAGCTCTAACAACGGCTCCTGTTCTAAGTTATCCCCAAGTCAGTGGAAAGTTCATCTTGGACACAGATGCGAGTAACATGGCCATAGGGGGCATATTGTCCCAAATTCAGAATGGTCAAGAAAAAGTAATAGGATATTTCAGCAAGGTCCTGTCAGAGCCCGAACGTAACTATTGCGTTACAAGAAGAGAGCTTCTCGCTGCAGTGAAGTCCATGGAACACTTCTATAAATATCTGTACGGCCGAGAATTCCTTCTCAGGACTGACCACGCCGCTCTAAAGTGGCTTCTACAATTCAAGAATCCAGAGGGTCAGGTTGCCAGATGGATAGAAATATTGCAGGAATATAATTTTACTGTCGAACATCGTGCAGGAAAAACTCATGGTAACGCTGACGCATTATCGAGGAGACCATGTCCGTCAGATTGCAAGCACTGCAATAAGGTAGAAGAGAAAGAATTCTGCTTGAGAACGACCATCGTGGATACGGACTGGATGCCAGAATCCCTGAAGCGAGATCTAGAAAGTGACCCAGAATTGAAGATGCTGTTGTATTGGAAGATAAGCGGACAGAGACCAAGATGGGAGGAAGTGAGTCATCTGAATCCTAGGGTCAAGTCCTACTGGGCACAGTGGGATTCTATCATTTTGGAGGATGGACTGCGGAAGAGGTCCATCGAAAATGACGAAGGTACCGCAGCAAGGAAACAGCTGATAATTCCCAGGATTCGAGTGAGAGAGGTTCTAGAGAAGTTACATGACGGAACTTCCGGTGGCCATTTCGGTATCAAAAAAACGCTAGAAAAGGTCAGAGAGCGTTTTTACTGGGTCAATTGCAAAGAAGATGTTAAAGACTGGTGCCGGAAATGCAGATTATGTGCCTCATCGAATGGCCCGAGGGGAAGTCGTAGAGCTCCAATGAAACAGTACAACGTGGGGAGTCCTCTGGAACGAGTTGCCATCGATATTGCAGGTCCATTCCCCGAAACCGAAGATGGGAATAAGTACATACTGTTTGCGATGGATTATTTCACCAAATGGGTTGAAGCTTATGCTATTCCAAATCAAGAGGCCTCGACAGTGGCGGATGTTCTGATTAAGGAGATGTTTAGCCGATTTGTTGTGCCTCTCGAACTTCATTCGGATCAAGGACGAAACTTCGAGTCTAGCCTGTTCCAGAATGTATGCCAATTACTCGGAATCAAAAAGACAAGGATAACTGCGCTTCACCCACAGTCAGATGGCATGGTCGAAAGAATGAATAGAACTGTGGGAAAATATCTGGCTAAAGTGGTCTCTGATCACCAAAGAGACTGGGACAGATATCTCCATCTGTTCACTATGGCCTACAGGTCGTCAGTGCAAGAATCGACTGGAGAGACACCAGCCTGTATTATGTTCGGCCGAGAAATAAGGTTGCCTTGTGACCTGGAGTTTGGATGCAAGCCTGGAGCGGAGATAGCTGGTGAGGACTACGCGAGCCTCTTGAAAGGTAGGCTACATTACATCCATGAGAAGGTCAGACAGAACCTCCAAATAGCGAGTGATCGAATGAAGACTCGGTATGACAGCAAAGCTGCAGAAGGTGGTTTCGATGTGGGAGACCTAGTCTGGCTGTACAACCCCCAGAGGAAGAGGGGTTTATCACCTAAGCTGCAGAAGGATTGGGAAGGGCCATACAGAGTAGTGAAACGAATCAACGATGTAGTGTACCGTATCCAGAAACTACCCAGAGGCAAGAAACGTGTGGTCCATATAAATCGTCTAGGCAAATATGAGGCAGACTACGAAGAACATGACGAAACCCATCTGAGAAGAACGACTTTTCAGAAAGCGGGGCATGAGGAGATGAGTTTCGACCTATTCATGGCAAACTACGGTGGAACCGGAAAGGCAAGATTCGGAGTAACTATCGAGAAACAGCAAGATCTCTTCTCTGTATCTGAAGACTATTCACTAGCTCATTGTGTCTCGGAAGACCTGCTCCTGAAACAACATCCTCGTACTGGGAAAACGCTGAGGTTGGCTGATGGCCAGCGTTACCTCTTCTACCTGGTAACCAAGAGATTCTCCGACAACAAACCCAGCTACAAAAGTATGTGGGACACCTTGTTGCAGCTGAGAGACGAGCTCACCAAGTTGAAGGTGAAAAAGCTAGCTGTGCCAAAGTTGGGTTATGGTCTAGATCAGCTCAACTGGAGAATCGTTCGAAGTATGCTTGAGGTCATTTTCCATAGGACGGGAATGAAGATACTGGTCTGCAGTTTCAACCCGAGCGGATATACGCCGAAGAAGAAGACAGTGGAGTGCTATTTCGGACGACAGGGGTGCTGCAGAAAAGGAGACGCCTGTAGATTCAGCCACACCATCCAGGGTGTTCGGGGACCGAACGTCTTAAGGAGGGGGCAGTGTAGCGGACGAAGTCCGCCTGAATACGTCTCTGGACTCTCTGATTCCGCGTACAGGAATTATTCGAGAAGCCTCCAGAACATATCCGATCGTTCTAGACAGGTCCGTATGGGTATATAAAGACGCGTACGATGAGGACAGTCAGTTACTGAATAGAGCCGAATGGAAGTGTGAATCGCGAATTCCGAGTTGTGAATATAAATCAGCATAATTAGTCAGTGTGTAAATAAATCAGTATTAGTTATTGTACATAAATTAGTGTGATAAGTTAGTGGTATTGGAAATAAATTAGACGTTTAAATTCAGCAGACGATTTGTTTAAACCCCGAGAACGTTACAATATATATTTTTGGATACCAACTTCATCTTTATTTCAACTGGACCAACGTTTGAATGGTAATACCAAAGATCCATTGACGAGCTTCCCAAAATCAGGAAAATCTGCTGAATATCATATTAGTACAAACCAGGACGACAAATGGAGCCCTACCCATTATAGTACCAAAAATAGGTCAACCAGTAAGATCAAGAGGTGGCATTCGCTCTGAGTTAAGTCCTTCCACATGGTATTTTTTTGTCATTGTATTTTTTCTTCGATTTCATTCTCCAATTTTCCAAAGTTAATTCTTCCAATTGTTTAAACTTTTCATAATTTACTTACACAAATTCTTTCAATAAATTTACATTTCTGATTTATACGTTTTCAATTTAATGATTCTGACAATGATGAGAGAAGTCTTCGTGCGGTCATATTTCTAAATTTGTAACTAATTTTGACATTTGGTGAATGTAACCGATTGAAATTTTGATACTTACTTATCTCTACCTAGTTCTGTAGATTGTTGATTCACATTGATATTGACTGTTGTTGATATTGATATTGTAATAAACCAATTAACGAAGCACTTTTTTACTCTTGCCACATAGCTATCTATGGGGTAAGGTACCCTGACCTGACCCGGTCTGAGCCAGCATTTAAGTTTGGGTATTTCTTTCTAGAAGTTTATTGAATTAATTCACTAATTTTTATTTTAAATAGGTAATTTCTGACATTGAACGTGACAAATGTCAATTTAAAAATGTATAAAAAATTTTGTGCATCAATACCTTAATACTACTCTGTTCAACATATCTCTACATATCTGCACCAGGTTTATGAACATTCGTGAATTTGAGTGATTTCCTAGCAATCATTTTGTTCCGTACAATTTATACGCTGAACTCGCATTTTGTTTTGATTCACTTTAAATTAAAAGCATATGAACAAGTTCAGTATTTGAATAAACGTGCGGCATTTTCGAAACATAAAACATTCGTACCCTGGCCGTAACACGATCGAAGATGACTGATCACAATCGATATTCTGAGTCATGTATGATAAGATGACAAAAAACATGTTGATATCTACGGAGGAGCAGGTGAGGGAGCAGTTTCGGACTGAAGAATTTTCAGATTCGCCTAGAAACTAGAAAATATTTTAGTTTCATTTTCAGAAACAGGGGTTTAATTCATGTAAAAATATTTTTGGTGGAATGACTTATTTTGATGAGTTATACCATCTGTCAAAAAAAAGCCTCACCTTCAAATACACCATGTATAGGCTGAAACATTACCTCACTTCTGGCGCAGTTGGGTAATAACGTTTCTCTTAGAATCGATAAGTTGAACATTTCTGGTTCCTTCAATATTTCATTCGAAATTCGAACACAGCAATTGATACCTCCCCTCACGTCGCCGATGAATTATAATCGAAGTAATTGGATCTGGCTAACAAAGTGTTTCGTAATAACAATCACCTGTTTAGCGAATCCATATTCTAACGATAATAACGAGCCAATTACCCCACTTTGATTCTCAAGCCGTGAAGGGATGTCAACCCTCCTCCGTCGTAATACCCTTAGGGGAATAGCAGCGTGTTCAGAACTTGGAGGTGGAGTTGGAGCATAAGAAGAGGCGATGGAAGGAATGACCATCTTGGCACTCAGATAATTGCTTTCTAGTGTGAGTGTTCGGTAATCGACAAATATTGCCGAATAACAATAAAAAGCCCCATTAGGGTGATTGCTGCATTCGCAAACTAATAAACTTCTGATGTTTATTCTTTGTGTTCACTTGGAGCTCCGATTGAGACTGATGAGGAATTATGGCAAGAAGTTATAATCCTCGCACTGTTTATAGTGTATGAAAATAACTCTTTATTCTTCACTAACCATATCCCGCGGCTTCACTCGCTCGGAAATTCGTTTATATTAATGAACATAATTTGCTTGATGTGCCAAAGAAAACTGCTTCCGAAATAATATAATGAACAGAGCATTTCTGAATTGAAGGTAAAAACAGAGAGCAGAGATATCTGCCATAATTTAAAAAAAAGTACTAGGAGCATGAGATCGCAAATGTTTCGTTTTCAAGATGCAGTGTGTTGAAGTTAGAATTTTTTCAAATGTTTTTCTCATAGTATATGCTTTTCAAGGACATTCAAAGTTGTCACAAAAGTGCATTTAGTTTAAAAATAATTCGAACTATTCAAGTGAGGAGATCTGGAGCGCCATCACTGATGTCCACATAGTACAGGGTGGCCAGATTTCGATGGTTTAGTGCTACAACTCCTAAACTATAATATATAGGCAAAAGGTATTATGTCATTTTCTATTTTATCGAAAAAAATAATTTGCTGAAACAAACAAGTTGCTACGGCCGGCGTCTAGTTTCCGAGCTACAGGTATTCATATTTATAATTGACTATAACTTCCGTGTTGAAGATTTTACGCTCTCGAAACAAACACATATTTTGGGCATTTTCTTCACTGCATAACAAGAAATTTTCTTTCGAATGGAAACTATAATGTGAAAGGATATTTCCAAATTGATCTTTCTTCAATGAATTCAGGAATATAGATCATGATATATTTTCGAGTTCTTTATTTATCGAAAATTTCGAAAAAACAATATTCGTTCAACAAAATTCAAGCAGGCTTTGATCCAATTCCATAAAGGAAGGAAACTGGCCCTGTTCGCTTCCGCCCAACTGTATTGAAATTGACAAGTGAAAATAAATAAGACATGAAATTCCATGACCGCACCAGATTTGAAGGAAGTGCGAAAAGCCTGCTTGGATTTTGTTGAACGAAAAGTGTTTTTTGATATATGTATAAAGAACTCGAAAATATATCATGATATATATTAGGAATCATTGAAGGAAGATCCATTTGGAAATATCATTTCCCATTATGGTTTCCATTTGAAAAAAAAATGTTATTGCTTCAAAATTTGAGCAGTTACAAAAAATCCAATAGCACCGCGGAAAAGCAATAAAAACACCCGAAAGATGTGTTCATTTCGATAGCGTGGATTTTATAATGAGGAAGTTATGGTCAATTACAATAATGGACCCTTAGACAAAGGAATGTCTAAGAATGGACCCAATACAAAATCAACCTGTAGCTCGGAAACTAGACACCGTAACAACTTCAGGTTTTCTTCAATTTATGATTCTCGAAAAAAGAGGAGATGACATGTATACAAGGTGTCCGGGAAATAACTGTACATACTCATACCAGAGATATAGTTGGACTAGCTGATTACGAATTGACTATAAAAAAATAATTTCTGGATTTCCCTAGCAGCTACAGGGTGATATTCCAGCTTCATGGAAATACTAAGACCATCATAAAATCCAAACTTATTGACGGATATTATTGAAACTTGGAAGGTTATTGGCACATGCTAAGGTCGAGTCTGAAAGATATCAATTATTCCATTATTCCAGGGCCGGACTCATTAATCTTCATTTAAAGTGTTCAGGGTAAAAACAACACTTTGTATTTCGAATTACAAATAATTGATTCGCTTTTTAAAAAGAAGCTAAATTATGCTTCAATTTGTGGTATCGCTCAAAGTTGTCACATCAACCAATATTTTTTTTATGAAGTTCGAAAATTTTAATTTATTTTCCTGAACAGGACTTAGTCATTTTGTGGAGGTCGAAAATAAATAATAAACTTTCTTGAAAAAGTCACTGAAGGTGAGGAAGACTATAATAATTTGTTGATATACTGGGTGGCCACCCCAGACACGGATCTCATTGCGATGGAGTTAATGAAGGTAAATTTCGAAAAAAAAATGGTGATGTGTATAGGTCATACATAAGCATATTTCAAAATTATTCGTATGTATACCAGGTGTTCGACAACAAAGATATAAGTAGACCAAAGTGACACTTCTTCCAATGTGAAAACCTCTAACTGAATGAGTAAATCGAGTAGTATGAGTAGTGATTTTTCAATTTGTTGGTCTGTTTCTTTAAAGTTTACTTATTCAATATTAAATATTATGAAGTACTCTGAGAAAGAGGAGATATAATTTTCAGTTTGGGAGAATGTTACAAAATATCTTACTAGATTCAAAGATTCAAGCTCAAAAATGCACAGAAATAAAATTTCCTTCAAGATAAAATATGAATTCCTTCAACATATTCTATGATAAATTTCAAACATTTCGACAACTGAAATTTAAGATTGTTCGTTGCTTGTGTTTTGATTATTATAAAATAGTGAAATTATCAAAATGGCCAATTTCACAAATAGAGAATATGCTGATATGAGGTTCGTGTATGGTAAATGTGACGAAAATAGTCGAGCTGCTGTGAGAGAGTATCGTCTGAGATTTCCGACGCGCAGAATTCCCAATCACCAAACATTTTCTGCAGTATTTAGTTGTAGAGCGCAATATGGTAGAGTGCCAGATAGGAAGAAGGATCGCCAAAGGAATCTAGAAGGAGGTGATGAAGTTCTCCAATTAATTCAAGCACAACGTTCAACTAGTATAAGGAGAGTAAGTGCATAATTACATTTGCCGAAGCATAAGGTGCACAGAATAATCAAAGAGGAAAATATGTGCCCGTACCACATACAACAGGTACAACGATTGGAACCTGGCGATAATGTCTTAAGACTGAATTTTGCACATTGGATAGCAAATCACAGAGTCACTTTGTACAGAACAATATTCAGTGATGAGGCTCAAATTCACCAGAGATGGTGTGTTCAATATTCATAACTCGCACATTTGGGCCGAAAATAATCCACACAGTATAAGACTGAGAAAATCACAACAAAAATTTTCAGTAAATGTTTGGTGTGCTGTGATAAACAAACATTTGATAGGGCTTCATTTTTTTGACGGTCGCCTTACAAGTGCGATTTATTCAGATTTCTTGCAAAATATTTCACCCTGCATGCTACAAGGAATAAATATTAGAGGAATTTATTTCCAGCATGATGGAGCTGGACCTCATTTTGGCTTGGAAGTGAGAAGTTACCTCGAAAATACCTATCCAAATAGGATAGGCTCCGCCTCACATGGGAACTCTTCGCGCGCGCACGGAAAAAGCTTACTTTCTGGACTAGTAATGAAATATACTATTCCGCCATTGAAAATAACTATTTTATTTTCCATTTTTTTCCATTAAAGGATAATCAGTGCTTTCTCCATTTCTCAAAATTTCATACAGTGAGATCTTCTCACGGAGCCTTTCGGTTCTTCATCTGCTTTTATGCAATTCTCAACTCTGCAGTCGCGATATCTGGTATATCTTCGGAGCCCACATTTCTGACTACATACTTGAATATTCGATCGGCTTGGTTTAGGTACCGATTATCTGTTAAGTTCTCTGTAAAAATGCTGGACGGTGAATTTTATTTGCAACCTCCCTGTAACAATTTCACCTCGTTTGTTCTAAATTTTGCGTGAGAGCGACTTTCCTTTCGATTTTTACGATCGGAGTACTTTCATGTTCATGTGGTTATTCTCGATAGCTTCGTTTATTATTTGTGTGTTATAGGTCCCTTTAAATAGCATTCTTTACTTCTTACTCACTATCCAGCGTTTGATACCTTGCTGAATCTCTATTTGTTGTTCTACGTTCTGCCAGTATTTCATTGGTGTTCTGCCTGAGTTTTGTACCAGCGTTTGCTCTCATGGAGCCTATTTTCTATTTTTCTTGGTGGCTAGCTGTTATCTCGTTGAGTGTCATATTTTTCAGAGGTTCTGTTGATTCAAATTTTTTGTTGATTTGTGTGTTAAAATCTTCTATTCTCTCTTTAAGTTGGGTCGCCGTTGGACGGAATAATTTTCACCATTGATTTAATCCTTTCCAAGTTTGTGTATATATTTATTGCGGCTATAACGATTTTTATATTTGAAACTGTTTATCTGTAGTGAGGAAGAAAACTATTTCGCTCCTCATTGCGTCATCTGGATCTGGACTTCTCCAAGTCCACTTACCTTGAATATGCTTCTGAGTTGAAGAAAGTGTTCATGCAATACATAATTATGTTCTTTGTCCAGAAAGCAGCAATTCACCTCTATCATTTTGTCTTTCCAGTCCAATTTTACTGATGTTCGAATCGTCTGTCGAATTTTTTGTCCCTTCTAAGCACCCATTATAACTTCGTGTTTTCTTGATTCTTAGCTGTTGTTATGTCTTCATGAAATGAACTATATACAGTTGGAAAACGACAGGTTGAGTGTCCCTTCTTCTTCTTCTTCTTCCTTATATATAGGCATTTCTGCCTGTTTTTCTTTAATGCAATGTCGTCATAAGTCGTCGTTCCATCGTTTTCGCGGGCGTCCTACACTTCTTCGACCTCCCGGCGATTTATCTCGGGCTATCTTTACTATCCGCCGTTCCGTCATCCTGTTTATGTGTTGGTTCCATTCCCGTTTTCTGTTCTTTACCCAAGTGTTAACATTGTCAACCTCGCATATGCGTCTTATGCTTTCACTTGTTTCTCTGTCCCACAATGTTTTTCCTGCAATCTTTCTCAGTGTTCTCATCTCGCTTGTTTCTAGGTATCTTTGAGTTCTACTTGTTTGTGGTCTCGTCTCGGCGGTGTAGGTCATAACTGGTCTAACAACAGATTTGTATATTCTAGATTTTGTTTCCGTTCTTATGTGCTTATTCCTCCATATCGTATCATTCAAACAACCTGCTATTCTGTTGGCTTTCATTGTCTGTTCTCTCACTTCCTCTTCTATATCGTTGTTGTATGTTAACTTGATTCCCAAATATTTAACCGACATCACTTGTTCTATCATCTGGCCATCAATTTCTAATTTGCATCTTATTGGTTCTTTAGAGATTACTACTGATTTTGTTTTTTCTGCTGATATTTTCATATTGAATTTTTTCGCGGTTATATTAAACTGGTGCAGTAGTCTCTGCAGGTCATCTTCATCCTCAGCTATTAGCACAGTATCATCGGCGTAGCACAATATTTGTATCTCTCTGTTACCCATTCTATAACCCCTCTCTGTTTTAACTTGCTTAATTATTTCGTCTAATATATGATGTTAAATAACAAGGGACTCAATGAGTCTCCCTGTCGGATACCAGTTGTTACATCTATTGGGTCCGTTAACTCTGAATTCACCCTTGCTTCTATTTTATTTCTAGTGTAGATGTTTTCGACAAGTTTTATTATGTTCAATGGAATGTTTCTATTGTAGAGTATGTGCACTACGTCCTGTAATTGAACTCTATCGAACGCTTTCTCAAGATCTATTAAACATAGTAACGCTGGTCTGTTATATTCAATTGATTTCTCATTGATTTGTCTAATTACAAATATTGCGTCGTTACAAGATCTCCCGGTCCTAAATCCTTGTTGTTCTTCCGAAATTTGTGTTAGTGAGGTTATTTTGTTGCTAATAATTTTTGTAGTCAGTTTTAACGTTGTGCACAGGAGGTTAATTCCTCTGTAGTTGTTAGGATCGGTCTTTTCACCTTTCTTAAAGAGTAGTATCATTATGCTTGTTCGCCATTCTTCCGGTATCCGCGATTCTTGTACTATCTTATTTATAAACTTTGTTCATTCACTAGTTAGTTTTGTTCCTCCATACTTCAATAGTTCATTTTGTATTCCGTCTTTACCAGCTGACTTCCGATTTTTTAATTTTTTGAGTGCTTGTTCGACTTCCTGCTCCTCTATTTGTAGTGTTTCATCTGTTACAATTTCTGGTGTTTCCGGTGTTAAGTTTTCTGTTCCATTGTGTAATTGTTTTAAGTGGTCTCTCCATGTATCCTTTTCTATGTGCCTCATTTCTATTAGCTCTTTCATTTCCTTTCTCTGTCCACGTATCATTCTCCAGATCTCCTTCTGCAATCCATAGAAGTCATGTTCCATTTCTTTAGAGAATTTTTCCCAATGTTCTGTTTTCTTCTTTCTTACTAAAGCATTTGTTTCGTTTCGGATTGTCTTATATTCCTCATAGGCTTCTCTGGTTTTTCTTGATCTATATTTGAGATAAGCTTTTGTCTTCTCGTGGCATTTTAATTTCACCTCTGCACAAGAGTGTCCCTAAAATAGGAAACTCAGACTCTACATGTAGGCAGGAGTTGATAAGCATGGAGCTCAGAAGAGTCATTTTCGATCCAACTTTTCTATACTAAATAATAAATAAATGGCCACGTTGATTTTCCTATCATCGAAGAAATTTTTTGATGTACGCGTTTTTACTGGTCGTCATGGAGAACTTTTTTGTACAAAGAGCCCGCCCAGGCAACACAAAGATATCCCAGAGACATCCATATCACCTCCAAATGTCTACCACAAAAAAGTTCCCAGAGAGCTCTTGACGAGACCCTACGTGGATATCCTCAAACAAGTCACACTGGGAGTTCGCATACACCTCCCGCGGTGAGGAATTTGAGAACTTCTCATTAACCTCCTTTAGTAAGATCTATCCGAGCATGGTGCATGGTGAGCTCTCCAAGTTATCGCATGGAGAGGTCCCAAGGATATCGCATGGCGAGGTCTCCAAGATATCGCAAGGTGAGGTCTCAAAGATATCGCATTGCGAGGTCTCTATCACTTGTTGGGAAGGGTTTCAATTAACCAACTGAAGTGCTGTTCCATATTATTAAATGACTGGAAACTTACCAAGTTTTCGAATACAAGATAATATAGCTAGTGGACTGTTTCTGTATGTTAATTGTTATTGAAACCCAACGCAAATGGAAGGATAAATGTACCCAAAATACCAGATGAAATATAGTTCACCTATTTCAGCAAAACGGTCAACCAGACCTTGTCGGTAACCTCTATTTCCATCATGAACAAAGTGATCGAGCTCGACAAACGAACATGGAATGAAGCTGACGTGAAAACCCGTTGCTAAAAATATCAAATTGTGCACACTTATTCTTGTGGTAATATAAAATAACCACGACACTGATGAGGGTTTTGTTCGAAATAAATTCGCACGAAAGAATGTTCTTGAATGAATGTGAATGAAAACTGCAAATCACAGGAAACACTGAAATTTTTGAATTCGCGAAAGAAAACAGAAAATAAGAAACAAGCGGAAGGAGATGTATTCACGATCGTTATAATCAATGAAGGCGATGAAAGATTATAATGGAACAAATGCGACATAAATGCGCTCCACAGCTGACGACTTCTTCTCGCACCTACACTCCATTAGAGAGCTCCCCTGGTATCGAGAAATTAATTGAAAAGAATAAGATTTTGGAAAATTCAGAAAAATTTATCTGAACCGTTCACTAGGCGTGAACATCACTGACTTTCGTCAAGAGAAAGCTGAATCTGTTTTTATGTAGGAATTCTGATTGTTTTTATTATGTTTTGTTTACAAAACTTCAGAGTAATTCAGGATTAGGTTCACAACACTGTTCAATGATTGTTTTATTTAGCGAATGCCTGTAATTGTATTCGTATGCCTTTTTATGTAAATGAATAAATAAAAATCTAAAAACTCTTCAATTTCAATTTCCCTATATAATGTTCCTGCAGTGAAAATTCAAAGGTAAAACGGCCATTATTATGGAGAAATTCCCCGTAGTATCCCTAGGAACCCCAATGACAAGTTTTTACGAGCTCCGAAGATGATGAACCAAATGAAAATTTATATCCAGACGTATCCAGGTAACGGCCACGTAGATGATTAATGATGACCCCTGAAAAAACTCCCGTAGGTGCATGGTCGTCCAGCGTTTGCCGAATATTTCACGCTCCAAAATATTCCATTTTATCGCCTATAATTCATAATCCGGCGTGCTTGCGAGATCACTTCGGTTGCGAAAACAAATCATAACTTCTGGATGCAATTTATCGCCCTGCATGTATATTGAGAGGTTCTTACTGCTGCGGAATGAAATATAACGGCCATGTTCCGTTCGCGAGATTGGATCATTTAATTTTTACAAGTCCGCGTTTTACGATAGGACCTGTCAAAGTGAATAAATCAGAAATTCCGTTATTAGAAACTTAATTAATGGAGTTTCCCACATGCGGAATAGGAAATATGAATATGCTGCACTAGACGATTTGGGTGCAGTATTAAGTCGTGCTTGTAAATCAGTTTCGTCATTGATTAATGCCATATTGAAATCTTACATGGAAACTTCACAGGCGCTCCTTCTTCAGGCTGGAATAACATACAAACTTCTGGAAATTTTTGTAGCCAGTGATTCATGCAACATATCCAAGTGCTGATACAGGGTCAGATCATGATCCCGTAGTAACCAAAATAGGGATTGAAATGAAACAAATGAAAGGATGATCAGAAGATACTCGAATCGATACTATCATAATGACAGATACGGAATCGAAACAACGACTGGCAGATGAAGTCAACAGAGAGCGGATGAATATAAGAGAAGAAATTCCACAGAACACTCATATCGAAGACAAATGGCTTCTAATGAGTACAAAAATCAAGAAAAGTAAAAAAGAAGTAATTACACCTAAACCATGCAAAAAAACAATGGATGACGAACGAAACCAGGGGTTATTGGACGAAAGAACACAGTTCAAAAACAGTGATGAAATGCAATATAGAGAAATAAACACAGAAATAAGGCATACAATTAAACAAACAGAGGAAAAATGGTTAGAAAAACAATGCGAAGAGATAGTGGAGTTTCGAAGGAAACATGACAGTTTCAACATCCACAAAAAATAAAAGAAATGTCATATACAAATATGAAAAGAAAACCCGGAATGCTCGAAGATGCAAACGGGAAACTAATCTTTGAAACAAATCAGAAACTGAGAAAATGGGTAAAATCTATCAATGAGTTGTGTGTGTAATAAATCGAAATATTGTAGTTAATCAAAATAGACTTCTAAAAGTTATAATTATGACTCCGAAAAATTATTTTCTTTCTTATCGGTCGGCACAGGATGTCTGGCGAGACGATAACGATTATTGATTTTCGGTTCGAGTTTCTCATGGGACCCAGACGATATTAGAAAATCGTTCCACGAAATCGGTTGCACTAAATGCGTACGATAGCAGAAAAATTCGAGGCTAAAATCGTGGGATTTGCAACCTGCCAGTACTTGAAAGTTTCATGGTAAACTGCGTCATCTTTTCAGAACCCACTCACGGGAGGTGGGAAGAAGAAAAGTCTTTAATTTTATTGGGTTGTAAAAACGAAGAAGGAAAATCTTTGATTCGATTGGTTCTTAGAAACAAACGAAGAAGAAAAATCTTCAATTTGCTTTGGGGGAGACGAAGAAGGTAGCAGTCAGAGAAGCCTTGAACTGAAAAGTTCTCGGTTGACTCGCGTGCGGTAATTAGCAGTAGCCAGAGAAGCCTTAAACGGAAAGGTTCTCAGTTGACTCGCGTTCGGTAATGGGAAGTAGCTGAAGAAGCCTTAAAGGGGAAGGTTATCAGTTGAATTGGGTTGGGTTAAGTTTGGAATCGGAAGTTAAGGTTAGCGAGTAAAGCCTTAAGCGGAAAAATGGTGAGTTGCCTCGGGAAAGGCGGAAGAGTAACTCATTTTTGGTTCTTTCGAAGGTAGGGTCTCAATCGGAGACGGAAAAGTGTTAAGTCGACAGAAGAAGATTTTTTGAAATTAATTTGAGTTATTTAGATCACGTCTCGTTGATAAACCGGGAATAAAGTTAATCTGTGAACAACGAGTGAGCGAAGTGTTTTTGTGTTTCTTTAGTTTTTCAGGATATTTTTCATCATACCTTAGGATTACCTGCACGAGGAGAAAGGTCAGGTATTTTGGTCTAGGCTAGGCTTGTTTGAGTATTGTTCGTAAGCTGCAGTAACGCCAGAAATCTTTTAAAGTCCAGAATCCCGAAATCTCCCCCAAACTAATCAGAAATTTGAGTAATTTTGAGATCACCCCATGTTTACGGTTGATTAGGGTTATTTTGATAAACCCACAAGGTTTTTATAATTTAGTTTTGCGCTGTAATTCGAATTTGAGTTGATAATTTTATTTGGGTTTTTTTGACGATTCAATTTTGCTGTGAAATTTGGTGTTTCTTTTGATTATATGATTTCGTTTTGGTGTATTTTGATAATTTAGTCTTTTGACGTAACTGAATTATAAATAGTGCCTGTAAAACCGTTTAACTTTTTTTACAATTTAAAATATGTCTGAAATTCAATCACTAGTATTTCATTCACCACCCTTCTCCCTGGAGAATAAATGAACACTAAGTTTGGTCCCTAGTGCGACGGACCGTCTCTACACATTCTCCCTTCAAGGAAAAAGATCTTCGAAATTTTAATAACATCTTTCCTCTTATTCATGTAATAACACCCCTTGCTTGGTGGAAAGCCGCTCTTCCGTCGAATCTTAAAAGGAGTGCTTTTTACATATGGGGGCAATATAACAGGACGAATGGAAACTGAAGTGGAAGATAACGAGTTTCTGAAAATATTGAATGCAGAAATAGAAAAGGCCCTAAGAAACAGCAAAGATGGAAAAGCAGCAGGCCAGCAGTTAAAACATTAAAATGCATGAATGACAATACCTTGGATATACTACTGGATTTAACGAAATAAAATATTGTATATGGATGGCGAATGAAGTATTAAACCTACTAGCTACTACTGGTCAGATCGCTCAACCAGAACCATGTTATTTTTCCAATATTTCTGTGATAATATGTTCGGGATTGAAATATAATCATTGTATATTATAAAACAAACATTTGGCTAAAAGAAGTGATCGTTAGTCGTCCACTACCATTTTTTAGGTTAACCTCAGTTGCTTCCCCAAATTCTTAGATAAGGATGGAACAATGTTTTGTCCTGATTATATAATCATGCTTCCACACAGAATACCCTCCAAACTTTCCAGAAGCCCATATTATGGAACCACGTGCGTTGGGCACTATTTTGGAATGTTTTTCTGTGTTTGTGTGAACAATTAAATATTTTGAATCTATAAAAATGGCATTTCTCGTGCAGATCGACTTTTTAATAATTCAGGAATTGATACAAAGGAATGTGTGGTGCTGTTGTAGGATGCATAGATAGTACTAATTTTGAAATCATTAATCTTCCAGAGAAGAATGAAATTCACCCTGAAGCTGTTTATAATTACCGAAAGGGGTAAAAGAGTATAAGTTTAACTTCAATAAATACTCGTTACCCAGGACCAACTCATGATGCTGCTATATGGCAAATGTCCTTTATCAGAGAAAATATGGAGCAAAAATACTTTGAAGATAAAAATATGGCACTAGGGAGATTCTTCCTATCTTCTATACATGTCATATATCATCTTTTTCAACATAGTAACAAATGTAATCTTATTTTTCAATTATTTTAATTATTTTTTGAATTCACAAAATAAAATGCAATTGGAAATTTGTTAGTTTTATTACTAACTCTGGGTATACTTATATTCAAACAAACCCAAGTAATAAAATAGAATAAATCACAGGTTAAAAAAATATAATTCAATCCTGATCGAAATGTTTAGTACAGTGCCGAAATATTAAACATTTAGAGTATATCAACGACTCCCAGTTGAAACATTAAAATGCATAAATGACAATACCTTGGATATACTACTGGACTTAACGAAATCAAATCTTGTATATGGATGGCAAATGACGTATTAAACCTAGTAGCTACTACTGGTCAGATCGCTCAACCAGAACCATGTTATTTTTCCAATATTTTTGTGATAATATGTTCGTGTTTGAAATATAATCCTTTGGTGTTCAGATAGAAAGATACATTGTATATTATAAAACAAAAATTTCGCTGAAAGAAGTGATCGTAATGTCGTCCACTACCATTTTTTAGGTATACTTCAGTTGCTTCCCCAAATTGTTAGATAAGGATGGAACAATGTTTTGTCCTGATTTACCATCATGCTTTTACACAGAAGACCCTCCAAACTTTCCAGAATCCCATATTATGGAACGGTTGAGAAGTCTACAAACAACTTGGAAAACCAGCGATATTGGAATGACAAGATTTACCCTAACATCATATTCATAGTCCCACTAGCTTATGCCCAAGATTGCAAGCACGACGTTGTGTAAAGATACTTTTGAAAAATATTGATAGGTTGATTTTCCCATAATTTAACTGACTTTATAACATTACCAACACCAGCAATCAGAGGAATCTCATCATTCTCCTCCTCAAACAATCAAGTCGAAAATGTTTCACCCTATCTCCACTGAAAAAATGCATGTACGAACGAACAAACAACCTAAACGACCGATAAACGAACTGAACAAAAAAAGAAAAATGTAAACAAAACTGGAAAAAATTGAAAAGGACGGATAAAAACATTGAAGCAATCAAAAACGAAAAAACAAGCGGAAGCAGATAAAATAAGAAACATTCGAAACCAAAAAACGAGTATCAAACCAACCGGAACAAATGAAGAAAAACAATTATAAATCACAAGAAATAAATTTAAACCATTACAAATTATAGAAAAACAAGAAAACGAATCCGTTAAAATACATAGAAAGAAGATTAATATAAATTGTTACAATATACACAGAAAAACAAATGCCTATTTTACCAACGAGAAAATGATCATGAACGAGGTCCGATATTTAATCGTTATTTGGTTCATGTCTACTCCTCACCGAAGTATATGTGATGACAGATTGAATTCTTATCCCATATACTTTTGGCATAATACTTATTATGAAAAAGGGAACAGATATGAATCACTTTTCTTAGTTATTCAGTTATTTTCTTCGGCCTCTTTATTCTTAAATTGAATGAATCGATCCTTCAGAATTATGTGTTTGATTGAAATTAACCCAGATGGAACTTATAACTCAACAGGAAACAAAGAAAAAAACGAACAAACAAAATAAGCTAACGGAGGTAGATTATATAATAAGAAGAATAAGAAAGAGCTAACATAAAATATGAACAAAAACAAACACAATCCAACAAAAGAAAATCAATAAAGAACAATTATTCAAGAAAACATATTTCAAAACAACAAGAATTATTAAGATAAAAAAAATGAGCAACACGAACAAAATTCAATTAAAACCAACAAACAATTTTGGCTGCAGTTTTTTATGAAATTTCAACAATCATTTCCTCCCAAGCACCGATATGTTCGATAGGGTGGAAATATAGCTCCATACCTTTTCCTGCATGAATGCCTTCTCTCCAATTCCATGTGAAAACACGCTTTCGTTCAAAAGTTTATAACGGACAAGCAAAAAACAAACATAACTTTCGCATCTATTGTATATTGGTTAGCATTGTTCGCACAAAACAACTGAATTGTTAACTCTTGTATTATTGTTGAGACCTGAGAAAAATCTGTTGGTCATCGTTGAGAATTTATGTATTGGCCCAAATATTGAAATTTTCTTTTTATATTATGCCCGAAAATAATACTCTGAACTACACACAGTTTCAGAGGTTTTGCATCACCCCATTTCAGCGAAAGTAGACGGTCAGCTCTGTGTCCAGGTTTCAGACGTGGTATCATCAATGATCGTCGAGATCTGAAACCTGTCCTAAGTATTCGATATTTTCATTCCCAAGCTATGACTCATATCTTTTTGCAATACTGGTCTAGGTTTCTTATGACAGTTAACTGAATATAGCGTTTTTGTCGTTGATAAGCCTTCTACTCTTTGGCCTGTCACTTACAGAATTGGTCTGAACATGGCCTTCTCCAATTAGGCCACAAGTCTTGCACGGTCAATCTCACTGATCACCTACGATTCATGTCGACAGTGAAAATCGTGAAATCAGATGCATTGGATAACGAAATAATCGCACAAAATTCTGAAAAGTCCTTTATATGAAAATAAGGTAATGCAAAATTCTTGAATCCAAATTTTCACGAAATTAGTTAGTTTTATTTCTGCACATCCATCCTTGTTTATTCATCTGACAAATACTCAATGTATTCTGTCATCTGTAGGGTTTTGGTTGAGAAGTGATCGTTTACATGTTGATATTAGAAAATGGTTTCAGTATAGCAAGGTATTACTTCGAAATCAATAGATTACTTAATCATAGTAGTGGTGTAGCGCGTTGCTACTAATTGTAAATAGGAATTGAGTGTATGTTTCGGTTCAGTTTCGGTCACTGAGCTTATCAGATTGGCTATTGTGAGCGGAGCCTGCCAATAACGTATTTGCTCTGCTTGAAACGAACGAGAATACCGGGTTGAAGACGGGGATCGTCTTGAAGCCGTGCATAGAACTTTACACACAATAGTCGATACAGTGAATGATATTACTGAGATACAATCTCGAGACCATCACATGGACATGAAATGAGTAGAGTTCCACAGAGGAATGTGGAGACTTCTGATTCAAAAGATACAGGATTCCATACATCATTCTTCTGCAGAAGTACCCACTTGAATCAGAAGAATTAGGGGATATTCACTAAGCAGAGTTGTTATGGATAGAAACTGTAAATCGTCGTTATGTTCACAGTCAGTTGCTAAGCGCGAAATTGGTATTCACCATTTGAGTAAGTTGCTATAAAAGTTGCTATGTATAACAAACAGTGGCCATGAGAAGTGGTTCACTGGCAACAGCTTCAGAGGTGTTGTTAACGAAAACCACGTGCGTTGGGCACTATTTTGGAATGTTTTTCTGTATTTGTGTGAACAATTAAATATTTTGAATCTATAAAAATGGCATTTCTCGTGCAGATCGACTTTTTAATAATTCAGGAATTGATACAAAGGTATGTGTGGTGCTGTTGTAGGATGCATAGATAGTACTCATATTTAAATCATTAATCTTCCAGAGAAGAATGAAATTCACCCTGGAGCTGTTTATTCTAACCGAAAGGGGTATAATAGTA
The DNA here is from genome assembly GCA_951802165.1 of Adalia decempunctata. Lineage (NCBI taxonomy): Eukaryota > Metazoa > Arthropoda > Insecta > Coleoptera > Coccinellidae > Adalia > Adalia decempunctata. The sequence continues at coordinate 31,530,641 of OX637701.1, read as the reverse complement.
TAAGTTTAACTTCAATAAATACTCGTTACACAGGGCCAACTCATGATGCTGCCTTATGGCAAATGTCCTTTATCAGAGAAAATATGTAGCAAAAATATTTTGAAGATAAAAATATGGCATTTAGGAGATTCTTCCTATCTCCTGTACATGTCATATATCCATAATAAGAAATCATCTTTTTCAACATAGTAACAAATGTAATCTTATTTTTCAGTTATTCTTATTATTTTGTGAATTCACAAAATAAAATGCAATTGGAAATTTGTAAGTTTTATTACTAACTCTGGGTATACTTATATTTAAACAAACCCAAGTAATAAAATAGAATAAATCAACACGTTGAAAAATATAACTCCTGATCGAAATGTTTAGTGCAGTGCCGAAAGTCGAAATATTAAAGATTTAGAGGTTAAATCAACCTCTTTGGTTATACAGGGTGAGTCTTTGACTTGTACATATATTTTAACTGTAGATTCTTGAGGCCAAAGGAAACCTTTTTTTCATTTTCCATTTTTCCGAATTCGGCTCTGTTGAAGAGATAAAGCCATTCGAAAAAATCAATCGGGCTGAATACGTGCCTGATATTATTCTCTGCAAACACTTCAAAGTTCATATTCTTTCAAAGTTCAAAGATTGAAATTGAGGTGATTAGATGTTCTGGGTGATACAATTAGAAAATACTCAAGCACTAACCTTATTTGAATAAGAATGTAACAAAAACGATATTTCCAACAAAAACACTGTCCGATTATTTCTGCAATTGAAAAGCCATATTTCTCCCACCAAAATAAGTTCCTTCTTCGATTTTCCTGAAGATTAGTTCATAAACACTAATAATTGGTTAATATTTTCCTCGATATTCTGAAACGATCTCATTAAATTGGTTTCTCACTAACTCCATCAACCAAAGTCATATGATTAGAGGTCAATGACCTAACCTTACCCAACCTCTGTGTTTTATTCCACAGAACACTAGAGGGGACGATGCCAGATTGCCGATTTTCTCTTCAAACAATGGTATAGGCGAACCATAGAGGCGAACTCAATAAAGCAGTACGTCCCCTATCGTTAGCGGATGAACTATCACAAGGACACCAGTTTTGTTCACTTTTCGCTGAAGGCGTCTAGGCTTGGCTCTTTGGAGATGCCTAACGAGTTTTGATTCTTGCCGATATAGCCGGCACGCAAGGCAGACAGGCGGGACAAGCCGTTGTTCTGTTTCTGTGTCTCCAACCGCAGCGCAGGCCAGTCTATGATAATGAACGACGCTTAAACGGGATAACCTTAATCTAAATCTACTTGCAGATAATAGAGCAAACAGGTGATGATTGTGATGTGCAGACCGTGTAGTGTCGATTAAAAACTCCAAGAAGATATTGTTGAGATAGATATTTTTCTGAAAGACCGGTAACAATAAATTTTCAATAGAAACTGTGCTTATAAACTGTGTAATTTCATTTCATGCTTCTCAGAATTCAATTATTACATCGAACTTTTTTGCAATAATGGAGATTTTATTCTTGACGAAGTTGATAAACATTGACAACGTTGTTAATTTGTTAAGAGATCAGAGAATACATAATATTCGATGATATTCAATTCAGGGAAGCATTCAGATTTTTCATGAAATTCATGATTTTTTCCTCGAATTTGTTCGTATACAATTAGAAATAACTCGAAAACGACGCGTTTTATTGAAAAAATATAGGAATACTTTTATTTTCTAAAATGGTTGATTCTTCCGAAAATATGAACCGTTTATCTTTTTCGAGTGATTTTATAGTATTTTTGCATGAATTCATGAGACGAGTAGGCTGTAACTCTTATACCAGGAGGAATATGGAATAAGTTTCAATTGAGGAATATGCACCATGAATAGAATAAACAATCAACCAAAATTCAGTTCATTCGGAATATCGGTTTCGAATATATGGAAAGAATAGTGTTAATTTCATGGATTTTTGACACCCTGTATCTTTCAAACGAAACCGAATTTTGAAAAATGGTATAGGGAAAAAGTGTTTCGTTTGATGAGAAGAATCTACAGTTAAAATATATGTACAAGTCAAAGACTCACCCTGTATACCTATTTTCCGCCATATATCCGCACCAAAGACATACTTTTGTAGTAATTTTAGATCTATTACCAGTACATTCGAACTATTCTGCGATGCTGCCACGTCTATCTTCACGGAAAGTTGTTATGATAGCAACAGTTGCCAACCGTTTATTAGAGAATACTGAAAGTGGTCACCAGTGGTTATCAAAAGTTGTTATCAGAATTGCTATGGTTAGCAACTGTTAAAACCACTTCACTTAGTGAATAGCCCTGGACTCTTTCCTCTTAAACGAGGCCACAATTGGCTAGGTTTGACTCACTGGTCACGAATCATTGATCATAGTGAATTCTGTCTACCAGTCACGAATCACTGATCATAGTCAATTCTGTCTAGTGTCGAACGGGTGAACCTAGAGATAAGAGAATTTTCAGGCTAGGTACCTACAAGGTGAATCTAACCTATACAAGGTGGATCTACCTTATAAAAGGTGTTTCAACAGGAGCACAAGATTTCAATGTTAAATAATGGTCTTCTGTTGCGAAGGAACGAATTATTCATTGATTAAGGAAATATACATTCTAGAATTAGGTATGTAGCCAAATATCCTGTAAATGGCCGCCACGGCTTTGCTGGCGTATGCGTACCTTTTTGACGAATTTTCAATAACGTTATTGAATACTTGTGAGGGTTTTTCATTGATGCAGCGTCTCATTTAGGCTTTCAATGCTTCGATACTGGCAGGCTTATTGGCATAAACCTGCGACTACAGATAACATTACCGGCAGAAGTCTAATGGCGTTAAATCCCAAGAGTATGGAGACCAATTTAGGTCATCATGTCAGGAGATGACACAACCAGGAGCAAACTCGTGTAAGATCGTCAATGTTTCCTGGGCGATACGACATGTGGCACTGTCCTGCTGAAACCACGTGTCTTCAAGATCAATAGCTTCCAAATGAGGCACAAGAATCTGCTCACGATAACGTTCGCCATTTACCGTTACTGCATTAACTTCTTCGTTTTCGAAGAAAAATAGTCTTGTTTCTACCGTGTAATGCTTTTTGTCAACTTTCGATCTATCACATCATAATCGACATTATGACTATCAAACATGGCGTGAAATTGAAATCTCGCGCTTTCATCAAAACACCCTTTAAAGGTGAATCTACCAACAAGGTATATATCTGTAAGGTGAATGAACGAGCGGTCAAAACCTCCTGACTCTACATTAGTGCCCTGGATGACTCATTTTTTAGAGTCGAAGTCACCCATCAATATCCCGGCTTTCCATTTGCTGTTTCATAAAAAAAGAATATCCCAGCTGACTTATATTAATCCTCAACAATATCCTCTTCATCTTTCTCCTTCCTCTGATTTCCACTGAAAGGTTCGAAAAATAAAAGAAATTTGATGGGAGCCTACGATTCTTCGTCCTTCGAGGCATTTACCCCGCTTTTATTAGATTGCGTTCTTTTGGTACGATCGAACGGAGCCGCATTATGGCCGAGCATAATATAAATTGCCCACCTGGAGCTGGAACTTTACGTGGTTTGTTTCGGATTTAATAAGTTTACGAACATCGGGTCGTCCATTTAACATTATGCTAATACGATGTGGCAACTACTGATGGGGCACCATGCATTTTGGCCTGCAAGATTGGAGCTGTTTGGATCGTAGAATTTCATGTTTCACTGATATTGGCCATGGGCTGAGCCTGTTCTGAGGAGGGGGGAGTTGGTATCTACCTCGGACAGTGTGCTCCCAAACTGAATTTGATGAAAATATGCCTTTAGAATCATAAACAATTGGTTATTCTGCTCTTTAAATTGTGGACAGAAGGATGTTACCTACGACGATATATTGAAAAATTCTTAGCCTACTATAGAACCAAACAAAGGTTCAATGTCGAAATGTTTTATTCCTCAACATATTTCTCCTCTTAATTGAATAAATTCATTACAGCGAACCTGCAACGTCTCTAGACCTTTCAGAAAAAATGCTTTTTCTTGTCCTGCAAACCAGTCCTCCACAGCTTTCATTACCTCCTCGTTGGAAGGAAATTTACGACCTTTTAAACTTTTTTTCAGGTGGGGAAAGAGATGATAGTCGGACGGAGCCAAATCTGGTGAATAAGGGGATTTTTCTAGTAATTCTAACCCTAAATCACATTTTTTTGCATGGCAACATGACATTTGTGTACTGGGCCGTTGTCCTGTAAAAACAAAATACCTTTGGATAGCTTTCCGCATCATTTCTTGTCGAATAGTAATCTCCAGTTATTGTTCTACCCTTATCAAAAAAATTAATTATGATTACTTCATGGCAATCCCAAAAAACTGAAGCAAGAACTTTTCCAGCAGATTTTTGGACACGAAACATCTTAGGTCTTGGAGAACCAGAGTGTCGCCATTACATCGATTGTTGCTTTGTTTCTGGATCGTTGAAATGTACCCAAGTCTCATCCATAGTAACAATTCGGTTTAAGAAGTCTACATCATTTTCAAATCAAGCACAGATCGAACGCGATGCTTCTACCCTTGCACGCCTTTGGTCAACATTCAAACATTTGGGCATCCATTTTGCAAAATTTTTCTCTAGTCCAAATTGACGTGAACTATATCAGCGGTCCGCAACCTTTTTGATATTGCGACCCCAAAATTAAAAGAAGAGTTATGAGTGACCCCAGAAAACAAAATCACAAGTGCAAAGGTTGGTTCAGGTAACGAAGTTAGCTGTTTTTTTTTTCGTAAATTATTTCTATTGAAGAGTTTATTTATTTTGGGAAGTGATATTAGAGCAAACAGGACCTTGTTGACTTTTTTGCGACCCCATGAATATATTTCGCGACCCCAGGGTTGCGGACCGTTGAACTATATGACGAACGCGTTTGTATGAAATCTTCAGTGCTTCAGATATCCGTTTTAGCCCAATTTGACGGTCTGATAAAATCATGTCATGAACTGCATCGATATTTTTGGGGACTGATACAGAAACTGGCCTTGGAGTTCACACCTTGAGACTTGTGAGTTTCTATTGCAAATCTATAGGGTGATATTTGTACTTAAAACCTTTCTCCTGTTTTCCCCCGAACTTTATTTGGTGAGCCCATCATTTTTCATACATATATCAAAAACCTATTATTGATGAGAAATTCTCGTTTGAGTGGAACAAGAGAACAGATATCAGGCTGTCGAAGCTCCTTATCAAGGGGCCTTCTTCAAAGCTGAAGGTCAAAAAGCTCTTGATTCTCGAGAGGAAGCAATTGCCTTTTGTGACTGGTGCTTCAACTGGCCATCTGCTCAACAAACGACTGCAAAGAATGGGTCTAACTGAGTGTTTCCTTTGCCGTTGGTGCAGGAACGCGGATGAAGCGGCGGAACATATACACGTGCGGTAATCTATCTTTATTGAGGTTAATACACCTAGGAAACCCTAAACCTTCCATCTCCATGGTGAATGGGACTCCTCCCTGTCGGCTCGCGGCATTCCTGTCAGCGTGCCTTTGGGTCTGAGTCTCTCTAGTATCGTGTAAATGCGGTATGAACAATGGGTCAGAAGGCCTACCTTCGGCTGACAAAGGGTGCCGCACCAGTAGGAGAGTCACTTTTAGTTTTGAAAATTGTGAAAAGAAACTTTGTTGTTATACCCAACTTTATGGTCTTTTGCAATTTTGACGCATCGGCTACCGATTCGAGAAGAAAAATTTGAACGATTCTCTCGAAATCCTCAGAAAAATCAAAATTGACATAAAAATCCAGTTAGTATAGGAAGAAATCCATAAAAATCAGGTCTGGTGATCTGGTGTCCGCCGTCCAATCTACCTGTTTTCATCATTTTCGATCAAATACTCCCAAGTACAACCTGTATCTCGGGAACGAAACGTTAGCGGTCCCATGTTAATGGGAATTTTATTCCTGACTATTTTGTACCTCCAATGCAGGAACCCTCTGTATAACTGGATGAACTGATAACGGCCTCGTCCATAAAGGAACATGCGCTCAAAAAAATGTTAGGAAAAGAAAATTTAATCATAACTAATATCAACTTCACCCATTTTATTTATCTTTGCAGACTGGAATTTTTACGTCAACGAATACAAAAACGGTGTAGTCCCAAGAGAAAATTAATTATTTCTGTTATAAAATATTATGAAAGAGCCTGAGGAGCAAATACCTTTTTACTTTTATGGATTTAATAAAAGATTATCTCGTTGAAAGCTGAATTGAGTTCATAAATTCTGTTGAATCGGGACCTTTCACGAGATTTTTTCAGATTATTTCACAATTTCCACCACATTTTAAATAATCGAAATTTATCTAATGCAGGCAGTTTTTAAGGATGATATATTTTCAACGAGAAGCACACTCATCAAAATAAACCATTCAACTAAAATTTTCTATATGAAAGCTTCAAACTGAAGAAGTTGAAAATATCATCATTTACATTGGTCCTTTACAAACGAAACGGAATCTGAACCGGAATAGTTCGAAGAATGCCGACAAGATGTAAATCAGGCTCGGATTTAATAATTTATAGAAAAGTCTTCGGAACTTCATGTGGACTCACCCTGTATACAGTGCGAAAAATTCGAAAGTTTTTAGGGAGTTATTCCTTGTCGCAAAATAAAGGGGGTTTTGTAAACAAAAGCTATTGAGGCCTTTTTTCTCAGAAAGTTATACGTTTTAAAAATTTCTTGGGAGTGCTGAAGAGTTAAAGAAATATCATTTCGTGGGTATGTTGTAAAAAGGCTACTATGTTCCGTTTGATCTTGTTGACTTTTTTGATGTTGTGATATACATAAATTTGTTCTTTTATATTTTTAATTTGATATTCTATACAAACAGAATACTGGTACTGGTACATTCCTTTACCAAAAGTTAATACAAGGGGATAATTTCAAAATATCACGACTAAACTAACGATTTGAACGTACAGAACGAAACATCAGCCACCTTCTAGATTTCTCGATGCCATTCGCAGCAGATTCGTAAATGCAAAATGTTGTATTCATAAGACAACTTTCGCTTTTACGTACACAACGAAAGAGTTGAAAATATAAGGAATAAAAAGTTCTTTTTTTGGAAAAACTTGCCCACTACATGCCATTCCTCTTACTCTTCAGCAGGATCAAAATAAAAAAAAAAGTATATTATTTCATAAGGAGTAGAAGTGCCACTTTTCATGGCGAGCTTGAGTTTACCCGCCGAACTAACTGAGGCGGGTTATTGAAAGCGAACCATGAAAAATCACTTCTCTTTTGAATTAAATATACAATTTTTTCTCTCTTTTGAAAGAGTTTACCTTTTCAAGGAACGCACAGCTTTCGATGGCATTCAGCTGTGTTCATTTCAATTTCCAATTCAGAAATTGGATTGAAAAATACAAGGAAAAACTATAACACGCGCGTCAGACAAAAATATTCTCTGACTTATTCTAGGATGTTAAGAACCCAGCAAGATCCGAACTATATTGATACAAAATTGTACAATATCATTTCGAACGATATCAAGGAATTGCTAAAGCTTCTACTGAAGTAGAATTTATTATAATGTTTCACATTCAACTCTTGAAGATAGGGATGAAAAAGAATGAATTTAATGTCTTTGACAACGGCTGCTTCAAAAGGTGAATAAAACCTCGAATTGGTACTCAAAATAAATTAATACAACAGGTGAAGAAATAGATTGTGATACAAAAAGAAAACAAAAACAAGAAATTGACGAAACAAATAGCTTAAGAGTCTAGCTCAGAAAAAGACGACGATAAATAACAAGGTGACAACGACAGCCTCTGCATTTACTGTAAAGAGCAGTAGGTGGGGTAAGACGGGGTAGCGAGGTAAGATGGAGACCCTACCAAAATAGATAATGCAGTGCCACTAGAGAATTTATTTTAATGCCATCTGACGGTATTTATCAGTACTAATTGGAGTTACTAAAATTAAGGCGGAGAAGTGCAGAGATCCACGTGGTAAGTATGTTTTTCTGAATTCACGTGGTTTTATCTAATTATTGGCGTGTATGAACAAGGTGACTCTTCATAATATATGTTATACAACGTGCGTGATGATATATTTTTTTATTAATGTTTGTTTATTCAACCATTCTAAACTCCTAAATTCTTCTAGGTTTGCTTTGATCTATAACCTCGCAAAATACTTATAAGTCGAGTTTGGGAAAGATGGGGTACCTACTTCGGGACAAGACGGGGTTGGTACCCCATCTTACCCGCTGATTTGTTATTCTTTTTGGATTCAGACTCCGTTCTAAATTATAATTATAAGTAAATGATTCTTTGGATGATGCAGCATTCCATCTGGTTAGCCCGAAACTGTTGATGCCTTATCAATGAATTACCGATAAAATATCAAGGCAAGTTCGGAGAAGAGGAAAAGCAGCTATTATCACTGCCTCTCCATGTAAAACAGAAGAAGAGAAAAAACAAAACAATTGAAAACCGAAACCTGTTGTCTCAAGCGAAAAGAAAATGAAAAAAAAAAACAAATAAGAGATCTCGAAAAACTAATAAAGCTGAAGAAGAAGCTCAGACATCAGAAGATGAAGATACAGCATGTCTATACTGCCAAGTCTTGTATTTTGAGTCTACCGCCACATGCCAGCTTGTGGCCGTGCAGGAGTGGAAGACAACGATGATGAAGCTGTCCATATCTGTCCATTATGTGAAGATGAAGACTGTTGAATATTCTGTACCCCATCTTACCTAAGGGGGTACCCCGTCTGGCCCAATAGGAAGGGTAAGACGGGAAGATTTTGTTATTTTTGGAATTAGATATTTAAATGAGAAGAATTATTTATTTTTTGTTTTGACTGATTATTATTGAAAAAAGAAAGACCGATTATTTTCCCAATGAAAATTCCAACATTGTGCAATTATAAACAACAGTTTTATTCAAGAAATGCCTCAAGGTCCCCGTCTTACCCCATCTTCCCCCACTCTTACACTACCAAAATTATGGGTGTACAAAATGCACTAAAACGTGTGATAGCTGGGCACACAAAGGATGTACAGGATGTTCAGAAGATGATTTCGTGTGTGCCAAAACTGTGAATAACACGCAGTACCCGGTTTTGCCCCTTTTGCCTCTTTTGCCATACGGATCTGCCCCGAGGGTTGGGGCATCCATAAAATAGAACATAATTCTTTTTGTTGGTTTTTTTATCTTGTACTGTTTTTTTATGAGTTTAACTCATTTCACTTTTTGACTCATATGCTACGGCAACCAATAAACATAAATAAATAAAAAATTATTGCAGATTTTTCTTAGCTACCGGGTTTTGCCCCCTTTCCCATAATTATAAGAGAGATTGAAACAGATTGAGAACTAATTGGCACATGAAACCCATCAACACGGGAAGAATCATCCATTTTTATTTAAACCATAATATTGGACAAGAGGAAAATGTAGCCGTGAAACTAATAAGGAGAGCAACAACTTTGAGTGAAGCAGAATTAAAGCAGCAAAAGTAGAAAAAATAACTAAGGTCTTGATAGAAAATAATTATACCGTTCTATACTCCCTAATCAATATAAAAATCCAAATATTCATGAAGCTTGTCTTTCAACCAGTATTGGTATACAAGATAGGGAGAACATGAATTCGCTTCAACATTTTGTAATATGTTTGACGCAAACAGGAAATTTCACACCCGATTAAAACACAAAAAAACAATTTCGAAAATGTCCGAGTTACTTTATTACTTTATAAAGTAGAATGTGAAGACTGCCAAAAGTGTTATATTGGTCGGACAAAGCAACATTTGAAGGTATGAATCAGAAAACACAAAAATGATACCAGAAGATAATACAATACGCACAAAACAGCAGTTATGGAACATACACATGTTGAAAACCATCATAGAATTTTTAAAATGTTTTAGATATGAAGCAAAACCAAAGGTGAAGATTAGTTAGTGAGATAATGCACACAAATTAAAAACACTGTTAATTTTAGAGAAGATACCCAACTACTGATCGTGATAAATAATATTTTGATTTTTGGAACTCATTCAGTAAGATCTGTCATTGATTAGTTTCAACCCTACATTTTACTTCGTTTATGTTTTGGTGTTGATGACGGAGCATGATTTTATCACGGTAGACTGATATGACTTCATATTATCAATACAAATTTTAAAAAAAGTACACGGTAAATGCGTGTTCTTAAGGGTTCGTCTTATCCCGAGTTTCCACCAAGCGGACAGATCAATACAGAACACGAACTGTTCATTTGAACAGATATTTCGAACAGTTTCGTTTTGAAAGTGTTCCAAGGCTGTTGGGTTTCGAACGGGCATTATGTTCACATGAACATGTTCATGAACAGACATCAATAAAAACAGTTCATCAACACCCATATAGAATAATTCACTCATTATTCAACTGATCTTGAGCTATAATAGTATCTATAAACCACTAGCGTGAGTAATAATAACTCACGCCTGTAACTCACCCTAATACAAATGGGAAAAATGAAATTTCTTACGAGATGATCGATTGGGAACTCTATTTGAGACATCGAGGTAACGTTCTCGCAATTCATTTTTTCATTTTCTTTGGTATGAATGTCCAAAAAGTCACCGATAGAGGTGGCGTTGCCAGATTTATCAATGACGTATGCATACAGGGTGCCAAAAATGTATCGTTACTCGTCAATAATTTTATGGACGAAGAATTATTGGGAAAAATCCTCGCACTCGTCGATTTTTGATTTCAAAAGCAATGCATGCTTTCTTGAATTTGAGGATATATTGCGATAGCCATTATTTCCGCAAATAGAATTCATGAGACAAACTTTACCTGTAGGAGTGTTTCGTGAATTCTCCAAGTTGTATTCATGTCATGTATTCAACGTTACCATCTAATATATTCCCGTCGTCTTGAAAAAAGAAAGAAAGAAATCAGATAGCTTATCAACTCTGAAGATAGAGAATCCAATGATTACCCCCATTCTCAGAAACGGCATCACAAAGTAGATTTTTTCCTAATGAGACCAGAGTGCTTTTTCATTTCTTTCAGTCTCTTCCTGCTGATGATAGCAGGATCGTTCTTTCAAAACAAAAAGTAACATCTGCAGAAGCAGGCAGTGAGTCAGAATGAGCCACGGAATAATGCCTCCGGCAATTTTATCACAGTTTACATGAAATGATAGAAAATGGGAATTTGTTTCATCTCTCTTATGGAAAATTAATATGCGAGTTGCATGAAAGGACGTCGGGTATGAAAAAGGAGGAACAATGGGCAGACGTTTGAATAGAGCACATTTTGAGCAGCTGAAAGAAAATCGCCGACTTCGCTTTTGCCTCGAATGCGCTGGATTTCAATTGACTTTATCTTAGTAAATTTGACTGCTGAAATCCAGCTCTCCGAGGCGTTCGACAAAGGGAATTATTGAAAGGAAACCTTATAATTTCCCTATGCATAATGTTTTGATATCTGTACCTGAGAGATATTTGGGTGAAACGAATGTTAGGGGTTCTTGTATGAGTTTCAGAGAGAAATAATAATTTTCTGAGTTTTTTTTTTCGTGTGTATGTAACTTCATTTTTGCATCGCGGTTTTCGCTGTTTAGTTTCCGAAGGTCCTCTGAAAATCTGGTTTAAGTTATAATTTTTTCTTTCAAAGTTAGCTCCAAAATTATTCTTGAGCGACAACAGTGCAGTCAAGTTTTATACCTCATCTCCAAAAACACTTCGAACATAAGGAACTCCAACGAAAAAAAAATTATACAGAGGGTATATGAATAGTTGCGAAAAGAGGTCATCTAACATGATCACAAATATTTTTGATAATAATAATAATAATAGTTTATTTATCCCTTAAGACATAATTTACAGGGTTCTATTTTCGTGAAAACTCCATAACTGAAAGCCGTTTCACGATATCTTTCTTTGTTTTGAAGATATAACGAAATTTTGATATATTTTGGCAATTTCGAAAATGTGCCATAACCTCTTCATTTTCTAAAATATCTAAAAACGGCGAGAATTGTCTGCAGGCACTTTTTCATTAGCAATACGACACCGTTTTTCCTTATCCCTTGTATAAAGAGCAAAAAAAAAACAACTTTCCTATTTCAAATACGAATGTTTCTTATGTTATGCAAAAAAAATCAGCTCTTCGGAAATAAATACAGGGTGAGTATTTGACTTGTACATATATTTCAACTGTATATTCTTGAGGCCAAAGGAAACCTTTTTTCATATTCCGAATTCGGCTCTGAGATATAGTCATTTAAAAATAAAGTTGGACCGAATACGCGCCTGAAACGATTCTCTGCAAACACCTCAAAGATCATAGTTTTGGATTGAAATTGAGGTTATTATTATATTTTCTGGGTTCTTTGTTTTTTTTTCATTATTTCCCTCGTATAGGGACAGACGTGGGTTAGTTGAACAGACGTTCGGGGTATGTTCGATAATATGCCCCGGGCGAACTGAACCTCGCCCATTATAAATATTAAAATGTCAATGTAGCATTCTTTTCAATAAAAGACCTTTATTATTATTATTATTATACAATTAGAAAATACTCAAGCACTAACCTTACCTGAATGAGAATGTTACAAACACGATATTCCCAAATAAAAACATCTAGTTTTGTCCGATTATTTCTGCAAATGAAAAGCCATATTTCTCCTACCAAAATAAATTCCTTCTTCGATTTTCCTGGAGATTAGTTCGTAAACACTAATAATTCGTTCATATTTGCCCCGATATTCTAAAACGATCTCATAAAAAATTGGTTTCTCACTAACCTATCCTAACTACATTAACCTAGGTGATAGGATTCGAGGTCAATGACCTAACCTATCTCATCCCCTGTGATATTCACTCACAGAACTCTAAAGAAGACTATGCCAGATTGCCGATTTTCTCTTCAAACAATGGTATAGGCGAAACCAAGGACGCAGTACGTCCCTTATCGGAAGAACAATCGCAAATGCACTAGTTTTGTTAACTTTTCGCTAAAGGTGTCTAGACTCTAGGCGTTGCTCTTTGGAAATGACAAAGGAGCCGATCCTTATTTCAGTCGCCTGTAACGGTGCGCTGCGAGGTAGCCGCCACGCAAGATAAACCGTTGTTCTGTGTCCCCAACGTTAGTTCCTATCATAGGCCAGTCTGTGATCCCATGAACGACGCTTACGCGATAACCTGCGCCATGGACTTCGATCTATTTATTTACAGAGAATAAAGTAAACAGGTGATGATTGTGATGTGAAGACTTTCAGTGAATTGATGTAATAAACCGTGTAATTGAAATTCTAAGGGAATATTGTTTAGATAGATATTTTTTTGAAGGATCGGTAACAATAAATTTTTAATGAAAACTGGGAAGCATTCAGATTTTTTATGAAATTCATGTTTTTTTCCTCGAATTTCATCATTAAGAATAAATCGAGAATGACGCGTTTTATTGAAAAACCATGAGAATACTTTTAATTTCTGAAATGGTTGATTCTTCCTGAAATATGAACCGTTTATCTTTTTCAAGTGGTTTTATATTATTTTCCCGTGAATTTATGAGTCGTCTACGCTGTAGATTAAATGGAAAGTAAATAATGCCTACCAAAAATTATCATTACACAGTAGAAATTTCCTGAATTACATTCATGAGGAATATTTCTTATTCATTAAAACACAGTGGTATTCGAATTCTTCCTTTTTGTATCGAAAAGTATACTAATGGTGGGTTTAACAAAGCGCAATCAGCGCTGATCAGAGAATCACGGGCTTGATCGGAGCATCAACTCGATTTGACAGTTCAAAAGTCACATTTGATTGGCACACAACTGATTTCACAGTTGACAGACCTTTGTGAAACCTACCTTCAGTTATAATATTCATATTCCAGATGTAGAGATTGAACGGTAGTCGACATTCTGTACACTTTCATTGTATTTTATGTTGATTAGATATATCTTTTTCCAGGTAATGGAGATCTCAAACGTTTCTATCTTCTTCCAGAGGTGAGTATTGGAGTAAATTGGATTATGCCTCACTGGTGACATGTGACAGTCCGACGCTTGAATTTTTGGCCCCATTAATGGCGATTTTCGAATTCAGAGTCCAATTCCTGAAAGTAGAGATGGTGATTTTTCGGTGGAATTTCCCAACTTTTGCGAAATATTCATTTTGGGTCTATTCGCCTAATTCGAAGGGTAAAAAGTATGTGGAAATTAGAGGGGATTTAGCATTTACAAATAAAGGTTTAATCGTAGGAAATCTTCAGGGAACTCGGAGTTTTGGTGGAATGCTCAGAGTCTTGATAATTATTATTTCGAGTTTGCTGGTTTCAGCATAAAATATGAAATTAATTTATTGATTGAAAAAACTGAAAAACTCGCTTTATAGCAAGTCAAAACTATACAAGAAGCTGCAATAGTGCGTAAATCGTCCATTTCTGTCGAACCAGATATCTCAAAGATTTCGTTCGAGAGTAGACCTCTTGTACCTTCATTTCTGCATCTCAGAAAATTATTCTCTGATATACAGGGTGTCCCTGACAAATGTTATTCTACAAATGTATGATTTTTCTAATGGATCACCCTATATATTTTCATATATTTTCAATGACCTTTATTACTTCTTTCATGACGCAAAATATGAGAGACATTTTGTCAACGGTATACGAGGAAAACTGCAAAAAGATGAAGGAAAAGCAGTTCAGTAAAAGTCTTCTGACGATATCCAGAAGCGATAATAACATGAATTCGATCTCAAAGTTTTTCAACTGAAGGATTTGCCTGGTCACCGTTCCTAAATAATGAACCTGTCATATACAGGGTGTCTGTTATTGCGGTCAAAATAAGAAGAACTTCAAATTATTATTTCTCAATTTTTTCAAATGTAACACCCTATATTTTTTCCACAATAATGTAGAGAATTCAATACCTTAGCTTTTCTCAGGATTATTCTCACTCACGCATCCAGCAGACATGATAAAAAATGATATCGCAACTGGAAATTTTATTCAAATAATAACACAATAAGAACTAACGGATTTTAAAAATAGACAAAATGAAGCTTTGCAGGTATTATTCAACATGGGTATCTTTTACAGAGAGGGTGTTCGAAGTCTATAACTGAATTGGTAGCTT
Organism: Adalia decempunctata; assembly: GCA_951802165.1. NCBI lineage: Eukaryota > Metazoa > Arthropoda > Insecta > Coleoptera > Coccinellidae > Adalia > Adalia decempunctata. The sequence continues at coordinate 31,515,464 of OX637701.1, read as the reverse complement.
GTACGTATGTTTTTTGATTTTCTCTTATTGAAGATTCTAGAGATAGGTTTCAAGGTATCTTTATTCTAATGATGTAAGAGATGTCCTGTGCTTGACATCTCCTGTCACTACAAGCTTGTTGAAAAACCCCCGAAAACTCGATTCTTCTTAATGTTTCCTATCGGGATATTGGGCAGCAAAAGTTCGACTTGCTAGAAAAACAGGTTCTGTGGCATTGCCCTAACAAGAGAATCATATCAACCATCCCATTTCTTCCAAAAATTCATACTGATTCACAGTATTCGAAAGTATCTTTGAGCTCTTAGTATATTAATATGTAACCATATCCCAAGTAACTCCTCGAAGTAGTGGCAATGAACGCCAGTTTGCTTAGTAGACATTATTCATGAGTTTATAAAAGCTTGTAGAACTGTATGACAGTTAGGTTGGTAGATACATCTGAATAAAGCTCGTATTAAGTCTTTCCGTGTTTTTTTAAAAACGGTTTTTCGAGTTGTAAAAATATATTTGGCGACGAGGATGGGATATTGCTAGTATTCCGAAAAAAGAGAATACGTGAAATCAATTTCTTTAAGCAATATACAAAAAACTGTTGTGAAAGTTTGTGACGTCAATCGAGTGTGAAACCGATCAAAAGTAGCAACAAACCCACGAGTGAGCAGGAGTCCACGACGAGAGGCTGAATCCCTGAAGAAGTGTAAGGTGAACCCTTTCTGGTCTGCTTGTGAGCTCTTCAACGTCTGAACACACCCCTGAGGATTGATCGAGTAGCGCCCCTCAAACCAGGACAGAAAGCAATACAGTGAGTTGGTTGATCTGCTAACCTCCTAGTTTTTCTATTCTCTAGACCAAAGGAATACTTGTTTTTTTTAATTTTCAAGAGATAATTGTAAGAAACAAACTGGTAAAATACCCGAAATCAAAATAGACGATTCAATTGAAAAATTCAAAAATCTTGATACCAAAATGACTCAGGCTTCAGGAAGTCAAAACGACACAGTAGATATTAACGATTTAAAGTTATTTGGAGATCTGTTACCAAAATTCAATGGTAATTCAAACGAACTCCAATCATTTATTGTAGAAATAGAAAATTATATTTCAAAATTCGGAGGCACGAGCAATGCTCGAATTAATCATTATTGCTTTGCTATGATAAAATCTAGAATTATTGATGAAGCAAGAATAATTATGAATTCAGGCCCCATTCCAAATAATTGGCTACAATTAAAACAAATTTTAATTGATAAGTTTGGATTTAGAATCAATTTTGATGTTTTACAAGACGAATATCAAAATATGCGTAGAGCCTATAAAGAACCTCTTTTAAATTTCTTGGAAAGAATTAAGCAAACTAAATTGCATTTCGATTATCAATTGCAAATGCAAGGATTCAATCAGAACGAACTTGTGATTTACAGGAATATTTCTGAAAGAATTGGGCAAAGAGTAATTTATAATAATGTTGATGAAAATGTCAGAAATTTGTTAGATAATAATGAACGAAAATTCGATGAAACATGCAAAATGTTAGAAAATAGAGAGATAAAGAGACAACAACTAAATTTCATTCCAAATTTAAATTCATTTTCACAAACTCCTCATACTAGTAGAGAGAAAATTAACAATTCCTCTTATCATTCCACTCATAATCAAAATTCCTTCAAACAAAATACGCGTCCACATATCAATTTTATTCCGAATCAGAATTTTCCAAGTCAACCAATACGTATGCAACCAATTCAAAATCCAAGTCAACCAAAATATTTTACTAATGAGCAAGTATTTGGAAAACCACCAAACGTTTTCAAACCCAATCCTAATTATAGACCCACCAATAAACCAGAACCAATGTCAATAAGGACGAGAATTTTACCTCAAAAACGTCCTAATGAATCATCGAGTATACGTCAACCCAAACCAAATTATCAGCCTAGAGAAAATTATTTCAGACCTAGAGCACCTCCAAATTTCATATCGGAAGAATTAACGAATACGGAAGAGCAAAATGAATTTCCACCAGAAGAACAATTTCTCGAAAATTATGATGAAAATTACGATGAAAATTATGAATCGAAATACCTAAATTCAAATGAGTTTCAATCTCCATCAGAGATCGAGAACGAAAATTTTCAGGAAAGTCCTTATCAAGCACCCATGACTTAAATTTTAATGATGAAAGAATAGCAAGTCTTCCATATATTAAATTGCAGAATCCTCCTTGTAAATTAGTAGTCGATTCAGGCAGTTCAATTTCAATTATCGATCCAATAATTGCTTATAATTATTTTCCAAATTCAATTTATAAAGAAAGCACATATTTTACAACAGCTACAGGAAAAGATTCTTGTAACAATAAAATGCTATTCCCTCTTGACATATTTGGCTATGATACATCCTACCCATTTGTTGTTTATAAATTTCATCCTCAATATGACGGTGTAATCGGTTATAATTTAATGAAAGATCTACAACTTACTGTGGATATGAAAAATAATGTTTTAACTAATGGAATCGTTTCCCATAACCTTCATTTACAACAGGTGAAACCAAGAGAAGAATTATCTTTAGATTTGAATCACCTAGACAAAAATTTGAAAAATCAATTAACAAAAATTTTGCAGAGTAATAAATCAGTTTTGCAATTTCCCGGAGAACCACTAAATTTTACAAGTAAGATCAAACACAATATCAGAACAGTTGATGATAACCCAGTCTATGTTAAACGATATAGATACCCAGAAATTCACAAAGAAGAAGTCAGAAATCAAATCAAAGATCTTTTAAATAAAAATATAATTAGACCGAGTATTTCACCCTGGTCTTTTCCTATTGTAGTCGTTCCCAAAAAAGCGGATAAATCAGGCGTACAAAAGTGGCGAATTGCAATCGATTATAGAAAACTTAACGAAAAAACAATCGATGACAAATTCCCAATTCCAAATATCGATGAAATGTTAGATAATTTGAAAGGTGCACAATATTTCAGCACTATTGATTTAGCATCAGGATATCACCAAATTGAACTCGACGAAGAATCCATAGAAAAAACTGCTTTTGCTACGGATGATGGACATTTTGAGTTTTTGCGAATGCCTTTTGGTCTCAAAAATGCCCCATCCACATTTCAGAGAGTAATGAATGAAGTTTTAAGACCCCTATTAGGAAAAATTTGTGTAGTATACATGGACGATATATTAATATTCTCTAAAGATCCTGATAAACATTTAGCAGATATTCAAACTGTACTGGAAGTACTAAAACAAGAAAGATTCAAAATTCAATTAGATGAATCATATTTTTTCAGAAATGAAGTAATGTTTTTAGGATTCAAAATTTCAGATAAAGGAGTCGAGTCTAACCCAGAAAAAATAGAAGCTATTAAGAATTTTCCAATTCCAAAAAATCCTAAAGAAATAAAATCCTATTTAGGCATGATTGGTTATTACCGAAAGTTTATTCCAAATTTTTCCAAGCTTACTAAACCTTTGACACAATGTCTGAAAAAAGATGCAAAGATTAACTTAGAAAATCAAGAATATCTGGAATCTTTCAATATTAGTAGAAACATGTTGATAAATCATCCTATTCTTCAATTCCCAGATTTTAATCAACCTTTCATTCTAACAACAGATGCCTCGAAATATGCAGTTGGTGCTATTTTATCGCAAGGAAATCCACCGAACGACTTGCCCATAGCTTATGCTAGCCGTACTCTTAATAAAGCAGAAATAAACTACTCAACTATTGAAAAGGAATTACTGTCTATCGTTTGGGCAACAAAACATTTTCGACCTTATTTATTTGGAAGAAAATTTATTATTTACACTGATCATCGACCTCTTACTTGGTTATTTTCACTAAAAGAAGCCTCTTCAAGATTGATGCGTTGGAGAATAAAACTCGATGAATTCAATTTTGAAATAAAGTATCGGAAAGGTGCGAATAACAACGCAGATGCTCTATCTAGAATTAAAAATGATGAATTTAATATTACTGAGAAAGAACAATTATTATCGGATCTCGATTCAATTATTCCTCAAGTATCACATAAAGATTTAGAATTAAGACCAGAAGAATTTGATGAATTAATGTCAATAGATGCAGATGATAACTCAGATAATGAAACAATACATTCGAACCAAGAAGACCCTATTCTAGAAATTCCTCACACTGAACGAGCCATTAATGTTTTTCAATACCAAATCATTATCAAAAAGAGCAATAAGTTCAATGTTAGTAAAATAAAATTACATAATCGATCAAAATTCAGATTAATTTTATCTATTTCAGAAGAAAATCAATTTACCAAATTTTTGAAAGAATTCATTTCCCCAGACAAAACATATGGAATATTCTTCCAAGATAAAAATATCGAAACGCCATTTATACAGTATGCACATAAACTTTTCAATTCAGGAAGTTTCAAATTCAAAATTTCAAATATCCTATTGGAAGACATAGAAGATGAAGAAGAGCAAATTGAAAAAATCAAAATGTATCATGAGACTAAAACTACTCATAGAGGTATCCAAGAGAATGTGGAAAGCATTAAGAAAAAATTCTATTTTCCAAAAATGTCATTCAAAGTCCAGCGTTATGTGAATAGTTGTGATATATGCCAACGTCAAAAATATGAAAGACAACCCAATAAATTAATATTCAAACAAAATCCAATCGGTGAAAAACCTTTCGAACATTTATATGCCGATACAATAAATATTTCGAAAACACCCTGTCTCACATTAGTAGATTCATTCTCAAGACACGGGCAATGTTTCATTCTTAAAAGTAAAACGTCAGTAGAAATTGTAGAATCACTTATTCGCTATTTCTCAAATCATGGAACGCCTAGGAAAATAACAACCGACAATGGAACGGAATTTAAGAACGCGATAATTCAAGAATTCGCTTCCACACATAATATAGAGATACATTACGTGACAAATTATAATCCAACATCGAATGCCATTGTTGAGAGATTTCATTCAACCTTGACCGAACAAATAAGGGTAATCGAAGATAAAAATCTGAGTTTGAGAGAGAAATTAAATAGAGCCCTTCTTAGTTATAATAATTCTATACATTCCACCCTTAAATATAGTCCTCTACAGATCATAAAATCTGATTTGAATTACAGCCTTCCCGTTGAATACACGGATAATGAAAAAGTATCCAATTATATTGAACAATATAATCAGTATCTTAAGGAAATTTCTAAAGTATTGACGGAAAACAACAAGAAAAACGAAAAAAGACGACAGATGGAAAATGAAAACAGGTCGGAAGATGTTATTTTAGATGATAATCAAAAAGCATTTTTCAAATTACCGGCAGACGCTAAATTGAAACCCCGATTCAAAGAAGTAAACATCAAAATTTTAGATAATGTCCTCGTAAAGGAAGCAAATAAAGGACATGTTTATCATAAAAGTAAAATCAAACAAAGAAAAAAATAATAATCATCTGTTTCAGGATGGCCCCTTTCTACATGACAATAATTCTACTTTTTCTTGAAACACAATTTTGCCTAAAAACGAAAGAAGTCCGAAATAATATAATTGCATTCAATGGTCCTAAAACATTCATAATTCAAAAAGACCATGTTCTTATGTACCATCTTACCTGTCACGAATAGGTTCAATCCTCAACAAACATGAAGAAATTTTAAATGATGTAATTAAGAAAAATGAACCAAGGGATGAAGCAACGAAATACTTGTATGAGTTGACATCCAATCAAATAATTACAAATAAACAAATTTTGCATGAATTAATTCCATCAAGGAAGAAAAGAGGTCTTGTTAATATTGGAGGAAGAATTTCCAAATTTCTCTTTGGCACTTTAGACGATGAAGACGAAACTCTTTATCAAGAATATTTTCGATCATTGAGAAATGATGCAGATACCATAAAGATAAATCAAAATCGAGTTATAAGTATAGTGAAATCGATATCTGATAGATTTCAGAATCAAACCAATATTATGATAAAACAAATTGATAAATTCATGAAATTACAGCAAATCTTAGATAAAGTTTTCCTTTTGCAATTTGAACAGAATAAAATATCCAGAATTCTTTCAGAAATAAATACTGCCATTAGTTTTGCTAGGCTTCACCTTCTACATGAGTCAATATTGTCATTGAGTTATTTCAGGAATTATATTCAAGATGATAATTTATTGAAAAAATAAGTCTACTTGAAGGATTTTTACTCAGTCTGTTTCACATCAGTTAAAATTGAGAAATCGCAGATTACATTTATTATAAAAGTGCCTTTGGTAAATGATATTCCTTATAGTACTTTGGAGTTGAATTTCGTTCCCTTCTTAAATACCAATATAATAGATCAACCAAAGTATTTGCTCATCAAAGAAGAAGAAATCATATGGTCCCTGTACGAAGAATGCCAGCAAGTGGAAAAATGGATGTTGTGCCCACAGAACAGACTAGTGAAACCACCTACGTGTTTGAGTGAATTTGTGCGTGAAAAACATGAAAACTGTTCGAGAAAACCGGTAACAAGTTCTGAAGACTTACAACTATTACCCAATGGACAATATTTATCATTATTCAATAGCATTATAAGTGAAAACTGTTCAGGACATTTAACATACGAACATGAACCCAAGAAGATTTCAATGATTGAGAGCAACTGCATCATATCTAATGGACTAAAAACATTTGAATTATCCAATATTGATAATTTATACCATGTATTCCAACTTAGTGATTTGAACATCTCACAGATTCAAGATTTAACTGTAGAGCCTCTGAATGTAACAAATATTTCTGATTTAAAATTGTACGAATGGAATTTACATCCAAACCATCTTTCAACCCTGTACTTCATTTTTATAATTATATGTTTAATCATAATTTTCTATGTAATGTATAAAATTTTCATAATGAAATTTCAAATGATCGTTGATAAACGGAGTTCAAACAATAAGATTGAACTCAGTTCATTAAAAGGGGGAGATAATATGTAACCATATCCCAAGTAACTCCTCGAAGTAGTGGCAATGAACGCCAGTATGCTTAGTAGACATTATTCATGAGTTTATAAAAGCTTGTAGAACTGTATGACAGTTAGGTTGGTAGATACATCTGAATAAAGCTCGTATTAAGTCTTTCCGTGTTTTTTTAAAAACGGTTTTTCGAGTTGTAAAAATATATTTATATATAGCAATAACTTGATTAATTTTTTCTTGGAAAGCCGATAAAACTGATATAATTGGTTGAATACGTGATCAATATGTTATGATTGTACCTACGGAAAGAAATATCATTTTATGCTCAGGAATTATGATTCTGGCCTCTGGGAAGGTTTCAAAGTTTGTCAATAATTATTCATTTAGTTTTATTTCATTGTTTGACCTCTTTTGAATGTCCGTTGATTTTAAGGTTATCCCTTATTTGAATTAAATTTTCTGTTGCGATATCATTTTTCGTGTCTGCTGGATGTGGGAGTGAAAATAATCCTAAGGCTACAACTGAGAAAATATAAGGTATTCAATTGTCTACATTATAGTGGAAAACAAGCCTAATTCTCAAAAAACATTTTTGAAGATAAGCTTTTATAACAACACTCATCTGCCATTTTGAAGCCGCCATCTTGAATTCCTCGATTTTGAAGAATCGTAATTTCCGACCCAGAAAACCCCCATATACCAATTTTGAATAGAATATAATCATAATTACAAAACTCGTCCGCCATATTGTGGCCGCCATCTTGAATTTCCCAATTTTGACAAACGTATCATCATTTTCGAACCCAAATATCCCCAGATACTAGTTTTGAATGGAATCGGATCATAATTACAATGCTCATCCGCCATTTTGGAGCCGCCATTTTGTTTTTCTCTATAAAAAATATTTCATGATGCATTGTCACCAGAATTAGGTACACCTGCAGAATTTCAAATCAATCGGACGATTAGAAGTGTGTCATATTTAACTTGCAAGATTTGATTAGAGACAGACAGACAGACACCGGGACAGGTGAAATTAAATAAAAGCTCATAAAATACAGGGTATTACATTTGAAAAGATCGAGAAATAATAATTTGAAGTTCTTCATATTTGGACCTTGATTACTTTCAGATCGAATTCATGATATACTATTCTGGAGATCGTTAGAAGACTTTTACTGAACTGCTTTTCCCTCACCCTTTTGCAGTTTTCTTCGAATAAGATCTGTACCGATCGAAAAATGTATCTAATATTTTGCGTCACGAAAGAGGTAATGAAGGTCATTGAAAATATGTGGAAATATATGGGGTGATCCATTAAAAAATCATATATTTGTTGAATAACATTTGTTGGGGACACCCTATATATCAGAAAATAATTTCCTGAGATGCAAAAATTAAGGTACAAGAGGTCTACTTTCCAACGAAATCTCTGAGATGTCTGGTTCGGTAGCTATGAAAGATTTTAGCACTATTGCAGGACCCTTAAAACGATTTCTCAATATAAAAAGTTTGTTTTATAGCGGTTTTAACTCCACCGATGATTATTTTTTGAAATTTTCTCATGAATTGGATTCGGATTTTGCAACTCGATATGATCCCTGTCATGGGTATGAAGGTGATTGAGAAGGTATTCCACACAGTAGTCAGAGATTACACCAATCAACAAAACCGAAATGATGATCACAATCACATAATCCACTTCCCAGATTCCATCCATTTAATTCAGTTATATGTATTTGTATATAATTTTGCGTTTGCGTAATGACTTATGGCAAAAAGGTAATTCCTTCTACTCGCCGGTAGCTCCAGCCAAATACATCTAGACGTATTGGTATTGCGTTCTACCTGCGTGCAGATATTATTTAGAATACAATATAGGTTTTTAGTATCCAATAAGGGCTCAAAGAAATTTCTGAAAATTAGGATAGGTGAATCTTTGAAAAGGGCAAATTTCCTGTTCACACTCCGAAATTATTGAATATCCCAAGATTCATTATTTCATGTAAATTTGCAAAATATTCAGTTTCATCTAAATTTGCAAAATATTCAGTTTCGAATCTAGTGTATTGAATAATTCTGATAACGTCAACTGTATTATTTGATCAATTTTTGAACATTTGAGGCACCGTATTTATTCGACTTTTTTCTTCAAAATTATTCACGGAATTTCCCCATTTCATTTGTACCTCCAATTCAGGAACCAGAATATACGGATAGGTTCTGGCCCACCCACACATAAAGGGCCCGAGCCGTCACTGCATAGTTGTGTGTTGTTTGATAGCTTACTGTATGAAATGACATTAATAATAACTGTGTTGAATAAAGTATTCAGTAGTCGTGGTTAGACATATTTATTTAGCAAATATTGAACACTCCGTTAAGGAAACAAGTATGTAATGGGATGAAGACAGAAGAAAATTCTGCATGAAATTTTAGGATTGTGAAAACATTCAGATGAGTAAATGTAAAAAGTTGAAGAAATGGGTTGTTCAATTAAGATATCCGATATTCCGATAAAACAATAAAGAAAAATCCACGGAATCAATTTCCACTCCTCTTTATTTTGGTACTTCGGAGATCGAAATAATTCAGAGGAACAACGATGATCTTATAAAACCAATTAAGTGGGTAGAGCGGTTTTATAAGAGAGTATTGGAGTATAATTCTCATCGCAAGGAGCTCTAATAGAATAGAGAATACGTGCAAATAAAATTTGATGGAGGGATAAGAAGATTTCGAGGTAAAGCGTATCTATTGATTTTATGTTGACCGGAAACGGAGGGATACCTTCAGAATTTCCTGGGTTTGCACTAGGATTTGTTCTCGTTGTTCTCGCTTTCGTTTACTTAGGAGATCTGAAAGATTGCTCTGAATGTTTCGTATTTCGCCCGATATTGGACCAATGGAAAATCAACAGATGTTTCGACGAAATATGGCTAAACGTTCAATAGAGGACCTTTGTCTGAATTTCTTCAGCGTTATTCTTCAAGTTTTTCTTTGTTTTCTAGTTGTGGTACAATGAAAGAAGCGAAAATCTGAAGTTTAGTGTTTTTACACGTGATGAATTCGCCTTATTCTGCTTGTTATTGCAGTGTATTCAGTAGGCTCATTGCGCGTGATTATTGTGTCCAAATTTGTGGGAATTTGAGACGAAAATTAAATGATCAGGTTGATGAGTTTGGAATTTTGTTCACCCAATATTTCAAAAACACATTTGATCTTTTTATGGTACGATTATAACGATTTTTTGAGTGAATCATTTAATCTATTCCATTTATCAATACTAGAAATTTATAGACCAATTTGGCGATCAATTGCGGAAATTTCGAATTCGTTTATTCTTGTTGTCATAGATGCATAGAAACCCTGCTGTAATGAGTCTTTACTGAAAATCGTGACCACAAATTGTAGATCGAAACGCCACTGTAGATTGTTGATCGGGTGATCCTAATTCCGGAATTGTCTGCAATATTTCTCGGTCGTTACGTTACTGCGGCCTTGGAAAATACCGCGACCCCTTTCGGGAGAAACAAAAAGTAGGTCCCCATCACAGATTTTCTATCGACAAGAAAGACTCAATTCTATGCATCTATTAATAGTCAACCATTGTCGAAACACATTTGACCTGATCTCAGATATATCAGATATAACAAAAAAGACCCAGAGCTCTATGGTTGACCCACTTTCTTCGACTCTGTGGTCTGAAGTTCTAAGAAGAGGGTACCCCGAACGGTCTTACAGCGCCATCGGTTTGCATTCCTCTTGATCTCTATACGATCAAACAAGTAATTCGCATGAACTCTACCTGGCACTTGCCTGCAACAACATTAGTTGAAACTCATGTGTCCTGTTATGTTTTCAATTAGCGAGATTTATTACATATAATATTACATTATTCAACGAGCAGTAATGTAAATCCCAGGAAACACAGACTTCTCCGCGATATCTCTGAGATGTTACAATGCGACTTTTATAGGAGCTCCTACCGCGAGATCCCAGAGATCTCTATGTGATGTTACTAAGCGAATTTCCCACTGATGTGCCCATGCAATACCTTGGAGACCTCACCATGCGATATCCTTGGGACCACCCCGTGCGATAACTTGGAGAGGAGAGCGCACTATGCGATTGACAAGGTCAATCTGTTCACGCAGGCGCTATTTGTCTTTCAATGGAACTTGTACAAACACTATATAGGATATTTTGTGCTCCAAGTAAGTGTATTTTCATTATATTCTGGAGTTTTCTCACCTATTAGGACATATCCCGAAACCATTTTTACCGCCATTTATGTTATCCGAGTAATTCAACCACCAATAACGGAATTGATTAATTTATATTAAACGATTTTCTACTTGGTATATTGATGATCAGGATAATTATTTCTATCAAGAATATGGATGAGTGTAATAACTTCACAACAAATTTTACAAGAATGGTTGGTAGAGTCGAATATTGCCAAAATTTAAGCTAATAAATTATTGATAATTCTTAATAGGCATGGTTTACAAGTTCCTGTGGAAACCATTATTGCAATTCCAATAGTAATAAAACAAAACACTTCCATGAGAATTGTGTTGATTCGACACTTTCACTGTTCGGAATTACATATATCTCATTTTGTTTCAAGCTGATATATGAATGGGCATTGAAATGTTGTTGTTGAATTCCTTTTTGTTCAATTCGTGCTCCAAAGGACACAATGTTTATTCACGTTTTGATTAATGTATGAACCACTACCGATTTTCTTCTCGATCTACCGATCTAACGAAAAAGCACATAAATCTACCGAAATTTGATGGAGTGAATGTATGTTCTGATATTCTAGGAAATCATGACACTTTTACGATATTATTTTGAAGATTTCCTAAGCATACCATAATTTGATACATTAGTTGAGTTATACGTTTACAAATCTACATTTTTTCAAGCAATTTGATGTTCATGCGTTTATTTTCAGCATATTTGCTGTTTTCAATAGGTGTTAATTTTTTTAATACCTATTTATTTTGTTAGAATACTCATTTTTTGTTCGAAAGATTAGTTTTTCGAACATTAATTTTGTACACAAACATCCATTTTCAATTTTGCTTCATTCGTAAAATAACCTTCTTGCCCAATTCTCGGATAAATGGTATTTCAAATTGAATAACACAAGAAATATGTGAAAAAGTATTTTTTCCGGAAATCTACCGAAACCAATCGATTTTTTTCGAACTTGTAGGTAAGGAGGGTGGCAACACTACATACGTGGAGGACAATAGAGGAGTCTTTTCTCAAGATTGGCTGAAACATTGTACCAATAGGAAGAAAGAAATATAATGTTTTCAACATATTTTTTTAAATTTTTTTGTTTATAATAAAGATTGAAGGGGTTATTCGCTTGTTTTAGTTTACCTTCTGTTGCAGCCGAAAATAATAAATAACTTTCAACACTGTTTGTTGTGTAATTCAATTCAATAATAGTTATAGATGATATACAGATTCTTATCACAGGAATCGGACTAATCTGACTTAGTTCTTCATGTTTCATTCACATTTCGCAATGCGACTTGTATTTACCTGTGCAAAGCGGCATGTGTAGAATCTTCTTATCCATCTCACAATACGACCTGTATAGGAACTTCTTATACATCTCGCAATGCGGAGGTTAATAAGAAGTTCTCAAAGTACTCGCCGCGGGAGGTGTATGCGAACTCTCAGTGTGGCTTGTTTGAGAATATCCACGTAGGATATCGTCAAGAATTCTGTGGGAACTCTTTTGTGGCGGATATTTGGAAGAGATATAGAGCTCCCTGTGACCTCCCAAAGAAGTCACAAAAGGCGTCACAACTTCCTAAAAAGAAGTCGCAGGGATTTCTCTGGGATATATTTGGGTTGCCTGGGATCATAGCACATGCTGATGAATTTTGTAATGACCACTACCGAGAATTGAATACTATACTTTATCTTTGACTTCTTCACTGAAATTCGAATCAATCTGCATTTTCAAAATTAAGAATAGTTGTCAAAAGCGATCTCTGCGGTCAAGAATCGAATCGCGTGGAAAACGTCAAACATTTACGTTTTTCAAATGCATTTTTTGCATATTCAGACCAAGTGAAATGTAGAAATGAATGGCGAGAACGTAACCTTGGTGTCTGAAATAGAGTTTTTTTTAGTTTCACGTCTCCCGATGTCTGTCTGTAAGCAAATCTTGCAAGGTACTGGGGGAAATGGACTAGAAGAGATCTAATTTCCGAAGAAAAAACAAAAGTGTGGCTCCAAAATGGCGGATGAGCTTTGTAATTTTGATCCGATTCCGTTCAAAATTAGTATCTGGGATTTTTGGGTTCGACAATGATGATACTTTTGTCAAAATTGGAAAATTCAAGATGGCGGCTACGATATGGCGGACGAGTTTTGTAATTATGATACGATTTCATTCAAAATTGGTATCTGGGGGTTTTATGGGTCGACAATTACTTTTTTCAAAACTGAGGAATTCAAGATGGATGCTTCAAAATGGCGGATGATTGTTGTTTATAAAAGCTTGTCTTCGAAAATGTTTTTTTACATGCCTTGTTCCTTTTTGAATTAGAGTGAGTTATAGGCGTGAGGGTTTTAAAACTCACGATGTTGGTTTATAGATACTGTAACCAGTTGAATAATGAATATATTTATTATTTTATCTACTAGGAGATAGTATATTAATTACGAATAAAATTCACTAGTATGTGTGTGCATCATGTTAATGAAAAGTGTAATTTGGTTGACATTGAATCGTTATTCTCGTGCTGATTGGTACAGCAGTCCATTTTCTTCTCCAAGACAGCTAGTGTATAATTAATACTTATATCAAATGAATGCATGGGTAATAACCGGCTAATGAAAGCGGTAAAATCGAGGTTGAATGAAATATCAATACAATAGATGGAACTGAAGAAAATAATTGGTAAATTGGGATAGATGAAATGCTTAACCAGGCAATGAAAATTCTGATTTGACAAGACCTGAATTTTTTCGTCTGGTGGATACATTAGTTAGAAGTCTTTATTTTTTCAGCAAAAATGTTGTCCCTAAAATCAATAGTTTTTTGAATGATTCGCATTTCATGTTTTGTGTAGAGCCTGGAGGTAAATGTTTTACGCATACAGTGTCAAAGGAGTAAAAATCAATCAATTGGCCATGTTTTCTTCACATAATACCAGAAAATGTAAAAACAAACCGGCAGATCGTTAGAAATTTTATTCTTCACGAGGAGTAACGTCGAACGTTTCTAAGAAGTTCGAATCTACATACTATCCGAATATCTTTCACATAAAGTTAAACTAATTCAATAATGATTGAAAAGAATTTTATTATTCCAAATGAAACAAAAAATTTGAATTTATTCTAGTTCGTCGAGAGAAAAAGTTCGATATGTCGTCCTTTTTCCTGGTGGCAGTCTTATCCTATCAATAAAAGATCTACTCACATAAGTGAGAACTTGCGGAATCAAAAAACCTTTCGAATTCGAGTTTTCATATTCAATCGTTGCTGAAAACTGGTCATTTAGATATTGCCGAACTTCACCACTATAGTAAGAAGGTGCACCATCTAGCTGGAACCAGATTATAGTCACAAGGTCTAGTTGGCGAACCATCAATATAATTCTTCAAATCTATGCATAACGTTTAAATTGGCAAGTTAATCGTGTCGGAATATTCGGAATTTTTTTATGAGCTTGTCGATATGATCATTTCGATGCACAAACATGAATAGAAAAGTGATGAAGGCATCATAAGGCAAATGACAATCGCATTTCCACATTCCACCAATTTCCAACGCTGTCATCATTTTGACATACATGAATGAATAAGGACTCCGGAAATTCGTACCATCCCCGGGCAAGAAAATCGATTTGCTCAACAACATTCATGGGAGAATGATTTCCTCTGTGCAATCTCTTCTGAACATCATTCCTAAAAATTGGCATTCGCAGGGATGAATTTTCTATTCATTGTGGGAAATCCATTTCGGCATCCATTCACCGCTTTTCGCGATCTGCATGTTTTCGCGTGAAATATAACTTATTAACTTCCGTACGCGATGGGACTAGCTGATTGTAAGTAAATTGGGCGAATTTCTTTGCTCTTCATAGAAGCGAATAATTTCGAGAGCTGAACCAGTTTTTGTTTCCAAAAGTTGATGAACAGGTTTTTTTTTATTTGGGGTTTGGGAATATTCACATTTCTGATAACTGTTTCCTAGTTCAATTCGATATTAAATTTTTGAGACTCGTGGGGATTGCTTCGGATTAATGGACAGTATTCTGTTATTATTGCACTGGTTATTTTATGAAAAAACACGTGTGTACTACCATGAACAAAATTATTTCAAGATGTGAATATTATGAAGACAACCATATCCCACCAAAAACATTCTGTAAAAACTAGCCAAGTCTCGATGGAGCTGCTAGTTTATCTCTAAAAAGTAATGAAATCTAGAAAAAGTCGAGCCAAGTTTAAGGCTCCTTACTGCGATTTCTTTATTATTATAGTTAATGTTGTGTGACTTGGCCGTTGAACATTCTTTATACGTTAGTGGGTACAAGTCAATTTTGTTTACACGTAATGCTATATCTGTTGTAACTACCTATGTTTGTTAAGCGAGATAATAGCCCATGCTGGTATTGGTAATTGGACGCTAGTGTCTCATTTTAGGCTGTTGTTGATTGTGCAACACATATGCATTCAGCATTGACAATGCTTACTTCTTCTACTCTCTTCTTTTTGGAGCGCCGAATCGATCACCGATCTAAAATAAAATAGACGTACAGACGGTCTTCTATCAATGATTAGAAGTCCGTCTGTACTGGAAATAATTTTTTATACTGTTTGTTTCAGGCTCGTATTATTGAATACGCAGCTTTATCAAGCCTACAATTGACTGGCTATTGAATGAACGTTTTCCAAGTGGCAATTTTCCATCGTCAATGGGTGGCGTTTCTGGCGACAGATTGGTGCAATGGTGTCATGGAGCACCTGGTTTTGTACCCTTGTGAACCCTTCAACGGCCAAGTCACACAACATTAACTATAATAATAAAGAAATCGCAGTAAGGAGCCTTAAACTTGGCTCGACTTTTTCTAGATTTCATTACTTTTTAGAGATAAACAAGCAGCTCCATCGAGTCTTGGCTAGTTTTTACAGAATGTTTTTGGTGGGATTTCACTTCTTTTTGTAGAAACGTGGGCATATTGATCTATTTTATTAGATTTTTTTATTTAACACTTTTTCGGAGTAGTTTTTTTATTACAAATCTTTATTTTTTTTCGGTTCTGAACTATGCTAGATAGAGCCTCCGATTATTTTTCATTGATTTCAGCGTCCTCGAAAACCTATAGTTTGATACCAAACTTGTCCATATAGCCCATCTCTTACGCGATTCTTTTTCGGGTTCAATTTTTTCTCTCCCAATCTAACCACCGCAGACCAAGCTGATGATGTTTTTTCTGATGAGCAATAGACGTTTTATATTGCGACAATTTATAGTACAACAATTGTTGAATGAGCACCCAGCACCCAAGCTTGTTGTCGTACATACTGATCCCTGTACTCTGATGAAGAATGATCATAGATCACTTGATGAAGCCTGACAAGTTTGATGAATTTTCATCCATTTTCACTTCATCAATCACTTCACAAAATATACGACGTGATATCACTCACGGGTAGAAAATGTAAATTTGCGGGTAGTTCTGGTGTGCTATCAAGTGGCAGCTGATGCTAACTTCGTGAATGCGTGAAATGATAACATTTGAAAAAAGGATAATAATCGGGTGATCAGTCTTATACACAGTGATAATTTTTACTGTCTCATTTATTGTTCCGGCCTAGCTTTCGAAAACCTATCGTTTCCTTGAACAATAAATGAGACAGTAAAAATATCACTGTGTATAAGACTGATCACCCGATTATTATTTTTTTTTCAATTTATATTCTAAAGTCGATATTCACATATTGAGTATGATAACAATGTGTTTCCAAGCGCATAAACTTCCATACATTATTGTGGTTGCACATTTTGCGAAGATTCCGTTATAGCACGTGAGCTCACGTGACGTGCCAACAGATTTTCGATTATCCTAGTTTTTATAATTATCCCTTTATGTGGCCATTAAACCCTAACTCTGTACCAAATTTCAGCTCTCTGAGTTTATGGGAAGTACCAGTTTTATTTTGATGATCATGAGTGAGTGAGGGTCGAAAATGCGAAACTTTGCTTTCGCGTAACTTCGGAACTAAATGACCTACACACTTGAAATTCTGGATTTTGAGTACGTGATTATAGCTTACTGGATGACGAAAACTTCGTCGTTCTGGTCTTATCCGGAGGTTCTCAAATAGGGGCCTGAAAATGCGGCGAAATGGTTCGGGTAAAGATAGTACGGCAGTGTTTGCTTCGCGCTCGACTTGGCGAGGCCAATGCCGTGCCCCCAAATTAGGTTATATTTCTTCTTGAAAATTATCAACGAAGATGTCTACACGCACGAGTTAGGAACTAGTTATTTTCCTATCAAGGGCGGAAAGTTGTACTTTCCCGCACTAGATCAGTATAGTTGGGATCTTTTATTTGTTTAGTTAGGATATTTTATTTGTGTAGTTGGAATATTTTACTGGTTGAGTTTGTGTTGTTTGGACATTCAATAATGATAGATGGTAGTAAAGTTTATTCATACCTTTTTATGTGCTTATCTTCTATAACATTCCTACTACTCGGTATGGAATCTAAATATTTGAAAAATTCCCCCAAGCTGAGGAAAACTTTACTACCATCTATCATTATTGAATGTCCAAACAACACAAAGTCAATAAGTAAAATATTCCAACTACACAAATAAAATA
Source organism: Adalia decempunctata (assembly GCA_951802165.1). NCBI lineage: Eukaryota > Metazoa > Arthropoda > Insecta > Coleoptera > Coccinellidae > Adalia > Adalia decempunctata. The sequence continues at coordinate 31,497,618 of OX637701.1, read as the reverse complement.
TCCTAACTAAACAAATAAAAGATCCCAACTACACTAATAAATTATCAAACCTACTTAACACGACTATCCAATAACTGTAATAACACAAATACTAATAATTTTAACTCAACATACATAACCTACTTTTACATCCATGAACACAACAATATACTCCTGAATTAGACATTTGGAGAACTTTATCACTTATTTCCAAACACAAATATGATAAACACAAGAGGAAAATAAACTTTCAGGCTCTCAACTCTCACAAACAACTGGTAATACCAACTAATATCTAGTACCATCACCACTATCTTAAACTTCGAAGCCTAACTGAGTATTTTAGAATTTTTGCCGCAAGGTGATTGGAGATGAAGTTGAATCGCCAACTGAACAGGTAGAATGTTTATGAGGTTGTAGGTGACACGACCATATATCGAGAACATAGAGTTCTCAGTCTTATTCTTTACCGACGAAGTTCATTCGCAGTTTGAACTTGTGGTAGTTGAAACTGTGAATTTTGAAAATGCATCTATGCATTTTAAGGAATAATGATTGAGAAAAATTGTATTTTAAGAGAAAAAAGAAAGGGTAATAGAATAGGAAAACATCTCCAAAAAAGGAGGAAAAGTAGAAGCAAACAGTTCAGCTTCTAACTGAACTTCCTGATCTGTATATGGGTTTCTGGCTTATTTGGAAAGGGGTGGGAAGGAGGAAGATATCAACCAATGCAGGGTGCCTCAAGGAAGGTAATTGTTCCAAATTACTGATCCGAAGCCTATTGGTGTTTGATGAACGCTCAGGGTTCTGCACTTGTTGGCGTTTTGACAAGTACGCTGCCTCGAATTCATATTCCGAGACCTCCAAAAGATGGAGTTTGAAACCGGATAGGGCCTGTTATTCGGTGCTTCCATAAGAAATGAGGCTGCCGATAAAATTGGCTGCAATCATTCGATAGGCGATGGAGCTGACAATGGAGAACCGGGAGACTTGGATCCTCATGCGAAAATGTGTGGTGTTTTCCGGATCCACATTTCTTGCATTTATATGCTGACTGACAATAGCAAAGATCGTGAGATTTACTCAGACAAATAAAACACAGGTGTGATGCTCTACAGAAATCGTAGCGTTCATTCGGAGATTTTCAGTGAACGCATTGCATCGGTAAATTATATAATATGTTTACTTTTGCAATGGAAACAAGTGAGCTGTTCATGAAAAGCGTGGATTGATGATGGGGGTTTCTTGCTGTAATCTTTGTGGCGTGTTGGATATATTTTTGTGAGAATGCATAATCCCATGAGAGGACTCGATAAACTTTGAACTTTCTAATGCGGTGCTGTCCAGGAAATAATAACAGATCTCTATGGTCAGAATTCTCGATCGAAATCCTATTGAGTTCGAAACTTGTGACAGTCGCTCAGTTAACATCATGGATAAGATAAAGTTCAAGCTTCAGACCGGAAAATTCATTTGGCTTAGGAAGGCATCATTCTCGGAAAATGTGACTATAATTTTCTCAAGCTCTCGGGTTGTCGTATTTTAAAGATTGCGATTTTTCCATCTCGTTCCACAAAGCATGAGCGCGCAATCGTTCATTCGGATATCTGCGTTCCAACTGATCGTATGCGATTTGATAATTGTCAGCACATAAACCAAGCGTTCTCACAAGAATCAAAGGTGGACCAGAAAGAGATGGAATTGGATAGTTAAACTTTTCAGCTGCTGACAAGAAGCTTTCATTCTGCACTAATACGTCCAATAAATCTATGTATAAAGGAAACGATTTGTGAACTTCGTTAATTCAAAAGTTGGAAGATTTATATGTGATTGATGATTCACGTTCGGATTGCTAACAATATCAGCTTCTGTTTCTGATTTCGAGATGTCAAATATAACGATAAAAAAATAGTAGGATTTCAACAAATAATCACGAATTTTCAATTTGTCCTCCAAACTTCCGTCTGATACGATTATGAGCGATGAAATAACCATGTCCAGATGTTTTGAAAACTCTTTTCTGATACCCCTAAGTCTTGATGACGCGCTAAGAAACGGGAAAGAATTGATTTGTCTGTGATGGCTTTATCTGGGAGATCATGCAAATTTAGAATAACACGAATGTTAATCGATCGATGGGTTGAATGTTTTTGCGTTTTTGTCTTATTTGTTTAAATAACAAAATATGTAATATGAACGCAAGGTGCCAGAAATTGTTACCTGGATTGGAAGGCTTTAAAATTACCATGACGTTTCGGCACGTAAAGTATATTAACTTACAAAGAAAAACAGGTAGTAGGTACCTATAAGATGATTGAATTTGGAGAATAAAAGCTTTAAGGTTTTTCAAGGAAAATATTTTTTGTTACTTAAATATTGTAGTAGTTTTTGCAATTTTTTCAAATTTTACAACTAACTAGCTGTTCGGGGAGATCGAAAGTCGTTGTTCAGTTAATGTTGAAATGCCTAGAGCATTTGTACGGAATTTATCGCCAGCTAAGTGAATTTGAAAGAGGTCGATAATTGGTATACGGGAAGCGGGGTTGCCATTTCAAGAAATCGCTAACCGTACGAACAGAAATCCAAATATTGTTATGAGATATGTCAAGTATGGTTTGAAGCCAAAAATCGAAGAAGGGTAGGCACTGGACGTCGAAGGGTCACAAATAAAGTTCAGGATCGACGTCTGAGACTTAAGGCCATTAGAGACCGATTTGCGACAACTCGATATTTGGCTGATGAGTGGTTAGGAGAACAAGGACAACCTGTAACTGTCTGAATGGCTTACCGCCCGATAAGGTCTTTCGGACTGCAGCATGATCGACCGCATCTTGTGGTACCTCTGACAGTTGGGCATCGCCGGCAACGATTACAGTAGTGTAAAGAATGGCAACATTGAAAGTCAGAATCAGGTCGTCTTTTTTGATGAATCTTGATTCTCCTTGGGATAACATTATGGTTGAAGAAGGGTTAGACGATGTCGAGGAGAAAGACGTGAACCTCAGTTGGATGTTGAGCTTCATGTACACCGGAAAGTAGGCGTTATGGTATGGGTTGCGTATTGCACATGCAAGTATAGGTCATCTTCATTCTTCATTCGAAGGTGACATGACAGCGCTGCTCAGCCTTCAAGAAATAGTAGAGCCATATGTTCTCCTTTGCCTAACCGGCTTAAGAATTCAATATTTCAGCGAGATATTGCTCCACCTTATGTTGCCAGAGTTAGTTTGAACTTTTTTGAAGCGACCCATGTTAATCTTTTGCCATGGCCGCCCAGATCCCCCGATCTTTCGCCCATTGAGCATGTTTGGGACTTTATGGTAGAAGGCTTGGAAATTCACCCAGCCCCCTCATGAAGTACAGGTAGCTTGTAATAGTATCCCTCAAGAATAAATATACCATCTTGTTGAATCAATCCCAAAACGTGCCAAGTGGGTATGAATAATAGCGGTGGACAAACACATAATTAGCAAAGTTATCAAAAGAGATTGACTAGCTAGGATGTTAAAAATAAAACAATATTCAAACAGCTTCTTCTGGGTGTTGCAGTTTCTTTGTCAGTAAGTATACTAGCATAGAGTTCTCGGTCTTATTCTTCACCGACGAAATCAATCCCCAGAGTGGAAAATCCTTAGGTTTACGGTGTGAACCCGGTGCTTCCTATTACACACATTGTTACCATATTAAATGTATGTGATGAAGAAATAATAATAATAATAATGTTTATTGTCTTCAAATTTTACATAAGAAGATTATGTCAACAAGTACAATATGAAAAAAAAGCTCAAATTCAGTCCCTATTCACCCTGCAATATTCAGAATATTCCTTTAAGCTATGTACCTATATGGTTCACAGCATTTGATATATATATCCCTTGTTACATTCAAGCATCCTAGGAAGAGCATAATACAATTTCATTGACATATACAAGGCACTATTCTGAGATAAGCCCAGTAAAAGAAGAGGTTACTGTATGAATCCATTCGTCATGTAGTGTTCCTATTCAAATATCTCTATGATCATTTATGAACATCAGGCACTGATTAATATAGACTAGGAGCATAGAATAACTGGAGGGAAGGCTTCATACTCTCGACAGATCATTTTGAACTGCCAATAACGGCGGAGGTTAGAGTTTCGTGTGACGCCCGATAGATAACGCTGAGTTTCTTTATTCAGTAACGTCAGATATTTTGTTCTATGGCCCTACAATTGCAAAGAATATAATGTGGCTGTCATTGTTATTGATACATTTATGCTTCTTTTTAATTGAAAATGGCCATAAATCATAACATAGACAATATTGATGACATACAATCGCTTCATTCTAATCAACTTTTTATGCGCAATTTTATGGGAAGTCTGTGATCGGTAATAAATTTGTCAAAACAATATCCTTATCGGAAAAAGCGAACATTCAGGTAAGAATTATTATTATTATACGGGAAGACTGAGGTTTTATCTGTTCTCGTGTATTATACGCAGAATTGTATGGTACCCCGTTTACATTCCCTCTGCTAACACTTAGATTCGTAGCGGGAAACAGATTTTTCTTCCTATATTCAATCTGATCCTTGTAGCCATTTCTTTACACGTGCTATATGCATTATATTGTCGGATTTACGAAAAAAAGTATGTATTGCTTTCTTTCAAAAGAATATATATTATGATATAGTAATAAATGGGACCTAATAAGTAATAACAACGAATAACCATTAAAGATAATTTTATTAAGGATAGCCATGTTGTAGGAAGAAACGACGTTGTCGCCATCTCGTGACCTTGCGGCGAACTGACAAGTTCGGACGTTTTTGGCAGTTCATTTTCGTAGGGGAGCCTTCTCTCCAGTTATTCTATGCTCCTAGATATAGAGTCCAGTAAGGGTGAACATGTTATTTGCCCTGAATACATTCCTGCAAGTTTAAGGTTGAACATATACCTGATGGCCATTTTTTGTTTTACAAATAGAGAATTAGCATATGAGCTATATCCCCAAAATATAATAGCATATGACAAAGCTGCTTGAAAGTTAGAAAAATGTATGGTCTTGATTGTAAACAGATTTCTTCAGCCCATTGATTGTGTATAATATTGAGTTTAGTTTTTTCCCTGTGTGATTGATATGATTCTTCCATTTCAAATTTTGGTCAATATAAACTCCCAAGAATTTGGTACAATCAGACACCTTCACAAGTGTATCATCTATCACGACGTTTTCAACATTTAATGATGTTCTCTCTGTGTGGAATACTACACATTCGGCTTTTGCATTATTCAAGGTTAATATATTCGTTCACGGTACACCATTCCTTCACTTTTTTGTAGACAGCATCAGGTTTTTGTTGGTCGAAATCTTGATCTCCATCAGTAATGCTTGTAATCATATTTCTCTCTTTCAGTATCGTAATGAGTTCATTACAGTACTAAAAACAGTGCTGTAATGAATTCATTACAGCATCGTTTTCAGTTACATTTTTCGTTTTGTGGTTGTCAGCAATGACTCCCGATCCTTTTAAATTGCAGCAGACGTCAATTTTGAAATGTCAGTTTTCGTATTTCCTAACATGCACACCAACTGCCAAGACACAATATGAAAGTCACTAGGACCTATAATTTGAATTTTTTCATTGAATTTCACAAAATTTGAGTGAAATAGAGAAAATATCGTCTAATACTCGTTGCAGAATGCAATTCCAATACTCATTTCGCATTCGTATTGGAATAGGTGCCCATTCTGCAACTAGTTTTAGAATATACTATTGTGTCATCAGCAAATATTACAGTAAAGTGCACTGAAGGATCTGTACATGACGGCAAATCATTTATACTCTCTGTATAAAAAGTACCCGGAAAATGTTATTTAAATGAACCGCCAAAAAGGAATCGGTAATTTTTTTTTCTTAAAGTTGGTAGGACCTTCCTTTATTACCAAGCCAAATTTGAGCGCGATCTGTCAACTAGTGTGTTTACAACAGCTGTCAGTATCAGTCGACCTCAAAAGTGCTCTGCGAATTTTACAATGGAAAAAATAGTTGATCAAAGAGTTTGCCTCAAATTTTGTCTTGCAAACGAATTTTCTTGTGCCGATTCATTGAAAATGTTAAAAAAAAGCCTTTGGTGATAATTGTATGTCAAAAACACAAGCATACGATTGGTACAAATAATTCAAAAAAATCACGTCAAAGTCGATCGAAAATTAAAGTTTTGCTCACTGTTTTCTTCGATTATCGTGGTGTTGTGCACTCAGAATTTCTTCCTGAAGGACAGACAGTGAATAAGGAGTATAACTTGGGTGTATTGAGGCGTTTGCGTGAGAACGTTCGTCGTAAACGGCCAGATTTATGGAAAGACAATTCGTGGATTTTGCATGATGATAACGCGCCGTCGCACCGAGCCATAATTATTAAGGAATACAAGACCAAAAACTCAATAAATACCATCGAACAACCGCCGTATTCACCTGACTTAGCTCCGTGCGACTTTTTTCTATTCCCAAGACTCAAATTGCCCCTACGTGGAACGCGTTTTGAGTCCATTGAAGCCATCAAAACAAATTCGCAACGAGAACTGAAGGCCATACCTTTGGCGGCGTATGAGCGGTGCAAGGAAAAGTGGGTTCGCCGATATCATAGTTGTATTGTGAGCAATGGGGACTATTTTGAAGGAGACAAAATAAATATTGATGATTAAATTTAAATTTATGTGTTTTTTTTTACAATTCCGGGTACTTTTTATACAGAAGGTATATACAATGAACAGTAGGGGACCCAGAACACTTCCCTGAGGTACTCCTCTACTAACAATAATATCCTCTGACCTGTAGGTATTACCCATTTTTGTGGTGTTTACGCTCTGTATTCGATTTTCTAGATGATTTTTCATCCGTTTGAGTTGGTGATCGCGGATTCCATATGCCTTTAGCTTCGTCAACAGTCTGGGATGACTGACGCAATCAAACGCTTTCGATATTTCGAGAAAATAAAGACCCATAGGGATCTCACCTTTTTCTATTATTCTCAGTATGTTCTGAGTGAGCTCAAAAATTGCAGTGTTCGTACTTTTTTATGAAGAAATCCATGTTGGGATGTGTTGAATATCTTGTGTTTATTAAGAAATCTAAGAAGTCGTTCTGCAAGAATTTTTTCAAATATCTTATTGAAAGTTGTTAGTAAGTTGATTGGCCTGTAATTTTCCAATTTTTTCATTGGTCCCTTTTTATAGACTGGAATGACAACTGATCTTTTTAGTGATGTTGGATTAATACCCATAACAAAGGATCTGTATCTTATATACCTCAAAGGTTCAACCAGCAATTTTATAATCTTCTTCAACACATTACTGGGTATCTGATCGTGCCCTGTAGATAATGAGTTTTTGAGGCTCTTTACTGTTTTTATTATTTCATTACTTGTCACCTCGAAAATATAGAATGAACTATCTATACTTGTTCAGAATTCACACATTTGTTTTATTATACCACAAAGTCTATACATAGGATGGGCTTACTCAGTAAGAATAAGAACGGGATTTTCTGTGCTCTGTGCGATTCTATGGCTGTTGTAAAAATCCCACAAGCATAAACCTGCTCAGTTCAACAAGAGCTGTGCCAATTAGTCGCATATCGTTTTTACACGGCTTAGCTCGAAGCCCTTAACAAATACTTTCTACGTCGTCGGCCTTTAGTTCGCCACCCTATATACAAAGTGAATTCGTATGTGATAAGAACTTTTACCCTGCACAACACCACACGAGACCAAAATAGAAGCAGATACGTAACTTTTCATCTGAATAAACGTAAGTACTATTCCTTCAGTGTTCACTTTGTGGTATTTATTTACAATTCGATCAAACATCCATTTTTTTCTTTAATTTCTCGAGGCAATAAGAATTGGTATCAGCAGTCCATTTCTTCTCTCCAAGAGAGCTCGTGTATATTATTTATTGGTCCTTCGATTTGCCGGATTGGTATCAATTTAATTGTCATATTAAGAGTTGAAGAAATCAAAATTATCAATTTCATTTCTAACATTATTCGAACTGTTTACGTCCTATCTGCATATCTGTTCCTTATCCGTCAAGTACCTGCTCTCCTTTCGATACGAAATTCCTTTCGGTACGTTTTATTGCTGTGCGCCGCATCGTCCAGGTAATTTTGAACCCTTCAGAGTTCAGACCCAGTCGTAAATTAGGTAAAGATTTCTGGCACTTAGTATTTATACTTCAAATATTTCATTGAATATGGCAGAAACGCAGAAGCACTCAACTTTTCGATCGATTTACATTCGTGATATTCTAAAGTTGCACGATCTCGCAGATAAAGTCATAACGGACAAATCAATTCTGTCCCGTTTCCAAGCGCATTATCAAGACTTAGAAGGTATCAAAGAAGATTTTTTAAAGCATCATAACACGGTCATTTCATCGCTCATAACCGAGTCGGACGGAAATTTGGAGGACGAATTCAAAATTCGTGAGGATTTCTTAGAATCCTATTATTTTATCAAAAGTGTCCACGCCGATATCTCAGAATCAGAAACTAAAACCGAAATTGCAGACCATTCAATTACCAATCAGCATTCACATATCATGCTTCCAACTCTTGAATTAACGAAGTTCAACGGTGATTACAAATCGTTTCCTTCTTACATAGATTTATTCGACGCATTGGTACATACCAATAGCTCATTATCAGCTATGGAAAAATTCAATTACCTGATATCCTCCCTTTCTGGACCACCTTTGACTCTAGTCACAACGCTAAGGTTATGCAGCGATAACTATCAGATCGCATATGATCAGTTAAAGCGCAGGTATCACAATAAGAGATTACGCGCTCAAGCCATGTGGAACGAGTTGGAAAATGCGCCATCTCTAAAATCCGAGAACGCCGCGAGCTTGAGGAAACTCTTAGACACTTTTTCCGAGAATCTTGCCGGTCTCACCCAAATGAATTTTCCTGTCGAAAGCTGGAACTTTGTTTTATCGATTATGTTAATCCAGCGTCTAGATCACGCGACTGTCACTAGTTTTGAGCTCAATAGGAATTCGATCGAAATTCCTGATTATAGAGATCTCCTGTCATTTCTTGAGAGACGCTGCACAGCATTAGAAACTTTGAAGGTTGTCGGTTCCTCTCCTGGGAATATGAATCCCCACAACAATATTTCCAACACGCGACAAAGATTCCAGCAAGACAGAAAAACCCATCATTATCAATCCACCACGCTTTTTATGAATACCTCATCTTCACGCACTTGTCTCCACTGCAAAGGTAAACATACAGACTAGGTTTTATATCGTTCCTATGTTATATGTTGTGAAAGGGTATATCAGTCACCAGGAACCTCAGTTTTTATACAATTTATTCAATTAGCTACGTTTCGAGACTTTTAGTCTCTTCCTCAGGCTGAAAAATATGATAGTTACATAAACACGATAGAAATCATCCAGACAGAAAGTAATCAACATGAATACCTGTACAACATTAACACATTTTTGTATATTTCACTCTTATTTACTCAATACTTAAACACTACAATTAAAACTAACAATTCATCACAAACAAACATTCAGAAATTTAAAAAAATAAGTTAAACCAGCTCACCTATGAATACTAGATAAATAGATTTCCCCGAGATGTTTATTATATTATTTATTAATAACCACGACTTTGAACGATGTTTCAAAGGAAAGAATCTATTTATCTAGTATTCATAGGTGAGCTGGTTTAACTTATTTTTTTAAATTTCTGAATGTTTGTTTGTGATGAATTGTTAGTTTTAATTGTAGTGTTTAAGTATTGAGTAAATAAGAGTGAAATATACAAAAATGTGTTAATGTTGTACAGGTATTCATGTTGATTACTTTCTGTCTGGATGATTTCTATCGTGTTTATGTAACTATCATATTTTTCAGCCTGAGGAAGAGACTAAAAGTCTCGAAACGTAGCTAATTGAATAAATTGTATAAAAACTGAGGTTCCTGGTGACTGATATACCCTTTCACAAGGTAAACATACAATTTACCGATGCAATGCGTTCTCTGCGAAATCTTCAAATCAACGCTACGATTTCTGTAGAGCATCGCACCTTTGTCTTAATTGTTTGAGTGCATCTCACGACGTTTGCTCCTGCCAGTCAGCATATAAATGCAAGAAATGTGGGTCCGGTGAACACCATACTTTATTGCATGTGGACAAAATGCCTCTTTCGAGAACCCAAGTCGGCCGTTCAAAGAAAACCTCACTTCCCAGTTCGCCATCGTCGCCTCGGTCGCCTATTGAACAGGTCCATTTAGTTTTGTCAACAGCCTCCTTTCTTATCGAATCATCGAACAAAAGATCTGCGCCTGTTTCAAATTCCACTCTTTGGAGGTCTCGGGACAGTCGAAATATAAATTCGAGACAGAGTCACCCGTCAAAACGCCAACAAGTGAAGAACCCAGATCGTTCATCAGACACCAATTGGCGTTCCATTAGTAATTTGGAACAATTACCTTCCAAACCAATCCTTGAGCCATCCTGCGTTGATTTATATCTCCCTCCTCCTCATCTCTTTCGAAATAAGCCAGACAGTCATATGCAGATCGGAAAACTTAATTAGAAGCTAAATATTCTTCAACTTTTTATTTTTACTTTTCCTTATTTTTTTTTGTTAATTTTTTCTCATTTCACGACCATTTCTCCTTTCTCTCAATATTTCAATTTTCTCAATCTTTGTTTCTTAAAATGCATAGATGCATTTTCCTGGCGGAGAATGTTCAGAATTCACACATTTGTTTTATTATACCACAAAGTCTATACTTAGGATGGGCTTACTCAGTAAGAATAAGAACGGGATTTTCTGTGCTCTGTGCGATTCTATGGCTGTTGTAAAAATCCCACAAGCATATACCTGCTCAGTTCAACAAGAGCTCTGCCAATTAGTCGCATATCGTTTTTACACGGCTTAGCTCGAAGCCCTTAACAAATACTTTCTACGTCGTCGGCCTTTAGTTCGCCACCCTATATACAAAGTGAATTCGTATGTGATAAGAACTTTTACCCTGCACAACACCACACGAGACCAAAACAGAAGCAGATACGTAACTTTTCATCTGAATAAACGTAAGTACCATTCCTTCAGTGTTCACTTTGTGGTATTTATTTACAATTCGATCAAACATCCATTTTTTTCTTTAATTTCTCGAGGCAATAAGAATTGGTCCATTTCTTCTCTCCAAGAGAGCTCGTGTATATTATTTAATACTATTTATTCTAGGTTTATTCATTAATTCAGTCAATTAAAAAAATAAAAATATGAATTTTGACCAGTATCAGTGAAATAAAATTTCGAATGGCCCTATTTAGCTCTAGTCGAATTATGCACATTTTAAGGGTTCATAAGTTATCGTGTACACGGACAAAATTCAATTTGATTACGGATTCATCCTCAGTGAGTGAAACCTTATGGTTTGAGACCACTTCCGGCTTAAAATTTGAAAAATACAGTAATCGAAACGGAATAATCCTTCGTTTAAATGAAACGAGCTTTGAAATATTAAATATATGTTGTGATCCATTTTGTCCCCTCAAGCTTCGGCCCAGTCCAGTCATTCGTATCGCGTTCCAGAGAGGCTTATACGGTTGGGCCAATCGATAGATGTCGGAGTCCCGCTACCGTATTGATATCAAATCTGGCAGAGGCTGTATATTATATCGGATTTACGTGTTCAGATGTATGTGAGGAGGTGGTTTAACGTCGTTCTGATTTATTTACTCCGTTCGCGTTATACGTTACACTTCTACCCGAATTTTTGGAATTCCTCCGCCTCCGTTTCGTTTTGATCCGGGAATTATTCTAAGGCTTTATTTCGAAACTAGTTGCTGGGTTCGAAAATGCGGTGGAAAACAGACAGTCGATTATGTTTGCTCATGAACTGAAAACGCATTCATAGGGGGTTGTTTCTCCATGGACTGGACAAGCATAGTGGTGGAGATAAGACCATAACCGACATTTTTGCCTTATGATATGCATATACCCTGCTTTTGAAGCATAAGCGGAATAGAGAATGTCGTTTTTGTGGAATATTTTTTTTAATATGGTGGGTTGTTTGTAAGCTTTGAAATCGCAGTTTCTGGTCACATCATCCAAATTTGATGTAAAACATGCCAGAAGAAGAAAATGAACATAAGGAACAACATTAACTCAACAAAACAAAGAAAATAAATGAAAGTAAAAAACAAATAAACTTCAAAATATTCTACTACTTGCGTATTCCCCAACACCAAAGTAAGTATATAGTTTATGTTGAAGAGGGGTTACAGTCCACTGCGACCTTAGGACTTAGAGTCTATTATTTCCCGTAACAGAGATGTTAAAGGAAATATCTTGGAGTGGGAGTCTGAAGTCAAATACCTAGGAATAACCCTGGATAGCAAACTCCTGTGGAACAAGCATGTTGATAATGCTACTGGCAGAGCTACAAGGGCTCTGATGGCGTGCAGGCGTCTATGCAGTAGGAATTAGGGTTGTAACCCAAAAATATTGCGATGGATGTACGTCATGATTGTAAGTAGCCTGGTTTGCTAAAGCAAGTCATTTAACTGCGAGAAAAATGGTCGACAAAGTACAAAGGCTTGCCTCTGTGTGCATCACGGGAGCTATGAGAACGTGCCCAACTAGGGCGCTTGAGATCGTCACAGATCCTCAGATTATCCAAAGAAGGAAAAGGCAATGAGAGAATCAGGAATCAGAGAGTTTGGTCCTCTCTGAATGACAGGACCAAGTGTGCACTATCGCTAGGCACCTGTACAAGAGTCCTTCAAACGGAAATACTAGCAATCGGAAGATGTCTAGATATAAATCTAGAAATAAACTATCAGAAGTGCGATAAAGCTATTCTAGCAGATAGTCAAGCTGCCCTTAAAGCACCGAGCTCCTATTTCATCGATTCAAAGCTGATTTGGGAGAGCCGGAACGAACTCAATGAGGTAGGCAAAAAGAATAAGGTCTTTTTAATCTGGGTTCCCGGTCATTCGGGAATCTTAGGAAACTACTTGCCAGCAAGAGCCCACAAACGCCACTCACTGGCCCAGAACCATTCTGTGGTATAGGAAAATGCACCTTTAAGGAAGAGTTTTTGGTGAAGGAGAAAACCGCGAAAGGATAAAACTCTAGCGGAATCTCTCAGGGGTGGATCACTCCAAAAAGTTCCTTCGGAACTTAGAAACTGCTAAATCCAAAAATATCTGGATCTCAGTAGGAACCAACCTCACCTAGTCACTGGCTTTCTCACAGGACATTGTCGCCTAAAGAAGCATCTGTTGAGAATTCTGTGGGAAGGAGGAAGAAACTCCTATTCACCTGGTTACGGAATGCTATGGCATTGCAAGCCAAAGGAAAAAGTGCTTTGGACAAGAAACCTGTAGGGGTAGGGAATTATCCTCGTTGAAGCCGTCCCACACTGAGAAAAATTATTATTTATATTTAACTTTACGATTTCTTAGTCCAATATTCATTTATAATTAACAACAGAACTTATCATTTGAAAAATTTCACTGCTTATTAATTTTACAGAATATTAAATATAAGAAAACTGTTTCTTTTGCTTATATTCTTTATATATTGAGATATTCATTAACCATCAATATTTCATTTAACTATTCAAATAGTTTTTTCTTGCTATCCAAGATATTGTATAGTTTAGTGGTGAATAATTTGAACAGAAGGTATAGAATGCAGAGATAAATCTATTAGTAAATTAGGTTTCTTAACCAGAAAGTGATATTTTAACAATAAATAAAGGATATTCAACCCTTCTACTTTCTTCGTTTCCGATGTCGTTCGGCTAACAAAGACGCGGAACAGTCAGTTGACGAGTCTGTGCCTGTTTGTTTTGTAGTGAGTTCTGTGAATGTGTGGCCGGTATACCTACCTGCTGATTTATACACTTCATTATAAATCCTCATAAAAAGGTGAGCTATATTGTTTTTAATTATTTTTTCAGATTCAATCTAGTCGTGCTTTCCATTATATTTTCAGTGAAATGAAAGACATTCGTTATTTGTGGGATTATGATGAAACCACAAGATATCCCTTCGGTTGACGCTTTTCGAGCCAATTTCAGTTTACTTTCATTTGATTCAATATTGAATTTTCATTTCTTTTTGACTAAAGACCTAAAAAAAAAATTTTTTCTTCACAAATTCTCTGAATTCCATTCATTCACAACAGTTCAATATAAGAATTATTTATTAATCAATCGTTTTTAGACAAGGTTCGAAGGATATTACTATGCATATTCACGATTTATTGGAAACTAGGAAATAGACTTATTGAACGTGATTATTTATAGAGTGAAATTTTGTGGGAATTTTCAGGTCTAAAGGATCAGAAATTTTTTTTATACATCCGGACTACCGATCATTTTCAAAACCTTTGTCAAGGCTGTACAAAATGAAAATATCTGTTGTCGAGCCTCTTAAACAAAAAACTCTGAAAATATAGCCGGCTTTTTCAGTACTGAAATTTTATATTGTTTCAACTTGGTGGTAACAAATTTCAACTCATGTTAATTCTTTTCAGGACCAATCAATCAGCTGACAGTGACCTATCATTTTCGTTAGATTTGCCGGAACCTCCCAGTCCTGGTGCATCAGGGCCTTCCACCGAGTAGGATGTTTTTTGTTATGTTCATGATGTTTTTGACATTTCAATTAATATATTTTGATCACATCAAAATAGATTTTCATTTTACCCCTAATAAGTATCTTATGAACAACTAGCTAATGATACATAACAGTTAAGAGTACTATATTACAAATGCTAATGCTGTTTGTTCAATATTAAAAAACTTATTAACTGTTTAAGATGGTATAATCACGTCGAATATTTGATTTCTTAAGGTGGGCGTTCAATGTAGTGTGTTTTTATTTCAAGTTGCATTTGAAAATGGTTCAACTTTGAAAACTGAAATTTTGTTTGTAAACTAAGAAAGGACTGGAGTTCTTCAAGAAATAATTTGAATCGATTTCTTTCCGAAATTTAATTTTTTTCTTTCAAAAATAGAAGAAAATGAGCCAACTCATGCTTCTGTTTTATTTCAACAGAAAGACCCATGAACATAGTTCAACATCCGATTAAAAGTGAATCTACAGATAATTTCGTTCAGAAAAACAACTTGAAATACGAAATTGGCAGAGAATGGCCAAATTCAAATTTTGGCGGGAAAAAGTTCCTGCTTTACCCACAAATTCGCTTATTTCATAGTTCGGCGGTTTTCGGATAGAGAGTGCCATTGTGCATTTCATTCATAATCAGAGAGATATTTATAGAACTTGATAGTAATAATGCATGTTCTATGGAGATATTCCATAAAATGGACGGTGGCGCCTCTTTCGGATGAGCTTTTCTACTCGCTTTAAACGCCGACCTTAACTATAAAGAATACTATGTATTCATGAATTTCAAATCATTAATTCCCAATTGATCAATTTTAATATCAACAATCATTCAATAACAGTTAAGAAATCTTTCATATTCCCTAAATCTGGTTATTTGTATTCACATACATGCCATCAATATGTTGAGATAGTTTCTTTGGATCTTATGTGTCTCATTAATCACGAATAAATGATTTCTTAGTATCAAGATGTCAATGCTGTAAGAAACCAAAACATAACTTTAAAAAAATATTCGTTGGGACGTATACTGAAAAAGATATTTCTTACATACATTCGAAATTTCTTAGTGGTGAATATTTGTTTTTCTGAGTGGCAGATACTGTGATTCGAGAACATTTTTCATTAATCTGTAGGAGAAAGTGATCGGTGAATTTGTCTAAGCAGCTGAATAAATCTAGAGACCAGTTGGAGCTGTAAGTCCTCATTTCACAAAACCTATACGAATCCTTACCGAACATTATAATGGTGAGAAATTTTGTGTGAGCTGAACGACTATTGTTATGTTTTGCTGAGCAGTTGTTAATAATGGAAGTTGTTGAAAATGGGCAGTAAACTATATAAAAATATACAATTTTCATCAAGTGAGAACTGGTCAAGGTTGTCATGGCGATTGAATAACAGAAGTATTATCAGAAATTCGTTCGTACGCCCTCTGTGACAAGCATATTGGTCCCTTGGTTTCCTTTGATTCTTGAATGACTGGGAACCTAGAGTAAAGAGACCTTGATTTTCTCGCCTTTCCGGAACACCTAAATGATTTTTGGTTCAATGACATATGAGTTCAGTGCTTCAATAGCGGCTCGACTATCTGAGTTAATATTAATTTGTCCCTGGATAAATTTGATGAACGATAAGTCATCAGACACTTCATAGACAGGTTGAATATACCGGCCCTTAGGCTTATAAAAGGAATATGACAAATATTTAGAACTAAGAAATGCCAAACAAGTGTCTTGCACTTTGCAGCCCTCTCTCCACAAAATATCGGCGGTGGCATGAACCTAGATTTCAATCGGATGCCGACAACTTTACTGCCTCCGTTGCGGGAATTTATTGCAGACAGATAAGAATAATTGGAGAAAACATGCGGAACCTTTGAATTGATGTTTTTTTTAATGACGGCTGAATTCTGCTCTAGGTCTGGGTGCGTTTCATGTGACTGAAAATTCACACGTTATTCCCCATTATTTTCATTCTGCAATTTGAAAAACTGTATACAATGAGCGACAACTTAGTGTCAGATGTTTTATTTAATTCACCTTCCAAACATTCGTGTACTTGTACGGACACCTCCGTTAGGCTAACAATTTTTCACGGTCCCAATGGTGTCCACCCAAGACGACAGGTTTCACTGTACAATTATGAGTTTAGCTATGAATATAAATTCTTTGTCTTGTTGAAATTTTGTATCAAAGTTTCATTGGAATATTAATGATGATTGAATTTTAATAAAGCTGTAGTTTTTGTGCTAAAGCAGGTGTGTACTTTGTTGATATTGTCGACATCGTCAACGTTGCGGACGTCACTTGGTAAGTCGACATCGACACCATAAATTATGCGTCAACAATTAATTATCCACATGACATTCTCGACATCTCCAACTCTGGTGTTTCCAGAATCATTTCAATCCAAATATTTTACATGCCAGTCGACACTTTCTCGCCAGCAAAATATGTTTTTATAAATAGGGAATTATTTTCCAGGCAACACAAAGATATCCCAGAGACATCCCTGCGACTTCTTTTTAGAAAGTTGTGACGCCTTTTGTGACTACTTTGGGAAGTCGCAGGGAGCTCTATATCTCTACCCCAAAATGACCGCCACGAAAGAGTTCCCAGAGAGCTCTTGGCGATATCCTGCGAGGATATTCTCAAACAAGTCACACTGGGAGTTCGCATACACCTACCGCGGCGAGGAATTTGAGAACTTCTCATTAACCTCCTTCAGTGAGATCGTTGCGAGCTCGCATTCCGAGATGTATAAGATATTCTCAAATATGTCATATTGTGAGTTCCTACACAGGTCGCATTGTGAGGTGTATAAGAAGTTCCTACACAGGCTCTCTGCACAGGTATATACAGGTCGCATTGCGAAATGTATAAGGTATTCTTGTACACAAGGAGACCTGTACAGGTTGTTCAGAATATCAAAGGGGGTAAATAGAAGATCAAAGACTAAGTCAGATTTGTCCAATTCCTATAATGAGAATCTGTATATTTGCTATATTATTAAATTGAACTACACAACAAACAGTGTTAAAAATTATTTATTATTTTCGACTGCAACAGAAGATGAACTTAAACAAGCTAATAACTCCTTCAATCTTTGTTATCAACAAATTGCAACAGAAAAATATAGAAAAAAATTATTCAAGACATTTTATTTCTTTCTTTCTCTGGGTACAATGTCCCAGCCAATCTTGAGAAAAGACTTCTCTGTTTTCCTCCACGTATGCAGTGTTGCCCTACAAATTGGAAAAAAAACGGTAGATTTCGGTAGTTTTCTTGGAAAAAATGGGTAGATTTCGGAAGATTTTTGAAAAAAATACCTTTTCACATATTTTTATGTGTTATTCAATTTGATATATATTCAATAGAATATTTATCCGTTATATTGGGCAAGAAGGTTATTTTACGAATGATGCAAAATTGAAAAAGGATTTCATATATTCACAAAAATAATGTTCAAAAAACAAAACTTTCGAACAAAAAATGAGTATCTAACAAAATAAATAGGTATTCTGAAAATTAACACCTATTGAAACAACAAATATGCTAAAAACAAACGCATGTAGATAAAATTGCTTGAAAAAAATCAAAATTGGTCAACGTATCACTCAATCTTCAAACTAATATCGTAAGAGTCATGATTTTCTAGAATATCAGAACATACATTCACTCCATCAAATTTCGGTAGATTAATGTGCTTTTTCTTCAGATCGGTAGATTGACAAGCAAACTGGTATAAGTGGTAATACTTTTGTGAGGTCAATTGTTTATACATTCATCAAAACGTGAATAAACATTGTTTCAAGTTCTTCTAAAGCACAAATTGAACAAACAGGATCTCAACAAAAAAATTTCAATGCCCATTCATATATCAGTTTGAAAGAAAATGAGATATAATTCCAAACAGTTCCTGTGGAAGAGTCGAATCATCACAATTCTTAGGGAAGTGCTTGTTTTATTACTATTGGAATTACAATAATGGTTTCCACAGGAACTTGTAAACCATTCCTATTAAGAATTATCAATAATTTGTTAGCTTGAATTGTGTAGAGTTGATACACTCCTCCACATTCTTGATAGAAATAAATATCCTGATCACCAATATACCAAGTAGAAAGCCGTTAAATGTAAATTAATTAATTCCGTTATTGGTGGTTGAATTACTCGGATAACATAAATGGCGGTAAAAATGGTTACGGTATATGTCCTTATAGGTGAGAAAATTACAGAATTTAATGAAAATAACACTTACTTGGAGCACAAATATCCTCATCGAAATTTCACACAATAACGAACCTCGCACAGCTCAGTAACACCGATAAACACAACTAACTAATCTATCCAAAAAAACCCCTCTCGATGTCTTGGTAAACTCGGTGTTTATACTAGTTCGATTTGATAGCCAAATTGCGCCTGCGTGAACAGATTGACCTTGTCAATCGCATGGTGAGCTCTCCAAGTTATCGCATGGAGGGATCCCACGGATATCGCATGGAGAGGTCTCCAATATATCGCATGGAGAGGTCTCCAAGATATCGCATGGAGAGGTCTCCAAGATATCGCATGGAGAGGTCTCAAAGATATCGCATAGCGAGGTCTCCAAGATATCGCATGGGCACATCAGTGGGAAATTCGCTTAGTTACATCACATAAAGATCTCTGGGGCCTCGCGGTAAAAGCTCCCATAAAAGTCGCATTGTAACCTCTCAGAGATATCGTGGAGAATTTTGTGTTGCCTGGGATGTGAGGTTTTCGGAAAAATTACTGACACTATTGAATGCTACGTAAAAAATGTGGTGTATGAAAATTGGGTTGACAAGAAATAAGTTATAAGGACTTTTCCAAAATGCACATTCGCGGAAAACACCCAATAATTCGAACATTGAAATACTGTTATCCTATAAAAATCAACTTCCAGATTCTGACATCAGTTCTCTAGCACAGCGTATCTGCAGCTCATTTTTTATCCATATATTTATTATTAATTGCCCTTTTAATGATCTCTATCAGATTATTCCGTTCCATTCGAGTTCGGTGATTTGCAGAGATTTAAATAATATGTGAATGATTATTGAGTTATTGCCGACCTCGAAGAGGGGTGGCGGAGTGTTCATGCCCCTTTCCCCCTCAAAATTTGCCAGTGAACTAACCTCGTCGATATTCAGTCTTTCAATTGAATCCGATATAACAGAGTGGGAGAAAATAGCATTTCATTAGGTACAAGATAAGACAACGTATGTGTGAAAAAAATTTAAGCAACTCGAACATTATACCATGATGTTTGTGCCGAAACTCTATTTTTCGTCATTTTTCATATTTCCGATTGATTGTCATTACAGTCAACGCCCAACGGAGTCAGACATTTAAACGGCCGCACTCCAAAATATTCATATCGATTCTCGCTCAGAGCTTCATCCATCATGGAAAAAACAATCGCAGCAATTTGCTAAAAACTCAATGCTTGGTTGATTTATTACGACGGAGCTCTCCTCGAGCTATCATAATACATCAACCTCACGAACAGGGACATTTTTCATTTTGAGGTACACCTATTTAATTTATCGACCATTCGACATAGCGGGAAGCTCTCGCATTGCTGATTGAACCATCTTTTACTGGTCTCTTGAAGATGGTGCTTAATCGAGAGGGTAAAATCGTTTATTGTTCTCTGGTTTAGGTGGGTGCTTGATTGAAGTTTGAATTTGGCTCCCGATAATTGAGATGGAATATAGGGCACAAATTATATTGGAGGCACGGTTTGCGATTGGTGCGTCTACAACTGAAAGGGTAGGTTCAAGTATACTTTTATAGAGTATCCCGGTTTGTCATGAAATTCTGACACATTTCACTGCGTATATTTTAAAAATGTCAGGTTATGGTCTTTCTTCCGTCAGATACTTCACCAATCTTCAGTTCATTTAAAATAACCGTATGGATGAAAAGTGTTTTTGTGTATTCATTATTGACGATTTAATAAAGTGTTCTCATTTCAGCAGAAATTTAAAACTATTTGAGCAGTTTTGATGGAAATGGGGTCAACTTTTTACATGACATTAGATATCTATGTGTATTTCATTATAAGCTGTGTGTTGGAACTGAATTGGCTGTCCCGTAGGGACATCAACTGTGGCCGCAGGCAACAGTTTTTAAGCTGTGTATTGAGTTCAAATTTCTTCAGGACGTCATTGTGGAATTCTTCATGCCTTTATGAGAATGGATTTTTTTTTATGTTTTTGATCGAATGATAGCCTATGGGCAGGATATGATTATTCTTCTGTCTGGGTATTTTTTCTGTTTATGAAATATTCTGAACGCTTGGGTGTGAATAAGATCAATTTGGACATAAAATTTTTCAAAGTTCCTCGAATTAGAGAATCAGATAATCTGATAGTGTAACAAGAGTTGATGTTTTTCAATTACCAACAATCAAGATCGTTATTGTTTTGAAACCATGATCAATTCTTGGTTAAACATTGCATTAATATTATGAATATTCCGAAATTGAATTGAGAAAATTTTTAAAGTCCAAATTATCAGAGAGATAGAGAGAGAGAGAGAGAGAGAGTGAGGGAGAGATAGAGATGTAACTGTCACGAAATTATAGAATGTATCAGAGTGAGAGAGCAAGAAAATGGCATGTCTTTAATATTACTGTACAAATACAGATGATCTATGTTCACCATATGTTCTGTGCATAAAACTGTAATTTTTGACAAGCTGTTACTTTTCAATGTTCGCCATAGATTGTTATACATGTCAAACACTTTTTTCTTCTTCTTCCCATTTATTGGCCTCTTTTATATATAAATGCAAATCTACCACCAACAAGGCGAATCTGCTGGCATTACTAGTATTTTTCAAATTCATTATTTTCCCGAAGTTAATAAACATTTCAATAAATACGTAATTACTAGAATCACTATTAGTATGTAGAAATGACAACGTTGCGAAAAACTTGACAGAAACATGACCATAACCTAATATTTACAAAATATACACGATGAAATGTGTCAGAATTTCATGGCCAATCGGGATGCTTTATAAAAGTGAATGGAGTATATTTCTGAGTATTTTGATGTAATAAAAACTTGTTTTTCAGACCTTTTTGACTTAACTACCCATTTGAAAAACATGCGTTCTGTCTGACGGACCCTGTACTTCACCAATATTCAGTTGATTTAAAATAACCGTATGGATGAAAAGTGTTTTTTTTTTCTGTGACGAGAAAAAAATTTGTCATTTTATCTCTGTTGACAGGTTACAAAATATAACTTTTCACGAAATTACTTTAGTACTTTTTTCCCGGGTATATTTACATACAGACAAAAATAGTAATTTACGTAACAAGTCCGGAAAATAGGGTTTTTTGGACGAATAGCAGAATTCTAGGACGAGGCGAGTCCTAGAAGTCTGTGAGTCCAAAAAACTATTTTCGGGCGTGTTGCGTACAATATTTCTTCGGCAACCGTGTAGAATTACAAATCAATGAGACGACACATTTCTTTATTATACATTTTGGTTATTATTTGAATTGAACAGAACAGAACTGTCATCCGTTATTTCGTTGCTATTGTGATGATCATCACAATGACCACAACGACGTGAGTTTTTCCGTCCTAGTCCGGAAAGTACGTACTTTCCGGACTAGGACGGGAAATGTTACTTTCTCAAAGAAAAAGCGTCCGGGAAGTGGGTACTTCCCGGACGGTTGCCGAAAAAAGATATATATTATATTTTAGAATATTTTATTGAACATAAGTTACATTTCCTTAATATCAAAAGTACAATTATTAAATGTGCATTGCGTAAATGGGTGTTATTTCAGGACTGGCACACGTTCTGAACACTTTATTAGCAATTGCCGTTGATGACTTCCAACCCCCATGTTTCTTTAGTGTCATCAAGTCTCCCCCAGATTCAACTGGAAGTGTAGCAGACGATCTTTGAAATGAATGACCTGTATATGAGTTAGCATTTTCAAGTTGAAAAAAATTAGCTTATGTTCCAGATACCTTATAAAACTTATTTTAACCCACAACCTGATTGATACCTACATGTTTCATTGCGACATGCATAAAAGGGGCGGCGATTTTTTGGTGCTGCTGGACGAAGGGCTATGTAAATTCGGTTATATTTAATATATTCTTCAGTAACTACAAATCTCCTGTTTACATCACTCTTTGTTTGCTTCAGTTTCACAATCAATAACTTTACCGAATTTTCACTATTATCTTATGTTACCTGGCTGATTTCACAAATTCGACAAGCTCCTGCAATCCCAAATACAACAACAACCTTGGCCATTAAATAAACTTCATCGGGTGCATTACTTAAAAAATCACTTATTTGTGTACTCGTAAAAATTGCAGTTTTCTTGGGCGTGTAACCTTTCCCATTTTGTTTCAGAAATGTGATTGGTTTAAAATATTTTGAAATGTCTACATTGTTATTGGATCGTAACATACTTTTTATCATTTAATAATTCGACTACACTGTTGATGGCTTTTGTTATTGTGCCAGTTCCGAAAAATCAGTCAATAACACTGTCTTTGAGAAAGTACTGGATTTCTTTTTCATTTTCCATTCCTTAAATCTTGAATACGCTCTCGGCAACATAACCTCGAGCTAAAATCTAATACTTTTTACCTATGTATAAAAACTATTTTTTCGTGAGTGAAATCTACATTTAAGAGAATTCACAATTCAAAGCCTCACTCTGTTTAGTCCTACATACCATTACGTAAAAAACGATTATTCAACGCTTACTAACAAGAACTACGGCGAAAAAGTATACTCTATGTCTATTGTATACGATCAACAATGTATATCCAATCGTGAGATCAGCTATTTTTATGGCATGAACATAATTTTCCTGAGAGGAAATTCTCATGTGAACATTTTCTCCGCGTAGTTTTTTCCTTTTTATGCTGGCAGTGTGCATCTTACCTGTCGTTATTCTCGGATATTGCCGCCATTATTACACGGATTCCTCCACGTTCAGCCGGAATTGTACCTTTTTCCTTCCTTTATGAATGCTTTATTGGCCTAAATTAAATTTCTTCGGTGGGCCACTGTGGTTTTCCGGTCGAAACTGTAACATTTTACTGCCTCGATTCACATTCATGGATCGACAAACATGTATATTTCGGGAAGTTGGTATTTCATCAGCGTACGCTCATGTGGTTGATGATGTTATTCCCTGCTTGGAATTGGACTCATGTAGAGAATGTTTCGTCTCATCGTTTCGGATAGTCGTGTACAGGGTGATTCTTTGAATGGTAATTTTGTATTCCCCGTGAATGTATGCATCGTTCACAATTCAGAAACGAAGAATGTTGCGGTTTTCGCAGAAGTATACCAATTTTTTTGGTGAAAATCAATATTTAGGCAGTGTCGAACTGGGGAGAGGCCCCTTTTATTACCTTCTCCAGAATTATGCGTTACAAGGACGAAACTGTTTTCTGATATATTCACTTAGAAATTAATAAAACATATCAATAATCATGGCACAATTAGATGAAATACAGTGACAGCTCGTGTCCTTCAGGTGTGGGTCCGCTAGAACCAATAAATTCAGGTTCTTGAGTTGGAGGTACAAATGGAAATGTGAAATTCCTTGAATAATTTCAAAGAAAAAGTCACAGCAATATGGGGCCGCAAACGTTTCGTTTTCGAAATACAGGGTGTAGAAGTCTCAATTTTGAGAAACTTCTTTCGCATAGCATCTGCACTTCACAGGATATTCAAGGTCGCCGTTCATTGCGAGTAGGAAAACTAATCCCATAGAAGCGCCACCGTGCATTTTATGGAATACCTCCAAAGAATTTACATTATCACTATAGGTAAGTTCTATGGATATCTCTCTAATTATGAATGAAATGTACAATGGCGCTTTCTATCCGAGAATCGCGTTACTATGGAATAAGTGATGTGGGTGAAGCAGGAACTATTTCCCGCCAAATTTATTCGGGTCGGTTGTCGCTATACGCATGCGTCGTTCACAGACATTCACGTTTGAGACACAGAATAACAATATGAGGTTTGAGATGGGCCAACTCATAGATCTTACAGTTTGCGTTGCGCTACCTCGCATTAGAAAACCGTTATGCCATTGTTCAAAAAGAAAATTAACACGAGCTATCTTGAAGAGAAGAAATGAACTGTTGTACCAATTCTTATCGCCTCGAGAATTAAAGAAAAAAATGGATGTTTGATCGAATTGAAAATAAATACCACAAAGTGAACACTGAAGGAATGGTACCTACGTTTGTTCAGATTGAAAGTTACGTATCTGCTTCTGTTTTGGTCTCGTGTGGTGTTGTGCAGGGTAAAAGTTCTTATCACATACGAATTCACTTCGTATAAAGGGTGGCGAACTAAAGGCCGACGACGTGGAAAGTATTTGTTGAGCGCTTCGAGCTAAGCCGTGTGAAAACAATGCGGCTGAAGGCAGGTCTCTTGGCGGACTGAGCAGGTATATGCTTGTGAGATTTTTGAAACAGCCATAGAATCGCACAGAGCACAGAAAACGTCGGTCTTATTCTTAACCGAGTAAGCCCATCCTATATATAAACTTTGTGGTATATAAAATAAAAAGTATGAATTCTGAACAAACAACTTGGCATTGCCTTCTCAGAAGCTCTGTGAAATATTCATAGAAGATGGGTTAGGTTTGGTCATTAACATAGAATCCTATGAGTCAGGTTGATTAATAATAAATAAAGGGAAAAACAAATCTTTATGAGAGGTGATGCGTTTACGGGAAACATCAAAACACTTGTGTACGCAGACATAACTTTATTTTGTGGAGAATTTACATTATCACTATAAGTTCTATGGAGATCTCTCCAATTATGAATGAAATGTACAATGGCGCTTTCTATCCGAAAATCGCGTTACTATGAAATAAGTGATGTGGGTGAAGCAGGAACTATTTCCCGCCAAATTTATTTGGCCATTCTCTGCCAATTCCGTAATTCGAGTTGTTTTTCTGAACGGAATTATCTTAGATTCACTTTTAATCGGAAGTTGAACTATTTTCCTGTTTCTTCCGTGTGAAATAAAACTGAAGCATGAGTTGGCTTATTTTTCTTTATTTTCGAATAAAAAACATGAACTTTCGAAATGAAATCGATTAAATTATTTCATTAAGAATTCCAAAACCATCCTGAGTTCACCCAAAAAATTTCAGTTCTCAAAGTGAAACCATTTCCAAATGCAACTTGATATAAAAACACTACATTGAACGCCCACCTCAACTGAACATAAGTTTAATTCGATGTGTCAGAACACACATGAATTTTTCACCACAGCTTACTAACTTGATTTTCTTCCTCAACTCTAGAGTGGTTCAATAGGAATTTCACCTGAACTACGGCTAGAAAACCTGGAATACTCCAGATTTGAAGTCCTGAAACCGTTTTTATATCAATCAATATCTTAACTGGATTTTTATGGCAATTTATATCTTTTGATTTCGTGAAAATCAAATTTTTTCTTGAAATATGTAGCAGATACGACAAAAATACAAGAATCCATAAAGTTTATTAAAATGACAAAGCTTATTTTTATAATTTATAAAACGAACAGGGACCCGTCATGAGAAAGTTCTGGGGACCTTGGTTCAAAAAAACTATCACCCTATAGGTTTACAATCGAAATTGGCATGTCAAATGATGTAAACTCTAAATTGTGATGTCGAGCAATGGGAGCGAATTCTCTACACAGACGAGAAGCTTTTCACCGTAAAACAATCTCACAACCACCAAAACGAGTCTGGTCAGTAGAGGCTCCCGGTACATCAGCCATCGTCGGACACCGTCAAAATCCGCAATCCGTCATGGTCTGGGGCGAAATTTGCGGCAGTGGTAAAACTCCCTTAGTTTTCGTGGATCAAGGGGTCAAAATGAATCAAGATGTCTACCGCTGCGACATCCTCGAGGCCGTAGTACTTCCATGGGCCGAGCAGCACTTCGGCGATATGCATTGGACCTTTTAACAGGACTCCGCTCTGGCTCACAGAGCGAAAATGACTCAAGAATGGTGTAGGACCCATTTTCCTTGTTTCATCTCATCTGCAGAATGGCCGCCCTACTCACCGGATCTCAACCCAATGGACTACAGCGTGTGGTCGATTTTGGAGCACAGGGCTTGTGCTAAAAAACACAAAAATTTGGAGTCGCTGAAGCAATCTCTGCGCCGGGACTGGAACCGATTAACGTCCGAGGAGCTGCGGCCCATTGCCGAGAATTTCAAGAAGCGCCTGAAGCTGTGTATCGCCGCTAAAGGAAGCCACTTCGAAACGGCTGAAATATATTATTAACAAATGTTCAAGCTATTATTATTTGTTTTTGTTTTGTTCAATTTCTTCTGTTTAATAAAGTTAAATGAAGAAGAGTTTGTCCGAGATTTTTCTTGTCACACTGTATAATAACAAAACAGATCCGGGATAATCGACAATTTCTTTGTCAGCTCCTGTCAATTTATTGACTGCTGTCTGGAAATTTCCTCAATCAATTTCTTCAACTGACAAATCCTTTATACCTATAGTCCATCCAAGATTATTGACATCTCTAGCGGCTTTGGAAAATCGAAATTTGGTTGGTAATCCATTAAGTAATAGTTTGAGTTGCAGAATTCAGGTTGGTGTTTGAAATAACCATAGAATTATAAATATAGAATTTTAGCGTAGTGAACAACAGTGTAGCCCTCGTTCCCCTTAAATCCAAGGTCAGTTGTCGCTATACGCATGCCTAGGGAGAGGAGAAGGGATATGTAATTATGTATCCATGGATACCATATGTGCCTCAATACAAACAGAGACAAATAACAAAACTGCATCCGCTGATCGACACGATGCCCCTATTTCCCCACTCTCCTTTACCGCACATGCTCAATAGTCACACTGACCCTAGGCAGAGCCCTCTAGATGCTTCACTTTCAAGGAACAATTTATAGGTATAAAAATTATGTGGAAATAACACTGATATGTTGTTTCGATACAATTCGGCAAATAATGGAGCAAGTGAAATAAATATCTTTCGACTGAGGCTCTTGAAGAGTGTATAGCTAATGAATGGAAAGCCTGCACATATCACGTATAAAAAGGAAGGAGACAAGATAAGTCAAAATCGAGGTAAAAATATATGGGATGGAATAATATTGCTGACATAAAAACTTACGAATTACAATGTCATGACGAAATTCTTTATATCTATTCATATTGAACATTGGAAAAGAACATGCTTTTTAATTACCCACGATATTTCTCGTTATCGCTCCAGAATTTCCTGGATGTATGCTCCTATAATTGATCGTAAAATCGAAAATGTATCAATACAAGATGAAAAAAATATACTGCTTGTATACAGATTCACACGATGGTAATCGTATGTGATAATTTGGAAAATTTCCATATTCAGATTGCCTTATGTTGACTATTCCACTCATGTCAAAAACTGACCAATCACAGTCCAAAGACAGCTCGTTTTATCGCGATAATACCACCTGACTCTGAATTATGATTGGTCTGACAACGAATTTTCAACGATTGAACTACAGAATAATCTGTGATTGAACTATGGATACGAACGGTTTGACAACTGATAAATATAAATTGTAGACGTCAACATGAGTTTTTCCTTGCTTTTCTCGAATATGGAGTTTTTGACCTTTCCTTCTGTTCACGAAATAGTCTTATAAAATTTCACTCGAGATTGAATTTACCTCATAAGTCTATCTTTTATTTCCAAACTCAAATGAGTTGCTTTGAGGAAACATCACGAGTCCGGAGGACATTCTTGTCTGATAATATATCAATAGACTTCACGGAAATTCAATTTCTTTTGATATTACTACTGAAAATATTTTATTTAATTTTTATGTTATTTCTATAAATTTTATTTGCTAAGATGAAAGCACAGAAAATTATCAGTTAATCTTTCGTAACTATAAATAAAGCTGCGACTGAACGTCCAAGGCCTGCTCGGATGTCAATAATTCTTGTATGAACTGTACAAGATAGATCTGCTTACAAGTTAGGTAAATGAACGAGCGATCAAAGGCATTTGGCTCTACATCAGGGATTTTAGTTACGCAATTTTTATTATATGAAATGTTGTCATTTTTGAAAAGATTGAAGGGGCCTTGAGGCGTGATCATCTGCCTAAAGGCCCCGACGTTTCATCGATATCGGAAAATCTGCACAATCCCATTGCATGGACCCTAAATAAAGAATTTATCTGGATCCTTTGTGCATAAGACGAGGCCAGAATTCCCAATAGCTCTCCATCTTCTGCTATAAAAATTTCAGAAACAAATAACTGAGTAAATGACTTTATGTCTCTAGTGTGCGCTGGAGAAAGTTGGATTTATTCTCAGTGTAGGCTATCCCAGTGAGCTCCAATGAAAAGGAAAAAAGAAACCAGGTGTTACCTCGCCCTTCTCTATTTTCCAACGAATGAGGGGTGATTTGCATCTGGAGTATTTTTCCATTACCATCCCGAGAATGCAAATTGTTCAAGCCCCGAGTTTGGTGAGATATTTGGATGTTATAAAGCTGCGGAATGCAGAATAAAGGCTAGCGCCAATCTACTCAATTTCCTCCGGAGTTAATTCATGCAACAAGTTCTAATTTCTTTCTGCTACCTTGAGGAGATAAATATTAATCTCTGTGTTATCCCATCCATTTCTCCTGAATGAGCGGAAAGTCAGTAACAGACAAAGGTGCAGTATATTTGAAAAATTGTATTATAAAGAAGATTTCGAAGATATTGATTTCGCCTTTTTCAGGGCTGAAAAACGAAACAATAAAACTCCATTTGCTGTCACCAATTATTGAAAATGAACTTTAGATCCTAACAAAATAATAGCCGTCAAGTACCATTATTGCACATATAATAAGCCTTTCTTTCGAGGTAGGTACAGTGCCACCAGAATTCAAAATTTCAATAATCACACCAGTTTACAAAAACGTTAACAAAAATTATGTGAGGAATTAAAGGCCAACTAATTTTCCTAACAATTTCGCTGAAACCTGCCTGAATAAAGACTGCTGAATTTTTTGTCCAAGAATTGTACTCTTCGTGAAAATCGAACAGATAAATTTTTACTCGCGTAATATGCTGTGAGGAACGAACATAACATTTTGTACTAAAACAAAATTCATTTTCAATAGTGCGTGGTTCAATCTGCAATATACAGGTGCATATGAATAGTTGCGAATTAGTTTAGGGGATTCCTTGTCAAAAAATGGAGTGGGTCTTTCGTATGAACTTTTCTATTATGGACCCCTTCTGCTTAGTTACAGTTTTTAATTTTTTTCTTGAAAACCAAGAAAATGACAAAAATAAATTATACAGACAATTCATGCGAGCGAGATGGCATTCAGAAAATTTTCTCGTGGTGTTCCTCTATGATTGCAAGGGATAAAAAAAAGACTCCTATATCTTTAAATCTCGAGAACCCATAGTGCAAGATCATAGGAGGAAAGAAAAATCTTATACACTATGTATTCTGAACTCCCAAATTTATTTCATACAGGCTAACATGTTTCGGCGGTTAAGCCATTATCAAAGCCATCTGAAAAAGATTATTAACATTAACATTGGGAAGAAATCAAGTTACCTAAATTAAGATGAAACAGTTGTTAAAATTATTTGGAAAAACCAAGATCTAAAGTAACGTGGTAACTTACTTCATGAAATTTTGAGTTCAAATCAGATAAATTGGAATCATCAACAACTCTGGTCCGAGTCGAAAAAACACATTAAACGTCCAAGAGGATAAAAATTCTCCTTATCAAAATTACATCAAATATCGAAAATCAAAATTTGTGAACTGACGGAACATAAATCACTAAAAACCCTCAAAAATGAGGTTATATCACAGAGGAAAATACAGAATTATTCTTCTTCCAAAAAAATAATGGAATTATCATAGTTAAAATCAATTTCAAAAACTACAATTCAAAACAACACCTCAATACAGTCAAAAAATCACTTACAATCACAAGATCTAAAATAGCCACGAGGCAAAAAACGATGACATCAGGAAAAATCATTGAGCCCGCAAAACGTCGATGGTCCTCACCTTATCTATTAACCTAAAGGACTCCTGGAAACTGTTGACCATTGTCGAATAGAGGGTTTCCACATTAGGAGTATTCAGATGTTTGTATATTTCTATTTCTTCAAGTACTTCCAGTCTTTTCCCATAATCACAATTATTGTGGAGCAACTTTACATCTTCTTCTTTATTAAAGTTATGGTTCTGAACTCTAAGGTGTACGCCAAATGCAGACTTGTTGTTATTATCTACTCTAAAGCTTGTGAGGTGTTCATTAATTCTAGAATTAATACTTCTCCCACTTCTACCAACATACAGAGTGTTGCAATCTCCACATTTCAATCTATAAACCCCTGACTTGTTCAAAAAATGGACTGGATCTTTGCTATGTGACAAATCGTCGTTAAAACCCGAAAAATGTGTAACTCCCAACTCAATCAAAAAAGAGATTTTGATGCCATCTCTTAGCGGTTTTCAACATCTACATGCTCAGAAATTTGTGTGGTTCCATCTAACAGTTAAATATGTTTCCCGCGCAAAATAGAATAATGTGTTTTGAAAAATGTTAAGGGAGTACGGGTAATGAAAAAATTTATTTTTGCCTCTCCTGTACAATCAGCTAGAATGGAGTTACACATTTTTCGGGTTTTAACGACGAAATGTTGTCCCAATGTATTAGTGGATTTAAAGGAGATCTCAAAATCACTTTACTGTCTAAACAAGTTGCCTATCTTATGGGAGATGTTACCATAGAAAGGGGTGCTAAAATACTTCTTATCTTAAGTTGTGGAACGATTGTCTAAAGAATTCA
This sequence comes from Adalia decempunctata, assembly GCA_951802165.1. Lineage (NCBI taxonomy): Eukaryota > Metazoa > Arthropoda > Insecta > Coleoptera > Coccinellidae > Adalia > Adalia decempunctata. The sequence continues at coordinate 31,466,092 of OX637701.1, read as the reverse complement.
GTTGTTCGAACTCTAATTTATTTTGGTGCTTGGTGATCAATTTGTCTATTATGGCTGGTTCGTAACCATTTTGGGTTGCTATATGCTTGAGAGCAACCACCTCATCCGAGAACCTATCACTGTCCAAAGGGGTCTTGAACAACCGATTAATGTAGGCCCTAAAAGCAGAGAGCTTATGTCCCAACTGATGGCAAGAAAGATTATCTATAGAGTGATCTGTCTGAGTAGGTTTTCTAAAAATGTCAAAGGCGAGACCCTGGTTGGTCCTATGGATGGTTAAGTCCAAAAAGTTCAGGCTCTCATTTTCTTCGACCTCCAGAGTGAACTTAATGTTATCATGGAGGTTGTTAATCCAATTCAACAACTCCAAGAGTTCCTCTCGGCTCCCATCAAAGCCAATAATCTGAATAAGTTTTTGGTGGTGAGGATGAGTTTCAACTCCATATATGCCATGAAAATCTCGGCAAACAAAGGTGATAAGCCATTTCCCATACTGAGACCATCCTTCTGCGAGTAAATTTTGCCATCAAACACAAAGAAGTTCTGGTCCAAACATAACTTAGTAAGTCCATAAACAGCATTGCAAATCTCGTCTGATAGTTCCGATTGAATCAGAAGGTTCTTAAATAATTGTAGAGTTTGTGGTAAGGGAACTGTGGTAAACAAATTTTTCACATCGAAAGAGGCCAGCAAAGTATTATCGTCCAACTTGACATCTATGATCCTATTAATGAGATCTGAAGAATTTTTTATGCTATGAACAGATTGGAAATTTAAATTTTCAGTCAGAAACCTGCACAAGTATTGAGATGTCTTGTAAGCCAAGCTACCACAAAATGAAACAACAGGTCTTATGGGTATGTTATCTTTATGAATTTTATATCTTGTTTCCACATTCATAATTCACAATAAAATAGTAATTTACGTAACAAGTCCAGAAAATAGGGTTTTTTGGACGAATAGACAATTCTGTGAGTCTGTGGAAGGCTGTGAGTCCAGAAAAACTATTTTCGGGCGTGTTGTGTACAATAATTTTTCGGCAACCGTGTAGAATTACAAATCAATGAGACGATACATTTCTTTATTATACATTTCGATTATTATTTGAATTGAACAGAACAGAACTGTCATCCGTTATTTCGTTGCTATTGTGATGATCATCACAATGACAACAATGACGTAAGTTTTTCCGGCCTAGCTCAACCTCAACACTTAAATGGAAAAAAATAATTGGTTTCAATAGATACAGGGTGAATCTTTGACTTGTACATATATTTCAACTGTAGATTCTTCTCATCAAACGAAACACCTTTTTTCTATACCATTTTTCAAAATCCATTAAAAAAGACACTATTCACACACACACATATCTTCGAAACTGTTTCTTCAAATGAACTAACTTTCGATTGATTGTTTACTCTATTCATGGTGCATATCTCTCAACCAAAACTTATTCAATATTACTCCTGGTATAAAAGTTACAGCGTAGCTGACTCATGAATCCACGCATTATAGCATAAAACTACTTGAACCAGATAAACAATTCATATTTTCGAAAGGATCAATCATTTCATGAAATAAAAGTAGGTACTCTTATGTTTTAGTGTTATTCCTAATTGTATACGATGAAATTTGAGGAAAAAATCAGGAATTTCATGAATAATCTGGCGGCTTCCCTATGATCGGATATTATTACCTCTCTGATCTCTAAGCAAGTCAACATTTTTTTCAGAATGTTTATCAAGTTGGTCGAGACCAAAATCTGAATGATGGAGAAAAGTTCAATGTGAAGATATGTGATTACAAATCCTACAAATGTGGGAGTTACATTGAAGACCAAGCTTCACTTTGAATAGGCACAGTTCCTTTTAAAAATACATCGTTACCGGTCCGAATCAAAAATGAATGTAAATGAAAAAAAAGTTCGGATATAGGTATGAATGATGAATATTTATTCCAATTCGAAACATGATACAAAAATAACAATTAAAATATGTCTAAATACTGGAACAAACAAAAGACCACTGCTAGGCTATTGCTTGTACGTGGTGTCGATACAAACCACGAATTGGATTTAAGTAAATGAAAAATAAAATGACACTTAGCACTAAATAATCTGTGGCAATGTATATTTCCCCTTGGTATTTTATGAACTCGACACTACACGGTCGATATTACATTAGTTCACTGGAAGTCCTCAATATGATCATAACAATCGAAGAAAAACACCTTAAATAATCACTATTCCTTTTTATATCAACATAGCTCTAGAAATGATTTCCACCATACACCATTTCGCCGATTGTCGCTATACGCATGCGTAGTTCACAGACACTCACGTTTGAGACACAGAACAACAATCACTTCCAAAGCGACTCATTCTCATTGCATAAGCTGACTAGCACTGTTTTGAAACAATATTACGAAAATTGACAATAAAATTAGGAGAATTGTTTAGCGTCGTTTTCTGGTGTCCTAGGAGATCCTAATTACTTTTGTTTTCAAAGGTATTATAATTTTTGCTGACAACAACTGTCAAGTTTTGCCGTGTATCGGATTGGTCGAAATTGAGACGAGGGAAATAGTCATAGAAGATGGTTCAGGTTAGGTAATTGACCTAGAATCCTATGAGTTAGGTTGATTCATCATAAATAGAGTAAGAAAAACAAATCTTCATGAGATATTTTCGGGATATCGAGAAAAATATGAACGTTCAAAAACTGATCTTCAGGAAAATTGAAGAAGGAACCCAGTTTGATGGGAAAATATTATTTTTAATTGCAGAAATAATGAGGGAAAACCGAGTGTTTTCATTAAGAAATCTCGTGTTTTCAACATTTTCATTCAAATAAGGTACATGAGTATTCTCAAAATGTATCAACTCAATTTCAGTCGAGAAATATGAACTTTGAGGGCTTTGCAGAGAATCGTATGAGGCACGTATTTGGTATCATTTAAACCGAGCTGAATTCGAAAAAATGGCTCAATGGCCTCAAAAATCTACAGTTAGAATATATGTACAAGTCAAAGCCTCACCATGTATATGAGTAATCTATTTCGCATGAATGTCAAAAATTCTGCATGGTTTTTGAGTGAGAATGAATTTATCCCATACTTTTGCAACATACTGAATACAATGGAACTGCCAAATCCTACAAGTTCGTTCCTATAGTCTCAAAAAAATCCTCAGGAGTTTTTCAAATGATTCTTCAATATATTTTCCGTACTAAGTCACAGTCTGAATCATCAGGTAATGAGGTATTATCCCTGAATGAGACTTTTATTTCGTTTTTTTCTTCCGCGATATTTTTCTCTATCCCAATTGATGCAAAATCTCTCTTTAATCCTGGATACTATAGGGAATCGTTGGAAAAGACTTTCATTCCATTCGACAATGAAATCGAGTTCACCGGGATCGGCGGCGTCTGTAATTGAAAGTAATAGTCGTTGTTTTATCCAGGGGAAAAACAAGTCGTTCAAGTTCTTCAGTTAATCGGGGATATCTGCAATTATTTCCAAACAGTATAAAATAGGAAAGCGTGACGTTTCTAGAACCAATAAAATGTTTTCTGAATATTCAGTAGTTATATTCCTTCTGCATGCCAAATACTGTAATACGTTTTCTGCATGAAGAGTAGGAATTGAAATATTTGAGTATTTGGCAGGCAAGAGGTATATATGAAGGATTATTTCATTCACACATGGCTCCGCCAATGAAAAGTCACGAATTCAGTCACACGACAGGCAATATTATCAGCTATTTAGGTACCGTAGAGCGGTGTGACTTTGCACCACTTTTTAGAGTATTCTTGATGTAACTTTTTAGTTTTTTTGTAAAATGAGTAGTGTTTGAATTATGTTTAATTTCCACAATCTAGCTATCGATTGCTGTTATTAGAAACGGAAGAAAAAGTGCGCAACAATTTTTTTTCCATTTTAAAAATTTGGCAAAGTCACCCGCACATCGGTGCGAATTTGCCACTTGCATCAAAATGCGTTTGTTGGCAATTCAATCAAGTGCAGGTGGTATTTTTGCCACGAGAACGTTTTTCTTCAACTTTTTTGAAGGTTAGTTAGATAGGTACTAGTCGCGAATAAAACAAATTATAAGAAAATAAAATCTATTATTCTTCATAAAATACATAAAATCAGTCTCTTTGTAAAGGAACAATATATAATAATAATAATTCATTTTCCAAAACCGCAGAACTGTTGCTTCCATTCAATATTTCATTCTCCTACAAAAAATCGCTTTCATTTTCCTCTTCCCAACGCAGATGGTTTGTCTGCATAAATCTGCAAACAATAGAATAATTTCCTGAAATTTCGAGACCGGCCCAACCAATGCTCTCAGTTTTTTTTTACGTGACTCTAAATACGTGTGAAATAAGCTGCTAAATGTATTTTGATGTACCATTTTTCATGTTTTCTATACAACCCTTAGTATTTCGCATTTATAAACACTTTAAAACTTACCTGCTCACACAACACAGCATAGCACACCCTTCAATCCAAGCCAAAGGACTGCGACTGTTGAAACAATGTGGGGATATAGTGTCTCTTAGGTTCCGATTCGTGCTGTCGTTGAGAAGTTATTGACTTTACCAAAAAAAAATGAAACATAAAACATTAGATAGTTTGGCAAAGTCACCTTCGTTGGCAAAGCCACACCGCTCTACCGCAAACAAAGAGATATTAGCGGCTATTTAAAGTGTCAAAATTTGGCATAACATTCATTCAGAATTGAAAATGTACGGAGAGTCCCGAGTTCGAAACTTGGTTGGGATAGCAATTTTTTTGCAAAATAATTATAAATAAGTCCGACTGCTCGGTCTAAAATACAAAAGACCGCGGATTCGAGCGTTCGGAGAGTGTTCATGAAATAATCTTCCTGAATATCACTCGTCTTTGACAAAAAGCGACTATTATTTTCTTTAATTCATCTCGAACAACTTGTATTTGGACAATTCAATACGACCAAATGAAGATTATTAATCAAAGAATAACTCCCTCGAGCTAAAGCTCTCAGGAGTTATTCAGATTATTAATGTTCATATGGTCTTATCAAATTGTCGAAATACAAGACGCTCTCGATATAATTAGGTCGAAAAAAATAGTCGGCTATTTGTCATAGTTTCGGGATATCACCTCCGACTATTTCGCGAAAAAACTCAACAGAATATTTCACTCGCCAGAATATGGAAACACCTATCAGTAACAATATGAAATGTTCGTTCTTCTTACGAGCGATGGAAAAGTAGGTACATATGTTTATCAACGTCTTGGTTGTTTTTTGGCAATGTTAATTATTTCCTTATATTAAATTATTCTTGGGTTGAATCCAGTCAGAAAATTACCATATTTTACTATTTTTATTAAACTGTTACGTATCGCCACTGATTTGCAACATCTTCAGGAGTAGATGTACATGAAAATATACTGCTCCACAAGAGTAAGGGATATCGCATCCAATCGTTTTTTAAAGTATATGTAATCTTCGATAAAATCGCTGTGAAATCATTCAATACTCAATAACAACTTGAATTGATCCAATAAAAATCAGTATGAGACATTTCGTCAATTTTTCTGACGTTTGGTTCTCTGCATATGCTTCATGGCCTAACTCAGGTTGTTGTAGCGGAAAGGCTCCAAGTCAGTCAAAGTGTGATATCTCGAATTTGGAATAGGTTCAGGGGTTCCATGTTGGAAAGACCAAGGCTTGGTGGGCGACGAAAAACAACACCTGCTCAGGATAGTTTCATCACCGTTTCGGCGAAAAGAAACCCTACATCTACGTGTACAATGCTACGGAATACTCTTCAAAATGCAGATGGGATCCAAGTTTCCATCGGAACCGCCAGACGACGTTTGAGAGAGTTGAATCTAGGTTCTAGACGTCCATTAAGAGGAGTTCCATTAACACGTGACCATAAGCGTCAAAGACTGGAATGGGTAAGGTAACATATCAATTGGAACGATCAATGGCTCAGTGTCCTTTCCACTGATGAATCCAGATATGGACGATTTTCAGATTTTCGAAGAATAAGGGTATGAACAATCCCACGCCTTCCCCTTAATCGTCGCTATGTCCAAGAAGTCCATACATTCCGAGGGGGTAGTGTTATAGTATGGGCCAGGATATGTTTCAACGGGCGCACAGATCTACACATTTTTCCTGGGAATATGACCGCCTTACACTATAGGAAGCATGTCATTGACAATGTTGTGCCAAATTTTCACACTGCTATTGGTGAATCTTTTCAATTTCTAGACGATAATGATATACCGCACCGTGCAGCCATAGTTGAGAATGCGCGCGAGGAACTTGGTATTCCACATTTACCAATACCTCCGCACTCACCAGATTTGAATTGCAAAGAACATGCATGGGATATGCTCCAATTAAGATTAGATAATCATCAACCTACCCCAGAATCCTTAAATGATCTGAGAGAGCTTTTGCCCCGTTTATGGAACCAAATTTCTCAAGAAATGTTCAACAATCTCGTGCGAAGTATGCTAAGAAGATGTCAAGCTGTTATTGATGTCCGTGGGGGCCATACACTGTATTGATAATCTTGAAATGCTTGAATTCTCTGGGAATAAAATTTCGTTATTTTACTCGATTTTTCCTAACCACCCTGTATACGCTGCAGACCTACAGGCTAAAATTAAGATGCAACTTGAAATCATATTAATATGAATTTTCATCACAAAAATCTTATTTCAACTATATTTTTTTGCCATTTGAGTCAATATCCCTAACTCATGTGGAGCAGTTTATTTCACAATAAATACAAATTTTCAGCATGGTTAAAATAATTTGAAAAGAATTAAGATCGTATAAGAGCTTGTCAAAACTCATTCCTTTGTTATGCCATTAATTGAACACATTTACACAAACTACAATTTTTCAAGAACTTTTTCACACAAAATCATTTGTTCAAAAATTATTTTTGGTGCATTTGAACGATCGATCTAGACTTAATTGTTTACTGACATCAACAGATGTTTTGGTCAACATCTGGTGTTCCGGTATTCAATGCTAGCAGTCGATTACATAATTTTTACTTCTATACTTGAATGTGGTCGTATTATTATTAATATTACTTAATGCTAAAATACCCAATTTTTATTAATTGATTATTTCTCCCTTTCAATGAAGATCATTTCTGCAATTTCGCAATCGGTTGAAATATCTGTAGAAAAATAGTCCTAGGAAATCGTTAGGAATCTCATAAAATCCCATTTTTGAGGTGCTGAATAAGAGATGGCGAGAAAAGTCTATAGTTCAAAATCATCTGTTCACTTGTTTCAGAGCATTCGCCATAACCAAACCAAGGATACCGAAAAGGGTTGGCACTCGTAACAACAAAATAGCAAACTGGTCGAAAATTAAGAAAAGTGAAAGATATTCAGTAAATTATTTTATTGCCACTTGAAGCTAAGATTTTGTGGTTTCATAGTCATATGGTAAAACATTGATTGATCATATGATTCGTTATTTTTGAAATGCCAATTTCCATCTTCGGAAAATAAGAGAAATTTTTTGTTTTTAATGAACAATTGAGTTGAGGTGAAACGACCATTTAAAATGATGAATAATGACCATAATTTCTCGACTAAATAAAATAGAGGATTTTGTTCATAATTTCTGAATATCCTACCAGCATTGAGAATTCTGCTTGATACTCAACATGAACAACTTGTCACGCTTTCATTATCAACACCTCCTTGTACCTATATGTGAATGAATCTCCCAACGCCGTCCCACAAATTGAAAAGGTCCCATATACTTGAAAATTTGCACACTTATCAAGAACCGATGACAATACGATACAATAAGAACCGAATCCTTCGCCAATTTGTGACGATGTTGATAATAAGTTGTGTATTTACTATCACGTCCAGGTAGAAGGTCGTTTTTGAATAAGATTCATTCGATTGACCAGTATACATTACTTCATCTTTCATTTATGAATCGATTTATTCAGTCAATGCATCTTTGTAACTCCTGTACAAGCCAAGAAGCTTTTAGTAGGTGAGGAGTCTCATCGGGAGACCTAGGAGTTATCAGTATAATCAATCAATGTAACGGAATTATCCTTCAACGTAGTCGTCATCTTTGAAGCGTCCGATTGAATTGCAAATTGCTTCAAAATAAAATGGATTTGCTAGAGAATTATTTCTGTTTCTGAAAATTTTGAGAGAATTCAAAAAACAAAAACATTGAAACATTCCGAAAAAAAATCAGATTTATATTTAAAAGTAGACGAAATTTCAGTATCCCACTCAGTAAATCTCATTCTGATGTAGTAAGTCTCTAAATATTTATCATTAAATTATTCATTAGATGTATATTATCAGCTTGCAATAGGATTGATGGTGCCTGTGTAAAATCATCCCAAAAAGGTTAACAATTTCAAAAGGTTCCAACACTAAACTGCCAGATTTCAGAGAATTCCTCAGGTTGTGCATATATAACCTAGCTTTACTTAATCGATACCAATTCATAATTTATGAGCAATTTGTGGAAAATGAATCAACTATGAGCTAAATATTATAATCTCGGGGAAACTCTCCGAAGAAGTTCCAGAGTTATAGCAAGTGAACTTATAGTTAGGTGCTGGTAATTTTAGATCCTTACTGGGATATTTCACATACGCTCAGTATGTAGGAAAATTTGTAACGCCAAGTTCGTTGTTCTTCGAAATATCTATTTATAAAATCAACTGTGTTGTGTTTTCCTCCATGTTATTTAATTGAATAGGGTGTCTTAAGGAATTGGACTAATAATTAAGTTTTATTTACAACTTTGTCGAAGTTTCGGAACTGAAAAATAAAACGAAAATAGTTTGGGCTCTAGATTAGACCATCGGATTCCTCACAAATTACAATTTTAATATATTTCTCTATTTCAGTGTCGTAATGAGTTCATTAAAGTACTAAAAACAGTGCTTTAATAATTCATTACATGATCGTTTTCAGTTACATTTTTCGTTTTGTGATGACTTCCGATCCTATCAAATTCCAGCAGACGTCAATTTGGAAATGTCAATTTTCGTATTTCCAAACATTCACACCAACTGCCAAGATACAATATAAAAGTCACTAGGACCTATAAAATTTGACTGAAATAGAGAAAATATCGTCTAATATTCGTTGCAGAATGCAAATCAATAGTCATGCTCCTTCGTCGCTCGTTTTCGAATTTCGCATTCGTATTGGAATAGGAGCCCATTCTGCAACTAGTTTTAGAATAAACTATTAATTCTATTATACGTGGAAAAAGAGAATTATCGAAATTCAACTTCATATTTTTGACGCACGTCAACGTCACAGGTACAATGTCACAGATACGTCACGACACTGTTCACAGAGTTAGACCTCAATTCGGTGGCCTCACGAGTTCCGGATTAGCCAGTGGACAATCAGTCTTCCTTCTTGTTCTCTTCTCACCTTTTCTTCTCTTCTGTTATCTCCGGCATATCATTCCGGAGATAGCATCTTCATTCTTGTTCTCTACTCAGTTTGCCCTCTCTTCTGTTAACAGAAGAGACGTTGAAAATAGACAAAATGAAACTTTGCGTCAGGTATTATTCAAGACAACAATACTCATCATGAGTATCTTCGATAGACAGGCTGTTCGTTATCGATACCTGAATTGGTAGCATTCGTACGGATGTGTTTTGATTTTTTCTTATTGTATAGATTCTCTAGATAGCTTTCAAGGTATCTTGAAATCTCCTGTCACTACAAGCTTGTTGAAAAACCTCCGGAAACTCGATTCTTCTGAATGTTTCCTATCGGGATATTGGTCAGCATTAGTCCGACCTAAAAAAAAACAGGTTCGTTGGCACTGCCTAACATAAAAATCATATCAACCATCCCATTTTTTTCAGAAATCCATACTGATTCAATGTATCTTTGAGCTCTAAGTAGCATTAACTTTATTAATATTTTTTTGGAAAGCCGATAAAAACTGATATAATTGATTAAATACGGGATCAATATATATTGTTTGTATATTATTTTTATGTTGATGCTCAGGAAGTATGATTCTGGGAAGGTTTTAAAACTTGTCAATGATTATTCATTTAAAATTTCATTGCTTGACATGTTTTGAATGTCTGTTAGTGTCTACGTTATTACTTATTTGAATGAAATTTTCAGTTGCGATATCATTTCTCGTGTCTGCGGGATGCGGCAATGAGAATAATCCTGAGGTTACTTCTGAGAAAATGTAAGGTAGTAGGTAGTCAATTGTCTACATTATTGTGAAAAAAAAAATACAGGGTATTACATTTGCAAAAAACGAGAAATAATAATTTGAAGTTCTTCATATTTGGACCTTCATAACAGACATCCTGTATATAACAGGTTGATCATTTTGGAACGGTGACAAGGCAAACCCTTTCAATTAAAAAACTTTCAGATCAAATTCATGTTAGTATCGCTTCTGGAAATCGTCAGAAGACCTTTACTGAACTGCTTTTTCCTCATATTTTTGTAGTTTTCTTCGAATAGGATCTGCACCGTTGGAGAAATGTCTCCAATATTTTGTATATCAGAAAATAATTTACTGGGATGCAGAAATAAGGGTACAAGTGGTCTACTTTCCAACGAAATTTCTGAGATGTCTGGTTCGGCAGCTATGGAAGATTTTCGCATATTGCAGGACCTTGTATTTGGGATTTCTTCAGGTTGCTCGGGAAAGCTTCTCTCTTCGAACTCCATATCGGTAATTTCGGCATCTATGTATCTTTGTTTCATTATAATTGATATCGGTACAATCATTATTCCGAACCTGAATTGAAGCAACGTGAACTTCATCTGTCGCCAGTTTCTACCCATCGATCGGGCTCCATAACTTCAAACAAATTCTCATAGCACCCCATTCGTTCACAGCAACGCAAACATGCTTGTTTATTTTCTACCCGACACAAGTATGTATTTCCCGACGAACCTGGGAACGGTACATTCTTGACTCCATCCTTATGCATGGCTGGCTTCATTCATATCATTACCGGGAGTCTTGGCAGTTAAGTCAAGATATATGCCTTCAATTATTCCCGTGACTCAGCGAAGATAAGTTATCCTACATTCGCACAAACACAAACGCCAACTAATTCATGCCATTTCAACCCTCCCGACAAGTTCGAAGAAGAGGCCGATATTTGCCACTCGCCGAGGACGCGAGAATGAAGGTCTCGACCAGAAACTGCGGGAACTCTAATGAACGGTTATTCATTAACGTCAAGCTGCAAATCCGTTCGAATCAGGTTGTTTGATATTGGGAATGAATTCCTCATTGAAGAGCAAGTTTCTAAGTTCCTTTGAAAAGGAATTTCAACGAGATTTCGACATCGTCGAAGGTTCGTGAGAGATGAAAAAGAAGATTCTGTTATGATTCCTCATATGAGCTTTATATTCCGAATAGAAATAAATTTGGAATCTAACAAATTAATATGAAAATTTAAGTTTTGCTATGCCCGGTAAACTCTATTTTTCAATTGAGGATTCAACTTAAAACTGAAAAAATTAGATATTTCAACATCCAATATTGATTTCTACTCCTAATTCAAATTCACATAGACAACTTATTCTAATTCTATAAGGAAATCCAACTCACTTATATCTACGACCATTGTCCGTACACTATAATCCTGTTTTCATCAAGCCCAAACTCAAGTATGCTCCGTAGTTTTCATTTAACCATACAAAAATTCCCTTCATATTTCTTCTGTCTTCTTGTTTCTCAATTCGGTATTCACTATTACTTCAATTCTAATTCTATCTTCTATTTTTAATTATTTCATTCCATATTATCGTTATCAACCCCAACAATTTTTTTGACTTCTCTTGATTTTCAATTTCCCTCATCTCCTAGGTTTTCATCCTTCAAATCTCTTCCACCTTCTCGATTTTCCTAAGCTGATCCTGAATATTCACAGAATACTTAATCTATGTACAAACTTCAAATATGGTATCTAAATCTTTCATTTACAATTTGGCCTCAATGGTTCGGAATGAATTTTGAAATGAACATTTTGGACTGTAACAATTTGTTTATATTTGAACAATTTTGAAAATTAAGCAAATTAAAACTAATTTTATTCAACTTCTCGATTCATATTTCTTTTTACTAAAAATACTTTCTATATTATATATCCTTTTTTTGAATTTCGTTTTCTTTTTGTTACTTTTCTTCTTTTCCTTCCATTTCTTCCCCTTATTCCTTTTCTTCCTTTTCTTCTTTTTCTTCCATTCCTTCATGTTCTTCTTCTTCTTCCTTTTCTTCTTTCTCTTCCTTGTCTTCATTCTATTCCTCATCTTCATTATCTTCGAATATTTCGTTGCATTTATCTTTCTGTTGACATCATTCACAATTTCTTGTATTTTATTGTTTTCAAATTCCCAATTTCTTTCAGCCAACTCATTTTTCATCATCAATATCAGGCATTCTTCGGTATTTGTATTCGGAAAATTGCCAATTTCATTTTCATAAATCTTTTCAATTGGAATTTTATTTTTCCCCTCTTGATTTGTTTGAATATACTGATTTATTTCTTTTTCTTCTTGTCGATAATGTTTGAGTTGTTCTGATACTCCTTCTGAAAAATCTTGTCCATATTTTTTCATTTCGTCTAGAGCAATATCCATTTTTGCATCTTCTTTGTTATTTATTTCATTGATTTTATCTTCATGATCTTCAATTTTTGTTAGATTTTCTCTTTTCTTATTTTTCAATATGTCCTCTGAATCTGCTACCATATTATCATATGTTTCATTTTGTTGCTCTATTCTTGTATTCATTTTCTCTAGTTTTTATAATTTTTTCATTTGGCTTTCCCGTACCTGCTCTCTGGTTGTTCCTTCCTCATCAGTTACCGTTTCTTTCTTTCATTTTTTGATTTCTTTTCATGGTTGGCCATTTTCTTTATGCTCCGGGATATATAATATATTTTTTTCAATGTGTACAATCAAAATACTTGTTATAACTCTTCTAATACTATTGAATTTTGAATAATGAAACAGTTTTCAGCCCCACGTTGGGCGCCAAATTGTAATGATTCCTAATATGAGAAGTAGAAGTAGATATACTCGTATATTTTATCTGAGATTCCACACCACGCATCCATACTCAAACCTTGATCTCACAAGAGTTTTAAAAGTTCACCACACACCAATGACTAAGTCTGTCTATATCACCCTGGAGACACAAGCAATCCTCAACCGACAAAACTCGATGAAACAACTTGCAGTCAACCACATGAAGCAGAAACATGCCGATATCTTTCATAAAAATTGGTGGGATTATTAATTTCCATTTTAAATAATATTGAATATGAGAATTCGTGGCTATATTGGACTATTCTAGTGGAAGGGAATTAATCCCAGTTGAATTTCGTCGACGTTTCGGGAATTTATTGTTTGATCACATACAAAACAATGCGGTTGTCCTTAATCATGACTAAAAGACAGCAGCTGTTAAAATTATATCCTACTTATGTATACAAATATATAAATACCTCATTCATTTGAGTTGTCTGATATTAAAAACATAACATCTTCAATCCGTTTGGATCATCAACAAAACTTGCTATGAACAACAATGATCGAAATTTAAAATCGTGTTTTTGAACAGATTCAATAATTATTGTCAATCATCTATCTTCAGATGACGTGTGACAATATCCTTCAATGTGTAGGTATTAATATGTTTTGGATGATGCGGAAGAAAGATATTTTCAGAGTTTTTAAATTTTGACCATTGTTCATAGCAAGTTTTGTTGATGATCTAGATTGATTGACGATTGTATGTTTTAATTTCAGACAACTCAAATGAATGAGGTATTTATATATTTGTATACATATGTAAGATATAATTTCAACAGCTGCTGTCTTTTAGTCATGATTGAGGACAACCCCATTGTTTTGTATGTAATCAAACAATAAATGTCTGAAACGTCGACGAAATTAAACTGGATTTCATTCCCTTCCACTAGATTAGTCCAATGTAGCCACGAATTCTCAAATTCAATGTTCATAAAAAAATGATAAAAAGTAAGGGTCCCAGTATGAACTCCTGTGGTACACCCGATGATGCCACGAATTCGAAAGATCTGTAACCAAAGTAGGTACTAAACCCATGGGATTTTATTAGTATCGTAAGGTTCTAAAAAGCATATTAAGTTGCTAGTCAAGCCAAACATATACGAATAGTTTAGGGGGTGATTCCTTGTCAAAAATATGGTTGGTCTTTCATGGAAACTCTTCTCTTTGAAGCTGCTCCTGCTTAGTTAAAACCCCCTAAAGATGATGGCGCCAGAAAAACAGATTTCAAGTTTTTTTCTCAAAAACCAAAAACTGACAAAGATAAAATAAGGCAGACATTTCATGGGAGCCAGAAGGCCCTCAAAAAATGTTTAGTGGTGTTCCTTTATGATTGAAAGAGGTTGAAAAAGCCTTAACTAAACGTTGTTTCGCAAAAAACTTTTTTCATGTAAAATGAATGATTCTTCGATTCCGAAATGATCAGGAAAAATTTTCAACAAACATGTTTGAGGAACACCTCGTCGAGTTTCACCTATTAACGAACCTAACCATTCGAAATATGACCCTATCCTGAAAGTTTCAAGTTCCTAGGTACCTACGAGAGTAATAGAGTTTACGGACGGACGGACAGACACGAGTTTGACCATCGTGGCCATTCCGGGCTCAAAATTCCAAAAACTACAAACGCCGAGACGAAATGTTATAGCCCTCGTTCAAGTTGAACGAGCGCCAAAAACAATTTCATGAGTATTCAGGATAATACTATCACCAATAAAGGAATTCATGTCTACAAAATAAACTGCTCCACATGAGTTGGGGATATTGACTTAAATTGCAAAAAAATAAAGTTGAAATAAGATTTTTGTGATGAAAATTCATATGATTTCAAGTTGCAAACTAGTTTTAGCCTGTAGGTAGGTCTGCAGCGTGTACAGGGTGGTTGAGGAAAATCTAGTAAAATAACGAAATTTCATTCCCAGAGAATTCAAGAATTCTAACACTATCAATACAATGTATGGCCTTCACGGGCATCAATAATAGCTTAACATCTTCCATCTTCTTTGCATACTACACACGAGGTTGTTGAACATTTCATGAGGAATTTGGTTCCATGAACGGGAAAGAAGCTCTCTCAGATCATTTAAGGATTCTGGAGTAGGTTGATGATTATCTAATCTTCTTTGGAGCATATCCCATGCATTTTCTATGCAATTCGAATCTAATGAGTGCGGAGGTATTGGTAAATGTGGAATACCGAGCTCCTCGCACGCATTCTTAACTATGGCTGCACGGTGCGGTCTAGCGTTATCGTCTAGAAATTGAAAAGTTTCACCAACAGCAGCGTGAAAATTTGGCACAACATTGTCAATGACATGCTCCCTATAGTGTAAGGCGGTCATATTCCCAGAACGGCCAGAACAAATGATCTGTTCGCCCGTTGAAACATATCCCGGCCCATACCATAACACTCCCCCCTCGGAATGAATGGACTTCTTGGACAAAGCGGCGATTACGTATGCGTGAGTATGGGTATGCGTGGGATTGTTACCCTTATTCTTCGAGAATCTGAAAATCGTCCATATCTGGATTCATCAGTGAAAAGGACACTACGCCATTGATCGTTCCAATTGATATGTTGCCTTGCCCATTTCAGTCTTTGACGCTTATGGTCACGTGTCAATAGAACTCCTCTTAATGGACGTCTAGAACCCAGATTCACCTCTCTCAAACGTCGTCTGATGGTTTCGATGGAAACTTGGACCCCATCTGCATTTTGAAGAGTATTTCGTAGCATTTTACACGTAGATGTAGGGTTTCTTCTTGCCGAAACGATAATGAAACGATAATGAAACGATCCTGAGCAGGTGTTGTTTTTCGTCGCCCACCAAACCTTGGTCTTTCCAACACGGAACCTGTCTCCCTGAACCTATTCCAAAGTCGAGATATCACACTTTGGCTGACTTGGAGCCTTTCCGCTACAACAACCTGAGTTAGAGGCCACCCTGTAGCATTCCGATAGCCATATTAGCCTCAGCGGTTGTTAATTTAAGTCTTGGCATATTCAGAAAACTCGTTTCAAATCGAAGCCGTTGATAAACTAACTTCATTTCAAAATAAGAACATTTATGAAGCATATGCAAACAACCAAACTTCAGAAAAAAGGCGACCAGATTGACGAAATGTCTCATATACTGATTTTTATTGGATCGATTCAAGTTGTTATTGAGTTTTAAATGATTTTACAGCGATTTCCTCAAAGATTACATACTTTTAAAAACGATTGATTACGATATCCCTAACTCTTGTGGAGCAGTATATTTCTCCAATTTATGTCTACCCGCTTGAATGTGAATGAAGTCACATTCATTCTGCTCCTCGGGAATTTGTGTCCTGCGAATCACAGCTCCGCCCATAAACTGTCTATTCAATATTCATCATACACGACGTTGTATCTATTTTGCTATATCGGGAGAAGGATTCAATCTCTAAATCACGAAATACGACCCGGGTATTCTGTCTTATCTCAATCGAGTACCGAAGGATGGATATATGATGCGAAGCAGGTGAAGTGTATGGAAATTGGAGTTGAGGGTATTCAGCTGTTATTGGAGACGATATGACCATTTCGATTTTGCTACAGATTATACCCTCTAGTTGTATTCCATAATGCTGAAATCCGCGATGTAATATAATCGAACAGAAGTCCAAGCTCCACAAGATTTCACGCCGCTACAACGTTTACAAATTGTTGAAATTTATTTTCAAAGTCTGTGTGCTATTCGCCAATTTTATAGGGCACTTCGTGAAATTTATGGTTCACATAATCGTCCATCAGATCAGCTTATTCGTCCAACAATCGATTGATATCGGACAACATTTCCTATACTCGATGCAACAACAACAACAAGACAAAGAACTGTACGAACAGAAGAAAATATCACTGCTGTAAGTGATAGTGTTAAGGTGGGCGTTCCATATGTAGTGTGCTTTTATTTGAAGTTGCATTTGAAAATGGTTTCACTTTGAGACTGAAATTTTGTGGGTAAACACAGGAAGGATTGGAGTTCTTAATGAAATAATAATTGAGATCGATTTTATTTTTAAAGTTGATTTTTTTTTCTTTCAAAAATAGAAGAAAATAAGCCAACTCATGCTTCTGTTTCAGTTCAAACGAAAGACTCATGAAAATAGTTCAATTTCAGATTAAAAGTTAATCTACAGATATTTTTTTTCAGAAAAACAACTTGTAATACGGAATTAGCAGAGAATGGCCAAATCAAATACATATATGGCGGGAAAAATTTAGTGCTTGCCACGTTCAATGTCAGAAATTACCTATTGAAAATAAAAATTAGTGAAGTCTGAATTAATTTAATAAACTTCTAGAAAGAAATACCCAAACTTAAATTCTGGCTCAGACCGGGTCAGGTCAGGGTACCTTACCCCATAGATTGCTTTGTGGCAAAAGTAAAAAGTGCTTCGTTAATTGGTTTATTACAATATCAATATCAACAACAATTAATATCAATGTGAATCAACAATCTACAAAACTAGGTAAAGATAAGTAAGTATCGAAATTTCAATCGGTTACATTCACCAAATGTCAAAATTATTTACAAATTTAGAAATATGACTCCACGAAGACTTCTCTCATCATTGCCAGAATCATTAAATTAAAATCGAGATTAAAACGTATAAATCAGAAATGTATATTTATGAAAAGAATTTGTGTAAGTAAATTATGAAAAGCTCAAACAATTGGAAGAGTTAACTTTGGAAAAATTGAAGAATGAAATCGAAGAACAAAATACAATGACAAAAAAAACCATGTGGAAGGACTTAACTCAGAGCGAATGCCACCTCTTGATCTTACTGGTGGACCTAGTTTTGGTACTTTGATAGGTAAGGCTCCATTGGTCGTCCTGTTTTGTACCAATATGATATTCAGCAGATTTTCCTGATTTTGGGAAGCTCGTCAATGGATCTTTGGTATTAACATTCAAATGTTGGTCCAGTGGGTCCAGTTGAAATAAAGATGAAGTTGGTATCCAAAAATATATATGTCCAGAAACCATAAAAAGTAATTCAAGGCTATCCGAATTTAATCGTTGAAAATAATGCCTATACAGCCAAATCTATAAGCCAAACTAAATTCAAAACTATCAAAAATGACTCTGATAACTCGGCTGCAATTTACTATTTTATACTAGGTATATCTGAATTCACGAAGATCTCTAAGAATAATGATCCTTTCTCAATTTTGAATTTATCGAAAAAACCAGATTAGAAAATGTTGAAAAACTGATAGTGAAGCTACAAAAAAATAGAATAATACGCACAACTAATTCGAATCGAAACAACCGATTGACCACAATGACATCTAGCCACGCATTGACGAACTTTCCAATTACAGGTAACAATATTGAGTTAATGTTAGAATTTAGAATGAAATCTATAATGCTTAAATGATGAGAAATTGAAAATGGAAACTACAATCAGATATAATAAATAGAATTTAGATTTGAAACTTGAAAATGAAAACTGCAACTTTAAAATGATAATATTCGCAAATAGAGAGCATAATCCTGAAATGACATATGTATATAAAATTGAATTTAGAAATGAGTGAACTGATGTATAAAATAAACCAATAAAATAAAATAGAATAAAACAAACGAACTGTAACTAACATGCTTTACCCACATATTCACTATTTTTAAAGTCCAGCGATTTTCAGATAGAGAGCGTCATTGTACATTTCATTCATAATTAGACAGATATTCATAGAACTTATAGTGATAATGTAAGTTCTATGGAGATATTCCATAACATGCACGGTGGCGCCTCTATCGGATTAGTTTTCTCACGCGGTCTAAACGGCGACCTTATTGAAGATCCAGATTTGTCTATTCGTCGACATTCACAAGTTAGACTCTATGCATCCACCACATACAAAATTTTGCTTAAGAAGCAGTATCACCTTTTGAATCGTGGTAAATCTCCATTCAAAAGTGGTCTCTTCATTTCACGGTTTAGTACCCTAATTTACGACGTAGAGACTTGATTTTTTTGTAATTGAAGTTGAAGAACGTCCCGAGGGCAAATAGTTTTTTTTTCGATTTAATTAGTTTTTAAATTAAAAAATTTAAACCAGTTTAATCGTTAGATCTGGGGTTATTGAATATGTTTTTCGTTTTTCATGAGTACAAGCTATATTTTTGAAATAATAATCATAAAACTTTTTGTAGTTCATAGAAGATTGAATTGCTGAGGGCAATTAGTTGCGATTTTTTCCAAAAAATGATGAATAACAGTCGGAAAAAAATCATTAAGTGTTGTTTCCAAAACGCTGAAGTTCAAGTTGTTTTTTTATTGAAAAACTAATTAAATTGAAAAAAATCGCAACTATTTGCCCTCGGCAATTCAATCTTCTATAAACTACAAAAATTTCATGATTATTATTTCAAAAATATAGCTTGTACTCATGAAAAACGAAAAACATATTCAATAACCCCAGATCTAACGATTACCCTGGTTTTTTTAATTGAAGAACTATTCAAATCGAAAAAAAAAATTGCCTTTGGGACGTTCTTCAACTTCAATTTAAAAAAAATCAAGTCTCTACATCGTGAATTAGGATACTTACTCATGAAATAAAGAGACCACTTTTGAATGGAGGTTTACCACGATTCAAAAGGTGATACTGCCCCTATATGTGTTGCGAGGTGTATTTTTTTTCATCCATTTGTTTCATGACTCAGACCAACATAAAACTAGCCCTGAAGATGATTTCAGATTAAAATCGAAACTAGTCGGCCATTTTTCAAGAAGTGGTTTTGTTGCATAAACCTGACCTTTTCCCTGTTAATCAACTTTAAATCCAAAAACAAAGGTCTCAAACTACACTTTCAATTTTACTCTACACCTAGTGATCAGTGGAGTCGCCCATGAGGCTATCCTTCGAATATCTAGAGAGAGTTCAAGTAATAGGAGAATTAAAAGTCAGAGAGCCTGATCACCTATTAACTAGTACATCTCATCTACGAACCTTCCTAGTGATGTATTGATTAAAGAAGCAAACATTGAGAATAAATTCATCACGCACTGGGTACAGAGCTATTGGATATTTCAACAACTACTACAAATTCGTAATGAGAAGCTTCTTATCAAACGAAATTTAAGAAGGTCGAAAATTCTATATGAGACAAAATACACTAATTTTCAATTCATTTTTGAACAAACTTTGTTCAACATCGTTTTTCTTGAACACCTTAATCAGAAACTCGAAAACATCTGAAGTTACAAATCACGCACCATACAGGAAGGTTAACATTCAAAGGTAAACCTTGGATGCCTTATATTGCGTGGATTCCAAACCGTCCCCATGCATATATGATTGACAGTAGCTCAGAAGATGTAATTAGGTGATTTCAAAGCAAAAACAAATGGAAAAAGGCAGGTTGTTTCATTTGCAGCCATAAAACTATCGAACGTACGATCAAACAATAAAAAGGCTAATATACACCAGGCAGATGGAAGCCCTAGTGTAACGATTCCTAGCTAAAAATTGTGAACAGAATTTTAGAACAAAGCAGCAATCTAGGACCTAGGTTGTAGTTCGGCTTCTTGTTTCGGAATTATCAGCAATATTTCGTGGTCATGACGCTATTGCGGCAATGGAAAAAAGCATTTGTTTATAATTGAGTCAAAGTTCCTTTGATGAGTCATACATGATAAATGCTTCTCTAAAATTTAATTTTCACTTCACTATGAAATCGGGATCGACTTGATTTCAGCTGAGATAACGTTAGTTTTGTGAAATTCATAGAGCCTTCAATTGGCATCGAAGTGAAGATATAGCCATAGCCGCCTGAGAATGACGGCTTTGATATACTCGCCAGGCAAGGCCGGGAATTATAACAAAACACAGTTATCAACTGGGGCAAACACAAATACAATTTGTGACATTATGTACGACATAGGCAGTTCCCAAACAATTACATTCCTGTTTCACGACCGTTTTACCTTTTGTTGAATAATTAAATATTGTGTATGCAAATATCTAGATCAGTACGGACGGCCCTCGTGACCGACTCGATTGGAATAGGTTTTTCCTACCAACTCCTGAAGAAACAATCAATAATTTTTCCTATAGACATTGCAGCAGGGTTGTCCACCAGACTTCAATTGATAAAATCTACTTTTTTTTTAATCATTTTGATTTTGTGGTTAGTCCTGTACTAACGAATTGTGTTAATTCTTATTTGTATGATTTTACATAATTTTGTATCATGTAAGCTATTGGGTTCTTTGTTGAATTTCAAATTACTCGGGTATTTACTATTTCCAATCCCTGTTTTCCATCCTTTGTTTTTCCTCCTATCAATGGAGGAAGAAGCAAGAGAATATAAGAGATTAACGAAAAAAGCCACCGACAACGTATATTAACCGGCGAGTACCCGAAGTGAATAGTGTTTTTTGACGTAAAACATAATTAATAATTATTGACAATATTACTGAAGGAAATAACAGGAACATTTTCCACAAATGTGATCTAAACCGCAGATCCGGTAATACGAATATTCCGTTACCTGAAATCCTGATAATAAACAAGGTTATTTCCCGTCCCTCCATCTTATTTCCTTTAACGTTATTTTTAAACGAGTTAATTATATTTCTTTTCTGTGATATTTCAAATTTTTGAGCTTGGGAATATTTTCAAAGGGAGATAAAAATGGTAAATCCTACGCTGAAGCTTTAAGGGGTAATTTTCTCTAAAGGGGATTTTTTACTTATACTTTTGCATGGCGTTGTGATCATCTATGGTTGGTAGAACTCTATGTTATGTCGTAGTAATTCAGTTTCGTGATAATTCAGATTCGTGATAATTCAGATTCGTGAGATAATGGATGGGAAGTAATGAGGCGAAATAGATAAATAAAACACTTGATTGGCAACAAGAGTGGAACAATCCTTTATTGGTCCATGCGGCAGTGATCAGTTCTTCAAAAACATAAAACCCCAGCTTCGCAGTTGAAAAAAATTACATTTGCAAGTATTAAAATCAAATGGTCGAATATTATGAAGAACATACAGGACTTGAGCATATATCGAATGAATCTCTATACGTGCAGGTCTCAAAGTATAATTACTACAGTCGTAAAATACAACATGGTAGCGCCTTATTTTATTTCTTCACATTGAGTTATTCGTGATATTCATATGAAATATTTGTTTCTAGAAATTCAGAGATACTTCAATACTTCAAAACAAAATCAGAATATTTCAGGATTCATAGCTGTGATCCAATAAAGTATCGGTTTAATTGGGCTTAATTCAGAGAAATCTTAGTTCTTTAGTGTACCATTTATTGTTGACAGTTAAGCTTTCGAGGTGATTTCAACCCCTTCATCAGAACATCTAAAATACAATAACAAACAAAAATTATTTATTATTAAACAACCTAACCTAATCTACTTTGTATCGGTTCTGTGAATTTTTGCACAGAAATTTCAAGAAGATGTTGTCAGCTTGCTGATATTTTCATTGAGGTTAAGGATTTTTTACGAAACATAGTATAAATCACGATACATTTGTGTACCGTGGTATAAATATCTATGAATTCTACCGTTTACATCATAAATCGACTTTGCCGCCAAATTTTACCACGCATGCGTAGAGCGAAAACCGAAGTATGGTTATCTGGAGGCCAACGTTAAACAATAACAAACCAGAGTCTCTGAACAAACTGCAAACATTATGTGAAGTTCTGAATAATCTGTATACATTCAGTGACTTACTGTTCTAATGTGATTATTATGTCTTCTTCTTCTTCTTCTTCTTCCTACTTTAATTTAGGCGACACGCCTGTTTACTTCCGATCACTCTGACTACCTTGCGGTCAAGTTATCGCTCCATCTCTTTCGGGGGCGCCCCACGCTCCTACGACCCAGTGGTGACTTGTCACGAGTAAGCCTTACAATTCTCCGGTCATCCATTCTGTTAATATGTTCGTTCCATTCCGCCTCCCTGCTCAGCACCCAGTCATTTATGTTCTCTACCTTGCACATTCTTCGTATGTTTTCGCTCCTCTCTCTGTCGTAAAGTGTCTTGCCAGTTATCCTTCGTAGTACCCTCATTTCAGTTGTTTCCAGTAGTTGTTTCGTTTTCGATGTATCGGGCCGGGTTTCAGCGCTATATGCCATAATTGGTCTAACAACTTAATATATTCTGGACTTGGTTTCCGTTCCGATATTTCTGTTTCTCCATATCGTGTCATTCAGGCATCCAGCTATTTTGCTGCTTTCAGTGTTTGTTCTCTTACTTCGGCCTCGACGTCACCGTATCCTGAAATCGATATGCCGAGGTATTTAAACTTCATTTCCTGCTGTACTATTTTACCATCAATTTCCAGTTTACATCTCAATGGTATCTTTGATGTTGTCATACATTTTGTTTTCGAGGCTGATATGGTCATATTAAAGGATTTTGCGGTGCAGTTGAATCGATGTAACAATCGCTGCAGATCGTCTTCACTTTCCGCCAACAGAACTGCATCGTCAGCGTAGCAAAGAACTTTAACATCCCGATCTCCCATCCTATATCCTCTAAACAAACGCACAGCATTTATTATCTCGTCCATTATGATGTTAAACAAGAGTGGACTTAGGGAGTCCTCTTGTCGGATATCACGTCCCACAGGTATTAGCTCGCTGAGGTTTCCATTTATTTTAGCTCGGATTTGATTCGATGTGTATATATCTTCTATTGTTTTAATTATGTTGTGAGGAATTTGTCTATTATAAAGAAGATGCACGACATCCCTCAATTGTACACAATCGAATGCCTTTTGTAGATCAATAAAGCACAAATATGCCGGTTTATTGTATTCTATGGATTTTTCTGTCACCTGTCTTATGACAAATACCGCATCCGTGCATGGCCTTCCTGACCGGAAGCCTTGCTGTTCGTCTTCCAGTGATGTGAGGCTGTTAATTTTATTCAAATTCAAATTGGTGATCCAAAAATTCTATATTCAGATGATTAAATGGTGGTATCAGGATCAAAAACAGGAAATGATACTATGTCAGTTCGCCGACGTTTCGGAAATGTATTTTTCCATCTTCAGGGCTCTACAAAAGAATATGGAGCATATAATGAAAAATTCCAAAAATGTAAATATACAAAAAACAAACAAGCAAGAATGACAGACTAAGACAAATTTTATAATTACAGTGTAAATGTGTAATACTAAACAAAAACAAAAATAAGCATAGAAAAACAGCCGAAAAGGTGAAATCAACATAAATAATCAGCAATAAAGTTGAAGATTTTTGCGAAAGTGAAATTTACTTACATACTTAACAATTGTATCCTCCCATTATCCTCTATATAAACAAAATAGTTTCCAAATCTCATATATTTTGTGTGGAAAGAAATTGTCAGACCGCAGTGAAACATAAACAAAGTAATAATATGGAGAGACATACGCCGACACACGGAGGTGGAAATAATACAAGAGCTCTCGATTTCTTAGGTGGAAAAACTCGAAACAAGTGTTCACATGTTAACGGAAGGCGATGAAAACTTTACAGGGTGTTTATTCATTCTCAATAAGGGAAAATATATTCGGCTTAGATGTTGGATATCCGATCTTGAATTAACTGAATTATTAACAGCTATCTGTAACATCTCATACATTAGTCGATTCACTAAGTATGGTTCCCTATTTAGAACTTCGACGCTTTCAAAGTCGAAACTGTGTCCCATGTCAACGCAATGCTCAGCTAAGGCTGTTCTTGGGTTGGAGATGGGCAAACGGACAGATCTCATGTGTTCTTGGACTCTCGACTTTAAATAACGTGAAGTTTGTCCTACATAAACACTAGAACAATCCGAACATTTTATCCTGTACACTATATCAGAAAGCATAGTAGTGGGTGTGGGATTCTTGATGGCACTGAAAAAAAGTCTTCCAATTGTATTCGAGCTCCTAAACGACACCTTAAGATTTTCTCTCTTAATGATGTTTGAGAGTTTTTCTGAGAGACCTCTGACATACAAAAGGGTGTCATATTTCAAAATAGGGTGCGTGAACCCTCCGGACGAAGAGATGGGAGGTTGAGGAGGCTTGACTGGTTCTCCCAAAATTCTGTCAATCAAATGAGTTGGATAATTGTTACTCACTAAAACCGATTTAATATATTTAAGGTTTTTTTCATGATATCTATTGTCTGACAGATTCAAAGCTCTGAGCTTTAAATTTTTAATTATATTAATTTTGTGAATCATGGCATGATGGGAAAAGAAACCTATATATCGTCCAGAAAAAGTAGGCTTCTGATACCAATCAGATTTCCTGTTTTTGATCCTGATACCACCATTTAATCATCTGAATAGTTAATTTTATTCGTTATTACCCTTGTTGTTAGTTTAAGGGTGGTGTTTAAGAGATTCATTCCTCTGTAGTTCGACGGTTGTTTTTTGTCTCCCTTTTTGAACAAAAGAATGGTTGTACTAGTGCGCCATTCGTCGGGTATTTTGTGATGACAAAGAATTTTTTGAATCAGCTTTGTCAACTCCTGTGTGAGGCGCTGGCCACCGTATTTAAGTAGC
Source organism: Adalia decempunctata (assembly GCA_951802165.1). Lineage (NCBI taxonomy): Eukaryota > Metazoa > Arthropoda > Insecta > Coleoptera > Coccinellidae > Adalia > Adalia decempunctata. The sequence continues at coordinate 31,440,418 of OX637701.1, read as the reverse complement.
TCATTTGGGATGCCATCTGGTCCTGGACTTTTTCTGTTCTTGATTTTCTGAAGTGCAGTAATGATATCTTGGGTTTCAATTTGTATATTCTCGCCTACAACTACTGCGGGTGTTCTCCATTCGATCTCGGTATTCTCCGCTCTGAAAAGCTCACTGAGGTAATGTATCCACTTTTCGTTGGTTATGTGGGTTGTTTCCACCAGCTCATTGACTTCCTTTCTTTGTGTTCGAATTAGTCGCCAAATTTGTTTCTGTAATCCGTAGAAGTCTTTTTCCATTCGTTTAAAAAAAATTTCCCAATGATGACCTTTCAACTCTCTTACACGTGTTGTGGTTTCGTTTCTAATTCTTTTATATCCTTCATATGATTCTGGAGTTCTGAGTGTTCAATAATTTAGGTATGCCTTTCTCTTCTCCTTACATTTATCCTTGATTTCTCGACAGAACCAAGGAGTTTTTGTGGTTCTATTTCCCCTTGAAATTATGTAAAGTGATTATTATGTAAAGTGAATTAATATAAATTCAACCGTGTCGAGTTTATAAAATTCCAAGAGGATGTTGTTTAGATAGAAACATCGCCACAGATTATCAGGTATCGTATTATTTTTCATAAGTTTCAATTTAATAAGTAGTTTGTATCGAGATTCATCATTCATATCCGAATTTTGTATTTCATCGACATTCAACTTCAATATGGACCGGTAACTATGAATTTTCAATAGAAACTGTGCGTATGAAATCCTCCTTGGTGTTCAATTTTATCTCCCACATTCGTGGGATTTCATTATTGAAATATCTCGACAAAGTTGATAAATATTGTGACAACATTGTAAACTCGTTTAAAGACCATAGAAGGAATAATATTCAATGATATTTAATTCAGAGACGCATTCAGATTATTCTTGAAATCAATAATTTTTTCGACAAATTTCTCCGGGTAAAATTGGAAATAACTCGAAAACGACGCGTTTTATTGAAAAAAATAGAAATACTTTTAGTTTCTTAAATGATTGATTCTTTCGAAAATATGAACCGTTTATCTTTTTAAAGTGGTTTTATTGTGTTTTATCGTCTATTGATGAGTCGACTACCCTGTAACTTTTATACTAGTTAAGATATTGAATATGTTTCGATTGAGAAATATGCACCATGAATAGAGTAAAAACTCAACCAAAATTCAGTTCATTCGAAATAACGGTTCCGAAGATATAAACAGAAAAGTGTTTTTTCATGGATTTTCGACACCCTGTATCTCCCAAACCAAACCGAATTTTGAAAAATGGTATGGGAAAAAAGTGTTTCGTTTGATGAGAGGAATCTACAGTTGAAATATATGTACAAGTCAAATACTCACCCTGTATATATGAACATTCATCCGCAGATCAAACAGTAAAATAAAGCATCAATTATTTTTTTATCCTCGAGTTGTTAGCTTGGTGAAACGGAAATATGTAATACAATCGAACACTCACATGAAGTGCGCCAGGCAACAAATCGGTTATCGTTGAATTATTGACAGTGGCGTAGCAATAAAAACAAGTGTAACAAAAAATATCTTTTACGACTCAACATTAAAGACAAACAAAACAAAAAGTTCAAATTCAAGTCACTTCGAAATTGTTGAAAAATGCAAGCGATCTAATTTCTCTATCTGTCTGTATTAAATAAGAATATTTATTGCTTAAGCCAGATATCTATATCAGATCTAGTATTCATTGTCGTCGGGCACTGTGCAATTCTGATCATCTCCATTAACATTCTAGGCTTGTTCTTTGTGCAGCGATCCAGAACAGCTATGATCCGATATAAATGTCACCTATCGTTTCGCCCACAACTTTCATCTTCAGGGTAGGAGGTTGTACCACGACGAATGACTGCTCCGAATTGTGGATGTTACTGGATCTATCACTGTGTTTATAACCACAACCCCACCATCTGCGTAGCCGGTCGGTTCATCCCCTACGCTTAGGTTTATTTTTAACATTGCAGATCGCTGGCAACCAAGTACTATGAACAAATCTATTCAGAGATTGAGTTCGCAAAACTGTATGAAAAACTTTCATTTTACAGCAGAAAACATTTCTTCTATTGGAAAATGTATGGATAAACCCCAGATATGCTGGCCTTTTTCGTTACCAACGAAGTCCACATGAGTTTTAACTTTGTTGTATCGAATATGAAAAAAAATAAAAACATGAATATAGGAATCAATTACTCATGAGTACACTACAACTCTAGCTTTAGGTATGTATCTATAGAATACATTATGACTTCATGAAGTTCATTAGTAAGAATTAAGAGACCCCCTGAAACTTGTTCTACGAAGTTTGAACCATGTAGAGATACTCACTCACCAGACAGTCTGTAAGTATCTATTTTTGAGATTATGCAAAGTAATTGAATATTATTAGATATTTGTGTTCCGGGGAATATTCGAGAGAGAAATTGATGCAAATAATCCAATTATTCTCGACCGTAAAGAATATGAGAATGGTAGGAAGTCGTTCAGTGTTCACAAACCATATAGGTAAAACTCAGAATAACAACGGCATTAGTATTCTATGCCCATTCTAATCCCACGTTCCTTTTCTATTTGTCCTGCCTTTCAGGACATTTCAATTCCCCTTGGTTTCTCGATTGTGCACTGAATTATACAAAATCACGCTTAAAGAATAACAACAACCTTTACAATTCGTAGTGAAGTGGTGAATATCGTCGGTCCACCTGAAAGGAGGAATGTTTTATGGATGGCCATTGAACCCTAAAACGTTTTCTTTTCTTGTTAAATCGATGAATATTTGATCGGAATCTATTTTCACGTTGGTGTTAAACTTAGTTCCAGAAATTTAAATCGAAATAATTTATTATTCAAGAAATTGATCTTTTGCTGATTCTTGCAGACTTTCAGTCCATTTTTTCAGGCAGGTATACAGTAGGAATGAAAATAACGCGCAAAAGTCATATTTTCAGTTTAAACTGTTTCTTAAAAAAATCTCCAACTGGTCAACTTTCATTCAAGATAAAAGTTTACATGTATAGAGTGGGCAAAATGCGTTGTCTACTGAAGGAATCTCAGGAACTATAGCAGCTGAGTGAAAACTTTTAACACATTCTCGAACTCTTTCTTGAATCAATCTGAAAACAGATCAGTTCATAGATTTTAAGTTATGAATGAAGATTAAGAAATTGTCATTTTCAATAATGCTGAAAAACTCGCTTGTTTGAACTCGTATTAGAAATCTGTTGTTAAAATCTACAGGCACTTTTTCAGGATTAATTCAAATATAATATTATCATTGAGTTTTGATATACATAGAGGCACAACCCAGTTCAACGATTTGATGCACACATTTTTGGCAGTTTACTTGCCAATTTGCCAACTCAAGTGGCGGCACATAGTACCTACTAAAGGAACTATAATCGTCCGATCCATTTTGTCTCTACTCATTTATAGAAATCTGTAGGAGATTATGTCATTATCCTGCTGCGGTGACGCAACCCGGTGGTGTACTTTGAAAATGATATCTTCACTAGTTCTTTTCTCTCAATTCTTTTGACAGCTGCCATAATTTTTTCCGCTGGATTCTGGGTTTTTTAGCCAAGAATGGTTTCAATCAACTAGGTTCGAAAATGTATCAAGTCAAATTCAATTGTATCCGGTCATTCGTAAACACGATATCACAGAATTTTATCAATATCGCTCAATCGAAATCATAGAAAATGCTAGCGAATTATTGGAACAAAATTTTAGTTAATCCAACCTATCTTTTAAGACAATTTTCGGCTCATAATTTGAGCAAAATGATAACCCTTTTGCCCATTGGGACAAGATCGTTAAATAACTGAAACTCAGAAGGTCTTATAATCAGACATATATTGCAATTTGAAGTGTAAACATAATAAACTGATATTTATGATGAATTTTCAGTCAGTTTGTCTCTAGAATTGTCCAATTTCTAAGACAAATTAACCAATAACTCGCTCCCACTGAGAGATGAATAGACGATCGCAAACCACATGCCTGATGTCAGAAGCGCTATATGTGACAGTTTACAGCTGGATGAATATAGAGGCCCTAATGTACATAAAGTTAGCCAAACAACTTTCGCGAATCAAACTCGGAATAGCTCAAAATTTTGCCGTTATTTATCCGTAATTTATCCGTGAAAAAATAAATTTTGCCGCTCTCATATTTAAAAAGATATCGGGTGTGTCGCTAAGTTGATATAAAGTTGGCGACACAACTTTTCAAAAAATGGTTTCAGCACAAAACAAAATAGCTCATCTTTTTCAGTGATTTATCCGTAATTTATCCGTGAAAAAATAAATTTTGCCGGTCCCATATTTAAAAAGATATGGGGTGTGTCGCTAACTTGATATCAAGTTGGCGAAACAACTTTTCGAAAAATGGTTTCAGCACGAAACAAAATAGCTCATCTTTTTAAGTGATTTATCCGTAAATTATCCGTGAAAAAAGAAAATTTGTATCAATCAAGGTTTTGAAGAAAAATGACAAAATCTGATTGATCGATCAGCAGCCGACGGAAAATGATTTTTGCATTTTTCTCGAAAACTACGCAAGCAATATTGTTGATATTTGAAAAGACGATGTAGCTTTTCATCTTTGATTTATCCGTGAAGAAAAAAATTTTGCCGCTCTCGTTTTTAAAAAAATATCACGTGCGCTGGTATGTGTACATCAAATTACCAGGTGACATATTGAAAAATATGAGAATATTGGTTTTAATCCAAGGGTACGTTTGTTATAACGGATTATTATAGTCTTCCATGAGAACGGAATCTCTGTAGAGGTATGATATGAACTTATATATGAAGCCATTGTCTAACAGTCTTTTTATTAGGAGTTGTATACGAATGTTTGTTGTTGGAAGATTGTTGGAGATATAGAGTTTGGAAAGGAGATCATTTTTACCCTCGACCAATATCATAAGAGGTATGAACTTTCTTTGAATTTTGTGAACAATGCCTTATGGTGTTTTATTAGGGTCCAAGTGTCGGCCATCTAGGCATCCAAGAGTCGGCCATCTAGACATCCAAGTGTTGGGCATACTAGTGACTGCCATACAAGTATCGGATATACAAGTATCTGGCATCCTAGTATCGGATATACAAGTATCTGGCATCCACGTACCACCCATCCTGGTATCGGATACACAAGTATCTGGCATCCTAGTATCAGATATACAAGTATCTGGCATCCACGTACCACCCATCTAAGTATCAGGCATCCACATATCTGGCCTCGTATGCTCTCGCTAGCTTAATCTTGACATCAGCATGCATCTTCGCGAAGGCCTGTTCCCGGTCTTTAGTCAAGGCCGATCTGTCGAAATGAATTTGATCAGGGCAGGTGTTTTCACCCTTTAACGAAACTTCCCTCCCAAAAACAATAAAATTTGGGGAGTGACCGGTTACTTCATGTTTTGAGGAACGAATAGCTAACCTAACCTGGTTCAAGTGTTTATCCCAACCTCTCTGATCTTCCGAGAGATATGACCTCAACATGGTTTTGATAACCCTATTAATTCTCTCGACCGGATTGGCCTGGGGATGATATAGGGCGGTATACTGAATATCAACATTATTAAATTTTAAGAATTTAACAAATTCCTTAGAGCGAAACTGAACACCATTATCCACAATGATAGAATTAGGACATCCAAAAACCGGAAAAACATGTGAATCCAAAACCTTTATAATAGCCGAGGCCGTGGCGGTGCGTAGAGGAAAAAGCAAAGGAAACTTGCTGAAACAATCAGCGGCAACAAAAATATATTGGTTCCCTGAGCGAGACCGGGGCAAAGGACCAACTAAATCAGCAGACATGAGCTCGAAGGGTCGAGAAATTGAGACCTGTTTGGACAGCATGAAACCAGGAGGTTTTCTTTGCTCAGGTTTGATGGCATGACAGGTAGTACATCGACGGATGAATGAGGCTACGTCGTATTTCATTTTGGGCCAATAATAACGCTCTGCCAACTTATTATAGGTCTTATACACACCAACGTGGAGAAGAGATTCATGGACGCTCCTTATCAGAGCTCTTCGTTGGGGGCGGGGGACAACTTCTCTCCAATAATCGGAAGGAGATGCCAATTCGGGAATACGCGGAGTTACATTCTTGAAAAGCTTTCCCTGATCAATCTGCCATGGTAAAATTTTTTTTTAAAGTAGGGGGGGAATTGTAACGTGATTATTTCGCTCCCTGAATCAAAACAGCATTTTCGCTGTTGGATAGTTTACACCATTTGCGGAGTTGCCGGTTGATTCATGGCTTGTGGTGGAGGCGGCTGTGGTATTGTGTGCGGTCATAGAAGTAGGAAGGAATTGTTTGACAATTGGCTGCTCTGTGAAAGCGATGTAACCTCTTTTTGGAGAATTTTCGGAAAAATTGTGGAAGAGAAAAAGCTGAATTGAATGTAAATTATTGTTCTGGAAGTTTTATTTGGAATCATCCTCGTTGTAGGCGATTATAATTTCAATTTGGTTAATTCCCTGGATAATATAGAGAATATTGGTTTTAATCCAAGGGTACGTTTGTTATAACGGATTATTATAGTCTTCCATGAGAACGGAATCTCTGTAGAGGTATGATATGAACTTATATATGAAGCCATTGTCTAACAGTCTTTTTATTAGGAGTTGTATACGAATGTTTGTTGTTGGAAGATTGTTGGAGATATAGAGTTTGGAAAGGAGATCATTTTTACCCTCGACCAATATCATAAGAGGTATGAACTTTCTTTGAATTTTGTGAACAATGCCTTATGGTGTTTTATTAGGGTCCAAGTGTCGGCCATCTAGACATCCAAGTGTCGGCCATCTAGACATCCAAGTGTTGGGCATACTAGTGACTGCCATCCAAGTATCGGATATACAAGTATCTGGCATCCTAGTATCGGATATACAAGTATCTGGCATCCACGTACCACCCATCCTGGTATCGGATACACAAGTATCTGGCATCCTAGTATCAGATATACAAGTATCTGGCATCCACGTACCACCCATCTAAGTATCAGGCATCCACATATCTGGCATCCAAGTGCCTGGCATATGAGTGCTTAGCATCCACGTTATAAGTACTATCGACGTCTCTACTTCAGGACATTTAGTGGTTGAGGTAACTAGTGCTTGGCACTGGGTTTAGTTTATAATATATTATTGTACAAAGTGAATAACTGATAGCAGGGGAGACCTTTCAATCACCGCTGGCTCCTTTCATTTATATTTAACTTTTATCAGACTCATAATTGAGTTTATTATAGTGGCAGATTGCCTAATTTACATTTTTACCTTTGTACCAGTTAATTTGATACTGGATTGTGATTTTTCGATACTGTTCATAATTACTATAGGCGTAAGTGTAAACGTTTGTGAACTGAGGTGGATACTAACTGGCCAGTTATTACAACCACGGTACTTGAACTCCTTTTCCCATTTATAACTTGATTTAGTGATATTTAATCAAGTTCAGCAATTTTGTGGAGTTTTGTTTCGCTGAATATACCTATCAACTACTGCAAATCTAATTTTACTTTTTCATTAATATTGTTCAATTAGTTTAATTTTAAATAAAGGGGTTGACATTGAGTATCAGTTGTCTTATTGCTATTCTGGTAGGGGAGTACGCAATTTTGTGGACAGGCGAATTCTCTACCTGGCGCCCATTCATAAACTTACATTTTTTTAACTCACTCCCATCTTCACTGAGTTTAGCCGCGAGCCTGATTTGCCAAGTGACCAGGCTTACTCAAGTCGACACGTCACAAGTTGGCGAAACAACTTTTCAAAAAATGGTTTCAGCACAAAATAAAATAGTTCATCTTTTTAAGTGATTTATCCGTAAATTATCCGTGAAAAAAGAAAATTTGTATCAATCAAGGTTTTGAAGAAAAATGACAAAATCTGATTGATCGATCAGCAGCCGACGGAACATGATTTATGCATTTTTCTCGAAAACTACGCAAGCAATATTGTTGATATTTGAAAAGAAGATGTAGCTTTTCATCTTTGATTTATCCGTGGAGAAAAAAATTCTGCCGCTCTCGTTTTTAAAAAAATATCACGTGCGCTGGTATGTGTACATCAAATTACCAGGTGACATATTGAAAAAATGATTTCAGCAATCAACAGATAATGCAATTTCTTTAAATGATTTATCCGCAAATTATCCGTGAAGAAAAAAACATCGCCACTCTTGTATTTAAAAAAATATTGGGTGTTTCGCTAACTTTATATCAATTTGACGAAACAACTTTTCGAAAAATGGTTTCAGCACAAAACAAAATAGCCCATTTTTTTGAGTGATTTATCCGTAAATTATCCGTCAAAAAAGAAAATTTGTATCAATCAAGATTTCGAAGAAAAATGACAAAATCTTATTGATCGATCAGCAGCCGACGGAACATGATTTATGCATTTTTCTCGAAAACTAGGCAAGCAATATTGTTGATATTTGAAAAGAAGATGTAGCTTTTCATCTTTGATTTATCCGTGAAGAAAAAAATTTTGCCGCTCTCCTTTTTAAAAAAATATCACGTGCGCTGGTATGTGTACATCAAATTACCAGGTGACATATTGAAAAATTTTAATTTTTTTCAATGATTTATCCGTAAATTATCCGTGAAGAAAAAAACATCGCCACTCTTGTATTTTGAAAAATATCGGATGTTTCGCTGAATTGATATCAAGTCAACGAAACATCTAATATTTTTTGAAATGAGAGTGGCCATGTTTTTTTCATCACGAATAATTTACAGATAAATCATCGAAAACAATTAATTTATCTGTTGATTGCTGAAATAATTTTTTTCGATATGAGCTATTTTATTTTGTGCTGAAACCATTTTTTGAAAAGTTGTTTCGCCAACTTGAAATCAACTTAGCGACACACCCCATATCTTTTTAAATATGAGAGCGGCAAAATTTATTTTTTCACGGATAATTTGCGGATAAATCATTTAAAGAAATTGCATTATCTGTTGATTGCTGAAATCATTTTTTCAATATGTCACCTGTCAATTTGATGTACACTTATCAGTGCACGTAATATTTTTGTAAAAACAGGAGCGGCAAAATTTTTTTCTTCATGGATAAATCAAAGATGGAAAGCAACATCTTCTTTTCAAATATCAACAATATTGCTTGCGTAGTTTTCGAGAAAAATGCATAAATCATGTTCCGTCGGCTGCTGATCGATCAATCAGATTTTGTCATTTTTCTTCAAAACCTTGATTGATACAAATTTTCTTTTTTCACGGATAATTTACGGATAAATCACTTAAAAAGATGAGCTATTTTATTTTGTGCTGAAACCATTTTTTGAAAAGTTGTTTCGCCAACTCGATATCAACTTAGCGACACACCCCATATCGTTTTAAATATGAGAGCGGCAAAATTTATTTTTTCACGGATAATTTGCGGATAAATCATTTAAAGAAATTGCATTATCTGTTGATTGCTGAAATCATTTTTTCAATATGTCACCTGGTAATTTGATGTACACATACCTGCGCACGTGATATTTTTTTAAAAACGAGAGCGGCAAAATTTTTTTCTTCACGGATAAATCAAAGATGAAAAGCTACATCTTCTTTTCAAATATCAACAATATTGCTTGCGTAGTTTTCGACAAAAATGCATAAATCATGTTCCGTCGGCTGCTGATCGATCAATCAGATTTTGTCATTTTTCTTCAAAACCTTGATTGATACAAATTTCCTTTTTTCACGGATAATTTACGGATAAATCACTTAAAAAGATGAGCTATTTTGTTTCGTGCTGAAACCATTTTTCGAAAAGTTGTTTCGCCAACTTGATATCAAGTTAGCGACACACCCCATATCTTTTTAAATATGAGACCGGCAAAATTTATTTTTTCACGGATAAATTACGGATAAATCACTGAAAAAGATGAGCTATTTTGTTTTGTGCTGAAACCATTTTTTGAAAAGTTGTGTCGCCAACTTTATATCAACTTAGCGACACACCCCATATCTTTTTAAATATGAGAGCGGCAAAATTTATTTTTTCACGGATAAATTACGGATAAATAATGGCAAAATTTTCAGCTATTCCGAGTTTGATTCGCTAAAGTTGTTTGGCTAACTTTATTTACATGAGGCCCTACATCATCACGTGCCGCTACTGACCGTGTTGACAACTCGTGATGAATGAAAACTTGTCTAGGTCCTAGGAGCCCGCATATTCATTTGGCCGTCAACTGTCAAATAGCGCTGCCAACAGGAATGCGATGCGTAAACGGCATTCCATCTCTCAGTATGAGAGATGGGTGGTTAGTAAATTTGGCTTTGCCTGTGGATGAATCTAGAGACCAGTTGGAGCTGTAAGTCCTTGTATGACAGTACCTATCAGGATCCTAACCTAACATTTTGATGGCAAGGAATTTTGTGTGAGATGAATGAATTTTGTTGTTGATTGGTTATGGTTAAACTGATATTTTCTAGGTCTCTGAGGAGGCCTAGACGTAATAATTCACATTTCATTATTTTATTTCAATAGTTTTTCTTTGAATTTCATTTTTCCGCCATCTTCGAACCGCGAAATTTCCCTAACGTTTGACTTTTGGCTCATCATTCATGAAACAAACTACCCTTCATTTTGAACAAGGAATACCTTCTTAAATTTTTCGGACTTTTGGTTTTTCAAAAAACGCCATTGAATTCTACGTAAAAGAAGTGCTTTAGGAAAATTGGTTTGAAAAGGAAAACGTTTACCAAAAACACACTATTAATAGTAGATTAATATCGATATGGTGTTTTCACCTACAGACACCAATATCCGTCTATTAGCAGCACGTATAGTTTATAGTGAAAACGGGTTACAGTCCACTTAGACCTTAAGGTCGCCGTTTAGAGCGCGTAGGAAAACTCATCCGATAGAGGCGCCACCGTCCATTTTATGAAATATCTCCATAGAACATACATTATCACTATAAGTTCTATGAATATCTCTCTGATTATGAATGGAATGTAATTTCCAAAATAGGTACACCGCCAGGTAGCACCTCCGCAGCAGGATAATTTCATACCGGTTTCTGGCTTGTCAGCCGTCATCAGTGCCATATAATCCCATACCACGGTAGCAACCAACTGAAACGGCAAAACTAATATTACTCCCTAGCAGCAACAATCGAGTACAGGTACAGTGTTCCATATAGCGGGCAAATGTCTACGCTTCATCCCAGAGGTTCCTTCTTATAAGAACTTGCGAAACTCCGTAGGGAAAAATGAGTACGTAAAGATATAGTTTTTGAAGGGACCTCTGAGATGAAGCGTAGACATTTGCCCGGTAGGTGGAACACTGAATGAACAATGAATATATAAATATAACCTTAAAACTAAATGGTATTTTTTTCAAGTGATGCACTTTGAACATGAAAACGTCCTCAATTATCACATACGATTACCATCGTGTGAATCTGTATACCAGCAGTACATTAATTTAATCTTTTATTGATACATTTTTGAACGATCAATTATAGGAGCATACAGCCTGGAAGTTCTGGACCGATAATGAAAAATATCGTTAATGATTAAAAAGCATGTTCCTTTCCAAAGTTCAATATGAATATTCGCTAGACCACTTAATGAATGTATCTATTTTATATCTATTTATATTTGTGAACATAAACCTCACCCTTAGAAATCCGCCAGTGATTCGACGACAGAACGTTATGATAGCGAAAATTACAAGCGAGCAGCCTGAAGTGCTTTATTCCGATTGAAACATACACTTATTTCCTCAAACGGAATCGAAGATAGAATTGAGGGATTATTTATCTTCCAAGAAAGATTGCAGCGGAGCTAATAGATTTCGAAGAATATGAAACTTCATTGCTATAGCTATACTCCATTCACTTTTATTAAATCACATAGGAGGTCATGGTTTCGTTTTCAGGAGTTGGTGCACCTGATGAAAAGTCAGTGCGCACATAGAAAATATCGTTAATGACAAAACGACGTTGCCAGTTTCTTTGTTTACATCAAAGTAAAAGTATCAAAGATATTCCACATTTTGTTAGGTTTACAAATTGTTCGACAAAATGCCGAAAGTTCTCGACATAAATCAAAGGCGAAGTATCAGGAAGTGCTATTTTGCATTGAAATCTGCAACTGCAGAAAATATTTTGATGCCATCCTTTCTTCTTTAAATAGTGTAGTGGAGGATACATGTAGTAAGTATTTTAATTTCTAATTCTATTATAAAACTTCATAATATTGAGGTGAGTATAATATACTCTTTTTTTGCTTATGGAACTGAAGAGACACAACTCTCATCAAAAGAGCCCCAGGTTGCCAACACCTGCGGATATGCATCTGAAGCAAGCTTTGAAAAGTATTTGATCACTGTGAATATCCATCATCCAGTCTACAATGCAGTTGCAGTTATTTCCATAGGACAATTTATTTATAGAGGGCGTTTTCTGATGAGGTTTTTCCATAAGCTCTTGTATGATACGCAGTACGGTATGGCACCCCATTGCACCAACCCAGCTTACTTTATTTTGTGTCTAAATTTAATATGTATTTGCTCTTAATCGACAGAATATATTATATCTAGTGCTACTTCTTTCGAAAGAGTCACAAGCTTTTAATGCTGTGAGGGCCCTATAATGTGGAGGAGTTTGTGTCTTATTTTAGAACAGGTGAATGATAAATGTGAAGCATATGTTTGATCTATTCCATTTTATTTGTACAAACCTACTGTGGTAGTGATGTATGAATATTTTTTTAACTAATAAATTACTATACAGTCAGAATATTTTACTCCTTGTTCATAAGATCAAATAAATGAAATGTATATCTATAAAACTTTCAGGAATTGACATTCTTGCTTATTAATTTATAATCAAAACTCAGTTACTATTGCATTGAAATTATTAGTTTCTCTGTAAACAAATTCGTTAATTTAGTTATTATGTTTATTTTCTTGTTGATGAATGAATAAAGCTGTTATTTATTGGAAATAAAGAAATACATATCAGAAATAGAAATGTTATGCACCCTCACAATCATATCACATACAATATCATGATGGAAACAAAGCACATCGATAAATCTTTACAATCATAAATCTAAAAACTCCTTTATATGTAGAATATTGTTCATAATTTTCTGTTGCGTTCTCCAAAATCAAAATGAAATATAATTAAGAATAGGTATCTTGTTGTAATTCAGGTTATGTTGGATTGGTTTTAGTTGAAGGGAGTTAGGGGCAGCAATTTCCCAGAGAGACTTTGTTAGTATTTATGGCGGCGCTACTGCAAAAAAACGCCAAAGATTTATTCGAGTCTCTTCTGGAAGCTGTCACAAGCCAGTACCCAATCTGAATGGCTCATATTCTTAATTATACATCAATAAATAATGTTTAAAAGTGTTCTGACAGGTTTCATGTACCTGCGGTGCCTAGCTCATTCGCCATTTTGCAACAATATTATTTTATTTACCATTCCCACCCAAACCATTATCGACGCCCCTGGCCTAATAATAATTCGAAAGGAGGATAATATTCGAGTGAATTCTATGTCAAATACAATATTCCATAGATATATGATGTGGAATAATCAAATTATAGGTAATAAAATGGTTTATGTTCGACTGCTTCATAAACACTTGATTCATGAATTCGTTTAGCGTCCAGAATTGACTACTTTATTGGACACCACTTTATTGGACACCACTTTATTGGACTCAACTGTCACAGTCTTCTCTCGATTTTGCAATTTTCTTCGTTTCACACCACATGTTATAGGCCGCATACAAATTTTCATAAGCACTTTTAGTGGGTAGGAGAGATTCTTTGGCACTTGCGGCTAAATTATTCACGCTTTCCTCTTCCGAACTATCCATTTTTGGGATTATTATGACGTTTGTCACAGAATTAACGAAGTAAACAACTTTTTTCAGTGAGGTTGCTAAGGTCGCTGATGGTTACTAAGGTAAGATAAGCAAAAGCACACTCAAAGTATTTCTTGAAATAAAGCGACGAATATATTAATTTCAGAAAATAAAATGTCTGCATTGCAGTCAAACATAAAGCTTTGTATGCAAACTCGTACATAATTAGGCTTATGGACTTGCCCAAATTATTGGCCTCGCTCGCTTTGCTCGCTCTGCCAAAAATTTTGGACTCGTCCATAAAGACCTAATTTATGTACTTGTTACATAAATAGCTATTATTTCCAAACATACGATAACAACGTCAGTTCTCGACTGACAGGATCATCGAAAAGTTCTATTTCTCCGCCTAGGCGGAGAAATATTTACTTTTCCCTCCGGCGCACAGTGGGGCAGAATGCCTTAAAACCTGGCATTAAATCAAAAATTAAAAATGCATATTTCCATACCGTCATATGTCGAAGCGACAGATTACTACCGTAGGCGACAAAAAAGCACAATACTAACCCTTCCTGATCCCCACTGCGCTCCCGACAGCTCTTCTTTGTAGCCATTTTTTGGCCAAGTCGAGACGACTGCAAAATTTTTCCGTAATTGCTGTAGTTTTACAACGTTACTCTGTTAACAGATCACTATTGTTACGAGTTTTTTTGATGGCAGCTTCAAGTTCAGGTATGTGTAGATAATTTAAGAACTTTGGATGAATAAAAACTTACATAGAATAATAATGAATTCTTGTTGATGTTGTCTATGATTGAATCTTTAAATTTTTATCGTATTCTCAGAATCATGAAGGTTTTCAGTTATGTTCCAAGGCCGTCCAAAGTTTGATATTTACATTTTTGCGAAGCTTTATCCATGCTCATTTTAGAATCATGAAAATTTGTTGCCCATATTTTGCCTTTTTTCAGAAAAATCAATTTTAGACAGCGAGGTGGGCACTCATTGATAATCGATTATTTCTTTAAAATTTATTTCTCCTTCAGTAAAGACTTCGAGCGCAATGATTTTTGAAGGAAAAGAGCACATAGATATAATGAGGAGTTGCGGAACAGTTAAATTGAAAAAAAAATTGATTATTTTAACGAAGAAATGAAAAAAAAACGTACGAAATGTAATGCAGAGCAGGAGTAGGAGCTTCTGAAAAAAAATTTATATTTGAAGGGTGAATATGAGTCTCATTACACAAAAGCACGAAGAATGGTTGTACGTTTCCAAAATTACGAAAAAGAATGACTGGAAAGATCGAATTCGTTTCCTAGTATAACTGAGAAAAGGCTTGATCGTCCTGAAGTCACCTTTGATGATCGCTAAGAGAGATGAGAAAACAAAATGGTTTAAAACTAAAGAACTTTAGGATACGACTCACGTATCTGTATTGACATAACAACAAAGATGAGTCTAAGGTCAGAAGGGTAAGTACATGCATCAAAAATTCTTCATGAAATAACTTCTACGTCTCCAAAACGGGCCACTAAATATAGAAATGCCTTTATATCTTCGTTGGACTCACAACCAAAATCTATGCCTGGCTAAGATGCTCTAGAGTCTAGCTGTTTTGATAACAGCAAAGTTATCTCAACATCAATACCCAGGCAACACGAAGATATCCCAGAGAAATCCCTGCGACTTCTTTTTAGGAAGTTGTGACGCCTTTTGTGACTTCTTTGGGAGGTCGCTGGGAGCTCTATATCTCCTCCAAATGTCCGCCACAAAAGAGTTCCCAGAGAGCTCTTGACGATATCCTACGTGGATATTCTAAAACAAGCCACACTTAGAGTTCGCATATACCTCCCGCGGCGAGGACTTTGAGAACTTCTTATTAATCTCCGCATTGCGAGATGTATAAGATATTCTCGAACTGTTCACATTGCGAGATGTATAAGAAGTTCCTATACAGGTCGTATTGTGAGATGTATAAGAAGTTTCTACACATGCCGCTTTGCACAGGTAAATACAAGTCGTATTGCGAAATGTGAATGAAACATCAAAAACTAAGTCAGATTAGTCCGATTCCTATGATGAGAATCTGTATATCCGCTATATTATTGAATTGAATTACACAACAAACAGTGTTAAAAGTTATTTATTATTTTCGGCTGTAACAGAAGGTAAACTAAAACAAGCGAATAAGTTCGTCAATCTTTATTATCAACAAAAAAATTTTCAAAACATTATATTTCTTTCTTCCTCTGGGTACAATGTCCCAACCAATCTTGAGAAAAGACTCCTCTGTTGTCCTCCACGTATGCAGTGTTGCCATCCTCCGTACCTACAAGTTCGGAAAAAATCGGTAGATTTTTGGAAAAAAATACCTTTTCACATATTTCTTGTGTTATTCAAGTTGAGATACCATTTATCCGAGAATTGGGCAAGAAGGTTATTTTACGAATGAAGCAAAATTGAAAATGGATGTTTATTTACAAAATCAATGTTCGAAAACGGGAAAACCAATCTCTCGAACAAAAAATGAGTATTCTGTCAAAATAAATAGGTATTCAAAAAATTAACACCTATTGAAAACAGCTGATATGCTGAAAATAAACGTATGTACATCAAATTGCTTGAAAAAAATATAGATTTGTCAACGTATAGCTCAACTAATGTATCAAATTATGGTATGCTTAGGAAATCTTCAAAATAATATCGTAAGAGTCATGATTTCCTAGAATATCAGAACATACATTCACCCCATCAAATTTTGGTAGATTTATGTGCTTTTTTGTTAGATCGGTAGATTGAGAAGAAAATCGGTAACACTTTTGTAAGGTCAGTGATTTATACATTAATCAAAACGTGAATAAACAGTGTGTCAAGTTCTTTTGGAGCACAAATTGAACAAAGAGGATTTCAACAACAACATTTCAATGTCCATTCTGCATTCATATATCAGCTTGAAACAAAATGAGATATAATTCCAAACTGTTCCCGTGAAAGTTTCGAATGATCACAATTCTCATTGAAGTGTTTTCTTTTATTAATATTGGAATTGCAATAATGGTTTCCACAGGAACTTGTAAACCGTGCCTGTTAAGAATTATCAATAATATATTAGCTTGAATTTTGGGAATATTCGACTCATCATTCCTGTCAAATCTGTTGTGAAGTTATTACACTCATCCATATTCCTAATAGAAATAATTATCCTGATCACCAATATACCAAGTAGAAAATCGTTTAATGTGAATGTGAATTAATCAATTCCTTTATTGGTGGTTGAATTACTCGGATAACATAAATGGCGGTAAAAATGGTTACGGTATATGTCCTAATAGGTGAGAAAACTCCAGAATTTAATGAAAATAACACTTACTTGGAGCACAAATATCCTCATCGAAATTTCACACAATAACGAAAACGAACCTCGCACAGCACAGTAACACCGATAAACACAACACATCTAACTAATCTATCCACAAAACCCAATCTCGATGTCTGGCCGTCTTGGTAAACTCGCTGTTTATACAAGTTCGACTTGATAGAGAAATAGCGCCTGCGTGAACAGATTGACCTTGTCAATCGCATGGTGCGCTCTCCTCTCCAAGTTATCGCATTGAGTAGTCCCAAAGATATCGCATGGCGAGGTCTCCAAGATATCGCATGGGCACATCAGTGGGAAATTCGCTTAGTTACATCACATAGATATCTCTGGGACCTCGCGGTAGGAGCTCCTATAAAAGTCGCATTGTAACCTCTCAGAGATATCGCGGAGAAGTCTGTGTGTCCTGGGTATGGAGCTGTGAGGGATAGTGCTCTAGTGCTCTAGTGCTCCTCAAATATTCCCTTCGTACAAGACTGTCCAAGCAGCAAAGAAGCTCTGCTATCCAAATAATATATACGTGTTACAGAAACTGTTGCCTGCGTCAAGGGCAGATTTACGAGGGTGAGTGTACGGGGGGTAAATACCCCCCTCCCCAATGATTATCGAAGACCTTAGAAAAAGGTGGTGCACATACAATATTTCCTACATTGTGTACCTGATTTAATGGTTTTCAATCGTTATTACCCTCACTCAAGATCGTTATTAACCCTTCCATGAAAAACAGCTATATCCGCCCTTGGCTAGCGTCCCACTACAGGATTTGAGAAGAAGACTTGAAGTCATCAGAATATTCCAGTGTTTCCGATTTATCCGAATAATGAATCGAAATCATCATCCAAAAGGTCTTTAATTGTGTTATGATGTGTGATTACATTAATTCCGATGTTAATAAATATTTGTAGGATCCAAAATGCCTTTTACCTTTACCAATTAACATATAAAAATAATAATATATTGTATTTTCAAACTAAACAAACACCTAAATATTTAATGCCAGGTTTCAAGGTATTCTGCCCCACTGTGCGGCGGCGGGAAAAGTGTTGCTACGAAAAAGATTACTTGGTTACCATGAACATAGATGCATAGAATACAAAAACTTCCAATTCAAACGTCATTTTTATTTGATAAAGTTACAATATAAATGTACAATTTTCATTAATTTGAAAACGTTTGGAAATAAAATAGCATATTTCATTCGGAGAAGAAGTGACTTTTCGTGTCTCGCTATCAATTATAAACTCAAGCTCGCCACGAAAAGTGACACTTCTCCTCCTAATGAAATAATATACTATTCTCTATTTCAGTATCCTAACGAGTTCATTACAGTACTAAAAACAGTGCTGTAATGAATTCATTACAGCATCGTTTTCAGTTACATTTTTCGTTTTGTGGTTGTCAGCAATGACTTCCGATCCTTTTAAATTTCAGCAGACGTCAATTTGGAAATGTCAATTTTCGTGTTTCCTAACATTCACACCAACTGCCAAGATACAATATGAAAGTCACTAGGACCTATAATATGAATTTTTCATTGAATTTCACAAAATTTGACTGAAATAGAGAAAATATCGTCTAATACTCGTTGCAGAATGCAATTCCAACACTCATGCTTTCGAAAACTCGCTCCTTCGTCGCTCGTTTTCGAATTTCGCATTCGTATTGGAATAGGAGCCCATTCTGCAACTAGTTTTAGAATATACTAATATTTTATGCAAATTTCAAAAATTCATATCTTCTAAAATATAGCTTTTCGCAACTTGAGACTAGCACTGATCGATTTTTCATGGTAAAATGTACCTAGAAAAAAATTGGGAAAAAAATCCGTTGCTGGGCGTAAAGTGAACTTTCACCGAATGTAGAAAGGGCAATGATTTGGAACATAAAAATATTTTGAAAAACGTCATAACTTCGATACAGAGTGGAATGTGTCAAATTTGCGAGGCCAGAGTTGTGATTTTATAATTTTGAATGGAGTATACCTACTGATTTTGTGTCATCAAGCCTTGTATTTTTGTACGCCCAAACCGGACAGAAAAAGAACATATGTGAAATCAAACTCCAACATTGCGTACTGGCGTTAATAAAATCGACATTTTTGACTGTCGCGGAAAAATAAATAAAATATATGTTCTCCCCGTTTCCAATGCTGTTCTATCAGTGAAATTTTATGTTGAAATCCTTCAATCATGGACGAAATGATTCGGGAAAAAGAACATATGAATATGTACTCTGA
Organism: Adalia decempunctata; assembly: GCA_951802165.1. Lineage (NCBI taxonomy): Eukaryota > Metazoa > Arthropoda > Insecta > Coleoptera > Coccinellidae > Adalia > Adalia decempunctata. Next base: position 31,420,920 of record OX637701.1, on the reverse strand, counting down.
TGTTTGTCAACGCGAAAATCCTGCTGTCTCTCAGGGGGATGTTCTGCATATATTATTCAGAGAAAACAGAATAGTAATCCCACTTGATGGCAGAACTCGACGAGTCTTTCCGTGAAATTCCGAATTGGATGCAGGAAGGTTATATCCTTTTCATTTCTGGGGGATTGAATGTGCATCAAAACTGTTAGAGGGGAAATTCAATAAATTTTTTCATCATTTCCTTCATGTTTTGTCAATATGGAGAGCGGAATAAGTTTGCACAAATGGAAAGACATCGAGTTTGAATTCAAATAGACGGTGTGTGTTGAACAGAAAAAGGAACGAGACAATTATGGTGTATTGAAAATAGATCCACGGCCTTTGTCAAAGAGAAGAAAAAGGATGGATCACATATAATTTCTTCGTGAAATCATAAACATCTTGACCTTGAAAGTGATTTGTGAATGACCTGGTCTGATCTTGGGATGCTCAATAGCAGCCATGTTTCCCATAATATTAGAATGACAGGTTGTTACTCTTTTTCATGACTCATTGCTCTGGAAGGCCAGTTCTTCGTAGGTGTTATGTACCTTTAATTAATCACGGAAATTTTATGAGACTATTTCGCGAACAGAATAAAAGGTCAGAAACTGCATATTCGAGAAAAGTAAGGAAAAACTCATGTTGACGTCTACAATTTATATTTACCAGTTGTCAAACCGTTCGTACCTATAGTTCAATCACAGATTATTCTGTAGTTCAATCGTTGAAAATACCGAAGTTGTCAGACCAATCATAATTGACCATATTCACCGTCGCCATATTGTTGTGCGACAATACCAACTACGCAGTCGAGCACATGCGCGCGCAGTGCTTCAAACGCATGTTAATTTTGAAGCACTGCGCACGCATGTGCTCGACTGCGTAGTTGGTATTGTCGCACAACAATATGGCGACGGTGAATATGGTCAATTCAGAGACAGTTGGTGTTTTCGCGATAATACGAGCTGTCTCTGGACTGTGATTAGTCAGTTTTTGAAATGACTATTCCACTGAATAGTCAATATAATTCGTCAATTTATCAAAATGAAATAAAATTATCAGAACAAACTCAAATTATCAAAAGCTAATCAAATCATCGAAACAAAATCAAATCATCAAAATGAAATCAAATTATCAAATACTTATGTATTTATCAAAACAACACCAAATTGAAAACTTGGGTGGACTCAGAAAGGATTGGAGTTCTCAATGAAATAATTTTAATCGATTTCATTTCAAAAGTTCATTTTTTTTCAAAGTAGAAGAAAATAGGCAACTTATGCTTCTGTTTTATTTCAAACGAAAGACCCATGAAAATAGTTCAACTTCTGATTAAAAGTAAATCTACAGATAATTTCGTTCAGAAAAACAACTTGAAATACGGAATTGGCAGAGAACAGCCAAATTCAAATATATGGCGGAAAAAAGTTCCTGCTTTACCCACAAATTCACTCATTTCATTGTTCAGTGATTTTCGGATAGAGAGCGCCATTGTACATTTCATTAATGAGGATAGAGATATTCATAAAATTTGATAGTGATAATCTATGTTCTATGGAGATATTCCATGAAATGTACGGTGGCGCCTTTATCGGATGAGTTTTTGTCTGAAAGGAAGGTTTTTTCGGAACATGAATATTACCTGATTTTCATAATTTCTCACTATAATCTAAATAATAATAATAACAGCTCTTTATTCCAAAATCAATTAGTATTACAAAAGAAATAATAAAAGAAACGGAATAGTGTCATGCAGAAAACAAAATTAGCTCCTCAGTCCCAAATATTCGTCCATGCTGTATGGTTCCAAGTTCAACAGTAATGAAAAAATCTTTCTCTTGAAGACTTTGAGATCATCTATCTGTTGGATTTTTATTGGAAGTGTATTGAATAACTTCAGACATCCATATTCTAATTGCCTTTGGGTAGTGGTCAAGTTACACTTTGGAAAATTATATGTCGAAGATCTTGTAGCATATCTAGTTTTGAGATTGAGATGTTGATCAAACAGATATCTATGTTTATGGAGAAATAGCAAACATTCCTGAATATACAGTGCTTGTAGTGTCAAAATTTCTAATTTCTTGAAAGAACCTCTGCCTGACTGATTGTATATTAACTTGTTCATTACTCGAATTGCTTTCTTCTGTAGAGTGAACAAGGGCAATATGTTTCCGGAACCATAGAAAAGTACACCAAATCTCAGTTTCGCCTCTATGGTTGCTATGGTATACTGATTTCAAAACTTTTGCATCCAAATATTTAGATATCACCCTGAAAGCATAAACAGACGATGTCAACTTGTCACAGAGATATTCCACGTGTTGCTTCCAACCAAGTTCCTCATCAATATATAATCCCAGAAACTTTGTGCATTGTGATGTTTTGTATTTGCAGTTGTTCAAAGTTATTTTCCCAGGTATTTCCATCTTAGAATTTGGTGGGTGGAAAAACATCAAATTGGTTTTGTCTGCATTCAGGACCATGTTGTTTTCAGCAAACCATTTCTCTGCAGTTTCTAGAACTCCCTCAACCAATGTTTTCAGATCTGGCCAGAGTGACTCCACTACTAGAAGATTGGTGTCATCCACATAATTCACATTTGCTATGCGACCGTCCTGCCATGTAACCTGAAAACCAAAATCATTCATATAAATGATGAAAAATAGAGGTCCTGCTATACTTCCTTGAGGAACTCCAAGTTGCAGTTTTTCTTCATTTGATCTCACTCTGTTACCGTCCTTCCATATCTCCACTAATTGTGTTCTATTTTCGAAATAGGACTTCACCCAATCTAGTGCTGGTCCCCTGATTCCATAACATTCCAATTTCTGGAAAAGTCTCTTGACCTCAAGACAATCATAGGCTTTCGAGAAATATTCCAAGTGACAAATTTTTATCTTCAAATGCATCTGTGATCTTTTTTATGAACTGGTAAATTGCAGTTTGTATAGATTTCCCTTTCAAGTATCCATGTTGGTTATTGGAAAATATTTTGTTTTCAATTAGAAATTCCATTATTTGCCTGCAATATGCCTGCTCAAAAACTTTCGATATAGAGGGCAAAATACTAATGGGTCTGTAGTTCTCAAATTCATTTTCATTTCCTCTTTTATGAATTGGTCTTACCACGGCTGTCTTCAACTTTTCTGGAAATACACCCCTTTTAATTGAGTTGTTAAAAACAATCTCAAGTGGTTCCAAAATTTCTTCCATTGTTTGTTTTATGATGCTGTTGGAAATTCCATCAATTCTACATGTGTGCTTATTTTTCAAGTTTCTTATTATGCTTTCAAGTTCTCTCAAGCTTATAGGTTTCAAATAAATGGATTTACTCATTTCCTCAATCCCGCTGAAAACACTTATGGTCGATGAGTTTCCTTCAGTCATATTAACAGCATGATTGACAAAGTGTTTATTCAACCCATTGAAAACATCATCCAGGTTACCTTTCATAGGAAAATTACGTTCTCTTTGTTGATTTTTTAGAGAGTTTACAACTGACCAAGTTGCTTTGCTTTTGTTGTCAGATTTTTCTATTACATTTTGGAGAAAGTTTTTCTTGCGTTCAATGATCAATTCATCGTATTTGCGTTTAAGTTTATTATATTCCCCCTGAAAACATGCATCATTTCGACTACAAACCAGTAGTACATCCAATTTATTCTTCATTTGCTGTAGCATTGGATCTCTTGATGTTATGTTATTTCTTTTTCTCTCTGGTAATTTCCTGACAGGGCATGCTTCATTCAGATGTTTGAGGAATGTATGATGGAATAAATTGAACTGTTTGTTGACATCATTGATATGTTCTAAGCAGCACCAATCTTGATCATACAATGCAGTTTTCAGTTTATTTATATTTTGTTTTGAGTAAATTCTCTTCCAAATAAATTATGTGAGAACATTTCTTTTGAGAATGTGTTCCTTTCCTGGGTGTTTATATACTTCGTCAATTCTTATAGATGGGAAATTCCTCATTTAGGTTGCCAAGAAGAATATGAACAGTAGAAACATTAAAACTGTACCCAAGTGTTCCTACTGGGCAGTAATATAAGTTCTGGCATTTCAGTTGTTTGCTACCGCAGTAAGGGTTATGTGGCACTGATGACTGCTAACATGCCAGAAACTCGATCTTTCGCTGATGAGTGGTTAGGAGAACAAGGCGATCCTGTAACTGTCCGAACGATTTACCGCCGGATAAGTTCCTTTGGACTGCAGCATTATCGACCCATCTTGTGTTACCTAGAACGGTTGAGCATTACCGGCAACGATTACAGTGGTGCAGAGAACGTCAAAATTGGAATGTGGAATGTTATCAGGTCGTCTTATCTGATGGATCTCGATTCTCCTTGCGTGCACATGATGGCTGAAAAAGGGTTAGACGACGTCGGGAAGAAAGACGTGAACCCTTAACCGGCTCGAAAATCCAATATGTATTTTCAGCTCGACCTCATATTGACAGAGTTAGTTTGAATTTTCTTGAAGGAACCAATGTAAATCTTCCTCCATAGCCGCCCAGATGCCTCGAAGTTTCGTTCACAGTGCATGTTTGGCACATCATGGGTAGAAGGCTTGGAAATTTACCCCAGCCCCCACGGACTTTGGCGGCTCTCAAACATGAAGTGAAGTACAGGTAGCTTGGGATAGTATCGTTCAAGAAGAATTAGATCACCTTATTGCATCAATGCCAAGACGTATTGAGAAGTGTGTAGTTAATCGCAGTAGACAAACACATTATTAACAAATTTATAAAAAAAATTGTAAACCCTTCGTTTTTTTCCAAATTTCAATCATTTACTCCATGCTATCCTATCTATATTTCACAAAAAAAAATTCAAAATTTGAACAGTTTATTCTGGGTGTTGCAGTTTCTTTGTCAGTTAGTATATATGACGTGAATAGGTAATATCCTACAAGACACATAATCAACAAAGAATCCTTGTAGTTTGTGTTCTGTTCTCAACATTCCCATTAAAGCGAAATCACAAATGAATAATAACCAAATCATTTCAGTCATCTCATATTTGTGATGAAAAAATTTTTTTCATGGGATCTAAGGTGAAAAATGGGTCGCCTAAAGGGGTCCGTGAAGTTAGCGAAAAGTTGGAAGCACTAATTCTGAAACTATTATCAATATTTAGTGCTTAATTAGTGGCTATTAGTGCTTCATCAAACTCTCATTGCACCATTATAGTTTTTGAGAAATTGACAATTGAAGTTTTTGGTGCTGACTTCACGCTCAGCACCAACATGTTCGAATTACTATGAAATTAATATGTAAATATTTAGTGCTTAATTAGTGCCTATTAGTGCTTCATCAAGTTCTTATGTCACCATTGTAGTTTTCGAGAAATTGACAATTGAAGGTTTTGGTGCTAACTTCACGCTCAGCACCAACATGTTCAAATTACTATGAAATTAATATGCCAATATTTAGTGCTTCATTAGTGCCTATTAGTGCTTCAGAAACGGCTGCGATATCATTTTTAGTTTTGAAGTAATTGAGTGTTGTTTTTAGCCAAGCGTGAAGTTAGCGAAAAAGTTGGAAGCACTAATTCTGAAATTATGTCAAATATTTAGTGCCTGGTTAGTGTGAATTAGTGCTTCATAAAGCTATCATTCCACCACTGTAGTTTTTGAGATAAACGCAATTATATCTTTTTATACTGCGTCGCCATCTATGGGCGGACTTGGGCGAGTCGTTCCGTCTCGTAGATTCGGCTCTAGTACGTCGTAATATTATCATTGCCTAAAGGGGCTCACGGACGCACGAGTTGGGTTGCCAAGCCAATTTCAATATCGAAGAAAGAAATTAATTTGTGGAGGCAAAACCATTCTCTGCAGTATATTCATGTATCGATTATATGAAGTGATGAAATCATTTACGAATACTTCTCGAGTTTTTGTGATGAATAAAATAATAGAGTGAATAAAAGAATAAAGAGAAATGAATTGCTCGTGCCATAACAACAAGAGTAGGTACAGGTAGTAGGTATTGCTTTTTTCTCAATTGAAGTATAAGAATTCCAACAGAAAAATTTGAAGTGCGATAAAAAAATGGGTGTTCCTAAATTGGAGATACAAACAAAGAAGGGAGTTTCCTTGAGTTATATTGTGAAAAAAAGTCCAAAACACATGAGAACGCATACTTCACGGACCCGTTAAAGGTTGAATAAGTTTTTTTTCTTAGTATCTACACTTCACAAGATATTCAACTGAAATTTGGCATATATATTATAATTGAGAGTTTACACCATATGACATGTACTAAAGAAACCTCCCCTCTTCGTTTGTACCTCCAATTTAGGAACAACCTGATAATGGAGATATAGTAGGTAGTTTAATTGATATTAATGATGAAGGGTTAGGTATAGAAACGTACATAAAAAAATATATTTCGGGTTCTTTATACAAAAAATATATTATTATATGATAAAAACTTATTTAAATAGTGTACAATAGCAAATGTGGGTTTACTACAATGTCGTTTCTGAATAAATTGTAGTCCTTGGATAGGGCGATAGGCCATCATATTCTTCCCACTGCCCATCATTTCTTCTGCAATAGGAATTTAATGGCCTATCGCCTATCCCAATTTCTATACAGTGGGCTTTGAAATTAGCAATTCTCCGTAATAGATAATTTTTGTCATTGATGAATAGATTTAATTGGATTTTATCAATACTTACTGATGCTCCGATATCACAGTCGATTAACAGAAAATCTGCGTACGTTCTTTTAATTTTCAAAAAATTGTGACAGCTTTTGGGCATTTAGAGTTTAAAGGGGAATTGAAATCTATAGATTCATATAAATATTTGAATCTCCTTCTCTTCAGTTGATGAAGAATTACCGGGATGAAAAAATGTTTTTTTATTTTCACGAAATTTGGACAATTATCGCAAGAATACTGATGTATCGAAATCGAAGTGGGATCACTTTTCAATAAATGAGTCGCAATATAAGTAATGTTACAGTTAACATCAATTATATATAATATACTCCGTTCACCATCTCATTCACCTTGAAAATGTTATCTTTTTCGACTTGTCATTTGGTGTAAACTCCCAATTGTAATATCTACGCCAAATTTCAGTTGAATATCTTGTAGATACTATGACAAAAAAACTTGAAAAATATTCAAACTTTAACAACCCGTATCACGAAAACGAATCTTTCTTCTTCGTTTGTACCTACCTCCAATTTAGGAACACCCATTTTTTTATCGCACTTCAAATTTTTCTGTTGGAATTCTTATACTTCAATTGAGAAAAAAGCAATACCTACTACCTGTACCTACTCTTGTTGTTATGGCACGAGCAATTCATTTCTCTTTATTCTTTTATTCACTCTATTCTTTTATTCATCACAAAAACTCGAAAAGTATTCGTAAATGATTTCATCACTTCATATAATCGATACATGAATATACTGCAGAGAATGGTTTTGCCTCCACAAATTAATTTCTTTCTTCGATATTGAAATTGGCTTGGCAACCCAACTCGTGCGTCCGTGAGCCCCTTTAGGCAATGATGATATTACGACGTACTAGAGCCGAATCTACGAGACGGAACGACTCGCCCAAGTCCGCCCATAGATGGCGACGCAGTATAAAAAGATATAATTGCGTTTATCTCAAAAACTACAGTGGTGGAATGATAGCTTTATGAAGCACTAATTCACACTAACCAGGCACTAAATATTTGACATTATTTCAGAATTGGTGCTTCCAACTTTTTCGCTAACTTCACGCTTGGCTAAAAACAACACTCAATTACTTCAAAACTAAAAATGATATCGCAGCCGTTTCTGAAGCACTAATAGGCACTAATGAAGCACTAAATATTGGCATATTAATTTCATAGTAATTTGAACATGTTGGTGCTGAGCGTGAAGTTAGCACCAAAAACTTCAATTGTCAATTTCTCAAAAACTACAATGGTGACATAAGAACTTGATGAAGCACTAATAGGCACTAATTAAGCACTAAATATTGACATATTAATTTCATAGTAATTCGAACATGTTGGTGCTGAGCGTGAAGTCAGCACCAAAAACTTCAATTGTCAATTTCTCAAAAACTATAATGGTGCAATGAGAATTTGATGAAGCACTAATAGGCACTAATTAAGCACTAAATATTGATAATAGTTTCAGAATTAGTACTTCCAACTTTTCGCTAACTTCACGGACCCCGCCTAAAGAACAGACGTGAAGTCATGGGCTCGGTCATCCATCCTGTGAGTAAATCCACCTTGTGAGTGGATACATCTTATAGGTAGATTCTTATTGAAACATATATCCGTGAATCTGAACATCCGGACAGAAATGATTCGATCACAGATTCGTGACCAGTTAGTCCATCCTAGTTTGATGAGACCATCCTTGGCTCAGAAATCGAAAAGAATAGACATCGTGACGAAATGATATAGCCTTCGTTAAGTGGAATGAGCTCTCAAAAAGCACTCACGACATGCACGAAAATCGAAACCATCCCAGAAAGTCACTTCTCTGAGCGCATAATTACCTCCGTTTGTCGAGAAAGCAAATTTGATCTGCCCTCGGCCAATTAAGTAATGTTTGCCACGGTGCCCGAATGTCCTGGTTGAAATGAATAATTATGCCGAACTCTGAGCAATATCAATAAACATCTGAAACTGTATTCTGTGTTCCTCCAACCTTGCTGCATATATGCAGCGTTGTATTGAAACTATTGCATGAACTTCAATTATTTCTTATATTGCTTAGAATGTTGATTGAAACTGTGATTTTTGGTCACTAACCGCTTATTCTCCAGTTCCTAAATAGAGGTACAAAGGAAAAGGGGAGATTTAAAGTGGTACATCCCATAAACACAGCCATCTTAAAGACATCCATGAACCTACAAGGGAAATTTAGGATATTCTCACCTCGCAGAAGATAGTTTCGAAATTATTCCAGATCCTCAACTATTCTTCAGTTGAGGAAGGTAGGAGAGGCTTATCTTCTCATTAATCTTAACAGAAATAAACTGCTCCACATGAGTTAGGGATTTTGAATTAAATTGCAGAAAAATATAGTTCAAAAAAGATTTTTGTGATGAAAATTCATATTAATAAGATTTCAAGTTGCAAATTAATTTTAGCCTGTAGGTCTGTAGCGTATACAGGATTGTTAAGAAAAATCGAGTAAAATAACGAAATTTTATTCCCAGAGAATTCAAGCATTTTAAGACTATCAATACAATGTATGGCCTCCACGGGCATCAATAGCAGCTTGACATCTTCTTTGCATACTACACACGAGGTTGTTGAACATTTCTTGAGAAATACGGTTCCATAAACGGGGCAGAAGCTCTCGCAGATCATTTAAGGATTCTGGGGTAGGTTGATGATTATCTAATCTTCTTTGGAGCACGGTGCGGTCTAGCGTTATCGTCTGGCAATTGAAAAGTTTCACCAATAGTGGCGTAAAAATTTGGCACAACATTGTCAATGACATGCTCCCTATAGTGTAAGGCGGTCAAATTCCCAGAACAAATGTGTAGATCTGTGCGCCCATTGAAACGTATCCGGGCCCATACCATAACACTACCCCCTAGGAATGGATGGACTTTCTGGACATAGCGACGATTACGGGGTATGCGTGGGAGTGTCCATACCGTTATTGTTCGAGAATCTGGAAATCGTCCATATCTGGATTCATCAGTGATTCGAGTATTCCGTAGCATTCTACACGTAGATGTAGGGTTTCTTCTCGCCGAAACGGTGATGAAACGATCCTGAGCAGGTATTGTTTTTCATATCCCACCGAGCCTTGGTCTTTCCAACACGGAACCTGTCTCCCTGAACCTATTCCGAAGTCGAGATATCACACTTTGGCTGACTTGGAGCCTTTCCGCTACAACAACCTGAGTTAGCCCCAGCGTTTGTTAATTTACATCTTGGCATTTTCAGAAAACTCGTTTCAAATCGAAACCGTTGATGAACTGACTTCATTTCAGAATAAGAACATTCATGAAGCATATGGAAAGAACCAAACAACAGAAAAAAGGCGACCAGATTGACGAAATGTCTCATACTGATTTTTATTGGATCGATTCAAGATGTTATTGAGTTTTAAATGATTTCACAGCGATTTTATCGAAGATTACATACTTTTAAAAACGATTGAATACGATATCCCTAATTCTTGTGTGGCAGTATATTTTAAACTTTCGAATGATATATTCGATGATATAGCCTCGCGGCTAAAAAATTGACGACAGCATTTTATCACAGGGAGCTACTACATTGTTCACGTGTTCATCAAACAGAAGTCACACCTAAATATCCGACACTATTTGTGCGATTCAAAGGCTCCGACAACCGAATATGGTAAATGAACTTGGGTCTTATTACGTGTAAAAGATAAAACATGAACTTGGACATGCTCGGAATTAAATTATACCTCCCGCTGAAAATTGCCAGTCTGTCAAGTTCACACTGAAGATTCAAGCAATCTCGAACATCCCTAATCAGAGCAGTCATCCGCAAATATCATGATCCACATTCGGAAACAAGTAACAATTTGATTGATGTAAACAGTGAACAGAAAGGGATCCAGGTGAGCACCCTGGGGTACCCCAGATGTTGAAATAAATATTCTATATGCGTTTCTATGAGAGATTATTGTGATGAATGCTGTATGTTTCTATGAGGTCACTCATTAAGGATCTATAGTTTTCAAATGTGGTTTTCACAAATAATACCTAAGATGAAGTCCTGTGTATACGAGTATACCATCCGCCAAGCATCGGTGTTCGGAACAGCTCTCTTCTGCATTACGCTCCATCGATGTTGAGTTCCTGGAGGCACTCCGAGCTCTGCCTACACCACATTCCGCGAGCTTATTATGAAGGGGAAGATCTTTATTTCCTTGTTGGGATATCTTGTTCCAAGGGCAGCTCGGATTTCTGGTTGTTCGTAGACCAATAATCGCTTAGCTCACTTGGTGTTTTCCAGGACAGAGCTATGTCGACGACCAACAACCTACTGGTTATTTGAGAATATTTGGTCGGGTCTGTTTAGGACCCCACGGGTGTTTCTTATGTGAGGCTCCCATTCCACACACCATTTTTTCTTGAGAGCCGTAGTTTTGATTCGGGTTGCGATGAAGTTGTGCATCTCTGCAGAATGTGCGAGAGGCTCACTACGCTTCTGCAGCCTGTCCTGCACAGTCTTTCAGCAGGGGGGTTGTACGGCAGGGCTCTAGTGCACTTCGAGCGGATGGATTTATGTAGTCTTTCCCGGAACAGAACTTGGGTGGGTTATCTCTCAGGTGGTTAGATGACGAATCATTTTGGAATTGCAGGGTACCTCCCCCATAGTAGGACTGATCCAGGTTCTCACAGTTCTTGCGGTCCACCTGCTCGTTGGTGATAGCGTCCGGCTTAATCATCCTCTGGACTCTCTTCACCCAGTCAGCGGCCTCTAGCAAAAGTCCCTGGACGTGATGGAGAAGACACCCAGGTCCCCCATTTTTGCTTATTGTTACTTGGGATATAGGCGGAAATTTTTCGTGAAATAAGCGAGAAACTTCCATTTTTGTCCGTGTGTAATCTCCACAACCAATCATTTGAAGAATGGTTATTTTGTGCATTTCTGTCAAATGAACCATTTTTCTAATATTATTACGTACAGTTATCGAAATTCAGAAGACAAAAGCACTTACACTGATCACTTATTGTCATGCAAACAGACAACGTGTTTCTAAGGCTATGAGAATAAACAAATCTGTTTTTGTTTTTTTTAATTTCTTCTCAGTAATGGTTTTTGCTTATTTTCTTCATATCAAGAGGTAAATGGGAAATAATTATTGAGTGTAATGTATCGTATTCGTGAAATAAAATAATTTTCATTCAAAATGTTAATTTTTGTAAAAAATCTGGAAACACTTATTATTTCCGAAAAAGTTGAAGATAGGTATAGGACATTGTACATGAATTATGTCTAGAATTTTCTGAAGAATCCCAAAAATAAATAATATACAGGGGGTTGCATTTGAAATAAGAAAGTTGGTATTGGCCACGGTCGCATGGAACACCCTATATAATTTTATTTTCTTGAAGAATATGCGCATTTGAAATTACAAATCGGCGTTTTTCCTTACACCCCCTCATTTATTCGTTATCAAATGTATTCCATTTGGCTGTTACACTCTGTATTTAATCCCTTGCTCTGACTGTGATGCATGTTACATAGGGCAAACTAAGCAATACCTCTCAAGTAGGGTGAACCAGCATAAATATCACTGGAAAAGAATAGAAGTGCAACTGAAATGACAGCTTAAGCACGCCATCATTTTGATAGTGGACACAACTTTAATTTTAGTGATGCCTCTATATCGAATGTGATTAATAAACTGAAAAGCGGTAGACCAGATGTACAGTTTATTTGTTTGTGTTGTTCTTGTCCTTGTTTCCATGCATGCTCAATTGACATTTGTGAAATGTCATTTTGATTTCTCGATTGATTGTGAGGATTTACTCTCTAACCATGTTTATTGTCTCTTTTGTTTTTAATTTATATTGACTTTTTAAAAGAGCCTTGAGAAAGTCCGAAAATACAGACGAAACGTCGGCGAATTTTTAGTTTGTTTTTCACCTTGGTCCTCATCCTGTTACCAACCACAATACATTATCCAAACCAAAAAATTTACATTTAATTGACTATACAATGCTTGTCAACGAGCCGTTGTAAATGAGCTCATCTTCAAGGGTGAAATTGAATTCATTTAACGACTGGAGTAGTCCATGATTTCTGATTTCCTAAATATAATAAACAAACAAGAAAATGCCACGATGAAAAACTGACCCAATTTTTATTACAATTTTTACAATTTCTGCAATTTTCTCCGAATTCTTTGCGATTCCAATTTCTTTTTCGATTTTCAGTGTATTATTCTGAGGATTCTTTCCTTTTGTGAGAACACAACTGCCCCTCCATTCATGTAGACCAAATATCCCACACTCACTCGATGAATCAAATGTGACAGGAGTCGTATTTATATTTCTGCAAATTATATTTTAATTTATTATTTCTTTTTCAGGTAATTCGACATCATACCAATAGCGTACTCAATCAATGCGTGGGTGAGTATAGTATTAAATCTAGGGTGAGTCTTCGACATTAAAACAGTATATCAGTTTCGTTTTCGTCCATGATTGTAATTTGAATGAAAACTTTTCAGGCATTTGGACAATACTTTATTTTCTCAAATATTATTCAAGGTGCCGCGTTTCGGGGAAATAAAGCCCTGAAGAAGGAGGAACACGCCTCCGAAACGTCGGCACATTGAATTATATTTGAGAAAATAAAGTATTGTCCAAATGCCTGAAAAGTTTTTATTAAAACATAATACAATGTTTTGAAGAGAGGCAGGTTTAGTGAATCATTTGTATTTTCAATATTGCTGCATAAGCGCAGATCTTGATTATTACCAGATCTCAGCTTCAATTTTCATTGGCTGATTACCCATATTGGAATTATTTGATATATGGTTCACCTCAGTACCGACTGAGACGCCGACCAGTGTAGACGTACAGAGAGTTTGAGGTTGTGTGAGAACCAGTCCAGTGCTCTGAACGCAACGTTTATGTGCGCAACCAAGTGAGTGCTTATAAAAAGTTTTTGTGTTTCCGTGCGTAGAGTCCAGGTCCGAAAGGATTGTTGGTTCCGTGCGTGAGTGATTTACGGACTTTTTAGTGAAGTTGAAAAAAGGAGTGGATATGTGAAAACCATTATTTCCTTCTCGAATATTATGAATTTCGATTCAACTAATTCTCATCTCGAATTTCTCCAGGCAATATGGATAATTGGTCGTTATTGTTTCATGCGCAATAAACCAACTTATTCCTTTGTATATCAAAAAGCAATATGTTTGTACACAGTATATATTGCTGATAGAATGTTCTGGATGATTATCCAGATTTCAGCAATTTCACCTACAAATGAATGGCCAATGCCTCCGCCAATGCTAGTTCGGGAATCGAGGCTCTATTCTCAAACTTCCGTTTTTGATCGGTGACTGCAATTTCCCTAGTTGAAATATACTGCTTCACAAGAGTTAGGGATATCGTATTCAATCGTTTTTAAAATTATGTAATCTTCGAGAAAATCTCGGTAAAATCATTTAAAACTCAATAACAACTAGAATCGATCCAATGGAAAACAGTATGAGACATTTCGTCAATCTGGTCGCCTATTTTCTGAAGTTTGGTTCTTTGCATATATGCTTCATGAATGCTCTTATTCTGAAACGAAGTCAGTTTATCAACGGCTTCGATTTGAAACGAGTTTTCTGAAAAAGCCAAGACGTAAATTAACAAACTCTGAGGCTAATAGGGCTATCAGAATGCTACAGGGTGGCCTAACTAAGGTTGTTGTAGCGGAAACGCTCCAAGTCAGCCGAAGTGTGATATCTCGACTTTGGAATAGGTTCAGTGTTGGAAAGACCAAGGCTTGGTGGGCGACGAAAAACAACACCTGCTCAGAATCGTTTCATCACCGTTTCCGCGAGAAGAAACCCTACATCTTAGTGTAGAATACTACGGAATACTCTTCAAAATGCAGATGGGGTCCAAGTTTCCATCAAAACCATCAGACGACGTTTGAGAGAGGTAAGTCTAGGTTCTAGACGTCCATTAAGGGGAGTCCCATTAACACGTGACCATAAGCGTCAAAGAGTGGAATGGGTAAGGCAACATATTAATTGGAACGATCAATGGCGTAGTGTCCTTTTCACTGATGAATCCAAATATGGACGATTTTCAGATTCTCGAACAATAAGGGTATGGACAATCCCACGCATACCCCGTAATCGTCGCTATGTCCAAGAAGCCCATCCATTTCGAGTGGGTAGTGTTATGGTATTGGACGGGATATGTTTCAACGAGCGCACAGATCTACACACTTGTCCTGGGAATATGACCGCCTCACACTCTAGGGAGCATGTCATTGACAATGTTGTGCCAAATTTCCATGCTGCTATTTGTGCGCTAGACCGCACCGTGCAGCCATAGTTGAGAATGCTCGAGGAGCTTGGTTGGTATTCCACATTTAGCAATATCTCCGCACTCACCATATTTGAATTGCATAGAACATGCATGGGATGGTTCAGAATGCGCGCGAGGAGCTTGGTATTCCACATTTACCAATATCCTGGCACTCACCAGATTTGAATTGCATAGAACATGCATGAGATATGCTCCAAAGAAGATTAGATAATCATCAACCCACCCCAGAATCCTTATATGATCTGAGAGAGCTTCTGCCCCGTTTATGGAACCAAATTCCTCAAGAAATGTTCAGCAACCTCGTGTGTCGTATGCAAAGAAGATATCAAGCTGTTATTGATGCCTGTGGAGGCCATACATTGTATTGATAGTCTTAAAATGCTCGAATTCTCTGGGAATAAAATTTCGTTATTTTACTCGATTTTTCTTAACCACCCTGTATACGCTGCAGACCTACAGGCTAAAATTAATTTGCAACTTGAAATCATATTAATATGAATTTTCATATGTGATACCACTAGAGATGGAATTTTGCCGGCAAAATTTCTCGATTGTGATATGAAAGTTGGTTGCTCGGAAATCTCGCAAATCACGAGCCGTCAGGCGAATGATTTTGGAAAAAATGTCATGAGCGAAATTTCCGAAAAGCCACAAACTTGAATATTACAAGAGAGAAATTTTACCTGCTTAAATTTCATCTCGAGTGGAATTCGGCATGACTATTCCACGAGAAAATAGAGTAATATGTTCACATTTGACGCGTATTGCGCTATTTGGCAAATTAGAATTCATCATAGTAACTAAACCACTAAACGTTGTTTGTTTTCTCTATGATATTTATTTCCGAATAAATGAAAAATGAATTCGAGAAACGTCAAAAATTTTGTCGCTGAAAAACCAACATGTTGATTTTGCCGACTTGAAAATTTTTTCGGGATGAAACGATCGTTGCTATGGAATATTAAAAATGAAAAGGATGGAATAGTCATCAGAAAAATCTTATTTTAACTATATTTTTTTGCAATTTTGTCAATATCCCTAACTCACGTGGAGCATTTATTTCCACTCATCTGGTATTTCAAAATTTCAATTTAATTGATAGCGTTAACATATAAGAAAGGACAACTCTTATCACCTTTGCTTTCATCAATGTGATCCAAATTTCCACGATGATTTATATTGTGGAAAACAAAGAAATGCAGATTTTCAGATGAGTTGCGACTTGCCTTTATCAGAATTACATCTGCTTCAACACCAAACCGGCATGTTTATGAATTCGTGAAGAAGATTTAAGAAGCCTGTATGAAAACTTTCGAAAAAAGACATGAGGAAATATGGTAGAGTTTGCTCCAGACAACATGATTTTTGTGAAGAAAATTTTTTGATTTCCCCTAGGGAATTTGTGATTTGTCTACCGTTGAATGTAATGAGAATGAAATATTTAATAGCACTGTATTATTATAAAAATCAAGTTTTTCAAATTCACCGCTCAAAAACGGCGGTTTATATAGATAGATAGATAAATGGTAACTGGTAACTAAACTGCGCAAAAAAATTAACGCACATTATGGAAATCTCAAATTTATTCTACAGCTGAAGGTGTTCTCAATGATAATTATTTTTATCAGAACTATGCATGCATATGTTATCCCCTTTCAACGTTTTTCTTCAATACAGATGTTTTCTCCCAGCAGGAATAAAAAAAGATGATATTATCAGATTTTGAATGTATTGGCTCCATTCTAAAATCAGTTGTTCTCGATCAATTCTAGTGATCAATAGTTTTTCTTTCGTTTGATTTTCTACACTCGATCGCTATGCAACGCGAAACACGCAATTTGACCCAAGAGGAATGTGCCCAAGCGGTAGTTTTGCGAGAAGAAGGGTGGACATACACAAGAATTGCAGAAAGTTTTGGAGTTTCACATACAAGTGTGTCCAGAATGTTGCAGCGATTCAGGGAGACAGGTATGAATGTCCGAAGACCAGGACAGGGTAGACCACGGGTAACAACTGCCATTCAAGAACGTTAGTTGAGAGTTCCTTCGTTGAGACAACGGTTTGCAACCGCTCGCCTCCTTCAAAATCAGCTTGAGCAAACTCATTAGGTGCAAATTAGCACTCAGATAATAAGAAATCGCCTCAGAGAATATGATTTAAGTCCTCGTGTCGCGGCAAGAGGCCCAGCTCCTACCCCAGCCCATCGAAGGGCGCGTTTGGATTTTGCGAGAGAGCATATCCATTGGAAAGAGGCCGATTGGGAAAGAGTTCTCTTCACAGATGAGTCTAGATTCTGCCTCTACCATTGTGATCGACGTTCCCTTGTATTCAGACGTCCACATGAAAAATATGCTCAGTGCAATTTCCTGAATACTACTGGTTTCGGGGGAGGATCGATTATGGTATGGGGTGGAATATCTTTGACTGCTCGCACAGAGCTAGTGGTCGTTGATAATGGAGCTATGAATGCTGATAAGTATATAAGGAACATTCTTGAAGAGCATGTAGTGCCATTTGCCCCATACATTGGTGAAAATTTCATTTTTATGGACGATAATGCCAGACGCCATCGTGCGCGCATCGTTCAGGAGTACCTTGAAGAGGTTGAAGTCTCTCGAATGGAAGGGCCAGCAAGAAGTCCAGATCTCAATCCGATTTAGCAGGTTTGGGACAACCTCAATAGAAGGCTGAGGAGTTCAGAAAATCATCCAACTACTCCTAATGACTTAGGAATCCAACTCGGAGAAATCTGGGAAAAATTAGATCAGAACATTTTGAGATCACTAATTTTGAGTATGAACCGTCGTTGCCGAGCTGTAATTAACGCAAGGGGTGGAAATACCAAGTATTCAATCACTTATGAGTGCCCTTGGTCCAGTGGTTAGGACGTTGGATTAGGACCCGGCAAGTCCGAGTTCAATCCCGAGCTAGGAAAGAAATTTTCTAGTCTCGGTAGGGGCCACCATTTCACTGTTGGGTCAAAAATTAACAGTGCTGTGCCTAAGGTGGCGTAAGGACACAGTAACAAAGCCTACACAGAACACAACTGCTTACTCCGATCTCGGCACAAGTTACAAGCTTCGAAGCTTGTAGTTTCAGAGAGGTCTCCTCAGGAGACCTAGGAGTAATCAGGATAAACAATATATCACCAAAATATCATCATCATATCATCACTTATCAGCATTTCAGTATTTTGAAAATTGTTCATTTCTCTTCTTTCTCATAAGATTCGGTGAAATCCTGAATTTTTCTTCCATTTAATGTGTCTTGTTTCTTTCAAAACCTTCCCGAGATAACATAAAAAATAAGTTATATAGTCAATGTAGAGTTAACTTTAATTAAAATTGAGATTTTCAGAATGTGCGTTAATTTTTTTGCGCAGTGTATTATATTTAGTTCGGAGCAGACATTCAAGAGCACCGTATTTTGGCCGCTCCGTTCATATTCCTGTGAGTTATGGATGAGTCTGGGAAAATTTCACGACACATTAGTGCGTGTTCATACGGGTAGATATAATCTTCTAATTAGTTTCGCTCGAATCTTCTAATTACCACGGAATCCCCGAGGTGGAAATTTAGGGCATGGAAAAATGCCGCACCATTACCTTCTGAATTTTCGGCAAGATCCCCCATTTTCAGCAGCAGTTTGTCATTAGCAACATGGAATCATATGCGACAAATTGATAAATGTTCGCGAGGGTGTAATACAGTTAGAGTGAAACATCGATCGGTACTGGATGGATCTCAATAACTCAAACGAATGATTCATTTTATTGGGGATTTCATGCCTATGAGGTAATTATCCATGATTCATTCGCTTTTTGTCAGTTGAAACAAGCACTGTGGAGGATTCTTGAACAGTTAATTTATAGTATCGGTTAACGTTGAAAAAAACTTGTGTTGTTCCCATGCATTCTGGTGAACCTCCGAAGTGAGTACAAACTGAGTCGAATTCATAAGCTAAATAGAAACTGACGTCACATGAGATACATGCCATTTTTCTCAATTCTGCTTCGTTTGAAAGATACGAGTGGTCGATATCCATGAAAAAAAATTTCTTTCCATATCTTCAGAACCGTCATTTCAAATTAACTGAATTCTGGTGAAGTGTTTTCTCTACTCTGAATATTCCTCAATTAACACTCTTTCAATATTTCTCCTGGAGTAAAAGTCACAGCATAGACTCCTCATGAAACCACGCAAAAATACTACAAGAATACTTGAAAATGATGAACGCTTCATATTTTGGAAAATGAAAGTATTTGGGAGTTTGTTTAAAAAAGTGTCGTTTTCGAGTTATTCCGAATTTCATACGATAAAATTTGACGAAAAGTTCATAAATATCAAGGATATTCTGAATGCTTCCCTGGATTTTGAATATCACCGAGTCGCAGAATAAGTATTTACTCTCTGATCAAACTACAAGTTGACAACGTTGTCGGAATGTTTATGAACTTTGTCAAATTTTCATTTGGAAATCACAGACCTTGTAGGTAAGTACTAAAATTCCCATGATGAAAAAACGTTAGATGACGAATGTTCACAACTAAATTGCCCAAGAATATCATACGAAGAACAAAAACGGTTTTATATTAGGCAAGAAGATTTAATAAAAACTACAATTTCGGTCTACAAGTTTCGAGATTTTACATTATCTCTTCTTCAGGCTAAAAAACAGAGAAAACAAAATTAATATGGGAAAAGAAACGTCACAAGAAACTTTGCTCACCAGAATCAATTGACAAATTGATCGAAAATTTCTCTTTGAAATCAACATGAAACATATTGCGAACGAAATTCCACCTCAAACAATATAACATTCATTTTAAGGAATCTGCTATACTATCGATTTGAAACATCCATTAATTATCCAAAAATTTGTCGAAAACCATCCAAATCACCTAACAGCGAGAATCGAACTGACGTTCACAAAAATCGAAAATTTTCTAATATTTTTATTTATAGGTTATATTATCAGTTTCAACAACAATACAAAATCAATCAACAGGTGTAACAATCAGAGAACTTACGTAACCGAAATACTCAAAAAAGCCATAATAGGCGGAATTTCAACACAAATTCAAAAATCAACACAAAGCAACAACATAAATCACACAATGACCATACTCTGCGTATAATACCTTCACAGTTTTATTTTTTTAATTGAACTTGTAGCGGTAAATTGTGGTTTTTATTAAATCTTCTTGCCTATAAAACCGTTTTTGTTCTTCGTATGATAAATGTTGGAGATATGTGGCATTCAATAAATTGTAGAAATGTTCATGAAAATGAAATGTTGAGATAAAATTGAATTCGAAAGAATTTAACATTTCTCAGTTTTTGAGGTCCTTTTCGCAGCTTTTGTCAAAATATGAAATCATGTAATAATACGTGTTCAGAATTCATACATTTGTTTTATTATACCACAAAGTCTATACATAGGATGGGCTTACTCAGTAAGAATAAGAACGGGATTTTCTGTGCTCTGTGCGATTCTATGGCTGTTGTAAAAATCCCACAAGCATATACCTGCTCAGTTCAAAAACAGCTCTGCCATCAGTTGCATATCGTTTTTACACGGCTTAGCTCGAAGCCCTTAACAAATACTTCCCACGTCGTCGGCCTTCAGTTCGCCAAAGTGAATTCTGTGATAAGAACATTTACCCAGTACAACACCTACGAAACAAGACAGGAGCAGATACATAACTTTTCGTCTAAACAACTGTAAGTACCATTCCTTCAGTATTTACTTTGTGGTATTCATTCTATCAAACATCCATTTATTCTTTAATTTCTTGAGGCAATAAGAATTGGTATCAACAGTCCATTTCTTCTCTCCAAGAGAGCTCGCGTATATTATTCAATACGAAAATGAAAATCATGTGAATATAGAGGATTTCGGTGATAGTTCACCTTGCTTACACATATTTTTTTTTTAAATAATAGTATATTGTTCAATGAGCGGTAATGTAAGTCATAACACACGCAGATGAATTTTGCAGCCCGAGCCGTCAGTCGAGGGGTGTAATTCATCAAGTGTGCTATGACCATTACCGCCAATTGAACACTATACTTTATCTTCGACTTCTTCAGTAAAATTCAAATTAATCTGCATTTTCAAAATTGACAACAGTTGTCAAAAGCGATGTCTCTGTTCGAAAATCGCATCGATATCGAATTCCGTACGAAACATCAAGAATTCACGTTTTCCAAATGCAATTTTTGGATATTCAGACCTGAGAAAATGTAGGAATGGATGGCGAGAACTTTACCTTGATATCTGAAATAGAGTTCCTCATTGACCCGACTTTTTTATTCATTTCGTAAGCTACATTTTTCCTTTTTGTATTAGAGTGAGTTATAGGCGTGAGTTATTATTATACTTCAAACTATTGGTTTATAGAGACTATTACTGATCAAATTCAGTTGAATAATGGATATATTATTATATGGGAGTAGATAAAACATATTATAAGTAAAGTTGTCTTTTGAAAATGTATTGTTCCTTGTATCCCTACTCCAGGGCACTATTGAAAATAAATTTCAATGAAGTGAAAAATTTAGATACATTAATGATAACATCAATATGGCTTATATCGCTATTCACACTCAAGTCAAGTCAAATCTTTGGTGAGGATTGAGTTGTACGTTTGCGTCCACTGAAAATTCGCAAATGTAGAGTTTTTCAGTGAGTGAACAAAAAAAAATAATAGTAATGATAGTGGTCAAAAATAATAATAATAATGAAAAAAAAAGTAATTAAAATGGAAAAAAGGGAAGAAAGCAGTGATAAGGAAAAAAATTGGGAAAGAAGGATGGAGAAAAAAAAATAAAAAAAATATATATATATAAACTCCATATGCGCTCTGGTCTCGTCTCTTTTCAGCGTTCATACAGGGTTTGATTATTTTCTTTATAGCTTACTGTGGAAATGTGTATTCATTCATTAAATTGTTTGTTCATTTCATTCAGCGCAGGTAAATATTACACAAATTGGCTCAATACTGGAATTTCGTTCACACACGAACGCCAAGTTCAGGTGACGAATTAAACTAGTCTCCCAAGAAAGAAAAAATGATGAAATTAATAGTGAATTATTGTCCATTTTTGAACAGAACAATTATAATAGTTGACTTTGTGAATTGGAAAAATTCGTTGTGTAATTCTGATTGTAAGAACTTCTTCAAATAAAGATTATGTATGTTTAAAAAAAATTAAAAAAAATGTATATTCCGAAAGAAAACATGTAAATAGATACCGAGGATGAAAATATGGCAATTAAAAATTTTCAGTTTAATTCTGAAATATGAACGGAATGAAGCGACTGAAGCATTTCGCATGAAACTGGGAGGTTATGATCGACAGTATTCACATGAAGTTACGAATGACATAAGTTTCAAGACATAATACAATGTTTTAGACAGAGTCAGGTTTAGTGAATCGTTTGTATTTTCAATATTGCTGCACAAGCGCAGATCTGGATTCTTACCAGATCCCAGCTTCAATTTTCTTTGGCTGATTACCCATATCGGAATTACAAGATATATGGTTCACCTATTTCATCAAGAAATTAACGTCCCTGCCCAACTAGCAAAATAGTCCCCTAAAAGAACGAAATTATTTCATAATCATCGTATTGCGCAGATAGAAACAACAAAATTATTTTTTTATGCGTCCCAATACGACAATTTTATCTTAAAATATAGAGATTTTTATAATGAGGTTATTGCCGTTGTATAAACGTTCTCACAACTCATATCATACGATAAAGAAATAGTCTAAGTGAAGGAATTTTATAACAGTTGCATAACGTACCATAAAATTCTTATAGAATAATTTTAAAACAGTCTTATACAGATTATAATAAGGTTGCATAGCTATTGTTTTACTTATAATAGCGGCGTTAAACGATGGTTGTAAAAGAATCTGTATAAATAGTTGCATTAGAGTTCCATAAAAAATAATAGGATTGTTGCTTTACGCAGAAGTAAAACATATATACACAATTAATATTAATGGATTTTATAATCATCTTATAACAACTACATAATTCTCTCTTATGAAGAGCTTATGGAATAAAAATGTAGTTCCCAGGAATAAATTTATATCAAGTCATCCATTATAAAATCATTTAAAAATTTACTGTATCCCCTACTAGAAGAATTGCGCGGGTTTTTTAGCAGGTTCCGTTAACAAAATGAATTCGGCAATATCTGATTATGAGTGGAAACGAATAAAAAGGATCAGTTAAAAAGAAGTACAATGGAATGGACGCAGAGGCTGAAGTGGCATGTAACGAAAATGCTACTCTAGAAGAAACGACAATTTTAGCTTCAGCCAGCAGTGATAGGTAATACTGAAGAAGAATCCAAAAGCAATGAAGGCCAACCTGATATGTTGGAAGAAAGCGTCAACATTAATAGTGCTGATGAAGAAACCACTAATACAGACGACGTAAATTTGATGCATTACCTGTCTGAAATTGAAAAAAAGATTAAAATAAGATATCAACTCAAGATTTGGGCAACGTCTTTTCACATCAATCATTATATAAAACCTGGCTATTGCTAATCTTCTTCCTACAGCTCCAAGAACATTCTTAAATATTCCCCAACTTAATAATTTGTTTGGAAAATATCCAGAAGTTGAACCGCTTGCGTTTTCTTGGAGAATATCCAGCGCAAGCTTTCATTGAAGAGCACTGTTTTTTTCTTTCATTAATTTTTATTTATTTTCAGGAGTAGCGAATTTGAATGCTTAACATAATGCAAATGCAAATACAATTTGTTTCGGGCACCGAATCACTTTCATGTTGTAATTTGTAGTTTGTAGGCCCATTTGTCAACCCCTTTGTATTATTTTCCACTGTTTCCACTGTTTTGACATCTTTTATGGTTTATTATATAAATACCTGTCTATAAATTTCACGATGGAAAGAAATCTGTATACAAAAGTTATTCGAAACACAATATAACTAAATGATTGTTAACTGTCGTACCCCAAGCACGTTAAGCGATAATTCTGTTCTATTATGTAGTTTGCCAACACGCTATAGGATAACGCGGATATCTAACGTACAGTGTTGCTAGCTTGGGCAGTTAGTAGTTATATCATTGTTTAAACAATGGATATATTATACCAACATTCATAATATTAGGTGCAATAAATTGGTCGTAGACTTTTTATTTTATTATGATACATCTTGCAGTTCAAAACGTGTTGCAAATCAATTAAAAAGGTCAGCAATTTTTTTTCATTATACATCATCAGGATATTAATCATATCATTGTCATCTCTGACAAACAAATCGTTTGGAGATGTAATTTCTTGAAGTTGGAATAACTTCGCAAAAAGTTATACAAGAGCGCCGATACAGCCTGACCTCACGTCAGAGTGCTTACAACATTTCTTCACCAGGACAAAAATTTTTTTAACAATAACTGAAAAATTATTGCAATAAATTTTATGTCGCGTGCACTTTATGCAGAACAGCGACATGTGTTGAACAATTCACTATTTATACTCGTGGTGTGTAGTATAAAATCTGGCAACATCCAAAGGTGGTCAAGAATCAAAACCTAGCAACGACTCTTGAAACTATCAAATGCAATGGTATGGCGCTGTATTGAACAACATAATAAAACTTTAATATCGTATACAGCTCAGAAGGGAATAGAATCATTGTATAAGGTCTTTAAAGTGTGTTCTACCATATACGCCATTTTATTGAACTTTCGGATGTTCCGAAACCGCAGCCATTGTGAGAAAAACATAAATAAACGTGAAAAGGTGAATTAAAATTTGATTTTTGAGAGAAATGTATAGATTTTTTTCTGCTTTTACAACAGTCACAATATATGTTTTATTCTTAGTTGAAAACTAAACAAAGAAAACATAATTTGTTATTTTTTATCTTTTAATAATATCAATAAAATGTTAACTAAACTGAGGCGCTTTAATTTTTCATCATCAATGTATAATATATTGTCAGAAAATTTAGCTGCGCAAATAAATTTAGCCCCTGGACTAACGACAAAGATCCTTAACATATGTTCAATCAACAGATACGATAATAACTCCGCCGCCATATAATGTCGCTGGCATATGATATTGAATCTTAAACCTCTGTCTCTGTCATGACTGAACGCAAACGTTGACATACCTCTATATCTAATAAAATATTCTTGTGACAATTCTATTCCGAATTTCAACAGTAGACAACAAAATTATTTTATTAGCGATTCTTTCTGCATTATAAAATAATTTCTTAGTAGTTCTATAAATGTTCGTTAAATACTCTCAAACCGCAGAATAAAAGAACTGCTATGCAAAAGTTTCATAGCAGTTGCCAAATAGTTTTGTAAATGTATTGTATAAGTAATTTTGAAGACATCCTTATAGGACAGTTTTATAGTGATAATATGGATTATCTTATAACGGTTGTATAGTTAACTATAGAACTAAATATTTGATTGATTCGGTCTTCACTTGATGGAAATTCATTTTAAATAAATAATAATAAACTGCTAATTTCCACAAAATTTATTGATGTTAAATGACGACAATTGTTTCACTACACTGTAGCTTTTTCAAGTCGGATGTTGAACTGAGTATTCCCAAATTATAACATTCGTTTAAATAGGTACTGATAACATAGTTGAGCAGAAAATGTGTTTTAAATGAGGTAATAAAATTATATTGGAGGGTGCCGCTGGTTATTCCAGGATTGTATAAAGATGTTCAGTAGCGGTGATCTATTCACATCTGTTTGTTCATTCAATAGGACCTTCTTAGAATTATACCTGTTTATTTCTAGAGATTCTAAGAGTGTGAGTCTAGAACTCTTGTTTTCTGTATGGAGAATCTGATAATTGTTGTTGAACTCATGTCCGCATTCTTTCAAGTGGTTGGCGTATGTAGAATGGGTGGTGTTAGATGTGAAGCTCTTCTGATGTTCATGGATTCTCTTTTTGAAAGATCTTCCGGTTTGGCCTATATAAACCATGTGACAATCCCCACATTTTAGCTTGTAGACTCCAGATTTGTTATCTTTGTTTGTTTTATCTTTATTATTTCTGACGAAAGTTCCCAAATTATTGTCTGTCTTGAAGGATACTTTGAGATTGAATTTATCTTTGAAATATTTAGCAATACGCTCGGAAGTTCGATTAACGTAGGTTAAAGATATATACTTTTTGGTGTCATCTTTTATGGGGGGAGGGTACGCTAACAGCAAAGCATGTTTTACTTGTTTATTGGACAAGATCTCATCTATGATGGAAGGGTTATAACCGTTATTGATTGCTATTTGTTTGATTAAGTTTAATTCTGTGTTGAAATGATCGTGATTCATAGGTGTAGTTATTAGTCTATGGATCATAGAATTGTAAGCGGCCATCTTGTGACTATATGGGTGATTAGAAGTGATGTGAATGGTGGTATCAGTACCTACCCATACTGATACCACCATTCACATCACTTCTAATCACCCATATAGTCACAAGATGGCCGCTTACAATTCTATGATCCATAGAATCATAGAATTGTAAGCGGCCATCTTGTGACTATATGGGTGATTAGAAGTGATGTGAATGGTGGTATCAGTATGGGTAGGTACTGATACCACCATTCACATCACTTCTAATCACCCATATAGTCACAAGATGGCCGCTTACAATTCTATGATCCATAGACTAATAACTACACCTATGAATCACGATCATTTCAACACAGAATTAAACAAATAGCAATCAATAACGGTTATAACCCTTCCATCATAGATGAGATCTTGTCCAATAAACAAGTAAAACATGCTTTGCTGTTAGCGTACCCTCCCCCCATAAAAGATGACACCAAAAAGTATATATCTTTAACCTACGTTAATCGAACTTCCGAGCGTATTGCTAAATATTTCAAAGATAAATTCAATCTCAAAGTATCCTTCAAGACAGACAATAATTTGGGAACTTTCGTCAGAAATAATAAAGATAAAACAAACAAAGATAACAAATCTGGAGTCTACAAGCTAAAATGTGGGGATTGTCACATGGTTTATATAGGCCAAACCGGAAGATCTTTCAAAAAGAGAATCCATGAACATCAGAAGAGCTTCACATCTAACACCACCCATTCTACATACGCCAACCACTTGAAAGAATGCGGACATGAGTTCAACAACAATTATCAGATTCTCCATACAGAAAACAAGAGTTCTAGACTCACACTCTTAGAATCTCTAGAAATAAACAGGTATAATTCTAAGAAGGTCCTATTGAATGAACAAACAGATGTGAATAGATCACCGCTACTGAACATCTTTATACAATCCTGGAATAACCAGCGGCACCCTCCAATATAATTTTATTACCTCATTTAAAACACATTTTCTGCTCAACTATGTTATCAGTACCTATTTAAACGAATGTTATAATTTGGGAATACTCAGTTCAACATCCGACTTGAAAAAGCTACAGTGTAGTGAAACAATTGTCGTCATTTAACATCAATAAATTTTGTGGAAATTAGCAGTTTATTATTATTTAACTATAGAACTGTCCTAAAAGAACTAATCTGTTGTATAAACTGGGGCCCTTTTTGGTTGTAAAGACATTGTATAGTGGTTTATAGCCGCATTATAAGATTTTAACGTTTCTATAAGATATGCTGTATAGCATTTCTCACAGCCTTTATAAAATTAGTTTTGCTAGTTGGGTGATTTCAGGAATATGGACTTAGCTGGCAACGTCTCTTCCGAAAGGTCTATGAAATGTTCATAGAAGATTTGTAACGTGGTTTTCTCGGATTAACTTACCTCGAGCGCCAGCTATTCTTTTTACTTATAAGGGAGAATAGCAAACCTACCAGGATAGCTGCTAGTCGGAGACAGAGTTCGGTGTTATCTAAGTTGTTAGCGATAACTGAGAAAACAGAAATAGAGTAATTCACACAATTTATTCGATCAGCAGAAATAGTGATACAAACATGCAAAAATACCAAGAAAAATATCAAATACGCAATAATACCAAGAAAAATATCAAATATACACAAATGAAAAGGTTCAGTTTTGTCTGACTGCGAGCACTCATAGGAAATATTTCACGGTACGAACCAGCCAGAATGAAGAAAAGGGGGGGTTATAATTAAATGATTAATCCAAATACAAAATAATGAACTGTTAAACGGAAATGCAAGGGTCCATATAAGAATGTACAACAGTTATCTTTGTCCGATATGCGTTCAGTCCCAAAACCCAAAAAGAGTTTGGTTGTCTACAACTTTGCTTGATTCACGTCTAAAAAGGTCGGGTTTGGCCAGGTTAAATTAAATGGTTAAACAGGACTTGTCGAACTATGGGCACGAAGGATCGGTACAGAGCAGGATTATTATCCGACTGAACGCACTATAGAATTGGTTTGCATTAGCCCTCCAGTCTGACCATGAGTATTCATACCATGAACAACGCACTCGTCACCGGGCACCGATTACTCGGATAAACGTACTATTATAGTATTGGTTCACTGGGGCCCCCTGGTCTGACCATGAGTATTCACACCATGAAAGAAAGACCAGAAACGGGCACCTGTACGAGTTAGGAAAAGTATAACACGGAGTTCGACGGAACAGCAATTTTTGGTAGACTCAACGAGGATTAAAAGAAAATTGGGACTGCAATGAATTGAATCGGTACTTACGATTTCGGTGCACTACTACTCACTTAATGAACGGGAAAATCGACTAGGATTTACAACAACAAAAAAGAAACTTAAAAGAAAAGAACGGAATTACTATTTATTTTAACGGCAGAAAGCCATTAACTTGAAGCGGAAAAACTGAATCTCTACAATCGAAAATCGAAAACTGAATATATCTTAACTCCACGATGAATCGCGAATGAATGAATGACGGATGAGGGGAAAATCGCCTTTTATAAACTCCCTGAGGGGAGTGGAAACGGTAGGCATACAAATGTTAAAATTCCAGAAAAGTATCGCGGTAAAAACTTCTTCAAATCTGGCTTATCGTACGTATGGGCAAGAAAAAACGGCGTTATCTGTAAACTACGTTGTTCTTGTGGGCGATTTTACAGTTTTTCCGCACGAAAAACAAATTCGTTCGCACAATATTCGATTTCAGCCCATCATCGTAATTTAATTCTGAACGGAATAAAATTCAGGAATTTAAAAATAGAAATGCGGAAAATAGTATATTCTAAAACTAGTTGCAGAATGGGCTCCTATTCCAATACGAATGCGAAATTCGAAAACGAGCGACGAAGGAGAGAGTTTTCGAACGCATGAGTATTGGAATTGCATTCTGCAACGAGTATTAGACGATATTTTCTTTATTTCACCCAATTTTTGTGAAATTCAATGAAAAAATTCAAATTATAGGTCCTAGTGACTTTCATATTGTATCTTGGCAGTTGGTGTGAATGTTAGGAAATACGAAAATTGACATTTCCAAATTGACGTCGGCTGAAATTTAAAAGGATCAGAAGTCATTGCTGACAACCACAAAACGAAAAATGTAACTGAAAACGATGCTGTAATGAATTCATTACAGCACTGTTTTTAGTACTGTAATGAACTCATTACGATACTGAAATAGAGAAAATCAATTTAAAATGAAGACCAATTTCTAGATCGGGAAATTGGAATTCATTACAGATTTTATTTTGATTGTTTTGAATACAGAATTGGTAGATTGAGATTGATTTATGGTAAATTGAATGAAATCCCCTGTTTGAAAGATATTTTCGGGTCATCGACGAGATATGAACAAATCATTTGAGTTTAAGAATGAATCTTCGGGATAAGCAAAGAAGGAACTCATTTTGGTGGAATAAATATGATCCTTAAATTGCAGATATTATCAGACGAAAATTAGTGTTCTGGTTCGATAATATCTTGTTTTTAACTTTTTAATTCCAATCAGTGACTTGAGTCACTGAGATTTAGGTAATACATGTCATTCAGTTTCACTCGAAGAATATATTCTTCGAAGTATTTGCATTCATACCAGAGAATCATATCGGGCACGTATTAGGACAATTTTTTTTCCAAATGGCAGAGCCGAATTCAGAAAAATGGAAAAAAGTTTCTTTTAGCACCTAGAATCAACTAGATTCAAACCTCTTGGCAAAACCATCGAATGTTATGCCAACAATCTTCGATTTCGAAACGCCCTTCGAAACGGTCATAGCTTACCGTCACAGTACAATAAGTTTCGTGAATCGCTCAGACAGAAAGTCATCCATATGGTTTACCGATGGATCAAAATCTGAAAGAGGCACTGGCATTGGGATTTATGGACCTAGATTGAGGATCTCTGAAGCCCTGGGAAGTGAACCCTCTATTACACAGACCGAGATACTGGATGTGTACATATGCGCTCAGGAATGTCTTAAAATTAACCTCAAAGGGGCGCATATCTTCATCACCACGGACAACCAGGCCTCGCTGAGGTCCCTGGATTCACACTGCCAGGGCTCTCTGCTGACCTGGGAGTGCCGTAACACCATAAAGCAACTGGCCAGAGGCAACAAAGTGACTCTACTATGGATGCCAGTGCATTGTGGTGTTGAAGGAAATGAAAAAGCCGATGGACTTTCGAAAAGTGCATCAAGGTTAACACCTGCTGGGCCTTAGCCTTTTTGTGTGCTTGGAAAGAACCAATATAAGGCAGCGGTTGAACAAGAATCTACAGTTAAAATATATGTACAAGTCGAAGACTCACCCAGTTCATCATCGCGTCATTTTTATGTGATTTGATGATAATTCAAAACCAAGGAAGCATCCAAATTCTCACAATTTAACATTTTTTCGGATGAAATCAGGACTACCTCGAAAACTATTCGTTTGTTCGAAAAAATTTTCATTTACCGAAACGATTAGTTTCTTCAAGTGCAAGATGAATTTTTGATTCCGTTTCGTTGGCTTGCACAGATGGGTTTTGATTGATTGATTGATTGATAAGCTGACAAACAAGAGACCGGGTTAGCGCTTGGCCTCCCTGATGTGACACTGCGACCAACTTGGGTCTATTGTATCACTCTTTCGTCAGTGGTTCCTCACGAGAATAGGTTTGTGTCCTTTATCAGGTTCAGTAGCCTTTTTATGAGGTTTTTCGGATTCATTCCCGTTTCCGGATTGATTTCACCGAAGATTCTGTGGCGACTTCTTTCCAAGGCGTCGCATTCAAAAATTATGTGAGAGGCTGTTTCTTCCTCTTCACCGCAGAGTCTGCAATCCACGGGTTCTCCAAGTATTCCTATGGTGTTCAGATGTTTTCTAAGGCCACAGTGTCCCGTCAGTAGACCTACTAATATACGTGCCTTTGTTCTGTTTAGATTCAAAAAGTCAGCTGTCAAGGTTTGGCTTGTGCGTCCTACCATGGCTTTGCTGTGTGTTTGCCCGTCGCTCTGTTCCCAGTGTTGTCGGTGTCTTTGTTTTATCCACTCCTCAATCAGGGTCCTGCAACGGTTTTTGCTGATTCCAAGCACAGGTTCTGGCCCTGTGAATGGCGTTTCAGATGCTTGTCTTGCTAACTGGTCTGCTTTTTCGTTGCCCGCTATTCCCTTTTGACCTGGCACCCACATCAGGGTGACCTTGTTGTGTTTAGCCAGCTCCAGAAGGTCCTGGAGGCATTCCCAGACGAGTCTATACTTTATCTGTGTCGAGTTGAGAGCTTTGATGGCGCTCTGGCTGTCAGAGAGAATGTGGATGTGTTTTCTTTGGTAGCCACTTTCCAGGTTCTTCTGTATGCATGTCCCAATGACATGTGTTTCAGCTTGAAATATCATGGCGTGTTTGCCGAAAGGTATTATCTAATCCCTTCTTGGCCTCACTCCATGTATTCCCGCTCCTGTTCCTTCATCTGTCTCAGAACCGTCTGTGTACCAGACTATTTTTGCAGATGATTGTGATTCTATATTCGAGTCCCATCTGTTCCAGTCGAGCTGTGTTTTGAATGGTTTTTCGAATGAGTATAGAGGTTGCATGTAGTCTGAAATCATATTAAGCTCGGCTACGTCAGCTACATGAGTGATTCTGGTGTGCCCAATTGTGCTGGTTCTCCAGTTTTTTGTCTGGATCAATCTGTATGCACCCATCCTAGCCTCTCCCATGACATGTATGTCAAGGGGTGAGAGGTTGAGGATGACCTCCATAGCAGCTGTTGGAGTGCTATTCATTGTACCCGTGATGCAGAGACAGCAGGCAAGCCTTTGGATTTTTCCGAGGTTGGTTTTTGCCTGTCTCTGATTTGTTTTTGGCCACCACAGGAATGAGCCATAAGTGATTCTGGGTCTTATTACCGCTGTGTAAAGCCAGTGCATGGCTTTCGGTTTGAGTTCCCAAGTTTTTCCAAAAGCTCTCCTGCACAACATAAGTGTCGTTTTACTTTTGTTGGTTACATGATGTAGATGTGGGTTCCAGGTTAGTTTCTTATCGAGAATCAGCCCAACGTATTTTACCTGTTCTACAACTTGTAATGTTTCGCCGAAGAATCTGGGAGGTGTGAGATCTCCTATGTTTCTTTTGCGAGTGAAGGAAATGAGTGCTGTTTTGTTCGGATTTCCCCCTAGGCTCTCTCTGTTGCACCATTCCTCTACGGTCCTCCGTGCGTTTCGCATAAGTTCTGAGGTTATTCCGGTGTATTTTCCACAGATGGGTAGATGTAAGCGTAAATTCCAAGTCCTTCTGAAAAATCGGAAAAGTCCATGATTTAATCGAACAACTGACCGTACATTTTCGAAATCGAACGATCAATCGTTACGTGATTGGCTGCCCTTCGACTTCGGTTACCGGCGTCCCACAAATATCTTGTCTGGTAGTTGGCGAAGTCATAACCACTGTCAAAATTGTCTCAACCGTTCACGAAGACCCCGATAGAGACTGATATAGTTGTTGTGTTTTTCTTCATTTAGGGACGGTGATACTTCATCGGACCCAATTCATATACAAACCAATCTTTCAGAACTATGAATCAGGCTCAAACAATAATGAATATGATCAAATTTTCCAATCAAACCAAATTACCAACCCAATATTTTATAGTCCTCCAGTGATTACTATTAAAATGTCACAAAACAAGGCAATATAGTTAGTACCGTGGTAATTCCTCCTTCACATGATATACCAGTAGTAGCGACGGTAAGGGGATAATGCGAGGAATTTAATTATCGTTTTATTTTCCGATGGAAGCGAACGAAATTGCCTGTATTCGAAAATTGTTTGTGTTGACGTTCATATAGTGCCTTCGTGAATGAAGCAATAACGACGAACCTCATAACCGAATATTTCACTCCGACTGCGTTATATGCATCGACTGAATGATAAAGCATATTGTTTGTGAGTGGATATTGAACTATGGAAGAGTTCGCAGCTTAATATCAGCGAAATGGATAAAAGGTCACAATCAATAGTAGTAGACGTCAATGAACCAATGAGAATTGGTTAAACTATGGCGCCACCTAGAGGAGGAATAGAGACGAGTAGACTCAATATAAAAGTTCCGTTCTTGAACAAGAAAGAAGATAATTTAGTGTTAGACCTCCTAATTGCTACGGTTCGGTATTCGCATAAGAAATTTAAAAAGAAAATTCGGAAAAAGTTCGAATTGAACAATTTTGACGAAATTTTATTTGATAGTAGCATTCAAGAACAATATCAAACAATAACACTCTGAAAAAAAATATATATCAATGAAAATAACGCAAATAAAAATTATCATTCAAATCAACACAAAAAAACCGAAAACATCCGCATTGTCGCATATAAGTGCCCGCCTTAGAATTTTGAGATTTTGCCGAAGTATATTATTTTTGAATTTTGATGCTTTTTTGGCACCCAAAAATATGAAAAAATTCTTGAAATATGGTTGATGTGAAACGGAACTGAAACGTAGAAATGAATTTTCGAACATCTGAAGTCCATGGGTTCATAAGACGTAAATAAAAATTATAATGATAATTGACTTTATTTGGCAGCAAGTAAAAAACAATTCCATACAGCTGTGCCAAAAATGCGGAGTCCAGCAATCAACTGCTAATCAACTCAACTCTTGAATATTTCAAACAAATGATTTATTTCGAAATTCAGAACAAAAGACTTGAAGAAAAGATAACAATAAAAATAAATCAATGAATTTGATGTCTTCTAAAACAAGCTCATATTTCATTGACGGTGAGTTTATGATCTTCTTCTGGTACACTGCCTTTCGTCGGCCGAACGTAGGCCTTATGGCCCATTGTTCATACCGCATTTGTGTAATACTGGAGAGACTCAGATCCGAAGGCAAGCTGACAAGAATGCCGCTACCGACAAGGAGGAGTCTCTCTCACCATAGAGATCAATTAATTTGATGTCTTCTGAAATGAGCTCATATTTCATTGACGGTGGGTGTTTTGTTTGTGTCAGAAAATATCAGTGTCCAGAACATTTGTAAAATTAAAGACAAATTATCAAGTAACTGGATATATTTGTAAGAATACTATCAAACAATTGCCGACGTTTCGGGAACTACTTGTCCCTTTTTCGAGGCTAAAATATAAAAATAATACATCAAAAAACCTAATGATAATGTGTGTTAGGTCATACACACCTGGTTCGTGTATATTCTCAAATATTTTGTGTTGAGAAGAGAAAATTCGACTGACAATCTAGGAATCATGCGATTCACAAAAAAGTGTTCGATTGTAGCTTAACCTAAAAGATGCTTCTTATGACCACAGAAAAGTTCAATCACTTATTCAGTTCTTCTTACTTCTTGTTGGGTATTAACTATTTTTCATTATATGATCAAGACAGAACCGTCAAAAACATCATGCTTTCACATATAGTCATATACAGGAAAACCATCCCTCCTCCAGTGACCCCCCACGTCTATATACCATTTGAAGTTTGTCGACTGTCAGTCACTCGGAGAGTAAGGGTCCACCTTTGACAACAAATGTTCTACAGTACATACAATTCTACAAAACAACCGTATCAAGGACGGCAACAATGTCAAATTTTTTGTCGATTATACCGTGGTTGTACCACATCAAAACAGTCACATTCGGCTGTTTGCTTATCCTAACAAATTCACAACCCCGAAATCAGTCAATGTTTACATAAACAACCGAATGTGACTGTTTTGATGTGGTACAACCAAGTTATAATCGACAAAATATTTGGCATTGTTGCCGTCCTTGATACGGTTGTTTTGTAGAATTGTATGTATAGTCCAGTCATATTAGTCAAAATAAGGTAAGAATCTCGGAATGAGAGATACCCAGCTGAATATTTGTATAAACCTTTATTTTGACACCCTAAAACATGTCTCAAAACCTACATATTGTAAGGTGTCCGCGTCTGTCGAAAAATAAGGTCAAAGGTCACAAAAATCGATATTTTTGATGTTTTTTGCAAATACCTCGTTTTCTATGGGGTTTACGGGCTTTTTATTCATTATCAATATTATAGAAGATAAAATTCTCTACAACTTTTGTCTCAAAAGTTTTTTTATACGTTGAATCGTTTTTGAGATAGAGGACAGTGAGCGCTGGCTTGTATAGAGTTTCGACCGTTTTCTTTATCAAAAGGAACCACTTTATAGTAATATGCTAATGGAAAAATTACAAGCTGCTAATATCATTACAAAACAGGCCAGAGATGATGCAGATGTTCTTATTGTTGAAAGTGCTATTGAAGAATCGAAACATGGAAAAACAACAGTTATAATAGGTGAAGATATAGATTTACTTGTTATTTTAATTGGGCGTACTCTATCTCATCAAAAAAAAAATTTTCTTTAAAAAAGTTGGTAATGGGAATGTTAAAACTGAAATTTACTTTTCCAAAAGCTTTGACAAATATCCCAGTTCGAAAAAACATTTTTTGTTTTTGCACGCATTGAGTGGCTGTGACACGACTTCGGCAATTTTTAAAAAAGGTAAAAAAACTTTTTCAAAAGTTTTTGAGAAATTGTCGAATTTGGATAAAACTGCTGCAGCATTTGAAGAAAAAAACTGTCCGGTACAAAGATTATTCGAAAGTGGAATTAAGATTTTATTGGCAGTCTATAATGCTCCAAAGTCTGTGAGCAGCATCGACCATCTGCGTTATACCCAATATATTAAATTTACAAAATCAAATAAACCTGTGCAGTTGTCAAATATTCCACCAACAAGTGCTGCAGCTCATCAACATCTTAATCGTGTTTATTATCAAGTCCAAACTTGGTTAGGGCATGATTTGGAACCCCAGGAGTGGGGTTGGACAATGCGTAACGAATTCTTGGAACCAATCACAACAATTTTACCACCTGATCCAGAGGAATTGCTTAACACAATATTCTGCAACTGCAAAAATGGTTGTGGTTCGCGATGTGGTTGCAGGAAATCGGGGTTGCAGTGCTCTTTAGCTTGTGGCCAGTGTAATGGCCAAGCTTGTCTCAATGCTCTGCCATACCAGAGTGATGCCAGTGAAGATGGGACCTTTGACCCTGACATCATGGAAGACCTGGAGACAAATGTCGTTGAAGAAGAAGAGCAAATTCAACCAGAAGACGATGATAATGAGGAAGAAGAAAAAAATTAAAATCAGAGTTTGTCGTTGTTTGAATAATTATTCTTTTTATTCAGTTTATATTGATAAATGTATCGATTGAAAATTTTTCAAAAAAATACGTTAATAAGAAATTTATTTCATTTCTTCATTTTTACTTATTTCAGTAATTAGTATAGCTTTGATTAACATTAAAAATAATTTAGGTATTTGCCTTCGTTACTTCTAAGTACACAACCAGGTAAGTGTGATTAAATACATTGATACTTAATTAACAATAGATAAGTCATAAAAAAACATTAACTATAATGTACTTTTCGAAAAAAATTTTAATAATTTATAATTATATATTTCTAAACATTTTATAAACTATTTGAGACATATTTTTGATCGGACCTACCGGTTGACCTTTAAAGATCCTCTATATAGTTAAACATTGCGCGCTCACAGCCCTCTATCTCAGAAACGATTCAACGTATAAAAAAACTTTTGAGACAAAAGTTGTAGAGAATTTTATCTTCTATAATATTGATAATAAATACAAAGCCCGTTAACCCCATAGAAAACGAGATATTTGCAAAAAACGTCAAAAAAATCGATTTTTGTGACCTTTGACCTTATTTTTCGACAGACGCGGACACCTTACAATATGTAGGTTTTGAGACATGTTTAAGGGTGTCAATATAAAGGTTTATACAAATATACAGCTGGGTATCTCACATTCCGAGATGAAACTACTAAGATGACTGGACTATGTACTGTAGAACATTTGTTGTCAAAGGTGGACCCTTTCTCTCCGAGTGACTGACAGTCGACAGACTTCAAATGGTATATAGACGTGGGGGGTCACTGGGAGAGGGATGGTTTTCCTGTATATGACTATATTTGAAAGCATGAATGATGTTTTTGACGGTGCTGTCTTGATCATATAATGAAAAATAGTTAATACCCAACAAAAATAAGAACTGAATAAGTGATTGAACTTTTCTGTGGTCATAAGAAGCATCTTTCAGGTTAAGCTACACTCGAACACGTTTTTGTTAATCGCATGATTTCTAGATTGTCAGTCGAATTTTCTCTTCTCAACACAAAATATTTGAGAATATACACGAACCAGGTGTGTATGACCTAACATACATTATCATTAGGTTTTTTGATGTATTATTTTTATATTTTAGCCTCGAAAAAGGGATAAGTAGTTCCCGACACGTCGGCAATTGTTTGATAGTATTCTTACAAATATATCCAGTGACCTAATAATTTCTCTTTATTTTGAAAGTATGGATGAGAACCAACATAATCTATTTGTAAAATTGTCTTGTTGTCATCTCGTAATTTTGTTGTCTGTATCTTATTTTCAGCTGACCTGATGATGGCCTAGTGCCGAAATCGATTGTCTGTCTCAGAATATAGTTACATATATGAAAAAAAGTGTGTCTTCCATTTCTTTCCTGATTAATAATTCATTAGACACACTCATGGAGTTTTTCATTCAGAAAATCAGAACAAATAAATCAATTAAATCAATCAGCGAAATGCATACAATTACTTTTGTTGAGGTTTATGAAAAAATTCACACAGTCTTGAAAGCCAGCAGGATAAGCGATCGGTGCAGGACTACAAATTCGAACCATGACAAAAAGTTACTGAAGGTCAAACCAAATTGATTGAGTGTTTGGCCTTATTGATCTCAGTTCAGGTGAATGCCCATTATATGTCCAAACGGATTATAACTGACACCCCCTTTTAAAAAGAAAGGTATTGAAACGTGGCAGGAAAAGGTCTCCCTCGTTTCGTTTATACTACATATGTACGAACACTGCAAAATGGTGAATGCGCCTGTGTTTCATGTCCAGCCGAAGGAGTTCTCGAATTTTAGCTTGTATACCCCGTTCAAACTTTTGCATACCGAAAATCAACCTGACACAACAGTTCTGCCCTTTCTGAAATACTTTCTGCTCGATGTCATCTGAACAATTACCATAGACTACATCTGCCTAATTCAATTTGGAAGGTGGGGGAAAAGGGCGGCCAGTTAAGGGACAGTATCACCTTTTGAATCGTGGTAAATCTGCATTCAAAAAGTGGTCTCTTTATTTCACGAGTAAGTACCCTAATTTACGACGTAGAGACTTGATTTTTTTTTAATTGAAGTTAAAGAACGTCCCGAGGGCAAATAGTTTTTTTTTTCGATTTAATTAGTTTTTCAACTAAAAAAACCAGGTTAATCGTTAGATATGGGGTTATTGAATATGTTTTTCGTTTTTCATGAGTACAAGCTATATTTTTGAAATAATCATCATGAAAATTTTTGTAGTTTATAGAAGATTAAATTGACGAGGGCAAATAGTTGCGATTTTTTCGATTCAATTAGTTTTTCAAAAAAAAACAGGTTGAACTTCAGCGTTTTGGAAACTACACGTAATGATTCACAAATTTTTTATAATTATTGAATTTCCGATATTCTCTAGAGAACCGGATGTATGGACTCAATTAAACAGTTTTCTTCATGTAACTGGGTCTATCGCTGTACCGACATGGCCAGTCGGTTCCTCCTCCCCTCAAGTTTGATTTTGGCATTGCAGATCGTAGGCAACCAAGCAGTATGACTAATGGGAATCTCTTTTTTCGTGTTCATGCTGCGTGCTCATAGATTTCGATAGCCTCTGATTAATAATAGGATAATGAATTTTGATGTTGGCAATGACATCTATTTTAGCGAATAGTTATGTCAATCAATCAAAGCATGTTAACGACTGTAGACTTCTGTACTTGATAGAGTCGACAACATTTTTCGTTTTCGTTGATCCGTGTATGAATGCTTCTTTCTGATAGTCCCGATGTGAAGTTCGCCGGTTTTCTTTTTTTATGTGGTCAAAATATTCTTCACGTGGATTTTTGGTGCACTGCCGGTTCTTATACAAGCTTTGCATTTCTTGTTTGAATTTTCTTTAGACTTTCGATAATTTAAGGAGCGATTTGTATCGGAGACGTCATCGTTCGCCATTTTGTAATGCATATAAACACAGATAATCTCTGGCTATATAGACGTGGTCTAGGTATTA
Source organism: Adalia decempunctata (assembly GCA_951802165.1). Lineage (NCBI taxonomy): Eukaryota > Metazoa > Arthropoda > Insecta > Coleoptera > Coccinellidae > Adalia > Adalia decempunctata. The sequence goes on along the minus strand of OX637701.1, from coordinate 31,381,250 downwards.
GAAGTTCAATAACATTCCGCCCACAATTGCGGTAGGTATCTCCAGAGGTATCTCGATTGGAGGTTGTTCCCCGGAGATTGATTGCTCGAAATTGAGTATTACAGGATGCAGATGATAAGCAAGCATGCATAATTATAATATCCTTCATGGATCCTCAAATCACAATAATATGTATGGGACATATCGAGGGTAACATAAGATTTGTTCGAATTATTGATGGAAATGAAAATTTAACATCCTGCAATTCTACCGAATCATAAAAGGCTTCATTAATAATATCTGTTCTGGTCTCCTTTCAAATTTCGAGTTAATTTGAGAACGTATTTCATGAGATTAAAATGCAAACCTGCTTCATTTTGGTTGTTCTCGATGTCTTGTGTCGTAGCTATATACAGAGTGTAACAGCCAAATGGAATGAATTCGATAACGAATAAATGAGGGCGTGTTGGGAAAAACGCTCGGACACGTCGATTTGTAATTTTAAATGCACATATTTTTCAAGAAAATAATATTATATAGGGTGTTCCATGTGACCGTGGCCAATACCAACTTTCTTATTTCAAATGCAACCCCCTGTATATTATTTATTTTTTGGATTCTTCAGAGAATTCTAGGCACAATTCATGCACAATGTCCAATACTTATCTTTAACTATTTCGGAAGTATTAAGTGTTTTCAGATTCATTGCAAAAATCAACGTTTTAAATAAAAATTATTCTATTTCACAAATTCGGTACATTACACTTAAAACCTAATAAGTAATACTGATTATTTCTTAATTATTAAAAAAAACAAAAAAACATTAATGTCAATGTAGGAAATGCTCAAAATGCTCGCCTCGAATGTCTTGGCAACATGCTACAGACAACGTGTTACTAAGGCTATGAGAATAAACAAATCTGTATTTGTTTTTTTTTAATTTCTTCTCAGTAATGGTTTTTGCTTACTTTCTTTATATCAAGAGGTAAATGGGAAATAAGTATTGAGTGTAATGTATCGAATTTGTGAAATAAAATAATTTTCATTCAAAATGTTGATTTTTGTGAAAAATCTGAAAACACTTAATATTTCTGAAAAATTTGAAGATAGGTAAAGGACATTGTACATGAATTATGTCTAGAATTTTCTAAAGAATACAAAAAATAAATAATATACAGGGAGTTGCGTTTGAAATAAGAAAGTTGGTATTGGCCACGGTCGCATGGACACCCTATATAATTTTATTTTCTTGAAAAATATGCACATTTAAAATTACAAATCGACGTGTCCGAGCGTTTTTCCTAACACCCCCTCATTTATTCGTTATCGAATTTATTCCATTTGGCTGTTACACTCTGTATATCTCCAACCTTCTCAATATGATCCTTGCGATTATACAGTGCGCTGGAATGAGACGTTTTCCTTCCATGGTTGCCAAAATAGTCATCTCAGAAATTTCGTCCGACGGCAGGTTTCTTGTATTTCTATTTCTTGAAGCAGAAGGAAAAGTCTTAAAAGCACTTCTGTTTTTGTGGAACCCTTTATTTAAAAATCATTCGGTGACATGTTTCGGCGCATTCGCCATCATCAAACCAAGGTATTCTGAAAAAGATGTTACTCGATAAAACTTAAAAATCAGGTAGTAAACCGATTTGAGGTCTTAGTTGGAAAAGATTTTTACAAATTTTGCTCGCGTAAAAGAAAACAAACAAAATATAGGGAATCGTTCGATGAAAACTTACGATTTTAGGTTCCAAAGTCATATGGTAAAAACATATCAGTCAAAAGGTAAAAGCCAAAAAATAATACATAAAAACAGCCAAAAGGCTTAGATCTTGTGAGGACGTAAAATGACAGATAAAAAACAAAAGCATAAACGAAAGATGAACAACTGACGTTCGCGCAGACAGCTTCCTGCTCTTTTTCTTTTTCAATTCAACCAGGTTGCTGCGGGTATGAAATATTTCCAAGCGAGAAACAGTGGCGTCGGCAGAGAGAGTCAATACAGAAGTCTATAAGTGTCTTTTACATTGTTTGTTAACATCGAATTTAACGTTTTGTATTCTGCACTCTTGAGATGTTTGTAAATTTCTACTTCTTCTAGAATTTCTTGTCTATGGTTAAATTCGCTGTGATGAATTAGATGGGTGTTTTCCTCTAAATCAAACTTGTGTTTTTCTTCTCTTAAATGACAACCAAAAATTGATTTGTCATTACCTGGGTTCTTGGAACTAGCTAGATGTTCTTTGGTCCTTGTTCTAATGGATCTGCCGCTTCTCCCCACATAAACGACATTACAACCTGGTTCACCGCATTCAAACCTGTAAACGCCCGGCTTGTCCAAAGTGTCGATTGGGCTCTTGTTCCTGATGAGGGATTGATGTAGGATATTCTGGGACTTGAAGGCTACTCTGGTATTCTCTACTTGTTTTACCACGTGTCCTACTGGTCCTATTGATAGGACAAGGGGGAGACGGACCACAGAAGAACTGAACTTGCAAACTCCGAGAACATATGTTGTGTCAAATATGAAATTCTGTTGCATTCCGTTCTACGGGGGTATCTCATATAAAATCCTACATCAATCCCTCATCAGGAACAAGAGCCCAATCGACACTTTGGACAAGCCGGGCGTTTACAGGTTAGAATGCGGTGAACCAGGTTGTAATGTTGTTTATGTGGGGAGTAGCGGCAGATCCATTAGAACAAGGACCAAAGAACATCTAGCTAGTTCCAAGAATCCAGGTAATGACAAATCACTTTTTGGTTATCATTTAAGAGAAGAAAAACACAAGTTTGATTTAGAGGAAAATACCCATCTAATTCATCACAGCGAATTTAACCATAGACAAGAAATTCTAGAAGAAGTAGAAATTTACAAACATCTCAAGAGTGCAGAATACAAAACGTTAAATTCGATGTTGACAAACAATGTAAGAGACACTTATAGACTTCTGTATTGACTCTCTCTGCCGACGCCACGGTTTCTCGCTTGGAAATATTTCATACCCGCAGCAACCTGGTTGAATTGAAAATGAAAAAGAGCAGGAACCTGTCTGCGCGAACGTCAGTTGTTCATCTTTCGTTTATGTTTTTGTTTTTTATCTGTCATTTTACGTCCTCACAAGATCTAAGCCTTTTGGCTGTTTTTATGTATTATTTTTCGGCTTTTACCTTTTGACTGATATGTTTTCCCCATATGACTTTGGAACCTAAAATCGTAAGTTTTCATCGAACGATTCCCTATATTTTGTTTGTTTTCTTTTACGCGAGCAAAATTTGTAAAAATCTTTTCCAACTAAGAACTCAAATCGGTTTACTACCTGATTTTTAAGTTTTATCGAGTAACATCTTTTCAGAATTCCTTGGTTTGATAATGGCGAAATGGCGAATGCGCCGAAACATGTCACCGAATGATTTTTAAATAAAGGGTTCCACAAAAACAGAAGTGCTTCTAAGACTTTTCCTTCTGCCTCAAGTTTGAGAATGTTGACCAGAAGCGTTCGATCTGTGCTAGGTTTGAAAACGATGTAGACTTCTTAAACCGAATTGTTACTATGGATGAGACTTGGGTACATTTCAACGATCCAGAAACAAAGCAACAATCGGTGGAACGACGACAATCTAATTCTCCAAGACCTAAGAAGTTTCATGTCCAAAAATCTGCTGGAAAAGTTTTTGCTTCAGTTTTTTGGGATTGCCATGGAGTAACCATGATTGATTTTTTGGATAAGCGTAGAATGATAGCTGGAGGTTACTATTCGACATTACTGACCACTCTACGGAAAAACATTAAAGGGAAAGGAAGCGGAAAGCTATCCTAAGTTATTTTGTTCTTACAGGACAACGCCCCAGTACACAAATCTCATGTTGACATGAAAAAATTCGTGAGTTAGGGTTAGAATTACTAGAACATCCCCCCTTAGTCCTCAGATTTGGCTCCGGCCGTAATATAATATTTTGACATTGAAATTCTGTTTGGTTCTATAGTAGGCTGTGAATTTTTCAATATATCCTCGTATTTTATAGACAAACGAAAAATGCCATTTGAATTAATCAATGATGATATTATGATTGAACCTAAACAATATTTACATGAACATTAAAATTCTTTGAATATTTCACGTCATTTCGCCGACCCGGAATATAGAATGTTTTTTCGCCTGTTACACAGTTGCCGATACTCCAAGTTGACCCGAAAGTCAAATGTCAAGGCGTCACCGTATGCCGAAGAAATTTATTTTCAAAATTCGACCTTTTTTTCGAATACATTGAAATAATGCTTTCCAAATTGGCAATCAAGAAGAACAAAATTCAACTTTGCAGGCATTCCGCCATTTCGAATTTTTCCCAAAATTCTACACCACAATTGAATTGGGCACTAAATGAAACTAATATGGGATCAGAAACCGATTTTTCAAAGATTACGCAGTTATCAAGATATTGCTCAATGTTGGCATTAAACACCCTGTATCTCGCTCATGCTTCGACAACGGGGTAGTATAAGTCATGGGGCAAAAATGATTTTCTCGGTGTCATCTATCTACTCGGCTATATATGTTTGTCCAGTTAATGGTGAAACACCCTGTAGAAATGCTCCTTCTATCATTCTCATTGCCAATGTGATTTTTTCCCATGGTCGCACAAGGTATTTTTTTAAATAAGATCATTATTACTAGGCCACACTTTTTCTCAGTCTACAGGGATTTTTCCCTTATTAACTCAACTGTGGAAGTATTCCAGAAACCGGAATTTAATATTACCAATGGAAAACAAGTCGCACCTAAATGATGTTCTATGCTAAGTTTCACGAGATTCATTTATAATCCGGACATTCAGCATTTGACATTTCAAACCCTTTTCAGCGATTATGATCTTTTACACATGATATTCAGAACTGTGCATCAGTTGCATGAACATAATACAGACGTCGAAAACTTGACCTAGTAGCATTTGTGTATGACAAGGTTTACCCTCATCATTCACATTTGTTCAAACTGATTATATCATACTCGACATGCATTCCAACTGAGACACATTTTATAAGCACGGAGATACAAATATTGAGATTACCGTATGGAATTAATTATTTTCAATAAATCAGCTGATAATACCATTTGAATATTGGACATTATCCTATTTCCATCGCAAATGGATCTAAAAAACCGGGGTCCATTCCCGTTATTTTCCCAGTTTTAGTAATGTTTTTGCCCTTTTCCATTCATTGGAATCAATTCTGATTTACTTCTTGCGATCTTCAACAAATGGGGAAAAATCTCATCCGTTGTTCCCTTCAGGTCTATCAAGTTGGCCCGGAAGTTTCAGCATTTCTTAGAAAAAAAATTATACGGTAAATGCTAGCTAAATGCTGATAAATGCTGTAGAAAAAAATTAATTTTCTTCGCTAGTGGTGGAAAAATCGATGATTGAACTTTCCGGGCCAACTTATGTGCAGCCCGGAGACATCGGCATTTTTCATCGAAATGCTGACAAAGATTAATGCTAGCGAAATGCTGATGAATGCTGAAAAAAAAATCGAAATATCTGTGACCGTAGTGGAAAAATTGAAGGTTGAATTTTCCGAGCCAACTTATGTGCAGCCCGGAGACATCGGCATTTTTCATCGAAATGCTGACAAAGATTAATGCTAGCGAAATGCTGATGAATGGTGAAAAAAAATCGAAATATCTGTGACCGTAGTGGAAAAATTGAAGGTTGAATTTTCCGGGCCAACTTTTGTGCAGCCCGGAGACATCGGCATTTTTCATCGAAATGCTGAAAAAAATTAATGCTATAGCGAATTGCTGATGAATGCTGAAAAAAAAATCGAAATATCTGTGACCGCAGTGGAAAAATTGAAGGTTGAATTTTCCGGGCCAACTTTTGTGCAGCCCGGAGACATCGGCATTTTTCATCGAAATGCTGAAAAAAATTAATGCTAGCGAAATGCTGATGGATGCTGAAAAAAAAAATCGAAATATCTTCGACCGTAGTGGAAATATCGGTCATTGAATTTTCCGGGCCAACTTATGTGCGATAGCATTTTTCTTCGAAATGCTAACGTAACTTAATGCTAGCTAAATGCTGATGAATGCTGAAGTAAAATTATCTTCGACAGTACTTAAAAAGTCGATGATTAGCCTATATGCAGCTGGTGGAAGTTGACATGAGACTCCGTATTCATATGTATAAACATTTCTCTGGATAAGTTGTGTACGTCGCAGATAAGTTGGCATATCTATAGAATTTTTGGGGCGCGTGAATATGATATTTTCCAGGAAAAACAAAGAAATCAAAGTGAGTTTTTATATCACAATGAATAAGAGGAAACTAAAATAAAAAATAGCGATAACTTCAGAAATAACAAGAGAAAAGGATATCGTTTTCAAACTGAATAAACTAAAAGGGTGGTTGAAACATAATTATCTTCGTCTATGCGACGTTCAGCTTTTTTCTTCAGGTCATCGTATTTTTCCCATTCACCACGTAATCTCTTAGCGAAAGCCACAAAATGACCCACAGAGTATTTTTCTATTCCAATGATTTCTATTACACCTCTCAGACAGTAGGTTTTCTCCTGTATATGTATGTAGGATTTTATTCCCGTCAATTGTAGATAATTGTTGAAGTATTTCGGTCATTTCTGAATTTCGTGTGTGGGACGCTTTATATTGTGCTCAAGATCAGCGTGACAATTCCGCTTTGCGTTTGATGACTTCCATGTGTGAGCGAGTCCTAAATCTGAAACCTTTATCTTATAGTTGAAAGGATGTGCAATACGATATTCGACACTTTTACAATTTCGTGGAGTAAGATAAATGGACCAATTTAGGTTCAAGTGTTTCTTTGTAGCATTTCACCCTTAGGTGGCCTTGGACCACCATAGGTAGAATAATTTGTGACGGTTAAAGATACACTTGGCTCTTGCTTACTTCATTAGCTTAAGTCGTACAAGAAGTAACACCTCTTTTCTCGAATGCAAATTGGGGGCGGAACCGCGAGTTAACGTTAAGGGCATAACTGGGGTAAAAAGGAGAGAATAGAGTAGAGAGTCAAGAGATAGAGTTCATAGTCGATAGTTAGACGAGTCGATAGTAAGAGTCGGTAGAGTTTCAAGACGGGGGTAGTCATTGCCATTAAAGACGGAATTAGATCTTGAAGACGGTACCATATCGGCGGTACAAGATTAATTCATTTGTTCGGCGTAAAGACGTTTTCTATATCTCTCGAAGTTCAGTAAAGACGGATAAAGAAGTGTAAGACGTATTTATAATCTTCAAGTGTAGATTGTTGTAATTTATCGTATGAATAAACTGTATATAGGCAGTTTGACTTTTATTGGTTCTTGGGAGAACTGTAGAAAGCGAAAAAAGACGTAAAATATAGGTTTGGCAGCCAATGCGAAGGTCATATTCCTAGACGACCGAAAACAAACCTACATTTTTGGGGGCTCAACCGGGATTGATTTGTGAAAATCAACTGGGATCGAAGGTGCAGAGAAGACGGATCAATAATCGGATCAAAGGTGACGAGGAAGCTACAAAGACGAAGAACAGCGAGGAAGCCATTGTGACTGTGCGATTTGTGTAAAAGGCAATAAAGTGAAACAAGTGAAATAGTGCAAAAGGATTATTTGAACGTTGAGGATCAAGGTAGGATCTTTCCTTTTTAAACGAATCCACGGAATTTCGAGAAGAAACATTTTATTGACTTTTAAAGACGATTTTGAAATCATATTTGAATAATTTCTCTAGAAGAAGATAATTGATTGTGTTTTTATTATATGACGATTTTTTTTAATTGATTTTGTGCTATTAGACGTTCTTCATTTGATTTGAATTATTGTAAGACGAGGTTTATTGAATTATTACTGTGTGTCGTTTTGATTTTTAGTTTCTGATTGTGTTTTATATTGGCTAAGACGTAAGATAATTTTCAATTTGTGTATGGGTGATTTTTGATTTTGACATTATTGCATGCATCATAGGTGTCTGTCAGATTTGAGAATATTGAATTATAATCTAAATTTATTTTGAATATTGCGAAGTTCGTTATTGTGAGCAATTACTGAACATCGTTGAGAGCGCGATAATTAACGACGCGGTTATTTTTTTCATCAAATTCAGTAAAAGACGAAATAAAATGTTTGCGTTAGGTGAAATCGTAGAAATTGAGAGAAACATCTCTAACGCCAAGGTGCCGGTTATAAAAGCTTTGTACATGATTTGTTTTGGCGATGAAGGCAATAAATACACGCGACGTAAGGAACTGCGTAGGTTCGCGGGCTTTTCTTGGGAACAGGAAAGCGAAGATCACAAAATGCGAATTTCAGAAACGTCAGAGAAATTAACAATTGCTGACTTGATTGCGGTGTGTGGAATCCTGAATTTTTCGTATCAGGGAGAGGCTAAAGAGTTAGCCCAGCGAATCTGTGATTTTCTTTGTTGCCCCGAGAAGGTAGAAGAAGGCACAGATTCCGAAGACGAGGACGATGAAGATGTAGAAAGTAAAAGTGAAAGTCAGGTTCCTAGCGGAAGAACCAGTTTTTCTTTGACTTTTAGAGATGTTGAAGATTCAATCAGGCAATTCACGGGTAGAGATAATTATCCTATCAATAGGTGGATTGACGATTTCGAGGAGATCGCGGCAATAACAAACTGGACGGATCTCCAGAAGTTATTGTTCGCAAAAAAATCGCTTTTGGTGGATTGGCAAAGATGTTTGTACAATCCCAGAGTGAAAGGAGGTTGCTCGAAGAATTTGAAGTTCGAGTTACTTCTGCCCAAATTCACAAACAATTGAATAGTCGTAGACGAAACAATAATGAGGATGTACAGAAGTACATTTTAGCGATGCGAGAAATTGGCAGCCGTGCCAATATTGAAGACGAAGCGATTATACAATATATAATCGATGGTCTATCGGACGATTCTGGCAATAAAATTATCTTGTACGGAGCAAGAAATTTTAGCGAATTTAAGGAAAAAGCCTGCATTTATGAACAGGTGACAGGTAAACGTCATACTGTGGCTCAGCGGAAAAATGCGGAGAATCAAAGACGTTTTGACGGTAAGACGATAGATGATCGTTCTCGCGAGATGGGCAAAAGTCCGGTGAAAAAGTTCGAGAAGAACTTTGGCAGTGAAACCTGCTTTAATTGCGGAAATCGTGGACATAAGTCGCGTGAATGTCCGCGAAAAGAGAGAGGTATTAAGTGTTTCAAATGCCAGAAATTTGGGCATATCGCTGTCAGCTGTGATGAAAAGACAGAAAAGTCCGCTAAGTTGCTAAGGTGGTCACAATCGAAAGTGTTCCCAAGAATTCAGTGGAGCTTGACTTTGGGAAATTGAAAATAGACGCACTTTTCGATACAGGCAGCGACATAAGCATTATTCGAGAAGATGTTTACGAAAAGTATTTCGAAACATTGCCATTGTCGAACGATAAGCTCGTAATTCGAGGATTTGGAAATCATGAGGTGAAGACGCTGGGGTCCATTCGGTTGAAAATGGGTATAAATGGCAACACATATGAGCACAAGTTCCACATAATGTCAAGGAATACTTTGAGATTTAGGGCAATTTTGGGTAGCGACGTACTCGAAAAAGCCACCGTGGAATTTAAAGACGGATGTGTCTTGGTGAAGCCGATCGCGAACCAATGCCAGGTTGCGAATGTCATGAACCTAATCAAGGATGACAAGAAAGACGTTTCGAAAGAACAGGTGAATGTGGAGATCTGCGAAGCAAGGGTAAAGGACAGTGCACCTCAGGAAAAGATAGACGTGACTTTAAAGGAGAAAATGAGACGGGTAAATAGAAGAATTAGGGTTCCGCGGGAAATCCGCGAAAAGTCAGTAAGTCCTGTAAGGCAAAAAGACGACGTTTCAGCGATAGATACCTTTATGATTCAGAGGGCAGTGAATCTTCGGAAAGGAGTTAGATCAAATCCGATCAAAAATTGGATAGAGGAAAAGAATCGGAACGAGAAAGAGAGACGGAAAGACGGAAGGTGCGGGATAAATGTCGATCAACAATTTCTTGATAATGGACATGGAAAAAGAGGGTACTTTGGGAATCATCGAAGGGTTCAGGTACAAAACAGGGAGGACGATATTCCATGGCGGAAACAGTGCCGTTTTCGGGGAACAGGAAGTTCCCGAAATTAATAGTGAATCCGAGGCGGATTAACTTTTTTGGTGGGGGTGAATGTAGGATTTTATTCCCGTCAATTGTAGATAATTTTTGAAGTATTTCGGTCATTTCTGAATTTCGTGTGTGGGACGCTTTATATTGTGCTCAAGATCAGCGTGACAATTCCGCTTTGCGTTTGATGACTTCCATGTGTGAGCGAGTCCTAAATCTGAAACCTTTATCTTATAGTTGAAAGGATGTGCAATACGATATTCGACACTTTTACAATTTCGTGGAGTAAGATAAATGGACCAATTTAGGTTCAAGTGTTTCTTTGTAGCATTTCACCCTTAGGTGGCCTTGGACCACCATAGGTAGAATAATTTGTGACGGTTAAAGATACACTTGGCTCTTGCTTACTTCATTAGCTTAAGTCGTACAAGAAGTAACACCTCTTTTCTCGAATGCAAATTGGGGGCGGAACCGCGAGTTAACGTTAAGGGCATAACTGGGGTAAAAAGGGGAGAATAGAGTAGAGAGTCAAGAGATAGAGTTCATAGTCGATAGTTAGACGAGTCGATAGTAAGAGTCGGTAGAGTTTCAAGACGGGGGTAGTCATTGCCATTAAAGACGGAATTAGATCTTGAAGACGGTACCATATCGGCGGTACAAGATTAATTCATTTGTTCGGCGTAAAGACGTTTTCTATATCTCTCGAAGTTCAGTAAAGGCGGATAAAGAAGTGTAAGACGTATTTATAATCTTCAAGTGTAGATTGTTGTAATTTATCGTGTAAATAAACTGTATATAGGCAGTTTGACTTTTATTGGTTCTTGGGAGAACTGTAGAAAGCGAAAACAGACGTAAAATATAGGTTTGGCAGCCAATGCGAAGGTCATATTCCTAGACGACCGAAAACAAACCTACATGTATATCATTAGGTATATCAGAGAGTTCACATTTTATATCATATCCCTTTTCATCCGTCCATTCAAGGAATATCAGGAAATACAGTTTGTAATTTATTTCCTTTGAATTGCTTTTGCATTCTGAACAGAATAATTTTTTTCCTTCGAGTGAAAGATGAGGATTTGTTTCAAAATAACACACTGGAATTGAATCCGTTTTAATTAATTCTTTAGATTTACACACAGTGCATAGTACTTCAGTAGTTGCAAAAGTTCCTCTCCATAAGTTTCTTTCACAATTTTACCCCGGAGCTCATATACTTGAGCACTAATTTTTCCTGTAACAAGCTTTTGGAGAATACGCAAAAGAAAATTATCAGTAGTAGTCCGGTGCCAGAGAAAAGTAAGCATAGGCTGCATAGGTATCTAAAAGCCTTCGAATTATATAGGAAATGGTGCGAAGAAAAAAAGGTTAAAGGTTAAACATATCGCTTCCGAAAGTGTACTCTTGGCATATTTTGGGGAACATGGCAGACAGAAGAAGCCGTCTACTTTGTGGGCAATGTACAGTATGATACGAACGATGCTAGATTGAAGTAAAAACGGATATCTCGAAACATGGGAAACTGATAGCCTTCCTAAAACGACAAAATGTTGGCTTTAGGCCCAAGAAATCGAACGTATTTTCGAGAAAGAATATAGAGGATTTTTTAAATAAAGCTCCAATGAATGAAAAATAAGTATTCATGTAGAATAGATGAAATGGGGGTTGGAAATGAGGGCGGGAAGTGAGGGCAGGAAGTGAGGTTGGGAAGTAGAGGTGTGTAATGTGACATTTCCCAACCTTCAATGACGTTAATAATGACAGCATTACATATATGGTTGTAAATAAAAATATATTCTGTTCAGAATGCAAAAGCAATTCAAAGGAAATAAATTACAAACTGTATTTCCTGATATTCCTTGATTGGACGGATGAAAAGGGATATGATATAAAATATAAACTCTCTGATATACCTAATTATATACATATACAGGAGAAAACCTACTGTCTGAGAGGTGTAATAGAAATCATTGGAGGAGGAAAATACTCTGTGGGTCATTTTGTGGCTTTCGCTAAGAGATTACGTGGTGAATGGGTATGACCTGAAGAAAAAGCTGAACGTCGCATAGACGTAGGTAATTATGTTTTAACCACCCTTTCAGTTTATTCTGTTTGAAAACGATTATCCTTTTCTCTTGTTATTTCTGAAGTTATTGCTATTTTTTATTTTAGTTTCCTCTTATTCATTGTGATATAAAAACTTACTTTGATTTCTTCGTTTTTCCTGGAAAATATCATATTCACGCCCCCCAAAAATTCTATAGATATGCCAATTTATCTGCGACGTACACAACTTATCCAGAGAAATGTTTATACATATGAATACGGAATCTCATGTCAACTTACACCAGCTGCATATAGGCTAATCATCGACTTTTTAAGTACTGTCGAAGATAATTTTACTTCAGCATTCATCAGCATTTAGCTAGCATTAAGTTTCGTTAGCATTTCGAAGAAAAATGCTATCGCACATAAGTTGGCCCGGAAAATTCAATGACCGATATTTCCACTACGGTCGAAGATATTTCGATTTTTGTTTCAGCATCCATCAGCATTTCGCTAGCATTAATTTTTTTCAGCATTTCGATGAAAAATGCCGATGTCTCCGGGCTGCACAAAAGTTGGCCCGGAAAATCCAACCTTAAATTTTTCCACTACGGTCACAGATATTTCGATTTTTTTTCAGCATTCATCAGCATTTCGCTAGCATTAATCTTTGTCAGCATTTCGATGAAAAATGCCGATGTCTCCGGGCTGCACATAAGTTGGCCCGGAAAATTCAACCTTCAATTTTTCCACTACGGTCACAGATATTTCGATTTTTTTTTTCAGCATTCATAAGCATTTCGCTAGCATTAATCTTTGTCAGCATTTCGATGAAAAATGCCGATGTCTCCTGGCTGCACATAAGTTGGCCCGGAAAATTCAATCATCGATTTTTCCACCACTAGCGAAGATAATTAATTTTTTTCTACAGCATTTATCAGCATTTAGCTAGCATTTACCGTATAATTTTTTTTCTAAGAAATGCTGAAACTTCCGGACCAACTTGATAGACCTGTTCCCTTCTGCAGGAGTACAGGAAACACCTCATCAACTGTAAGTTGGTGATTCATACGTCTGAAAGGTACTTATTGCCCATTCGAGTTATTGTCTATATTTTCATATTTTCCTGGCAACATCTCAATCTTCGCCACATGATTTCTTGGTGTATTCTATTACTGTTTCGAAACTACTTCTGGGTTCATTGAAAAATGTGGTTTAAGAGAACGAATCGATCTTCCTTTTCTTCTTCAGTGTATTATTATTATAACAAATTGATTTTAATCGAGAACAAGGTCCTTCATGATCTAATGTCAAAACATATTATAACAATGCCAACAGGCATTCACAAAAATTATAGTGACTATTCCACTCTTTTCATTTTTAGTGAGGAAGTTTCCGTAGCAACGATCGTTTCATCCCGAAAAAATTTTCAAGCCGGCAAAACCAACAGGTTGGTTTTTCAGCGACAAAATTTTTGACGTTTCTCGAATTCATAGATAGCTTCGGAAATAAATATCATAGAGAGAACAAACAACGTTTAGTAGTTTAGTTAATCTATGATGAATTCTTATTTGCCAAATAGCGTCAAATGTGAACATATTACCCTATTTTCTCGTGGAATACTCATGCCGAATACCACTCGAGATGAAATTTAAGCAGGTAAAATTAATCTCTTGTAATATTCAAGTTTGTTGCTTTTCGGAAATTTCGCTCATTACATTTTTTGTCATTCGCGAAATTTCCGAGCAACAAACTTTCATATTACAATCGAGAAATTTTGCCGGCAAAATTCCATCTCTAGTAGTATTACATATGACTATTCCACTCTTTTCATTTTTAGTGAGGAAGTTTCCGTAGCAACGATCGTTTCATCTCGAAAAAACTTTCAAACCGGCAAAACCAACATGTTGGTTTTCAGCGATAAATTTTTTTACTTTTCTCCAATTCATAGATAGCTTCTGAAATGAATATCATAGAGAAAACAAACAACGTTTAGTTAATCTTTGAATTCTAATTTGCCAAATAGCGGAATCCGTGTCAAATGTGCAACAAACTTTCATATTACAATAGAGAAATTTTGCGGGCAAAATTCCATCTCTAGTGGTATTGCATATGACTATTTCACTCATTCCATTTTTAGTGAAGAAGTTTCCGTAGCAACGATCTTTTCATCCCGATAAAACTTTCAAGCCGGCAAAACTGACAAGTTTTCCAGCGATACAATTTTTGACGTTTCTTAAATTCATAGATAGCTTCGGCAATTAATATCATAGAGAAAACAAACAACGTTTAGTTAATCTATGATGAATTCTAATTTGCCAAATAGCGCAATCCGTGTCAAATGTGACCATATTACTTATTTTCTCGTGAAATAGTCATGTCGAATACTACTCGAGATGAAATTCTGCCGGCGAAATTTCTCTCTTGTAATATCAGAATCAGAATCGAAATTTTGCCGGCAAAATTCCATCTCTAGTGGTATTACATATGAAAATATATAATCAATTCCGGGAAAAAACTTATTGAGTTAATAGCTGCACCAACTACTAATTTCTGTCAATTCACCCAACAAGAAATAATTTAAATCAAATCGTATCGATTCTTGAATGTGTTCACTATAATAGAGGAGAACACTGAGTACCATGAGTTCCACTTTTCAAAAACATGATTTTTCAAGAAATTTCTTCTGACCACTGCACTAAAATTCTGTTGTCGCAACTTGAAACAATGTCCACGAAGTCGAGTGTCATTGTTTAGCGCGAAGAAGTCACAACCAACGAATTCGTTCAAAACTACGAATATGTCCAAATAAGGTCACTACGGAGCCTCCTTCGTTTAAAGGTTGTCAGATGAGCATAGAACTTATGGTACATGGAATGCTATTACCAGATCAAAAAGTGGCTAAACATTTCAAGTTAGAGGAATCTCTAAATTTACATGTTCCCATGGATACGACCTGTCACACCGATCAGAAACACAGAAATGTTTGTCGAAATGCCAAGTAAATCGGACCTTGACGATTAGATTCATAGTATTTCTGGGTTTCTGTTCTGTATGACAAGTCGTATTCATGGGAACATGGAAATTTCGGTATTCCTCCAACTTGAGATGTTTATCCATTATTTTAAGCTGAGCAGCAAGGCTAATAGCATTCCATGTACTATGAGTTCTATGCAGATGAGAAATTGAAAGGGTTTTTCGTAAGATGGTCTCTACCGGCCGAAAGACATGCGCGTAGAGGTACGTTGCACCGTCTCCAGAAGATTATGATCCCGCACAGAATCGACACTCCAAACAAGTTCAGTGAGCTCCAAAATCGACCTTATAATGGGTGAGTCTTTGACTTGTACATATATTTCAACTACAGATTCCTCTCATCAAGCTAATCACTTTTTTCCTATACCTACCATTTTCCAAAATTCGGTTTTGTTTGAAAGATACAGGGTATCGAAAATCCATGAAAAAAAAAACATTTCTGTTCATATCTTCGGAACCGATATTTCAAATGAACTGAATGTTGGTTGATTGGTTACTCTATTCATGGTGCTTATACCTCATTCAATAATCTTCCTGGTATGGAAGTTACAGCGTGACCGACTCATAAAACCACTTGGCAAAGAGAAACGGTTCATCTTTTCGATAGAATCAATCATTCAAGAAAACAAAAGTTTTTCTATGTTGAAAAAAAGCGACGTTTTCGAGTTATTCGTAATTGTATCTGATAAAAATTGAGGAAAAAATCATGAATTTAAAGAATGATATGAATGCTTTCCTGGATTAAATATAATCGAATATTATTACTTTTCTGGTCTCTGAACAAGTTAACAATGCTGTCGAAATGTTTATCAACTTTGTCGAGATATAATAAAATTCCACAAATGTGAGTGATGGAATTGAACACTACGGATCATGAAATTATAATTTAATACGCACAGATTCCATTGAAAATATACTGTTATCAGTCCAGACTGAAGATAAAAGTCAACGAAATTAAAAATTCAGAAATATGAGCTGAATCGCGATACAAACCAGGTATTAAGTTGAAATTAATGAAAAATTTAACATTATTACATGTATATGTTTTGTACCCTGATAAGTTTACCAAGGTGTTTTGGTGCCCTGATTTTTTTGCCAGGATATTGTTCTTCTTGACTGTTTATTTTTTGTGGGATGCTGGTGAATTTCGTTAGTCTCGAGGATTAGAACTGTAGTGGACTGCGCATCCGATGTAAAGGGGTATACTTAACTGTAAATACCCTATGGTTATCTTGAACATCACTGCGATAAGTTGTTACTTGTACATGGATAGCAACTGTGAAGAAGATGAGGAAATGGTGAAATTTGAACGTACTCTCAACAAACAACAGATTGTATTTTCTCTGTTACCTCAGCTTCAACAAGCACGAAATAATTATACAAGTAATATGTATACAATTATGAAATAGCGTGAAAATCTGGCACAACATTGTCAATGACATGCTTCCTATAGTGTAGGTGGTCATATTCCCAGGACAAATGTGTAGATCTGTGCGCCCGTTGAAACATATCCCGGCCCATACCATAACACTACCCCTTCGGAATGGATGGACTTCTGGGACATAGCGACGATTACGGGGTATGCGTGGGATTGTCCATACCCTTATTCTTCGAGAATCTGAAAATCGTCCATATCTGGATTCATCAGTGAAAAGGACACTACGTCATTGATCGTCAATGGATATGTTGACTTGTCCATTCCAGTTTTTGACGTTTATGGTCACGTGTTAATGGAACTCCTCTTAATGGACGTCTAGAACCTAGATTCACCTCTCTCAAACGTCGTCTGATGGTTTCGATGGAAATTTGGACCCCATCTGCATTTTGGTAAAAATTCACTGTTCCACCAACTTGAGATGTTAAGCCGCTTTTTGATCTGGTAATAGCCTTCCATGTTACTGAAATCATTGCAAATTACATTCAATAATTGTATACATCACCATCTGATGGCGATAATATCAAATATAGTAGGTACCTTAACGACTACGCTACAGTGTCTTATCTAGACACTGCCATCAACCGTAGCGACACCTAGTAGCCTTATTCAGGAGGAGGAAAAGCATTTCCCTGATAAGCAAATTTTTCATCGAATTTTTCAGACTTTCATATTTTATAATTGCCAGGCCGTAGACGAATCCATAAATGAAGTTTCATAACAAACAGTCCATCCGATCTAGAGTTATAAATGGTGTAACCAACATCTTCCTTTTATATATATAGAATAGAAGAATAGATTCTGAGAAACTGAGAAGGTTCACCGCACATGGTTATGGTCTGGAAAAACCAGATGTAATTCCCAAAAAAAAGTATCTTGGGTAGATTACACTTGCAATAAATGACCCATATATCAGTCTAAAGGGTACTTAAACAAGGAACGAAGATTGTGAACCAAGGCATATGAAACAAATATTGCAGTACAAGCGATCGACAATCGATCCCAAGTTAAAAATCTATCTATCTATATTTTCAACAAGGCAGCTCAATTTTTATGGGGAAAGGAATTTTATTTTGTCCAGATGTTGCCGTAGTGAGACGCAACAGTATAAATGAATCCTTCTTGATCGATATCACATCCGTAGCCGTAGCTTTTCCATTCGTGAGAAAAACGAATCACAACCTTCGCTAAATTGTCCAATACGGCAGGACCTACAGACAATTAATGCCACTATATCACGTCAATCCCTCTATTCAATAAAAACATCATATATCAAACCGTTAAAGCGAAGTCCTGGTAGCCATTTAATTGACACTGAAGAACAGGCAACGGCGAGCCCGCAACCTCATTAACCTGCCAGATATGTTTCCCCCGAGATCTTCACCATGCCGAAATGTTACTTTCTATTAAATTTCCAGGAGATTTCTCGTCTCCAAATTGACAACTGCGCCGGTTCCTCGACGTAACTGATGCGAATAATGTTTACGACCTTTTTATGTCCAATTGTCGAAATGAAAGCTTCGATCCATAGAGCTGGAATTCAGGCAAATCATTATTTCGAATGGGTACCTTGCAAAATCCCAAAAAATCGCTATCCTCGCGCTTATAATAGGAGATGGTGATTCGGTCCTATATTCTTGTTTTAAATATTTTCGTAATTTTGTCTGGTGGTTTGAGGTAATGGCAAAACGATGGTGGATTTCATGACAAGGGTACAGATGATAATTGATTGAATTCTCCTACAAAAGCATGAATTCGCGTTATACTTTTCCTTTATTCTGCCATGCTTCTATGCTGATACAATTACAGATACAACACAGAAGTTGAAAAAAATTAAATTTTCAACACATACGAATGTTCCTAAATAAATGTGTCAACGGTCAACTGTAGATTTCCCATGAAAAAATCACATTTTTTTTCTCTTCTATTTTTTCCTCCGAGTCGTTTCCGAGATCTATGAACTTTTGTCAGTTGTTTAAACATTCATCAAAACCCGAATAAACATTGTGTCAAGTACTTCTGGAGCACAAATTGAACAAATAGGATTTCAACAACAAAAATTCAATGCCCATTTACATATCAGCTCAAAACTAAATGAGATATAATTCCAAAAAGTTCAAGTGGAAATGTCGAATCATCACAATTCTCATTTCTCATAGTGTGTTTTGTTTTATTACTATTGGAGTTGCAACAATGGTTTACCAATAATTAATCAGCTTGAGTTTTGGAAATATTCGAATCTATACCAACAATTCTTGTGAAACCTGTGTAGGTTTTTTTCGGGATTAAGATTAGTATCTATCTGATGAATCGTCAGATCCCTCCCTGGACTCATCCCTAGACGAATCTCTCGAACAATCAAACAAAAATGTTTGATTTTTGTCTCTATTATATGCCCTTTCACATTCCTGTGATTCAAGGCGGCATTCACTTTATTCAAACAAAACTAACTTGAATTTTCTGCTCTCATCACCCCATTTCAATATTCCACACATGCATTTCTAACAAGGTTTGAAGAGTTCGGGATGGATTGCCAGACTCAATATTGAGATTTTTGCTTTGAATGACCATTCACAATCCGTGCCTTTTTGCCGTTTAATCAGATATCTGAATGTCTTATATTCCAGATATAACTTAAGATTAAGATATTAGTTAATACACTTATCCATCTTCTTGATGGAAAATAAACATCCTGATTACCGAGATACCAAGTAGAAATTAGTTAAATATAAACTAATCAATTATTGGTGGTTGAATTACTCGGATAAACATGAATCGCGGTAAAAATGGTTAAGGTATATGTCCTAATAGGTGAGAAAACTCCAGAATTTGATGAAAATAATACTCACCTTGGAGCATAAATATCCTCTTCGAAATTTCACACAATAACGAAACACGTACAGCACAGTAATAGCTAGAAACACACCTCGGAGCATAAATATCCTCTTCGAAGTTTCACACAATAACGAACCACGTACAGCACAGTAACACCGAAAAACACAACTAACTAATCTATCAACAAAACCCCTCTTGATGTCTTCATAAACTCACTTTTTTTATTCGCATCTCCGGGAAAAGACTGATATGAGCTTATAACACTTTTTCAAGCGTCCCGTTTATACAAGTGCGATTTGATAGCCAAATTGCGCCTGCGTGAACAGATGGGCCCTGTCAAACGTATGGTAAGCTTCCCAAAATATCGCATGGAGAGGTCTCAAGGATATCGCATTGTGAGGTATCCAAAATGTCGCATGGCGAGAGCGCCAAGATATCGCATGGGCACATCAGTGGAAACTTCGCTTAGTAACATCAAATAGAGATCTCTGGGACCTCGCGGGAGGAGCTCCCATAAAAGTCGGATTGTAACCTCTCAGAGATATCGCGGAGAAGTCTCTGTTGCCTGGGTAACTACTAAAGGACGCCCCGTATTTTAAAATTTAGTAGTTTAGTTAGGTAAAAAAATTCAATTTTCTTTTTGCAAAGTTTATGGATAAAATGTTCCATTTCCGAATATGTCCGAACTTACACAGTAATATATTTTCTCGAAATTACTATGATAGTGGCCTTAGTCATTCAATTCCGATCAATTTTTTTTTACACTACATATATAATTTTGAGTAAAGGTTTCGGATTTATGACAGGTTTAATACAGGGTGAGTCTTTGACAACGGACAATTCCGTAAAGAGTATTTTATGCATTTGGATAAAAAAGAATGCACAAAAATTATACAAAATGAAGATTTTGTGTTCAACTTCAAATCGTTGATTCATCCCGATCATTAATTGTTCTCATTGAAGATATAGGTGATTAATTAATTCTTTTCAATAGGTGTATACTTCTTCCGTGATTTTCCATGAAATGCATGTGCTCCTTTCCGGCTTTACTATCAGAAAATATAACACGTTTCGTAATAAGTCATTCCGAATGAATGATGGAAGCAGAAACACGACCAAGTTATCCACTTCTACGAAAGTTATGAGTTTCCCTACTTGAAACTTAATTGAAATTGTGAAGTTATCGTGGAAATCTCCATTTGAAAAAGAAAACGTTGAGCATGAACGCCAGTCGATTCGTTTAATGTTTGGTTAACTGTTTAAGTCTCGACTACTCCCACAGAGAATTGAAACGGGCAATAAAACGATTCAGCTGCAGCTGCTATGAACAAATTCGCACAAAAAACCCTTGTGGGTATTTCCGGATATAACAACCTACAGCTTATCCAGATTATGCATCCAGATAGTCTCACATCCCACAGACAAATTAGATGTTCACGAATTTTGTAATCAAGTAATAATTTCGTAAATTTTGTTTTTTCAGAGTTTCAACCGAAGTACGAACAACCGAATTATGTACATCAATAAATGTATACAGGATATTAACAAATATGTGCAAGTGAATTCTGAAAATTAAGAGGGCATCTTTTATGTGAACGAAATCTCTTCGGTCCCTCCTTCATAATTTACACGCTCACATACTCGTAATTGAGGAAATGGAGTTGAAGAAATGGCATTTTATGGACACAGGTGTCCAAATGAAAGGTGTTTCGAATTGCGCGGTTTTTTTTCAGAATAAATAAAACACACAATTCGCATTCATTTTCGAAAACTTTCAATTGGTAATTGAAATATCAGTTATGACATTTATGTACGAAAAATAATATCTGCCAAATGGCCTCCTCTTGCAACACTACAGACGTTCACACTTTTGTTGAAATTTTCAATGACATTTTGACATAATTGAGGCTCTACCTCAGTAATGACACTAACGACAGTTCATTCTTCAGTTCAGGAATCGACTGTGGATTATTCTTACAGACCTAACCCCAAAGAAAATATTCCAGCTTTGTCAAATAACATGATCTTGGTGACCAATTGACATCACCGTTTGTGGAGATTATTCGTCCAGGAAATTTTTGTCCCAATAAATCAATTGTGTCATTTGCAAAGTGAAGTGTAGCGCCATCCTGCTGAAACCAGATGTCCTCTAGATCAATATTCATGAATTCAGGCCACGAAAATTCTATTGTAATTATGTTCTTAAAACATCAGAACGATGATTTTCATGAAATAATTCAACAATTAGAATCCGTTGACCTATTCCTTGCCATCCCTGTAGATGCAAGCACTACAGTTTTGGAAATATTTAACAGCTACCATCCAAAACTACAGTTCACCTTAGAAGAAGAGAATAATAACAGCATTCCCTTTCTGGATGTCCTTGTACTCAGAGATGGAACCAAATTAAGAATCAGCTGGTACACAAAACCAACTGCACCTGGTAGATACATACACTACAAATCTTATCATCCATGGAAAATGAAATTAAACATGATATTTAATATGAAAGACAGAGTGACTAGACTCTCACACCCATCCAACATACAAGAAAATTAAAAAAAAATTATACGTAATACCTACTGTAGAATGGTTACCCAATCAGACTAGCAAAAAAACTGATCTAGAACATACCAAATAGAAGAGAACCCAATAAAACACCATTTCAGACACGAATGGGACCCCAGACCCCCCCAAAAATAAGAGATAAAGTTGTAGTTCTACCATATATCGACCACTGAATAGACCTCTGACGAGACCCCTAAAGACAGAAAATCGGATCATTGCCAACAAAAATTTAGTAACAACGAAGAGAGTACATACAAGACTAAGGGCTTGTACGGACTAGGCCAGTAGATTAGTCGAGTAGCGAATGATTTTGTAATTTCCTGTGTGCGAACGCCAGCAATCGAGTCGAGTAGAGTCACAGGATGATTTACCTACTACCTTATACTGTTTAAGAGTCTTTGATACTGTGGTAGAGTAGTCAGTGGGCGAATCGACTCTCCACTCGACTAAAATACTGGCCTAGTCCGAACAAGCCTTAAAGGATAGGACACCCAACATGAAGAAGAGTAAGGTGGTATATAAAATCCCATGCAAGGACTGCCAAATGACATATATGTCATGTATAGGAGAAACGAAGAGAACAATGAAGAAAAGAATTACAGCACATAAAAGTGACTTTAGACGAAACACGGGCAGATGTGCACTTGGAAATCACGAGAATCAATTGGGCCATCAGGCGAACTACGATGAAGTACAGATACTTGAAAATGAAAACAATCTTGAAACAAGGAAATTTCTAGAAATGGTCCATATGAACAAACAACAAAATAACATGAATTTCAAAAGGAATGTAGAGGGTTTACATTGTATTAACTCGTACCTCCTAGAATCTTCTGTCAACGGACTAAATCCACATACACTACGACCACCAGATGCCGACACCAACTCATGACATCACGAAGAAAAACCTGTACATATTTTGTGATTGTTCCTTGGACGAACTTGAGTCTGTGATCCTGCGTCATTTGTTAAAGTTTTTTCTCATAGTATCTGCACTTCACAAGATATTCAACTGAACAGGAGTTTAATCTCATGTGTCAGAACTAACAATGAATTTATTCATTCATATTATCATCATGGAACATTAATGGCGATTTCTTCACTTAAAATTATTCAAGAAATTCCTCTTTTTCATTTTCACCTCCAATTTAGGAACATATTGGTTCTGGCCGACCCACACCTAAAGTTCGCGAGCCGTCACTGCATCCAGGATCGTAAAAGAGGGAAACATTGAAACCGAATTACAACGTATGATTCCAGTGGAATTTTCGTTACAATATTATTGTTGACAGCCGATAAATAACATTGAAGGAAAGTGGAAGTGGAAAGTTAACGTTACTTGAAAACAAGAAAGAAGAGTATTGGATAATGACATTGTCCCTTTTTTCAACGAGATTCGACAAGTGTCGTTACATGAGATGTGCAACTTTTATTGAGTTTCAACACTATGTATTTCGGAAAATATTGTTTGTTCAAAAAAAAGTATTCATTAAGGATTTTTCAATTTACATAATTTAATGGATTTCAATAATTTCAAATTGATTCATCGTCATATTCTTGAATTTATCGATCCCAGGAAAAATGTCAAATATTACGGAGAAAATTTCAAATGAGACTCTCATCACTCTCTGATTCCAATCGTGTTCCTACCGTACTTATTTTCAGACTTCGTTGCATTCCCTTTGAAGAAGAGGACTGGAAGGGATGGAAACAAGAGGTTTGAAAATCGCGGACAATCCTTGTGTAGTTCGAGATCCTCGACTCGATTTTCTAATGACCAGCATTTACATTCAGAATTAATGCAACGCAAAGCCAAGTTTTCCGAATTATGTAGTGAATTATTCACAGAATAGAAAGGACGCGGTTTTACTAATAGGTAAATACGGACGAATGCCATTATTCTTGTGAACGAAAGTAAATAACGAATTCTGTTTCGAAAACAAATCATGAATTTCTACAACAATGTTGTACAAAGTTTCTCCATACTTTCGGTTTTCTCAGGAAATAGGAAAGTTGAAATTGTTGATACAGTTAGGTACATGGTATACATAAATAAATAATTCAACTTGAGATTATCACATCGAATCCTTTGTGGTCCAGTCGCTCCAACAGAGTCTAAAACGAGTGCTTCTATACCCCAGAAGATTTAAGACATTTTTTCTCCTGAATCACGGTTCGAAACTATTTCGAAAACATTTCGAAGTAAACGTCACCAGTTCGTGCATCGCTAAAATGCCACAATTTCAAAACGGTGACGTCATCGTAAAAATCTCAATTCAATTAATAAATTTAAAATTAGAAACACGATACACGCACATTATAATAAAAATATTTATGATTTTAGGTGTGTTTATTTGTATATTATTATTAAATCTTGTATTTTCAAATTGGACTCCAATCAGTTTATGAATGATTCGAATGTTCTCTTCCTGATTAACGACTTGTTGAAAAAATATATGCAATATTCATATTGCTTGGATCAAGAGGAAGAAGCCGTAAAATCAATTTCAAAAATTTGAACATACATTTTCAAAACTAACTAATATTTCAGAATTCCAAATAAAGGTGTGCTCTACTCAAAGTGATTTATTACTTCAAAGGTGACAATGCATTCTAAAAACAAAGCTGTCATATTTAAATAATATTCAAAATAAAAGAAGGTGAAAACAAAATAAATCCAACAAACATAACCTATATTCTTCAATCAGCTGATTCCAAACTTCAAACTTCAGTTAGAACTTTTCTACTACCCGCTTTCAAACCGCTTCAAATTATTTTGAACCATTTGGTGCGTGACGTCACCAGTTCAACGCGAAAACACGAATATTTCAAAACGGACGAAATAGTTTTGAAATATTGTCACGCGAAAATTCGGCTCAAGTTCCAGTAACATGTCATTCTTCTTTAGCTAGTAAATAGGCAATTTCTCTTGTGCTCCAGAACCCAAATCCACTGCATTTTATTCCTTCCTTCGAGTTGTGAGAATAACTGTGAAGTGTCTAACAACCAAGGTTTGGTCCTAATAAGGACGAAACCATGGTCGACCGATTACGGCCGATAGGAAAACCTATTGGTTGAATGTTAAATTTTTTTTCCAAAGCCTGATTTAATACTTGATGCCACTGTCGAGTGCGTTATCGCCATATTGCCCCTACTTTCCTTGGGATCCTACACCTAGCTACTTTCACTAGTCCTCTCAGGAGTCAGATAAATCCCATCAGATGTTTCAGATTTAATTTCAAGGATCAAATGATAGATAAATAAAGAAGATGATGAATTTTATTGGCATTACCACATTGGCTCTTTGAACAAAATACAAGAACTCTCTTGGAGAGAAGAATGGACTGCTGTACCAATTCTTACCACCGCGAGATTTAAAGAATGAAATGGATGTATAAAATAGAAATAAATACCACAAAGTAAACACTGAATACATGGTACTTACAGAGATGTATTTGCTGGTGTTCTGTAGCCCTTTGAAGATAAATAGTGTTTGTCTTCAACGGAACAAGTTCACTGTACACAACGAGGGTATATAAATATCTGGTGTTGAGCTGAACCGTAAGACCGTTGCGACTCGTGGCCGACTCATGGTTGAACTCTTGTGAGAGAACATGTAGGATTTTTCGGAATCTAACTAAACCACAGAGATAGTGGGTAAATTCATGAGCTTGTTCTTCTTTGTCACCGCACCATTCGCAGTAGGAAACTTTGCGGTATTAGAAACAAAAATACGTTCTACAAAAAAGACGAAGAAGAAACTGAATCGGAGATTTATATATGTATAGAGGGTTTTCACAAGTTCGGGTGCCTATTAGACGTTTCTGGAGAGCTGGACATATTCGAAATCTGAAAATTGAAATTATAATATTGTTCAAAATTGTCAACAGAGTTAAAATATCTTCAGAGCCCGAGCACTTCCGGAAATACAAAAGGTAAAAATAAATTTGTTCAAAAAATGTGTCTTTTCAATTTTTCGTTTCTTATAAGATTGGATATTCAATGCTCAATACATTTCTATTGAAACCATTGTTTTCGTTCGAATAGCTTTCAAAATATCGAACAAAACCCAGAAATAAGTCAATTATTCATAGTAGCTATTCTGTTCGTTATCTGTATTTTTCTTATTCTGAACATCCCGAGTGTGAACCGTTCTCACACCATCAAAGTAGAAGAATATAGAAAGCTCATGCATCTCTCGAACTTCATGAATCATCACAGGGTGTTTCGAATTTTTTTTCGAAAACTGTGATTGAAAATTGGCAATAACTTCTGTTTTTCAAATTAAAACCCTATCTTTTTATGATCGCGTTGGATTCTGCGAAGAAAAATACTCAATCGCATCGAATACTCAATGATTGCACTCTGAGACGTTCTTGCTCCATATTTCAGTAATTCCCGAGTTATTTGAGCTTTTCTGGATTTATGTTATACGTAGAGTCAAATTCATCGAATCTAAATAATGAATATTCTCATGAAACCATAGTAACAACTAATGGTTAGACCTGTCACTTGAGGATTATTTATGAAATAATTTATCTTCTATGGTCACAGAATATTCTCATGCAAAATATAAGATGAATTGGGCTCTACGTAATACGAAATCCAGGAAATCTCAAATAACTCAGAAATTATTGAATTTAGGAGCAAGAGTATCTTAGAGCGCCATCACTGTTTTATTCGCAGAATCCAACGCAATCATAAAAAAATTGTGTTCTAATTTGAAAAACATAAGTTATGGCCAATTTTCGAGCACGGTTTTCGACACAAAATATGAAACTCCCTGATGTGATGATATTTATGAAATTCAAAAGATGCATTTTTCTTCCACATTCTTCTACTTTGACGTTGTGTTGTGAGAACGGTTTACACTCGGGATGTTGAAAATAAGCAAAATGAACATAATACTGACCATGAATATTTTACTTTTTTTAGGTTTTATCGATATTTTGACAACTATTCAGATGAATACAATGGTTTTAACAGAAATGTATTGAGCATTGAATACTCAATCATATAAGAAACGAAAAAACCGAAAAAAAAAATTTTAACGAATTTATTTTCACTCATTGTATAACCGGAAGTTCTCGGGCTTCAAAAATATTTTAGGTCTTTAGAGTACCTATCGAACACTATCATAATCCCGATTTTCAGATTCCAAATATGTCTAGTTCTCCAGAAACGTCTAGTAGGCACTCGAACTTGGGACACCCTGTATATCTCCCACAGATGATGACCCTATGTACGCGGCAATAAAACTAATAAAGTTGAGAGGACATTAGAGATTATACTAATTAACAAAGAGCGATGAAATAAAATCATCGAGCTGAGAAGGCAGCTACCTCTTCAATAGAAAGAATTAAGACACAAATCATTTGCCACTATAAAACATTGACAAATGAATTTTGATACTAATACTTATTCTCGTAAATTACTTCTTCGGCTTATCATGAATATTGAACATTAATCGATATCAGAATTTAAGTGAGCTTGTGAGCACTGATAATTTTTTTCTTATATGAATGCTATGAAATATTTTTTTTCTCTTTGTTGTAATTAATAATTATTTGGAAAATAAATACATATTATTATTGTTATTATACAGGGTGAGTCTTTGACTTGTACAAATATTTTAACTGTAGATTCCTCCCATCAAAAGAAACACTTTTTTCCCATACCATTTTTCAAAATTCGGTTCCGTTTGGAAGATACAGGGTGTCAAAAATCCATGAAATTAACACTATTCTTTCCATATATTCGGAACCGATATTTCGAATGAACTGAATTTTGGTTTATTGTCTACTCTATTTATGGTGCATATTCCTCAATTGAAACTTATTTCATATTTCTCCTGGTAAAAAAGTTACAGTATAGTCGACTTATAAATTCACGCAAAAATACTATGAAACCACTTGAAAAAGATGAACGGTTCACGTTTTCGAAAAAATTAATTATTTTAGAAAACAAAAGTATTCCTATATTTTTTCAATAAAACGCGTCGTTTTCAAGTTATTCCTAATTGTATAAGATTGAATTAGAGGAAAAATCATGAATTTCAAGAATTATCTGAATGCTGTCATCGAATATAATTTTTTTCTCTGGTCTCTCAACAAGTTACCAACGTTGTCAGAATGTTTATCAACTTTGTCAAGACTAAAGGTGAATACAGACTATTCTGACGTGACGTGATCCCACGTCACGTCAGACGTGTAGCAGTGCTCCCATTGGCCTAATATGAACGTGAACGTCAAAATGTGAGTGATATAAAAATGCAACACATCGTTCTGTGCGTTCACGTTCATATCAGGCCAATGGGAGCACTGATGGTGTCTGACGTGACGTGAATTCACGTCACGTCAGATATGTATTTACCTTAAAATCTCTATGATAAAAAAACGTTTGATGTAGGGATATGTAATAATAAAATTCTACATTCGTGGGACATAAAATTGAATTCTAAGAAGCATGAAATTATTTTATAGGCAGTTTCTATTCAAAATTCATTGTTACCCGTCCTTCAGCAAAATATCTATCGAAACAATATAACTCGAGACCAGAACGACACTACTATTACATCAATTCACTGACAGTCATTTACAAATAATCATCACCTGTTTGCTTAGAATATTTGTTTTATATTCTAAGCCTGTTTGCTTCATTCTCGGTGAATAAATAAAGAGTGAACTTCATCTATGGGATCACTGACTAAAGTTTTAGGTTGGACTGGTTGGAGCACAGAACAACGGTCTTGCGTCACGGCTTCAATGGCTACATTCACGCCGTGGATTCCACGGCCTTCTGAAGGGAACGTAGCGGCTATATTGGCGAGAATCAGAACTACTCTTTTGGCATTTTTAAAGAGCAACGCCTAGACGCCTTTAGCGATTGTGATAGTTCATCCGCTAACGATAGGGGACGTACTGCTTTCTTGAGTTCGCATTGTTTGAAGAGAAAATCGGCAATCTGGCATCGTCTTCTCTAGAGTTCTGTGGGTGAATTGAATATCTGCACAGAGGATGGGTATGGTTAGGTCATTGACACCGAAACATATGACTTTGGTTAATGGAGTTGGGATAGGTTAGTGAGAAACCAATTTTTATGAGATCGTTTTAGAATATCGAGGAAATATGAACAAATTATTAGTGTCTATAAACTAGTCTTCAGGACAATCGAAGAAGGAACTTATTTTGGTGTGAGAAATATAGCTTTTCATATAGCCGAAATGATCGGACAGAACTAAGTGTTTTGTTAGGAAATATCGTGTTTATAACATTCTTATTCAAATAAGGTTAGTGCTTGAGTATTTTTATATGTATCACCCAGAATATCTAATAATCACATCAATTTCAATCGAAAAATATGAACTTTGAAGTGTTTGCAGAGAATAATATCAGGCACG
Source organism: Adalia decempunctata (assembly GCA_951802165.1). Lineage (NCBI taxonomy): Eukaryota > Metazoa > Arthropoda > Insecta > Coleoptera > Coccinellidae > Adalia > Adalia decempunctata. The sequence goes on along the minus strand of OX637701.1, from coordinate 31,351,807 downwards.
TACTTAGCCCGATTGATTTTTTCGAATGGCTATATCTCTTCAACAGAGCCGAATTCGGAAAAATGGAAAATGAAAAGAAGGTTTCCTTTGGCCTCAAGAATCTACAGTTAGAATATATGTACAAGTCAAAGACTCACCCTGTATATCCCGTGCATATTTTCCTGGATGTTGACATAAAGTTTCTATGCGACTATGTATCCGGTTGGAACAATTTAGTTTCATCAATATAAAAATATACACCAAATACCCAAAATTTCCTTTATGTGGATCTTTTTATGAATTTCCTTGTTCCATGATATTTCGAACTGATCTAAGAGATTTTGTCTATTTTCCTCATGCTTTCGTTTGAATCGACATCGAAACTAAACCAATTGAATTCACCAGAAGTTCGAAATATTTCAAAAGGAGCAACGAGATGTATGTTGACCGAAATGTAAGACCCAGCATTATCTGTAGTTCGTTTCTTATCGAATTTGTTGTTCAGTTTTGTTGAAATTAGACTTAGGTGATGCATTTTGAAACAACTGGAATGAATTTCTATATCCAATTTATTTGAATTCGCCACTAAAAACTAACATTTACAAATATCATGCAAATACAGTACGTTCCTGAGATTAAATTGGCCTGTAACTATGAAAAGAGAAACTGAGGTATAAAAATTTGTTCAGTAATTTTAAATTGATAATTTACTGAATAATTCAAGCGGCACCGACATCAGTTGTTTATCCAGTTATAAATAGGACTTTATATTCAAATGTGTCCAATTTGGCTCACACTGTATTCTTGGTTGGAAATTTTAATGCATCCTCCCTCCCTGAAAAACTGCCTGGATCAACTAGTGCAATTAACCCTACTGTTGTTTCATTGCTCTTGATAACACTTTAGAAATCACAGAATTCTGTCTACAGCGAGGAACCACCCAAGGGAATCGCCATTTTCGCCTGTGAAATAGATAGATAGGTGGCGCCCGAGGCCACTTGCATATTCATCACTTACACTTATAACCTGTTTCATCAAATTGATGTGATTAATATCTTTAGAGATGCACATCGCTTGAAGGACTCAATTCACGTTACTGAGCCGGTATCAATTGAACGAAATTAACTAAACATTAATGATCCTTTTTTGTTCGAATCCATTCTGAAATGACGACGAACGACCAGTGTACAGATGGATAAAAACAATGCAGTTAAATCAGGAGCAGAACGCCATTATCCACGGGTTCGCAGAGTCATTGTGTAATGGATTGGGGTATTGCTATCTGAAGCTTAACAATTAATTCCCGGCAATGTCCAGCGAGGGAACTCTACCCTGACCAGTATTCGATTAAGAAGTCGAAATTTCACGAGAAATAGGTGCGAACTAATTGCCGAAACTGAATTAATTTATATGGTTGCCGACTATTGTTTTATTGCAAGGCAGATATTTCATTCCCATTGGATTCTGCAGGAAAGTTGAATGGGCTTGTATGGAGACACAATTTAAGTAATTTAATAGGAATGCTCAGTGCGGGCTAGACGCCCAGTTATGGGTAATAAAATGATGTCGTTAGGCACAGATGGCATTTGTTGAATCTGTGGCTGATGCTCATCGAATATTACCCATCAAATGATTTTTCCTTTCCTATACTTTTGTATTTCTAGTTGGTATACAGGGTGAGTCTTTGACTTAAACATACATCTCAACTGTTGAGGCCAAATGAATTTTTTTTTATCTGCCATTTTCACCATTTCAGCTCTGTAAAAAAGATATAGCCATTTGAAAAAAAAATGGGCCAAAAACGTTCCTGATACGATTTTCTGAAATTTATGTTCATATTTCTTGATTGAAAATGAGTGAATACATTAAGGGAATACTCAAGTACTAACCTTACTGGATTTAAAATGTTATAAACACGATATTTTTCAACAAAAACACTTCGTGGTGTCCGATTACTTCTGCAACGAGGGGTGAACCGCTGACCAAAAGCTGTACACCCTACATCCCCGTGAAATCTACAGACATCCCTGGACATCCCCGGACATCCCTGGGACATCCCCGGGGCATCCCCGGAAAATTCCCTGGACATCCCCTGGACATCCCCGAGCTTGTACACCGGACATCCCCAGCGGTTTACCCCTCGTTCTGCAATGAACAAGCCATATTTCTTCCTTCAAAATACCTTCTTCCCTCTATCATTCTGATGATCAGTTTATTTGTGATGATAATTTGTTCATATTTCCTCGATATCCCAAAAATATCTAATGAAGGAAGGTTCAATTTGTGATTAATTGATATATATCAATCTATTTTGTATTCAAAACAAGGATCTTCTATGAAAATTTCACAGCGTTTTTGAGAAGACGCTGCCAGCTTGTTGATTTTTCGCATACAATATTGTAAATATCTATACGAATTCTACCGTAGATCACCTTCCTCGATGTCAGGAATCGAACTATCTTAAATGTAAGTGATCCGCGATTTCCCTTCTCAACGACGCATGTGTATAGCGACAACCAGCTATTTCAACTACCGTTGGAGGCGCAGCGAACTGTGAACAATCATGATGAAAAATTTTTCTAGAGATATGTTCTTATGAAAAGTGATTATAGGTGTTTTTTCTCGATCTCGTGATAATTATGTGGAGACTTCCATTGAATTAATTTTATATTAACCGCGGTCGAGTTTATAACATTCATATAAGTATCTGAATTTTGTATTTCATTGGCATTTATTTTCAATATTTTCCTGATGGGATGGACCGGTAACAATAAATTTTAAATATAAACTATGCGTACAAAATGTTTAATTCCACGCTCCTAAGACTTTATTTTTATCTCCCACATTTGTGGGATCTCATTATTGAATATCTCTACATCAAACGTTTTTTTCATCATAGAGATTTAAGCCTCGAGTGGAAGAACATTCTGACAACACTGTTAACTTGTAGTGCGCTCAGAGAGTTAATAATTTTTTCTGCGATTCGGTGAAATTGAAATATAAGGAAGTATCCAGATCATTCCTGAGATTTCTCTTCAAATTTTATCGGATAAACTTAGGAATAACTCGAAAACGATGCGTTTTATTGAAAAAAAGCATACCTAAGAATACTTTTATTTTCCAAAATGATTGATTTTTTCAAAGCTGTGAAACGTTTTTTTTTTCAAGCTGTTTTATAGTATTTTTGCAAGGATTTATGAGTCGGCTACGCTGTAACTCTCATACCAGGAGAAATATTGAATGAGTGTTGTACCTATCAGAAATAGGCACCATGAATAGAGTAAACACTGAAATAGAATTCAATTCGTTTGAAATGACGGTTCCGATGATTGAAAAGAAATGTGTTTTTTCATAAATTTTCGACACATTGCATCTTCCAAACAGAACCGAATTTTGAAAAGTGGAATAGAAAAAAAAGTGAGAGTATTCTACAGTCAAAATAGATGTTCAAGTCGAAGACTCACCGTGTATACACCAAACTTTTCGTGAAACTTTCAATGTCTATGGGTATCCTCTCTCAATATCCGAAACACAAGTATAGTATATACAGGGTGTCCCACAAGTGCCGCAGCGGACGATATACGCGTAACGGTCTGAGTTTGGCAAAAATTTTTCATGCAGACTTGATATACTCCAAGAAGAGCACAACCTAAAAATATTTTCGAATATATCGGGTGGCACACAAAAGAGGATTAGAGGGTGACTTTGTTTCTTCAAATGGGACACCCTATATTCAATAGTGTTTTTCAATTCTCTGAAACTTCCTGCATGCTTTCGTATACTTTTCACATATTTTCATTCGACAGTTTCCGAAATATTGGTCATTTTGACAAAAAAATGATACTTGTAGATGCTATGTTATCAAATTATACTTCGCCAACACTTTTACATACCGATAACAGCTTTAAATGGATTGAAAGCCAAGACTTCAGAGTATCCTAGGCAGCTATAATATAGCATCTCCAGCATATGGAGTGTCCACAAAAAGACTATGAACATGTCAAATTTCAAATCGATTTTTCTTCATTTTTTCAAATGCAATGCATATATTTTTTTACAGAATTGTAATCACTATTCAATTAACTTCGTTTTTTGTCGAATGCGTGATATGCATATTTTTAACAGAATAGAATTTTTAAGAGCTTTTTCGAAATGTTTCCCTAAAATTTACATATACCTTCGAATTCAAATAGCAGATTTGGCTTTTCTGTGTTTAATGAGAAGTGTCAAATTATTCCACTCAGAATAAGCATCATTGATGCTTCAATTCATATTATCCATCATATTATAGCAAAATGAGGAAGTAGAAGGTTTTGATGTATCTACTCAAAAATGTGATGAAATCAACTACTTAAGACAGAAACTTCTGTATCCATATTTCAAATTACATTTGCGATAATTTTCTATGTTTCAACTTGAAGAGTAGAATCTTGCAGAAATTTCAAACAAGCTTCAAGCTTCGGAGTTTGAAGATCTGCGTGTGTGCCTGTGAAACTATTGAATATCATTTTTTCGAAGAAAGTTGTATAAGGATAAGAGCGGGCACTTTTTTTGTATCCTGAAGTTTCGATACTAGTTTTTTTGTAGCATTCATAACTTGTACATTCAAACTCATTGGTATTTTTTGAATTTATACATCATTTTGTGAGTATACATCAAATCTGTAAAAACTATGATGATATGAATTGAAGCTGCAATGATGTTAATTCTGAATAGAATAATTTGACAGTTCTCATTAACCACAGAAAAGCCAAATCTGCTTTTTGAATTTCAAGTAAATGTGAATTAAAAAATGATATAAAATGAATGGTGATAACAATGATGAAAAAACATTATATGCATTGCATTTGAAAAAATGAAGAAAATCGATTTGAAATTCATCATGTTGATAGTCTTTTTGTGAACACTCCATTAGCTGGAGATGCTTTATTATAGCTGGCTGGGATACTTTGATGTCTTGTCTTTCAATCCATATAAAACTGTTATTGGTATGTGCAAGGGTTCGTGACATATAATTGGATAACATAGCCTCTACAAGTATTATTTTTTTCTCAAAATGGCCAATATTTGGAAAACTGACGAATAAAAATATGTGGAAAGTATACGAAAGCATGCAGGAAGTTTCAGAGAATTGAAAAACACGATTGAATATAGGGTGTCCCATTTGAAAAAACAAAGTCACCCTCTAATCCTCTTTTGTGGGCCACCCGATATATTCGAAAATATTTTTAGGTTATGCTCTTCCTGGAGTATATCAAGTCTGCATCAAAAAATTTCGCCAAACTCAGACCGTTACGCGTATATCGTCCGCTGCGGCACTAGTGGGACACCCTGTATATAGTGAAAACACAAGTAAAAATTATCAGTTTTTTGGAGAAATTATTACTGCGTTGTGAGTGATGTAAAATTTTCTTGAGAGATTTTATGATATGAATGTTTCAAGAAAGACCAAACACATACAAAATGAAAAATTTTATATTTCGGCTTTCTAGCCTTGGTCGTATCTCGGTCGGAGTTTGTAGTACGACAATTGACTCCTCCGAATTGGTTCCATCGACGGCGTAGCCAGTCGCTTCATCCCATCCATTTCTCATAGGTTTATTTTCGGCATTGCAGATCGCAGACAACCAAGCACTATGAACAATGGTCATGTTATTTTTGTGCTTATAGATTTCTTTTGATTCCTTATGCATCCGAGGAAAATAGCTCTCGATGTTCGAAATGACTTCTTTTTTAGCGAAGAGGAACTCATGTCCATCCGACCATCCATCAAAGTATGTTTCGCGAATGCATACCTCTCCATTTTATACATTCTGCATTTCTGCAACACCGTTCGTGTTCTTCGACCCGTGTATGAATGCTCCTTTGGATAGTATCATTGAGTTTAAATATACAGGGTGGGGCAGAAAAACCTATCCGATTTCAAAACGTTATAAAATTAAAACCACTCAGCTTGTCAAAAAATTTTTTTTATTAACATATCGCAAATTTTATGCCATTTTTAAATTTAAGTTTTGAAAAGCACATCACTCAAATGTCGTCCTTGGGAGCGGATACACTTATTTAGGCGCTCGCGGTAGCTTTCCATGACTTTCACCGTCATTTCCACAGGAATTTCTTCAATTGCCCGAGCAATTTCCCTTCGTAAAGCAAGAAGGGTCCTTGGTCGATGCTGGTAAACCTTCGATTTGAGGTAACCCCTTCACATCATGGGCTTCGTCCGTGAAGAGCACAACATCGTCGTTTGGCAGTTCTCGGAGATCGCGACACAGGTTCGTACGGGTTTCAAAATCCCTTTCACTTAATTTCTGTGCAACAACCATTTTGTAGGGATGCATTTTGAGGTCCCGGTGCAAAATTCGCCGAATACTGCGGTTGGAAATCCCCAAAGCGAGCGAATGTTTTCGCGCCGAACGACGCGGGGAACGTTCAATCGCGGCTCTCACATTGGCCACGTTTTCAGGTCCTGTTGCTGTCCTGGGACGTCCAGGCGACTTCTTTTTCAATGCTGAACTCGTCTGTCTAAAATTTGACACCCACACTTTAATCGTAGCGTGATGTGGAACAGGATCATGACGCCCGAGTCCGAAATGAATTCGAAAAGCACGTTGTGTAGCAATTATCGAACCGCCGCATTCGATAAACCGCTCAATAACAAAAGCACGATGTTCACCAGACCAAGGCATGTTGACTACTGACAAATGGCATAAAACCAGCTTTCTAACGGTTTTTACCCCACTACTCTACCTGCTCTCTCTTCTGAGAAAAAGAGATTTGAAATCGGATAGGTTCTTCTGCCCCACCCTGTACATAGAGACACAGCCCAGTTCAACGATTTGAAGCTAAATTTTGTGTAGTTCCTTCACCGGTTCATAGATGGATAAGTGTGTTTCAGAGAAGCGAAATATTTTACTCTCGCATCGGGCGGTAAGTAGCTGAACTATAAAGCAATATTTCCGAAGCCGAATTCGACCGACGTAAGAAATATTGGATGTTCAGTATTTCATCACACCTGATTTTTTGGATGCTATAAAACGACAATTATTTTTGATCTTTCATGAATTAAAATACTGATGTATGAAAAAATAAATGCATGAAATTTTTCCTTTATTCACAAGTTGTAATAAATAGATCTTCTATGAATTTTTAAAAATATTTAATTTTTTATTAGCAGTGGAATGCTTCTGTGTCGAGATTCCTTTGGCTTTTTTTTTCTGTCTCCTATACAGCTTCACTCTAATCAGTTGTCTCAACAAATGAATCCTGTGCTCTTCACATTCTGGAGTTAACGGAGAGATCCAATCTTTTATAAATTCATTTTTTTTTAATTTTCCCAAAATAAACCTTTGAAGTCCTATCTTTTCTGATTTTCTGATCATAATTTCCTTTATTACCAACAGCGCTTTCCTTATCGAATATTTGAATTCGGTTGAGGGAATTCTCAAATGTATGCGTTTATTGCCATAATTTCGATTTGCAATATATATCCCATCATTACCTACCTAGCTTGTTCAAATCACCAATGAGGAGTGCTTTCTCGAATTTATCGCATTTATATTTTTTGGCGATGTTCCTCATCAAATACCCCGAGAAATACGCGATTGAGTTGGATTCTAGGGTATTTAGGGGTTCAATTAATCCTTTATACCCTCCTCACAAGGCTCACTGTTGTATCCGAATCCGCAGAAGACATGGTCGAATCTGTCGAATCAACCACATCAACGGGCCTACTTTCAGATTCCCCTATTGTACACAGGTTGAAATCATTGTCATCTTGGCAGTTTGAAAAATCGGAACATTTTTCCAGACAACCAGTCATGACCGACTGCAACCCAAATCTAAAGCATCGAGCTGAGGGGTTTAGATCATAACCCCTACGCTGTCTTATTTTTTAAAATAAATTCTCGATTGGGTCCTGGTTGAGCCGGCTTGTTAACAAATATGGAAATGTTTCCTTCGTCTCCTCCCACAATTGGAGGATGCCTCTGATGGTTTGTATCAAACCGTTGAAACAGTAGGGAATATTTTTCCAAACTGTCCAAGACTCAATAAATTCAATTGATTCCGTCAGAGTTTGTATTGCTGCGGTGTTTTTCTCGAACAACGGTCTCCGTAGATAATTTCCCTCAAAATTTCCATTAGAATTGAGGCGGTCGAAAAGATCATTCATTTTCAGAATGAACTGAGCAGTTGAATTGGCACTTCTGGACCTCAGCTCACCAGTTGCAATGACTGTTCTCATAGCCGAGTATAAAGTTTTACTGAAAATCTGCGTGGCCAATTTAACCTTCATTTTTTGGAAGGCGTTTGGATTTATGTGGTTTCAGTTATTTTCAAAAGAGTACGAGAAAGACAATTTTTTTCATCGATCAAGTAGGTTTTGTTTATGTCCCACCAAGAAACATTTTCATCCCTCATTTCCTACCTAAGAACACACCTTTAGAAAAATTCATGGTTAATAGTTCATCATTATTGATTCATACGTTATTTAATTTGGATGAATCCGACCCTGCCTACGATTAATATAATTAGAGGAAAATAAATTTCCTACAGATTTCTATAAAGGAGTAGAAAGCAGAATATAGTTTGTTCGATAGTTCCTTTAGTAGCTTCTATGTGCCGCCACTTGAGTTGGCGAATTTGCAAGTAAACTGCCAAAAATTTTTGCATCAAATCGTTGAACTGGGCTGTGTCTCTATGTATATTTAAACTCAATGATAGTATCGATGGTAAGTTTCCCGCAGTCGCAAGGTTCTCTATGAACAGTAACCTAAGAGAGTATAACAATTTGGTCTGGGAACAACTTGGGACCTGTCCAAGTTATTGTGTAGGTTCACAGTGTTTTTAGAAGTTTGCCAATTTTGCCCATCACTGATGGAATGAAAGATAAGTATGCTTTTTCCTTGGGAATGATTTCCGATGGTTTATTTCCCTCTGTTGTTCGCTTCGGTCTTAAGATTCGATCGATCTTTTTCGAGCTGTACCAATTGGAAATGTATGTTTGTCGCATATTTCTCAACTCATCTGGGGATATACAGGATATTCATATACGTCGTGCTCTCTCAACAAGTGTTTTGATCGTAACCTGCTTTTGTTGGAGTTGGTGATTGGACCCGTTGTGTAGGTATCTGTCTGTGTGGACAGTGTACAACTATTATCTTCAATCAATCTATTGAACGCAATATGTCACACTATCTTATCTACTGCTCTATGCCTACACAGAACAAAACTGCTTACTCCGAACTCGGCACAAGTGACAAGCTTCGAAGCTTGTAATTTCAGAGGGGTCTCCACAGGAGACCTAGGAGTAATCAGGATAAACAATATCATATATATCATATATATATATATATATGCAGGGTTACCGTTAGCACATTTACAATGCCTCCTATGAGACAACGATTGTAATGTGCACTCCAATTCCTCATCGGGCAGGACGAAAAAGGTTTCGAAATGCCCGCGCGAAACGTATTAGCATAGTATAAAGCATATACTATGGTATTAGTCTGGGTGCCGGTGGGACAAATTGCAAATTATTAATTAAGTTTTCTTAATTTCTGTATAACTTTATTAGGCGGAGTCTATCACATTTTTCCTCTGTGAAAATTTTTGTAGTCGTGGCTTTTTTTCAGCAAACTTTTCAATTCTTTTAATTCATACATACTATTTTTTTGTAAAATGCAATCATAAAAACAATCTGGGAGAAATGAGAAAACATGATTGCCCGACAAAAATAGTGTGGCTTTGAGCGTGTCTACCAACATGAACATGACTGAAAATCGCATTTTTCAAAATTATTAATACCCTCCCGATTTTTTCAGAATCGGTTGGTACAACCATATAAGTATGAAAATGCAATTGTCCGACAAAAGGAAAACGACGAATTTTTGGGATAAAAAAATTATGAATAAGGTTTTGTTTCTCTTCTCATTCTCTCTAACCTCGAAAATACCATGTTGTGCACCAGTTGTCCGACAAAAAAATGTGGCGTTCATTCAAAAATTAAAAAATTCAATGATCTAATTTAACTTTGCTTATGTTAAAAATAAACATTTGATTTTTTGAGGAACATTTAAGAAGGATGTGCAGAAAACTGTCCGATGAAAAAAGTTCGGCAATTTCTCAGTACACCGAAGGAAAGTTATTGGTCTCGTGATACTCCGTTTTCATAACTAACATTTTCAATCATCATATTCATTTGACATTGAAATTTCGATGAAAGTTTAATTTTTTCATACTTTCGGTTGCTTTCGTGAAGTTTATTCAATTTGCTTGCCCCAAAGAATTACTAGAATCCGTTGGATAAGTAAATTCTAATCTACAAGTGAAATGTTATACTTGTAGCTATTCACTTTAAAGGCTGAAGCTGTAATAATAAGTATGCGAAAATGGACTATCATTTTCTCTTCTTGAGATAATTCTTTTTCTATTCTATTTCATAGTTTTTCAGTTGTTGCCGATAAAATATTCTTAGTTGTGATGGAGTGTTTTTTGTTCAAATATTTAAAAAATAACCCTGACTCCAAAACGCAAAGGAAGGAAGTGAAAAAATTCATAGCTGACATTCTTAGACAGTGTAAAATATTCTTGGCATCAAGAAAACATCAAAATCACAAATATAAAGATGTCATTCTACCTGACGATTGGTGTGATACTGGATACCATTCGTCTTGTTACAAATAATTCAATGTGGGGAAGGAGTATTTCCAGTTTTTTTCATCAAATTTGAATAAAAATTTCAGTAAACAATTTGAATTATACACTTTCAATTAATCAATAGTTTCATTTCAATAATAATCGAAGAAAGATTCTGAAACAAAACCATATTTTTCAAGTAGTTTTTTTGTCCGACTAAGAATTTGCCGCATTTTATATGGTGGGCAGTAGTTCTTTTCTATGAAATTTAAATTCATTCCTCTCCGATAAATATTAATGAATTCCAAAACCCAAAAAAATCGTCGATTTTCATTGGTCGGAAAAGAAAAACGCCACATTATTTCTGTCAGACAATCGCATATTCATATTTCATATGGTAATATCAACCGATTCTGAAATAATCAGGAGGGTATCAATAATTTAATAAATGGCAATTTTCAGTCATCTTCATGTTGGTAGACACGCTCAGAGCCACACGATTTTTGTCGGACAATCATGTTTTCTCATTTCTCCAAGATTGTTTTTATGATTGCATTTTACAAAAAAAGAGTTTGTATGGATTGAAAAAATTGAAAGGTTTGCTGAAAAAAAAAGCCGCTACTACAAAAATTACCACAGAGGAAAAATGCGATAGACTCCGCCTAATAAAGTTATACAGAAAGTAAGAAAACTTTATTAATAATTTGCAATTTGTCCCACCGGCACCCAGACTAATGCCGAGGCCACACCAAGCGCTATGCTAGATACGCTATAGGCGCTATGGCGCTACGTATGCGATGTTCGCTAAGTTCAGCGGCCACACCGAAAGCAACATACTCGAGTATATCTTTTGCGTTTTCGCAATCATTAGGTTCAGTTGTATTTCACGATGTTACCAAGCACGGTGCCATGGGATAGTGATAGCGATGGCGATGAGTTGCTTCTATTGTTATTGTTGTGCAAAAATAAACGTAGAAGAAAATGGGTCCACGAAGTGAACAAAATAAGGAATTATTTCGGTAAATTTCATCATCTCGTAGTACAGTTTCGAGAAGATGAATCAAAGTTTAAAGAATATTTTCGAATGAGCCTGCAGCAGTTTGATCAATTGTTAGGCATTATTGAAAAGGAACGACATTTTCCCTCGACTGATCGCACTACACCGCGGCAGCCCTCGCGATGTTTTGAACATAGCCAGAGAATATAGCCGAGAATCAAACAGTCCGCGACGTGGCTTAGATCGCGAACATAGCGGACATAGCGTACCAGTGTCAGTGTGGCCCATAGAAATCATACTTACTCTAGAATGCTAATTCCTTCTAGTTCCGCAGGGAAAAACGTGCCGCATAGGCAACTGATTCACAATGTGCACATGCTCACCATTAGGAAATTTCACGTAGAACGATGCCAAGTCCCTAAATGTTTTGTCGGTTCTAATTTAAGTTCAATATAATTAAACAATAAAAATATTCCATTGAGTACACTTCCTACGACTATTAGACACATTAATATCATAAGTGAATTGCAATATTTGTGGAATTGGTGAGAAAATCAGAGCAGTAATGTAGTAGGTTTCACTAAATAGATATAGACCGCGCAACACCACTTTTTCTGTCTCATGGCAAATGACTTTGGAATGACCTTAGTGAAAGTTTAGGCAGGACCGGGTTAGTGTCAGTCTGCAGCCACAGTTTAGTTTACTGCATAGACAAACTAGTTTACTGGTGCGTAACTGTTATTTTCGTGTTTGATATTCTTCGTGTGCATTTTGCTTTTGTTGTGTGTTGTGTTCGATTCGGATTTTTTCGTATCCGATAAACAATGAACTTTATAGTGTTGTGGTGTCCTTGTCTTGACCCGTTCATTTCCCACTTGAGTATGTAAACTATGTGCACCTTTTCATTCATATAAACTGTTAGAAATTTATGATTTACGCTTGGCTTTTCATTCGATTGACACATATCTATCCACTCGCACCATATGAGATTGGTTTTTTATATAGAAAAATAACGCGATTCATTATGAAAAATCATGAAATCTTGTGAGTAAACCATCTTTTAATGGATAATTCGAACTCGAAAATAAAATATATTGAAGTAAAACTTTGCAGTTTCATTCAGATAAGATAACAGATTGATTTTGGAATATACTCGGAACTCAAAAAGACAAATGACTTGAAGAATGAATGTAGGTATCAGAATTCACTCATGAAACGATGCAGAGTAACGCATTGGCAGATGTACAATACATTTTCATGTTTCCACTATTTTCAGGAACACCGAAGAATAGAACTGTCCTGAAGGGATATATTAGTATATTTTGCTCATTTGATTTTTTTCTGTACTTTACCAAAAGATTCGTTGTTTGTTAACCAGAATTTGTCTTCCTTGATCCTTGAATTAATTTTTATACCGAAACCGGGTTTTTTCAACGCCTGAAGAGGTTTTGGAATAATGAAAGATTTTCAGCTTATCTTCCAGTCGCTGATGATTCCAAATTTACCATTCAAATAGCTGTAAAAAATTATCAAAACAACTAGTAAGTGTCGAATACTAATTATGAATTGATTAAATCCAACTGCAACAATAACAGCATAAAATTTCATTGAAGCCGACCCTGTTCAGAAACAACCTGATGGCAAGCATGCGCATTGTGGACCACACTGAAATTTTTACAACACTTCGGTTCAATTGATTTAGCATTCTAGAGTAAGTATATATATTATGATTTCTATGGTGTGGCCGGGTACGTTTAAAATAACGATGGCTATTGTTGCGTCATGATAAAAATGTTGCTTGAGCGATGGCTAAATGTCGTTAACTTACGCGTAAACGAAGTCAACATTGGTGGCTTTATCTTACTCCGCAATGAAACGCATACTCTCGTTTCTTCTTCGCTTAACAATTGATTGCTAATTTTCCTCGTGAAAAGTTATTTCTCGCACGCTGATTACCTATTTTTGATATTTTCGCTAATTTTGATATAATCCGCTTTTGACAACGTTCGCATTGAACGTCGCTTTGATATTGCTGATTTCGCAAAATTTGTGGTTTCAACAACGCATCCAGAAATCTGAAGATAGGAGCTGATTTACAGCAGCCAAGGGTCCCTGAGAAGAGCTGGGATTTGGGGCAGAGCTGCCCTATGTCTTTGAAAACTGACGGTCAGGTAAGTCATCACTGTTGACCGATATTTTTATGATCATTGACTGTTTTTACAACATTTCGCCATCGCTCCAGCTTCAGAACGCTAAAATACAGTTCGCTTTTCTCTTAAATTAAAACTGTGCTACCGGAAGTAACATTGGTCCTTTTCGCGACCGGATATTGAATTTTCGCCTTTCTCATTTATTTTCCTCTGAAATCAACCTTTAGTTGATCGCCTTTTGTTTATTAGAATATTTTTTGCACTTTTTACGCATCTGGTATTTAATAAAGTGAGTTTCGCTTATCGCAATTCGCAAATCTACACAAGTTGATTCCACACATTGAAATAAATTATTTGAAGTGACATCGTTTATGCACATTCTATATAAAACGATCATTCATTTTGAAAATTTCAAAAGTTATCTTTGTGCTGGTTTCAGCAACGCATTTTGGTGTTTTGTACCACTATTTGCTTATATAAGCAATTTGATTATATTTTTTCTTCCTCCAAATAAAATCTCTCATCCAAGCATGGCAGATTTCAAGCTAAAAAGGGCGAAGTTCATTAGAAATTCTTGTATCAGTGAACTAGCTTCACTTTTGGATCTTGCCAACAAAGCAAAATCAGATCCTACGATTGGAACTTCCTTTAAAATTCGCTTCACCGAACTTGATGAGGTTCGTGAAGAATTTAATAAGCAACACCAAATAGTAACTGCTATTCTTTTACAAGGTGACGATGTTGATCTCACTGCGGAGGAGGATATTAGACGTGAATTTCAAAATGATTTCTTCTCCGTTAAAACAGTTTACGCACAATTGTTCGATCCAAATGGAGAGTTTCTGAACGTTTCAGCGCAGTCTGTTTTAACTCGAAAATAGAGTCTTGCCTCTTGTGTTCCAGGTGCGCCGAAGTCACCAAATGTTCGTCTTCCTCAAATTGAATTGAAACAATTTAGAGGCGATTACACTCAATTTGTGACCTATATTGATGTCTTCGATGCTCTTGTGCATAACAACTCTTCTTTAACAGAAATTGAAAAGTTCAATTATTTAATTTCCTCATTGGAAGGACCGCCTCTGTCTTTAGTTCGCACCTTACCTATGACCGCTGGTAATTATCCAATAGCTTACGATTCCTTAGTTAGTCAATTTTCTAATGAAAGATTGCGGGCTCAAGCTCATTGGAATGCAATCGAAAATACGCCTAAAATAAATTGCAATAATCAAACCGCACTTCGTAAAGTGCTGAATACATTCACTGAAAACTTAGCCGCACTCAAAAATATGAAATTTGATGTAGAGTCTTGGGACTTTGTTATGTTCATGTTATTGATAAAACGTCTGGATAATGCAACCGTAGCACACTTCGAACTTGAAAAATGTTCTTCATCTATTCCCGAATTCAAAACACTTGTTGAATTTTTGAATAAATACTGCATTGCAATGGATACTTATAGTTCAAATAATAACTCTAGATCATTCAACCAAAATAGAACGCCTTCTAATGCAAAATCACGCATAGGATCCTACTTCTCCAATGATAATAACCCTAATCAGCACACAAAAAATGCTCCCATATGCGCTCTTTGTAAACAAGATCATGTCTTACATTCTTGCTCTAGATTTTTGGAAAAAACTGCTCAAGAACGTCACTCTTTCGTCAAGCAAAAGCATTTATGTTTCAATTGTTTGAGTAATATTCACGATTTGCGCTCGTGTAAATCCGTTCATACATGTCGAAAATGCCGTGAACGCCATCACACATTACTGCACCTTTCGCAACCTTCAGGTCGATCTCAAGTCGATTCAGCAGTGCCTTCGACCTCTTCTGAGGGGGCAGTTTTGACAGCATCTGCTGGTGTTTGTCACAAGTCATCTGCGGTTCTCTTATCCACTGCCTTAATCGATGTTCGGGATAATTTTGGTGAATATCATAGTTTTCGCTGTTTGATTGATAGTGGATCTATGTCTTCATTTATTAGTCGTAAAGCCGCTAATTTGTTAGGTTTGCCCCGCCAGAAAGTTGATGTAGAGGTAAAGGGTCTTGGTTCCATGAAAACGAACGCTACTCATGGTTCCGTAACTTTAATGTTTCGCCCATTCAAATTGAATGATCCCGTCATTTTGACGAGCGCAATAATTCTTGATCGAATTTGTGACAAGGTTCCTGCCTATCAGGTTCCTGAATCTGCTTGGTCCCATTTGATGGGCTTGAATTTGGCAGATGAAAGGTTTCATACGCCGGGTACGATTGATATTTTATTGGGCGCGGATGTTTTTTCAAAAATCTTACAATCAGATCAAATTATTGGAAAACCTGGGCAGATTGACGCAATTAAAACTGCCTTGGGGTATATCTTGATGGGTAAATTCGAATATGAAAGTAACGCATCAATATCAACGTTCTTTATTTCATGCTCTGATTTGACAGCTGATATTTCGCTACAGAAATTCTGGGAACTTGATTCTGTGCCCACTGTTGAACCATTATCTTCTGACGATAAATTATGTGATCAACTGTTCTCGGATCAGCATTGTCGTGATAGCAACGGTCGATACATCGTCTCCCTTCCATTTCGTAGTGTTTTGCCACAATTCACGGGAATGCGTGAATTGGCACTGAGCAGATTCATTTGTCTTGAACGTAGACTGGTAAAAAAACCAGAACTATACAAACTTTACATTGATTTCATGCGTGCTTATCTGGAATCGAATCATATGGAGATAGTTCCTGCAAATTTTATACATTCGAATTCCTTTTATCTTCCACATCATTGTGTCGTGAAGACTCAAAATGAGCAGACCAAAATCAGAGTCGTTTTCAATGCTTCCGCTAAGTCGCCTCACCCAGGGGAGGGTTCGCTGAATGATCATTTGCTGTCGGGTAAGAAACTTCAAAAAGATATTTTGTCCATTTTACTGCGCTTTCGTTTACATGAGTACATTGTATGCGCCGATATCAGACAGATGTACCGCATGATAAGGATAAAATCAGACCATGCTGATTATCAGCGCATTATATGGAGATTTTCAGTTGATGAGAATCCCCAAGATTTCCGATTATTAACAGTTACTTATGGTGTTAATAGCGCTCCATATCTAGCTTTGCGCACTCTCATCCAGTTGACTGAGGATGAGGGAGCGGATTTTCCTTTAGCATCAAAGGCGTTACTTGAAGATACGTACGTAGATGATATTGTAAGTGGAAGTTCAACATTGGAAGGGGCTCATCATTTACTGAAAGAGTTGGTTGATCTTCTGAAAAGGGGGAATTTTGAACTTAGGAAATTTTCTTCTAATGTTCCTTCAATATTGTCAGGGATACCCTCTTCGCACCTTTCAATTGATCCACTATCGTTCGATCGAAATGATGAACACGCCTCTCTCAAAGTCTTGGGTTTGCAATGGGACCCACCACAAGATTGCTTTCGCTTCAGCGTACAACTCTCGGAAAAGACTTCGACTAAACGCCATTTGCTCTCTCAAATTGCACGCATTTATGACCCTATTGGTTTTTTGGCACCAGTGACCTTTCTCCTCAAGCACCTCATGCAACAGGTTTGGTCATCGGGTGTTGGATGGGATGATAGACTCCCTGCGGATATTTATCGTGTTTGGGATAAATTTATTTCGGATATTCCAATTTTATCCTCTATTAATATTCCACGCAAACTTATTACGCCCATGGTAAAATCTTATAACCTTTTGGGATTCTGCGATGCTTCAGAAAAGGGTTATTGCGCAGTAGTTTATATAAGAACAGCTGATGATGAAAATTTGAGTATTAACAAATTCCTTTGTGCCAAAAGTAAAGTATCTCCACTTAAACGCATCACTATTCCACGTCTTGAACTATCATCGCTGGCCAACTTTTGTCTCGAATAGAGTTGCACATATCCAAGACAGGATACCTAGTGCCTCCTGGCATCACGTGGAATCGCAGAATAATCCTGCTGATTCAGGATCTAGAGGCTTATTTCCCTCAGAATTTGCCTCCCACTCACTATGGTTTGATGGACCACAAAAATTGCCCAACTCGCTATTTTCTTCTCTCTCGAATGGAGATTCGGATTCCATAGATAACGCTGATGGGAATGTTGTTTGCTTGAATGTTTCAAGTGAATTTCCTTCAGACGCAATAATTTCTCTGCTGGACAAGTTCTCTTCGCAGAGAATTCTAGCTTACGTTCTTCGCTTCAAAAATAATATAAAAAATGGAACAACGAAACGCTTTGGAAATCTTACGCTAGTTGAACTAAACGAAGCTCTGCTTCGTATGGCATATGCCACGCAACAGGAAACCTTTTCCGCCGAACTTAAAAGAAAGACGTTCCCTAAACATTTTCAAAGATTGAATGTATTTGGAGACGAACTCGGTATATTGAGAGTTGGTGGTAGAATAGATGCATCCACTTTATCGTACTATTCCAAGCATCCAATTCTTTTGCCCAAAAAGAGCCGTTTGACATATCTCGTTATCGATTTGTATCATAAAAGGTATTTACACGCCGGACTACGTACCATTCGGTTCCTAATCGCCCAAAGATTTTGGATCCTCAGTGGCAAGAAAGCTATATCTTCGGTTTTGAGTAAATGTTTACAGTGTTTTAGAACTCGTCCTTCAAGCTATCAACCCCCTATGGGAGCACTCCCTTCATCACGAATTTCTCAGATAAAGCCTTTCAGTAGAAGTGGAGTAGATTTCGCAGGCCCTTACTCTATAACGATGGGACGCTATCGAGGTGCCAAATCTACGAAGGCTTACATTTGTCTGTTTGTGTGTTTCGCTACAAAAGCCCTCCACTTGGAACTCGCAACGGAGCTATCCACTGAATCGTTTTTAGCTGCTCTTCAACGCTTTATCGCACGTCGGGGAAGAGTCAGTCACTTATATTCTGACTGTGGTACTAATTTCGTAGGTGCAAGTCGCGAAATCGTCAAACTTATGAAGAATGCCACTGAAAAGGAGCAGATTATCTGGCATTTCAACCCTCCTTCAGCACCACACATGGGCGGTTTGTGGGAGGCCGGAGTCAAGTCTGTGAAATCTCACTTGACTCGGGTTTTAGGTGCTCAAATCCTCACCTATGAGGAATTTTATACGTTGTTGTGTCTCATTGAAGCAATCTTGAACTCCAGACCTCTGGAAGCACTAACTGCAGACCCAGAGGACGTCTCCGCCCTCTCGCCGGGTCATTTTCTCACCTTAGAGCCTCTCAATGCCCTACCATACCCAGACATCACACAATTGCCTTTGCATCGCCTTAGCCGTTGGCAATGTTTGCAGCGCATTCAACAAGATTTTTGGAGGCGTTGGCATCGCGAATACCTGCACACATTGCAACAACGTTCGAACTGGCTTGTTTCTGACGAAAATCCTCCTAAACTTGGAGATCTCGTTCTCATTAAGGATGAGAGGCTTCCCCCCACTCAATGGGCTCTTGGAAGAATAGCTTCATTGTCTATTTCTGATGATGGAAGCTCTCGTATTGCCACTGTAAAGACCAGAACTGGCTCCTTGAAGAGGCCTGTCGTCAAACTATGCCCTTTACCCACTGGAACTTGATAAGTAATTTTTCAGTTTCAGTTATTTTTTTTTTCATTATTTTTGTATAATTTGTTCATTGTTCAGGTAAATCGAATTACTGTGACATATTCGCTTTCGTACCGCTTTAATACGCAATGGCCAATGTTATGTTACGGAGTACGATCATTTTTTGTTTTTTCTCTTTCAATTTGCCATTTTTCGCGGCCGGAGAATGTTGCGTCATGATAAAAATGTTGCTTGAGCGATGGCTAAATGTCGTTAACTTACGCGTAAACGAAGTCAACATTGGTGGCTTTATCTTACTCCGCAATGAAACGCTATCACCAATTTTATCCTTACTGCACTCGATATAAAAAAAAAGGCTTAGGTATATCCTCGGCTAGCTAGCTTTAAACGATGTTTAAAATAGAATTTTGGGCGCCACGTGATTTAACTTAAATACCTAAAAGAGCCTGAGACCTTTGCCAAATTAAAAGAAGGACTTTTGATGATATAAAGAAAAATAAATCACGAAAAACAACAGCTAGGTGCGATTGAAGTATTTATTAACAATCAACTGAAAGAGTGTTGAAAACAATTTCCTGTTAATATAAATTGGTTTATTTGATTCAATATAACCAAACAGTTATTTGACTCCCCCTATATATATCGTACGTACGCAAATATATAGTGTTCACATATCTCCCTACAGTTTCCAATCATAAACATATCATAATATAATTGCTAGTAAAATCATACGTAATATATTGTTGTCATTTACTGAGCTGAACGTAAATAAAAAAAGAATATGACAACAATAAAAAAAATAAACTGATAACGGCGCTTTCTCCTTCCAAGATAAATTCTGGCGATGGCCGATACTGCGATGTCAAAGATGCTATGAAGGTATTAATTATTCGCAGCTAGGCACTGAACTTCGAGAAGAAAAAGGAAAATTCTGACCTTAGGTATATTCTGTCCTCCAATTTATTTATTCCTTCTATTTATACCTGGTTGGAAATAAGTAATGTAGGAAATGTTGTTTGTTCGAAGCTCACTGATTAAATCACTCCTTTCCGGGTTATCTGGTCTGCTGAGTTGCATAGATGTACGTGCAGATAATAATGTTAGGAAAATATAGATAGTAGATAAAAAGCCTTCTGCAAGAACAAAGTTGAAATTTAGAAACAAGAAATTTTGATAGATTTTAACTTACAAGATGAAATGCAGGCTTATTGAGTGGAAGATTTTCTTCGCTGCCAAATCCAATAATTTGAATTGTAAATTCACTTCAGAATTAAGGTACAAGTGAAATTACTATAATTCGCAACTTCTCAGAGAAATAATAATCCGTAAACGAAAATATATCACAAGGCAAGGTAAATATGGCTATCTCTCCAAGCGTAATCTTCAGAATGAAATAATAAGAGAATATGCGCGATAAACACAATAATGATCAAATACAAAAATCAGTACCATATGTACCATCTAGCGAACAACAGCAGAACCATATTTTCAAAATTCCATAATTGAAACGAGGAATCTTCAATTTATAAAAGAAATCCCCAAATGAACATGTAATAAATTCCCCCTTTCCCCTTAGGAAGCTAACTTAGCAAGTTTGCTGACGATCGTTAACCAAAACTACACAGAGAAAGAGCAGAAAGCTAACCGCAATACAACCTTAATCTAAAAGACGATACCCAGAACATAAGATATCAAAGACATATACACACTTAATACAATATACCTCAAAAATCTGACTTATGCCAACTAGCAATCTAGGTAGGCTCTGATGTGTATGGCTTCAGATCTTTGACGTGCCAAATTCCTTTGTTCCCTCCTGAATCACTCTCCAATCTATACGAACAATAACCAGTCCTTTTCGAGATCCTATAAGGTCCTATAAACCTGGGACTTAGTTTCGCCGTGAAATCCTTCGATGCATCAGATAGAGCCTTATTTTTCACCATAACATAATCTCCCTCCTTGAATTCTAAATTTCTTCTACGCAAATTATATCGCCGTCGAGTACTTTCCTGTGCTCTATCCAATCGTTTTCTGATATCTTTGAAAAGATCATCACAAACCCCCTTTCTAGTTTTAGTGTATTGATGAAGTGTGATTTCCTCACGGTCAATTGGGTGGTCATAGGCATCCCCACTCTCTCGATATTCCCCACCAAAATTAACAAAATATGGACTCACTCCAATAGTTTCCTGACGACCTGTACGAATAGCACAACCAATACGGACAATATGATCACTCCATGTTTTATGGTTGTCTTTCACGTAGCAACGGAGCATAGTTTTGATAATACCGTTACTCCTTTCTGTTGGATCACAATGTGGACTATATAAAGGTGTGAATATATTGCGAACTCTAAATTTTTCACAAAGAGTTTTGAACTCTTTACTTTGCATTTGGACGCCATTATCTGATATAAGAAATCTTGGCACTCCGAACATCAAAAATATCTGCTCCTCCAAGATTTTACAAAGTGCCTTCGCATTAGCTGAGCGAATAGGGAAAGGAACAACAAATTTAGAGAAGTAATCAGTTATAACCAGAATATACTTATATCCATGCGATGACGGTAATGGACCAACAAAGTCCAAGCTAATCATCTCCCAAGGCTCCGATATACGTGGTCGAGATCCCATTAATCCAGATGGCGCTTTATTTTCGGATTTGGACTTAGCACATATCAAACAATGCTTGACATAACGAACTACATCAGCTTTCATTTTAGGCCAGTAATAAGATTGGCGTAATCTCCAGTACGTTTTGAAGACTCCAGGATGACCACAAGTAGCTTCATCATGATTCTGCCGAATCAAAGATTCTCGAAAATCCTTAGGAATCACGATTTTCCAATTCTCAGTGTCACTAATTTTGGTATATGGAGAAGATACAACAAATTTTAGTAGAATATCCTCTTCGACCCTCCAGGATGGATACTTTTCAGGGTTTTCTTCCATACGATTTTTCATGTTTCTATACCACACATCCGAAGTTTTGAGGAAATCTCTATAGTGCACACGCTGATTCTGATCAACAGTATCGACAGCTACAGGAACTGCTCTGGATAACATATCTGGCACAATATTCTGCTTACCCTTTCGGTGAACCATTTCGTATGAATAAGGCATCAACCTAAGACTCCATCGCGCAAGTCTTCCCTGTGGATCCTTCAGATTGTTAAGCCACAAGAGAGAATGATGGTCTGTGACCACCTTGAAGAAAGTTCCCTCCAGATAATGACGCAACTTTTCCACAGACCATATAACAGCAAGACATTCTCTTTCAGTCGTTGAGAAATTTCGTTCCTGACGAGTCAGTGATCTAGACAGATAACAAATGACGCGCTCACCATCATCAAATTCCTGGCTCAAAACTGCTCCTATGCCATATGCTGAAGCATCGGTCTGGAGAATGAACTGTCTCTCAAAATCCGGACATGTAAGCACTGGAGCCGTTGAAAGTTTTTCCTTTATACGCTGAAATGCTCTCTCACAGTCATCTGACCACAACCATTTCGCATTTTTCTTCGTGAGCCCTGTCAATGGCTCCATGATAGTAGAAAATTCAGGCACAAAACGTCTGTACCAGGATGCAGTACCAACAAATCGCCGCAGCTCCTTGACATTTTTAGGTGATTAAATATCAAGTATAGCATGCACTTTTGCTGGATCCGTTCGCAAGCCATGCTTATCCACGACAAATCCCAAATATTTCAACTGTGGCAAACAAAATTTGCATTTTTCCCTCTTCACCACTAAACCAGCTGAGATAAGTCTTTCGAAAACTTTTTCCAAGATTTTTAAATGCGTATCAAAATCTTTCGAAATGACAATTATATCATCTATATAGACGGGAACATAAGGTTGTAGGTCAGCTCCCAAAGCCTTGTCTATGATCCTCTGAAAAGTCGCTGCAGAATTAGTTAGACCGAAGGGCAATCTTCTGAACTGATAAAGTCCATGACCAGGAACAGTGAAGGCAGTGAATTCCCTTGATGATTCCTCAACCACAACCTGATGAAAGGCTGACTTGATATCCAACGAGCTTAAGTACCTAGCATCTCTCAGCTTATCCAAAATATCATTAATATGTATATGGTAAAGGATATGCATCTTTCTTTGTAACAGCATTCAGTCGCCTATAGTCAATACAGAGTCGATACGTTTTATCCTTCTTGGGTACAAGACACACTGGCGAAGACCATGCGCTCTTCGACGGCTCAATAATTCCCAACTTTATCATTGAATCTATTTCGTCGTTAATAATCTTCTGCTTGAATGGTGACACAGGATACCATCGCTGCTTGATTGGCTTAGTGCCAGGAAAAACCTCAATCCTGTGCACATCAACCGAAGTACATCCCAAATCATCGCCCATCAAATCAAATATATTTCCCAACAGTTTATTAAGAGCTTCCATATGAAACTCAGTCAAAAAATCGCCATCTTCGATATGAGAAACAGCAGACACATCAGAATCCTTAGCAAAATGCCATACATCATCCCTAAGACAAGGAATAATCTCCATCTTCATCCAGAAATCCACTCCAAGAATGAGAAAATGGCTGAGTGAAGGAACCACCAGAACATCTATCCAACACATTTTTCCCTTCAGCTTAACTGGTGTCTTTATGTAACCAATACTCTGGCAAGTCTGCCCATTCGCCACAGTACATGACACAGTACGAGGAGTTAATCTCAAATCCAAATCCATCAAAAACTTATATCCTAGTGCTCCTACCAATGTTTGCGTTGCTCCAGAGTCCAAAAGTCCAGTCATTGATCTGCCCAATATGTTCACCTCCAAATAAGGTCGTTGATCATTATCGACATGAGAAATTATATAGTCAAGAATGATTTTGCTGCGCTTAACCGCTTCAGAACTAGGATCAGAGGAAAAGTCGCGGTCAGTTACTTTCCCCTTCGAGAGTTTTCCGACTTATTGGATTGCCGGCAGCAATGCGAGCAAGAACGCACTGTAACCCCTCTTTCACCACATCTATAACAGAATATCTGCCTAGGTTCCGTACAATTTTGTCGAACATGCCCAAATTTCTGACAATTCCAGCAACTTTTTGAGTCAGCTGCAGCAATCATCGACTGATTAGATTCTCTCAAATTTTCTGAGGTAGAAATGAAAGCAAAATCAGGATCTACGTAATTTTGTCGGCGACGTGATGGTGGCATGTAGGTATCTGCACGATATTTCTTCACCTCAAGTTTCATACATTCTTCCTCCAATTCCTGTAGACCTTTCACAGTTGAAAGTTGAGTAGAATAAAATGGAGACAAATTCCGTATTATGATGCTCAACTGGATATCCTCCGCAACATCACCATAGCGTCTGAACATACCCCTCATACACGAAACATATTCAATTATACTCTCAGACGAATCTTGAGTCCTTGATAGAATATCCTTGAACAATCTTGGTCTATAATCAGGAGGTTGGTAATGTTTCAGCAACAAGTCAGTCAAATCCTTCCAAGTAGAAAACCTATTTCGATTAGCTCTATACCATAAAAGTGCCTTTCCATCAAAAAGATCTATGGCAGAGTCAAATAAGTTGATATCAGGGACATTACGAGCAATTTTCAGTTCCTCAACTCTTTCCAGAAAACTATTCACACTGAGACCTTTCGCATCTCCGGTGAATTTAAGATTCCATTTTTGAATATCATATCGCCTAGGTGGTCGTTTCATTTTCGGAGTGGATGCAGCTATGTTATTTTCTGACAACTCAAAATCTGAGCCATCAGACGATGAATCAGTTGAATCATTTCCGCTAGACTTCATAAGGCTGGCGATGTCAATTTCAGGAGTATCTGCTTTGGTTTTAACTCCTTCCAAGCTATCAAGAGCTAACAATAATTCCGAGAGCATTGTCCTACTGGTGGTGGATTTTTCTGTATCCAATTGGCTAGCGGGAATACGGTCCAATCGTCGAATCAAATGTAGAAGGCGTGATCTGAGGTTTTCTTTACTAAGTTTGCCATCAGAAATACATTTACGAAGCTCTTCCAACTTTGCACGAATTGTTAATAATTCCTCCGAAATGTCTAAGTTGAAATCAGGATACTTAAAGGATTGATTCATGGTTTCAAGTTTCAAGGTTGCTCTCAAACAAGAACGTAATGTTTCGACAGTAGATGAATCCGAAAATGACAAACCCCTAACAGTTAATTCGTACTGTAGTTCATCCTTTTTTAGGCAATTAATATTCATCTTCAATTCCGTCATAATATGAATTCGATCAACAAAAAAAAGATTTAACGAAATTATTTAATAATTAACTCAAATGAAAAATTGAAAGAATAAACAACCGAAATCAATACTTCACTACAGTATCGTAGCTTGTTCAATAAGAAAGGTCACGAATAATGTCTAACAAAGCCGAAAGAAAACAAATTCAGAGACCAAATGATTATCAAGATATAGTATTTATTTTCAATTGGTACTCGCAATCAATTCACTCAGCAAAAACGCAGATAAATTATGGAGGTAAGAGGTAAATTCCGTTGAAGGTAAATTAAAAAAAGGTGCAACAGATTCAAATAAAGAAAACAAAGCAACTGAAATTGTTCAGGCCATCGATTTAAATCATCTACCAAAATTTAATCAAGAAGAGTAAGCAAATTTTTTTCTTTCGTTCTTTCCTTTTTTTTTTAGGGGGGGCCCCACGTTGGGCGCCAAATTAATATCACCAATTTTATCCTTACTGCACTCGATATAAAAAAAAGGCTTGGGTATATCCTCGGCTAGCTAGCTTTAAACGATGTTTAAAATGGAATTTTGGGCGCCACGTGATTTAACTTAAATACCTAAAAGAGCCTGAGACCTTTGCCAAATTAAAAGAAGGAATTTTGATGATATAAAGAAAAATAAATCACGAAAAACAACAGCTAGGTGCGATTGAAGTATTTATTAACAATCAACTGAAAGAGTGTTGAAAACAATTTCCTGTTAATATAAATTGGTTTATTTGATTCAATATAACCAAACAGTTATTTGACTCCCCCTATATATATCGTACGTACGCAAATATATAGTGTTCACATATCTCCCTACAGTTTCCAATCATAAACATATCATAATATAATTGCTAGTAAAATCATACGTAATATATTGTTGTCATTTACTGAGCTGAACGTAAATAAAAAAAGAATATGACAACAATAAAAAAAAATAAACTGATAACGGCGCTTTCTCCTTCCAAGATAAATTCTGGCGATGGCCGATACTGTGATGTCAAAGATGCTATGAAGGTATTAATTATTCGCAGCTAGGCACTGAACTTCGAGAAGAAAAAGGAAAATTCTGACCTTAGGTATATTCTGTCCTCCAATTTATTTATTCCTTCTATTTATACCTGGTTGGAAATAAGTAATGTAGGAAATGTTGTTTGTTCGAAGCTCACTGATTAAATCACTCCTTTCCGGGTTATCTGGTCTGCTGAGTTGCATAGATGTACGTGCAGATAATAATGTTAGGAAAATATAGATAGTAGATAAAAAGCCTTCTGCAAGAACAAAGTTGAAATTTAGAAACAAGAAATTTTGATAGATTTTAACTTACAAGATGAAATGCAGGCTTATTGAGTGGAAGATTTTCTTCGCTGCCAAATCCAATAATTTGAATTGTAAATTCACTTCAGAATTAAGGTACAAGTGAAATTACTATAATTCGCAACTTCTCAGAGAAATAATAATCCGTAAACGAAAATATATCACAAGGCAAGGTAAATATGGCTATCTCTCCAAGCGTAATCTTCAGAATGAAATAATAAGAGAATATGCGCGATAAACACAATGATGATCAAATACAAAAATCAGTACCATATGTACCATCTAGCGAACAACAGCAGAACCATATTTTCAAAATTCCATAATTGAAACGAGGAATCTTCAATTTATAAAAGAAATCCCCAAATGAACATGTAATAACGCATACTCTCGTTTCTTCTTCGCTTAACAATTGATTGCTAATTTTCCTCGTGAAAAGTTATTTCTCGCACGCTGATTACCTATTTTTGATATTTTCGCTAATTTTGATATAATCCGCTTTTGACAACGTTCGCATTGAACGTCGCTTTGATATTGCTGATTTCGCAAAATTTGTGGTTTCAACAACGCATCCAGAAATCTGAAGATAGGAGCTGATTTACAGCAGCCAAGGGTCCCTGAGAAGAGCTGGGATTTGGGGCAGAGCTGCCCTACGTCTTTGAAAACTGACGGTCAGGTAAGTCATCACTGTTGACCGATATTTTTATGATCATTGACTGTTTTTACAACATTTCGCCATCGCTCCAGCTTCAGAACGCTAAAATACAGTTCGCTTTTCTCTTAAATTAAAACTGGGCTACCGGAAGTAACAGCTATTTTCGAAATGCATCGCGAACATAGCGTACGTAGCGCTCGGTGTGGCCTCGGCATAATACGTTTCGCGCGGGCATTTCGAAACCTTTTTCGTCCTGCCCGATGAGGGATTGGAGTGCACATTGCTGCACTGCAATTCCTAACTGGTAGCGACGAACAATCGTTGTCACATATACTCCATTCACTTTTATAAAGTATCTTGGTGGGCCATGGTTTAGGTTTATCAAGTTCTTTTACTTAAAACGGACGCAGGTTGGCACTCGTGAAAATCAAGCGACATTCCCAAGTCTACTTTCTGATTACTCTTTTTTAACTTTGCGAATGGAGTTAGTTCTTTTAAGCTTTAACTGTGACACAAGATTCGTAATATCAATACATTTTCATACTGGAGTATTTCAAGTTGCGCAAAGAGGTATTTAATTGTCCTCTGTAGGCTTATTTCTTGAGAATTTTGAAAAGTGGGGATTTCCATACGTCCGTCTGTTCTAAAAGTTTTTGTATCGGGTTAATGAACTATCACAAAGTAACGGACTATTCTGTCCATTATTTTTCAGTAAAATTTCAACACTCGTTCTTGATTTCCGTACAAGAAAATAGCACAACTGAATCTTCCAATCATGTTTATACTCGTACACGTGAAATATTTCCAGTATTAACAGAAAAAAGTTTCTTCAATATTCGTCAGATCTTTGGAATTATTGAATTCACATAATATTTCCTCAAATTCATTGTTTTCCCAATGTAAATAAACATTTTGATAAATACGTAATTTCTACGATTTATATGTAGAAACGGCAACGTTGCGTCCATATCTGACAGAAGAATGAGTATAACCTCACATTTTCAAAATATACGCGGTGAAATGTGTCAGAATTCCAGCGCCAATCGGGCTACCTTATAAAAGTGAATGGAGTATAGGAGGCATTGTAAATGTGCTTACCGTTACTACCTACAGTGGAGATGGGTGTGGTTCTCACTTAAATTAATAGATTTATGGGCGCCAGGTAAATTTGTCCCGGAATCAAAAACCCTCACGTTGGAAGTCTCAAAATTTACCAAAAGGACAATCACATAAAACACACAAATTTGTCCAGTATAAGTATAATATTTCAAACTTACAAGAATCCCAATAGATGAAAATATTCAGGACTCATAAATATAGTATGGTGGTGAAAATGCTTACAAAATTGATTGATTCAAAAGTGGAAATTAAACGGGATAATGTTATTGTGAGAAAAAGAGACGAGTCGCATGAGCTCAGGCGCAGCACATTATGTAATACTATACAGGGTGAGTCTTTGACTTGTACATATATTTTAACTGTAGATTCCTCTCATCAAACGAAACACTTTTTTCCTATACCATTTTTCAAAATTCGGTTTCGTTTGAAAGATACAGGGTGTCAAAAATCCATGAAATTAACACTATTCTTTCCATATATTCGAAACCGATAATCCGAATGAACTGAATTTTGGTTGATTGTTTACTCTATTCATGGTGCATATTCCTCAATTGAAACTTATTCCATATTCCTTCTAGTATAAGAGTTACAGCCTACTCGTCTCATGAATTCATGCAAAAATACTATAAAATCACTCGAAAAAGATAAACGGTTCATATTTTCGAAAGAATCAACCATTTTAGAAAATAAAAGTATTCTTATATTTTTTCAATAAAACGCGTCGTTTTCGAGTTATTCCTAATTGTATACGAACAAATTCGAGGAAAAAATCATGAATTTCATAAAAAAACTGAATGCAACCCTGAATTAAATATCATCGAATATTATGTATTCTCTGATCTCAACAAATTAACAACGTTGTCAATGTTTATCAACTTCGTCAAGACTAAAATCTACATGATGGAAAAACGTTCGATGTAATAATTGAATTCTGAGAAGCATGAAATGAAATTACACAGTCTATAAGCACAGTTTCTATTGAAAATTTATTGTTACCGTTCTTTCAGGAAAATATCTATCTCAACAATATTATCCTCTTGGAGATTTCAATCGACACTACACGGTCTGCACATCACAATCATCACCTGTTTGCTTTATTATCTGCAAGTAAATTTAGATAGATAATTAAGGTTATCCCGTTTAAGCGTCTTTCATTATCATAGACTGGCCTGCGGTTCGAGACACAGAAACAGAACAACACAACGGCCTGTCCCGCCTGTCTGCCTTGCGTGCCGGCTATATCGTAGCGCTATATCGGCAAGAATCAGAACTCGTGTGGCATCTCCAAAGAGCCACGCCTAGACGCCTTAGGGCCGATTGCACCGTAGACAAAACTGTAGATTAAATCTTAAACCTCGATTAGTGTCTATTGATTATCATAGACACTAATCGACGTTTAAGATTTAATCTACAGTTTTGTCTACGGTGCAATCGGCCCTTAAGCTTTAGCCGTTAGCGATTGTGATAGTTCATCCGCTAACGATAGGGGACGTACTGCTTTCTTGAGTTCGCATTGTTTGAAGAGAAAATCGGCAATCTGGCATCGTCTTCTCTAGAGTTCTGTGCTTAGACAGGTTCTGTGCACGGCCTTCTAAAGACTTTAGTCTTTAGATGGCCGTGTTCTGTGGAATATCATATCACAGAAGATGAGTTAGGTTAGGTCATTGACCTCGAATCATCTGACTTAGGTTGATGGAGTTAGAATAGGTTGGTGAGAAACCAATTTTCATGAGATCGTTCCAAAATATCGAGGAAAATATTAACCAATTATTAGTGTTTATAAACTAATCTTCAGGAAAATCGAAGAAGGAACTTATTTTGGTGGGAGAAATATGGCTTTTCAATTGCAGAAATAATCGGACAGTGTTTTTGTTAGGAAATATCGTTTTTGTTACATTCTTATTCGAATAAGGTTAGTGCTTGAGTATTTTCTAATTGTATCACCCAGAACATCTAATCACCTCAATTTCAATCGAAAAATATGAACTTTGAAGTGTTTCCAGAGAATGTATCCAGGCACGGACTCAGCCGAATTTTTTTTTTCAAATGGCCATATCTTTTTAACAGAGCCGAATTCGGAAAAATGGAAAATGAAAAAAAGGTTTCCTTTGGCCTCAAGAATCTATAGTTAAAATATATGTACAAGTCAAAGACTCACCCTGTATACCAACTGATGCTGAGGGAATAAACATTCAATTTCAACCGAACAATACCTTCTGTATAAAAAGTACCCGGAATTGTAAAAAAAAAACACATAAATTTAAATTTAATCATCAATATTTATTTTGTCTCCTTCAAAGTAGTCCCCATTGCTTACAATACAACTATGATATCGGCGAACCCACTTTTCCATGCACCGCTCATACGCCGCCAAAGGTATGGCCTTCAGTTCTCGTTGCGAATTTGTTTTGATGGCTTCAATGGACTCAAAACGCGTTCCACGTAGGGGCAATTTGAGTCTTGGGAATAGAAAAAAGTCGCACGGAGCTAAGTCAGGTGAATACGGCGGTTGTTCGATGGTATTTATTGAGTTTTTGGTCTTGTATTCCTTAATAATTATGGCTCGGTGCGACGGCGCGTTATCATCATGCAAAATCCACGAATTGTCTTTCCATAAATCTGGCCGTTTACGACGAACATTCTCACGCAAACGCCTCAATACACCCAAGTAATACTCCTTATTCACTGTCTGTCCTTCAGGAAGAAATTCTGAGTGCACAACATCACGATAATCGAAGAAAACAGTGAGCAAAACTTTAATTTTCGATCGACTTTGACGTGGTTTTTTCGGACCGTCTTTGAATGATTTGTACCAATCGTATGCTTGTGTTTTTGACATACAATTATCACCAAAGGCTTTCTTTAACATTTTCAATGAATCGGCACAAGAAAATTCGTTTGCAAGACAAAATTTGAGGCAAACTCTTTGATCAACTATTTTTTCCATTGTAAAATTCGCAGAGCACTTTTGAGGTCGACTGATACTGACAGCTGTTGTAAACACACTAGTTGACAGATCGCGCTCAAATTTGGCTTGGTAATAAAGGAAGGTCCTACCAACTTTAAGAAAAAAAAATTACCGATTCCTTTTTGGCGGTTCATTTAAATAACATTTTCCGGGTACTTTTTATACAGAGAGTATATCTTAAAATGTAGAAACCCTATCTACTTATTACGAAAGTTATTAAATACAGGGTCCGGCAGAGATGTATGACGTTTTTGAAAAAATCATTACTAAGTGAGATTTTGAGGTAAATGAAATTTTATTTTTTTTAAATGTACATGAGAGTTTGCCATTGATAGCACATCAAAAAAAAAATAATCATGAACGGAAGATGATGTCATCTAAGTGGTTGCCCTGTTTTTCCACACACTCCTGCAGCCGATTTGTGAAGTTGTCCATGCATCGTTCCAGCATGTTGTTTGGAATTGCTTGAATTTCACGGGTGATAGCAAGAGAAAGTTCGTCAAGGGTACGTGGCTTGTCAATAAATACACGAGCTTTTAGGAGCCCCCACAGAAAAAAATCACATGGGGTGAGATCGTGGAGGCCACATTTTCCGGAGTTCTAACAGTTCTTTCTCTGCCCCTAGGTACACCAGGGCACAACGATCTTCTCGTCCGGAGATTGTGCACCCACTTTAGGATGGTGTTTCGTGAAGGAACACGTCCATGCCTTCCAACATTAAAATGTGTTCGAAATCTATGTTGAGTTGCTACCACAGAACGATCGGTTTCAATGAAACTATCGTACACAAACACCCGTTGCTCTAGCGTCCACGACTCCATGGCGACTGAACAAGAAATAATGGCAACTCCTTGCGGTCACATATCAACCATTGCGAAAAATTTAGGCTTTCCCTTCGCCGAGTTATACGCATCCAAAAAACGTCATACATCTCTGCCGGACCCTGTATATCAACTTATATGACTGTGTCATATACAACACTATAATCAAGGTCTTTTTCCTACGTCCCTCCTGTCAAGGGGAATCTGGTATACGTTGGCTGTCTCGTACACCACCCTCTTCGCTCTTTCGATCTCCTAATCTCCCACAACTCCGTCCAGGTAACCTTTATACGTTGGCTGTTTCGTATACGAGTATGCTGGCTGTCTTGTACTCGTTCACCTTCTGTCTCCAATTCAATAACTTCCTCCAACGAAGCTGGTATACGTTGGCTGTCTCGTATACCACCTTTCAATCCAATCAATACTCGTCCAATGATCAGATTGGACACACTTATATGAAAGCCTATCCTAAAAACCCTGTAGAAGGAAACCCTAATTAACCAGTATCCTTCGATATAAAAACAATCAGACACACAGTAAACACTGACAAGAAAGGAATCGAATCTATGCCTCTACCATGATTTTTGGGGTTTATTCCACGTTTTCGTCTTGTGTGAAAATCACCCAGGGATACACGAACGATACCAATCGTGATGAAGAACTCCAATTCACACCTCGAGGTAATGTGTATGAATCCTCTTTCGAGTGTGATATTGACCAACTATTCAACAACCTATATTCAATGTCACTTCGTGACAAGGGCGGTCCTACGGGGGGGGGTTTAGGGGGTAATTACCCCCCCCCCCAGAGCACTACAACTAATTCGATCTTTTAAATTTTATTCATGAAAAAAATAACAAAAAAAAAAGTTATATGATCTTTGAGAAAAAATCGCAGGGCTATATGACTTCGGCTTTGAAATAATATTATAATGATATGGAATTAACAGAAAAAAATAAACAACACGAATAAATAAAACATTCTGGAGTTATAGGTATAAACTTCGAAAAAAATCACAGAGTTATGACTAAGGCATTGAAATATGAAATAAGATTAACATAAAATAAATAAAGAGAACAGCGGAATGGAAAAATTCTTAAGTGATATGAATTATGAATCAAGTCACAGATCATGGAATATGGCTTTGTGTTTTTATACAGGTTGCCCCAAGTTCGAGTGCCTATTAGATGTTTCTGAAGAACTGGACGTATTTGAAATCTGAAAATTGTGATTATGATATTGTTCAAAATTCTCTACAGACCTAAAATCTTTTGGGAGCCTGAGCACTTCCGGTTTTTCAGGGAGTGAAAATAAATATGTTTTCGTCAATGATATTATTGAGTATTCAATGGTTAATACATTTCTGTTAAAACCATTGTATTCAATCAAATAGTTTTCAAAATATCGAGGAAAAAAAAACCTTAGAAAAAGTCGAATATTCATAGTTAGTATCATGTTTATTTTTCTTCTTCTGAACATTCCAAGAGCAAAATGTTCTCACAACGTCAAAGTAGAGGAATGTCGAAAGGTCATGCTTATTTTGAATTTCATCACAGGGTGTTTCGAATTTTGTGTCGAAAATTATCAGGGGCGGTTCTAGGGCGGTGCGAGCGGTGCGACCGCACCGGGCGCCATCATGTAGGGGCGCCAAAATCAAATATGGGGTAGAAAACGGGACGTCGCGACGAGCGGAATTAAGGGCTGTTGAATTTTGAAGTCTTGC
Organism: Adalia decempunctata; assembly: GCA_951802165.1. Lineage (NCBI taxonomy): Eukaryota > Metazoa > Arthropoda > Insecta > Coleoptera > Coccinellidae > Adalia > Adalia decempunctata. Next base: position 31,317,646 of record OX637701.1, on the reverse strand, counting down.
TCCTCTTTCGGACTCGCGCGACTATACAATTCGACCGAAAAAATAGAGAAATATTTTCATATATTTTCAATAAACAGCTTGGGTTTTCAGTCGGCATGCCATGTCTTTCCCTGCGATCAAATATTTAAGTTCATTACGCTTGTCGGTATTTTTTTCAAACGTCACCCGTCACCCAAATAGTTTATTGGGCGGCTCCTTTGATGCGTGATTCAGGCGGCTTCTCTGATGAGCTGTTCTTAATGCGGCTTTTCTGTTATGATTGCCCATCCTGTAATCAGAGTTTTCTTTTAAATAAAGGGGGAGAATCTCACGAAGTATTTTCATTTCTTTTTTTCTAATTCCTGAGAACAAACATTCGAAACCACGTTGTGTTGAGATTCTGTTCAGTGTTAAAATTATAAAGTTTTTACTAGGTAGGTATTCTAAATTTTTATGTCCAAGGAATTTAGGATTTCTTATTGTGTATTTAAGATAAACTCATAATGAATTGAGTAGCTTTTTAACATTCAATTTTCTTTCGATAAGGAACAACAAAACGAGTGTTTCAATAATATTGTTCAGAATTCATACATATATTTTATATACCACAAAGTCTATACATAGGATGGGCTTACTCAGTAAGAATAAGAACGGGATTTTCTGTGCTCTGTGCGATTCTATGGCTGTTGTAAAAATCCCACAAGCATATACCTGCTCAGTTCAACAAGACCTCTCTGCCAATTAGTCGCATATCGTTTTTACACGGCTTAGCTCGAAGCCCTTAACAAATACTTTCTACGTCGTCGGCCTTTAGTTCGCCACCCTATATACAAAGTGAATTCGTATGTGATAAGAACTTTCACCCTGCACAACACCACACGAGACCAAAACAGGAGCAGATACGTAACTTTTCATCTGAACAAACGTAAGTACCATTCCTTCAGTGTTCACTTTGTGGTATTTATTTACAATTCGATCAAACATCCATTTTTTTTCTTTAATTTCTCGAGGCAATAAGAATTGGTATCAGCAGTCCATTTCTTCTCTCCAAGAGAGCTCGTGTATATTATGTAAATATGATTATCACTTCTGTGATTGTCTTTTTTAGCCTTGAGAAAGAGGAAATCCATCCTCGAAACGTGAATAACAAAAGGTTAATAAAACTTTTCCTGTTACCCAATATTGTTTTTATTTATTATCACTCCTTTTCTATTATGACATTCTTATCTAATACAAAATGGAAGATATTGCCGGTTGTACAGGGTGTTCAAATTTTGCTGGGCTGACCCAATTTTGTTTTTTCGAATACAAGCCTATTTTTATATCACTTTTTCAGTTTTCACATGAAGAATATTGAACACTTTTTACACAGCTTCGTCTTCACTTCGAAAATATTGAAGGTATCCGAGATTTTCAACATAATGGAATTCTTCACTTAGAACGTTTCAAGTCATCATTAATAGTTGAATGAGAATGAGAAAAATTTGGAGTAGAGCTTTTTCAAGAGTGAATGACTCTTAGACTTCAAATTGAAAATCAAATATATTTCTTGTTTGTTTAGAAATTAGTTTACTCAAATTCACTTTTTTTGGTTACTTGTCAGTTTTTGAAAAAAGGTTTTTTGAGCACTTGTGAAGCTTACCATAGGTAATGCTCAATGAAACTTAAAGAGGCCTTTTTTCGCGCTTCTTATGAATCCGTAATATTCAAGGTGTTCCATTTGAAATAAGGAAGTTTTTTGCCTGTGCTGATTTGAAAATCGCTTTGAGTGATGGTGAAAAATGTGATATCTCTGGATACCTATGCTTTTGTTGAAGAACTTGTGAGCCTGAATCCAATATTGAAGAATCTTCAAGCAGCAGAGCCAATAACAGTTCTTCGACTTGCAAGATATTTTCCCAAATGGGACAGCGTTTCGTATCTTGCTGACTGTTCCTATAAACATAGCCAAAGGAGAGTTTCAGTGAATTGAAGCTTATGAAAACTCTACGATCTACAATGGTCAATGTGCCAATAAAGAGTATCCGATCTTGGAATTTTGTCTATAGAAAAAGCTATTGCACAAAATATTGTGAATATTGTGAATTGATAAACAAAATTCGCGATAGCTAAAGCCAGAAAAGTGCATATTTGAGTTGTTTGAAATAAATAAAAGGTTGTCAAATTTAATATCTATTATTATACTCGCACTATGAAAGATCCTACTCTCAAAAACTCGCACAAATTGGTGAAACGAACTTTTCAATGATTTGAATTCATGACAGCAATAATTCGGTTTTATCGTTGTTGGGGCGCCACTTTCTAATCTCGCACCTCCCAAAAATATTGATAGCACCGCCACTGAAAATTATGATCGAAAATTGGCAACTTCTGTTTTTCAAATTAGAACCCTATTTTTTATGATTGCGTTGGATTCTGCGGAGAAAAACAATGAACAATATCATAATCCCAATTTTCAGATTTCAAATATGTCCAGTTCTCCAGAAACGTCCAATAGCCACTCGAACTTGGGACACCTTGTATAATCACTCAGTACGGATACATACACGTAAGACCTTCAAACATGGGACTGCAAATGCTTCGTATTCGAGATACCTAAAGGGTGTTCCTTAAAATTTTTAGTCTAAAATTTCGATTGTTCATCCAATTATTACCCCCCTAGAAAATCAGCCTAGGACCGCCCTTGCTTCGTGACGATTTTCCAATTAGAATCCCCTTAGGCTGATTTCATAAATCATTCATCAATTGAGAAAGTTAGTAACCACATTCACCTACTCGATTTCGATAACCTTTATTTCCTTTTTCCGGTTTCCACCGAAAACTTGACAGACATAAGAGACATAGGATTGCGATAATGACATAATCCACAGAACACAATACGAAATGCAAATGATGCCTAACCCCCACATATACTTCGTACGGACGTAAACAAACAAATAACACGTAACACAACAAATTATCTATCACAATTTTCCAATCAACTTCATTTTATTCAAAGTATATGCAAGTTTTCTCGAAGAGTACCTTTTTTTTATCATGCCCAGCACATTGTCTTCCACTGGTCCTGTTCTTACACTCCTTGGCTTTCCTGGTCTCCTCCACTTCGCTCCAATATTCCCGTTTCTCGAAGACTTTGAAATATTTTTCTATCGGATGCAATGCGGTGAGGAACTTGTTCAACGTACAGTTGCCTAGCTTCTTATGCATTACCATCAGAAAGTCCATACATAAAATTTATATCAGCCTTATCGGAAAAAGATTCCTGAATACACTAAAGTCTGAAGGCACGACTCTAGATTTCTTTCGGCTTGAAATGTGTTTGGAATTTTGGAGAAACGGAAATTAGGTTTTCAATTTTGGCAACAGATTATCAATTAACCAGACAATTCCGTAAGAACAATTGATCTGGGTTATTCTTTCGTACAAGGACAAAACTACAGCTCTTGCGATTTCCAGTTGATGCTTGGATCATTTGAATTAAACAACTTGGCAACTGGTTTGCATTCACATCATTGTATTTTTGTTCATATTCAAATTGTTAGTTGTTTCAATCCAAGGTGGTGTTATTTACGCTTACATCCTTAGGGATGTTTATCCATACCTTCGTATAAGATAATGAGGTGAGGTAAAATTAGTAGCGACATCCTTCACTGAAGTTTATATCTCTAGAGACGAAGTGCGGTTGAACTTATCCCGAATTCCTGGACAAAACAGGAGTTGAGACTGAATTAAACTGCCTGGAAACTCTTAATTTACATAGAAATGTAGCGTGAAGTTCAATTTCGGCAGTAGTTACAATTTAAAAAAGGCTCGCACCTTCAGCATACAAATTGATGTGAACGCGATGACTTCACTACTGAATTCAAATCGATAAAGCTAGCAGCTATGGAAGTTTTCCGTCGAGGGAATTTCCACTTTTCATCACGTTCAGTCGGTTCATGTTGCGAGGAACGAGACAATATCTCATTTTTACAGAAAAATGTATTTCGAATAAAGAATCATTTTCCTGCTGATTATCAAAAAGTAATTCAGATGAGGCCAAATGGTAATACTGTCATTCAACTTTAATTAATGCATAGATCACGAAGGGTGTGAGCATTTTTTGACTTATTTTCGGCTTAAGTCATCCATTTTTGGCGGAGATGCATCTTGTAAGTAGAATTATGTATCTTGTAGTTAAATTCGCATACAACAACTAAATTACCCAAAATGAAATTTTTTTATTGGAAATATTGAATATTGAACTCCTATCAAAGGATGATCGTCAATTTCGTGGTCCGAGGGGAGGGGAGGGGGAAGGTCCCACGCCCCCCCTCCTGTATTTGCCATTAGTTTCAGCGATCCTTCACGTTTAATGCTGTCAATGTGTTCAATAACTTTCACTATGTGTTCGATGGCTATTCCATTATTCACGTTTACTGATATATTAGAATAGTTTATGTTTATGTTTATTTCTGTAGAGTATCTGATTATTTTCTTGTTGTTTTTTGGTCTACATCATTTCAGAATTTTCCTCGGAATTTTCTGTACTCCTTTTTTTTCTGTTTTTATCTTTCATTTAATAGTTTTAGGAGATTCAGTAGAATAGCGTAAGCTGAACTTCGCCTCATGAGGGTATTTCATGAAATGCAAAATGGAAGCCCTCTATCATTTTTATAATTGTCGCCGAAAGATGCTGGCATCGAGAAATTTACCAACATGTAGTTCGAAAATCGAAGACTTGTGATTTTTATTTTCTGCTGGTAGTCACACCGTTTTCTGTAATTTCGAATTTTTAGTCTTTTCATAGTAAGGTTTAATTTGTTCTTGGATATTTGTGTTCTTTTTGTTCAAATCTTGATTTGTGTTTTTCCAAGATTCACATTCAGAAAGTGAAGCCAAGGATTGAGTTGTACGCTTGCGTCAACTGGAAATTCAAAAATTGCTAGAAATATAGTACCCCCACACGTAAATCCGCCATTACATGAAAGTGTGAGGTTGTGATCGAATATATTCACATAAGTTATTAGAAGACCTAAGTTTCACTACATAATACAATGTGCTGAGTGAGATGGAATGAATTAGTTATGTTTATTTTCAGCTTTTCTGCACATCCGCAGATCTGGATTCTTTCCAAAGCCCAGCTTCAATTTTCATTGGCTGATTATTTAATATCTCTGTGGTCCTTACCGAATGTAATAAAAAACACTGATTCAATCCAAAGATTGCAAAATTGATTAACAGATGAAAGAAGAGCAAATAAAATACTCCAAGATATATAGATCATCTACCAAATCGTCTCTAGCTGAATCGACATGTACAAAGTGGAGTAGAACAATGTCTGTCAATACTAGTTCCGTTTTTAGATTTTTATGGGTATAATAATGCGGAAGTATACACCTGGTATTCTATGCATCTTTGGTTGCAACAATCAAATACAGCAGCTTCATCGAAGTGAAATAACCACACAAATTTTAAGATATTTCAGGAAAATAAAAATTGATGCATTATTAGGGAGAAACAAATTCAGCCGTAAATATACAGTGATTTGAAAATTAATGAAGTATTCAGAATGTGTCTTGAAATAATTAGTAAATTTGAATCAAACGAAGGTCAACTCGGTGTACCAAGAATAAAGAAGTTGCCGCCAACGCAAGCCATGAGAATTTTGTCTCTTTAGTAGGCGTTGCCAATATCAATCCACGAATCAGTCTAATACAGGGTGCGTCATCAAGGCGTATGGCCCCTAGTTTGTTAGGAATTAACAAATCTGAAAAGACATAAAATGGGAGTCCATTACTACATTCATCAAACGAAAAGCTGCGAAAGCCTATAAAAGAGCTAGTGATCATCCAAATGACGACCTTAGAAGGTTTGTTGACTATGACCCCTCTTGAAAATGAGAAAATAGCGAGAATTTACCGCAAAAGAACTAGAGACCAATTGCCAAAATGAAGATATAGAACTCCACACCTAAGCGGTCCTTAAACGCGCAATATTATTGTGCAAACCGGGTTGCACAATTTATTGATGGCAGCCCCTAGATGCTCAATGTTATGGCACAATATTGTCGTTTGTGCAAAAAGTTGTACCGTGTGAAGGCGACATTGAAGGTTGTGCAATATATTGCGCAATGTCACACTCAGACGTGGAACAATATTGTGCAAACAGATCCAATCAGGATTCCATCTGGTCAAGATGTCGACATTAAGTGACAGTGAATTGTGAATTTTTTACAGTCGAAAAAAGGAATAATCGATTCATACGTGTGTGAAATTTCGATTCTCCAGGCGATGTAGAAGTATTTTTTTTTAATCGCGAAAATAGCGAAAAACCCCAACAAAAAGGGCCATTTTAAACTCGATAAAACTTTTTTCACAGGTACCCTGGCCGTGGTGTAAATATACGAATCGAAGGAGAAAAAGTCACTGCAAAATAGCTTGGTATTCATATTTCCCGTAATTCTCCAATGTCTTCAGGAAAATTAATCAAACTTTTTTCCTAAGTAGGCTACCATTACCCTGAGCCACCTGAGCTTCCCTAGTATAGATTACGGCCGGAGAAATATTGCGCAATATTGCCCTCAGACGGCTCAATCTTTTCCAGTTTGCGCAATATATTGACGACTCTTCGTCAATCACGCAATATATTGCACAATCTTTCAATCTCACCCTCACACGATCAATTATATTGGCCCCTAAACGCACAATATTATTATGCAATATTCTGGTTTGTACAATATAATTGATCGTGTGAGGGTGAGATTGAAAGATTGTTCAATATATGGCGTGATTGACGAAGACTCGTCAATATATTGCGCAAACTGGAGAAGATTGTGCCATCTGAGGGCGATATTGCGCAATACTCCTCCGACCGTACTCCATGCTAGGGCAGCTCAGGGTAATGGGAGCCCACTTAGGTAAAAAGTTTGATCAATTTTCCTGAAGAAATGGAAAAATTATGGGAGATATGAATACCAAGCTATTTTGCATTGACTTTTCCTCTTTCGATCCGTATATTCACATCACGGCCAGGATATCTGCGAAAAAAGGTTTATCGAGTTCAAAATAGCCATAAAATTGAGCGTTTAGGGGCTGCCATCAATATATTGTGCAAACCAGGTTGCAGAATAATATTGCGCGTTTATGGGCCGCACTATATATTGATGGCAGTCCCTAGGCGCTCAATATATGGCACAATATTATCGTTTGTGCAATAAGTTGTATCGTGTGAAGGCGACATTGAAGGTTGTGCAATATATTGCGCAATGTCACACTCAGACGTGGAACAATATTGTGCAAACAGAGCCCATCAGGATTCCATATCAGTTCAATATGTCGACATTAAGTTTGTGAAATTTCTATTCCCTGGGCGAAGTAGAGGTATTTTTAGACAATTCGCGAATATGGCGAAAAAATCCGACAGAAAGGGCCATTTTAAACTCGATAAAAACTTTTTCGCAGATATCCTGGCCCTGATGTGAATATACGGATCGAACGAGGAAAAGTCAATGCAAAATAGCTTGGTATTCATATCTCCCATAATTTTTCCATTTCTTCAGGAAAATTGATCAAACTTTTTACCTAAGTAGGCTCCCATTACCCTGAGCTGCCCTAGCATGGAGTACGGTCGGAGGAGTATTGCGTTTATGGGCCGCATAAACGCGCAATATTATTGTGCAAACCGGGTTGCACAATATATTGATGGCAGCCCCTAGACCCTCAATATATGGCACAATATTATCGTTTGTGCAATAAGTAGTACCGTGTGGAGGCGACACTCACAATCTTTCAATCTCACCCTCACACGATCAATTATATTGTACAAACCAGAATATTGCACAATAATATTGTGCGTTTAGGGATCGCTTTAGGGGCCGGTTTAGTGAGAGATATCCAATTGAAGGATGAACACAAACACTCAGCATAAAAGAATGTGAAAGAGAAAATAAGAGAAAGATGATGGAAGATTTATAGGTTTATGTCCGGAACCAACCGTAGGAGAGGTGTTTAGTCGGTAAGAATCCGACACAACCCAGAAAGACTGGGTGTCTGATGTAAGATTCACCTCTTCTAGACCAAAAAAAAAGCGTACGGCTGAAATAGGGCCTAAACTGTACCGTGTGGAAAAATACTTTCATGGCATGGTTATGAAGTTAACAAAAATCTATAAACTAAAAATAATTGTACATATACAGGGTGCGTCAAAAAAAAGTTATGGAAAAATAGGTACTTTTTCAAATGGAACACCCTGTATTTCATGACATAATTCTTTCGATAACAACAAAAGCTTCACACTTATACCTCATTCTTTTAAATTTCATCACGGTGTTGCCACATAATTCGTATTTTTAGGATATTTTCAGTGTTTTGAGGGGTTCATCACAATCATTATAGCAACCGCTGTGTTCAATCTAGATAAGCGGAGTATTCACAGCAGTTAGCCAAAGGAATCAGCTTCATCATTCGGTAAACATCTGAAGTTTTTTTTCCAGAGTGTCTGATATAAAATACCAATTTACTCAAATTGAATATGCGATCACTCAATTCTTTCAAATGGACGACGATGTATTTTTCTCTTTCATGAAATTTGTTTTTCGAATGTCTACATTTTCACAAAGTGTTTCCCATATTATTTGAACCGTTTTTTTTTAAGATAATCTACATACTCCAAAAAACGATCACTTCGTAAAAAATGTAGACATTTAAAAAACAAATTTCATGAAACATAAAAATACAGGGTGTTCCATTTGAAAAATCGAGTTATCGCATATTTAATTTTAGTGAATTGGTAAATTTATATTGGACACTAAGTATGAAAAAAAATTCAGATGTTCACCGAATGATAGATAGTGCTGAGGCTTTATGCTAACTCCTGTGAAATTTTTGTTTATCTAGATTGAACACAGCGGTTGCTATAAGAATTTTGATGAACCCCTTTGAACACTAAAAATATTCTAAAAATACGAATATGTGGCAAAGCCGTCATAAATTTTGAAAAATGAAGTTGTCCTCGGAAGAATCATGCCATGCAATACAGGGTGCTCCATTCAAAAATAACAACAAATTTTTCCGTAACTTGATTTTTTGACGGACCCTGTTTATGTAAAATTATTTTCAGTTTGTTGACGTTTTTAGACGTACGCCTTGCTGGCGCACCCTGTAATCTGTATAATATACATAGTTCAATTATTCAGTATAGGAGATTCTAAACTGAATGTGTTGCGAATTTAGAGGAAATAATGAATAATGGGAAATTAAATAATTTGTCTGAATGTGAAATTTACACGTCAGTTTGCGAATGCGACTCTAACAGGTGGTGGAATGTGGGCGTAAATAACTCCTACATTGGTGAAACTGTAGGTATCGATAAGTGATGCTTGAACGAGATATTCGAACGCTGTGTATAATCTTAAGAAAGTTTCGTTTTGAGAGCTTTTGAATAAACTACAACAGATGAAAGTTGCTCATCCATCCAAACAAAACATCGAAGTTTCACTTCCGGGAAGTACTTAAATGATCGATATTTGCAATCTCGCTAGAACTTTTCTTCTTACAGAGATTATCAGGTCTCAGTGGATTTAATCCAAGATTTTCATTTCAACTCCGAGAAGTTGATGTGAGCTGGTGAAAACACAGTTTTTACTCAATTGATCAATGCTGAAATCCCAGAAGTAATTCGCCTTGTAAAGATGGGTCAGACGGTCAGATATTGGCTAGTATTGAGAATACCTATTGTTGCTTGTCATTGGCAAGAAAGGAAGAGTTTTATTGTTGTTTATAGGGATGAATCTATTCAGGGTGAAATTAAAACATCAGAATTTTGAGGAAATATTTCAATTTGTATATGAAAATGAGCATAATAAACTTCATCACATCAATATGGTTCTTGCATTATTGGTCCTCTTGTGATCAAAGTCTGAAGTCATTGGTGATATCTTGAAAGCGGCTGAATATTTTTTACTTGAAATTGTTATGCTTCTGTAACAAATATCTCAGGATGCGATATAATCACTTATGCTTTCAAACAGGGTGAGTCGATAGAAACGCATTCATTTTTAATCTGTATATCGATAGATGTTTTTGTTCAAAGATGAATTTTTGATTTTTTACTTTCGAGCGCTCGTTCCACTCAACCGACTAGATTGGACTCACTGATCACGAACCCGAGGTCAAATTCAATTCAGTCCATCCCTGAACACGATAACTTTCGAATGGATGAACCTAGACACTTGAAATAAAAATTTTATGGAGATTATGAAAAGAAAATTGAGCATTTGCTCTCGGAGCAGCCTGTATAGTCGAAAATAATTATAGTTTTTGCGGTGAGTAGGTACTGTCGATTGCGTGAAACTTTAAATCATTCTAGCCCAAAAATATGCACGGTGTTATCGACCAATCCAGCACTAATGACTCACCCTGCATATATACAGGGTGATTCATAGTGGATGGCACATTAGACGTTTCTGGTGAACCAGATATCGGATCGGTTTGAAAATTTGCATGAGCGCATTATCGGACATTCTCTACACAACTAAAATATTTTCGTCAATGCGGTGTTGCCACTTCCATTGGAAAGTAGTAGCAACTTCCCTTTTTCGAATGGAACACCTAGTATATTATATTATTTTTGGAATCTCCAACAACTTCTCGACAACTTTTCTCGATTTCCCTATACCTATCTGTTGCCGTTATCGAAATATAAATTAATTTCAATTTTTTTCACCGAAAATCATGACCTCTAAAAATGCTGATGACTTCGGGTTGAGAGACACTATGGCATTGAAATTTGGTTTGGAGTTAGGTGATACATGAATGCTTTCAACACATCAGCATGATCTACGTTACTTCAATACAGGGTGGTAAAAAAAACAGTCTTTTCGGTTGCTTGAAAAACTGACTGAAAGTTGTTTATTTCAAATGGAACCCCCTGTATATTAATGGAAATTGAGAAAGCTGGTGAAATTTGCTTTCAATCTATGTAACATGCCTTTACTTAACTGGTCAAATTTCGGACTTATGAGCATTTATTTGTCAGAATGTCCCTTCAGAATGGTAATGCCATTCGGTATTTGGTAGGCAGGCCATGATTACTATTCCACAGTACCTTTTTTGTGACATTAAGGTACCGAGGACCATTTCAGAAGTTGCAAATACCCTCGAAACGATGGGAGAAAACTATTCAAACGAAATGCTCCTGAATTTGTTTATTATTATTAACTGGAGAGACTTTTTGACGATCGGTGAATAAGGCGCTTGGGACCATGGAATTGGCCAGCAAGTTTACCCGATCTTAGTCCATTAGATTTTTATCTGTGGGGAATGTTGAGAGAAGAAGTTTACAAAACACCAGTGCATTCGAGAAATGAACTGTTGGGAAGGATTTCCCAAGCATTTGAAGATTAGAATTTCAAAGAAATACGATCTGCCACGACGAAAGCAGTCAACACCTGCTTTTTGAAGTGCTTGGAAGTGAACGGCCAGCGATTCGAACATACTTTGAAATATTCGACATGATTGTTCTACTTTTTAATAATAATTCATATAAATACTTTGATTTTCAAAACCGAAAGAACACACAGACAGACACAATCATACCCTTTCACTCATACCATGCTCCCCCAATAAAAAGAACGGTTTTCAGATTTTTATTCAACAGACTCCTCAACATCCCGCTCTCAGAAGACAATTACAATAGAGAACTCAAAATTATCTATCAGATAGGTGAGAATAATGAATATCCTAGGACATTTATTGATGATGTTCTAACCTCAATAAAGAGAAAAATGATCATAAACAAAATATACCCCCATTGTTCAGTGAAAAGACGCTTTATTTCTATCCCTTTCTATCAAAATTTAAACCAAAAATTCGTTCAAATCATGGGTAAATACAATTATAGCATAGTAAATAGACGACACAGGACTTTAGACAATTTTCTGATCAATAACAAGTCAAAAACTGAAAAAGACCAACATAGTGGAATTTACAAGATAACATGTTCAAACTGCCCCTGCTTCTACATTGGCATGACCACAAGAACTATGAGGAAAAGACTTAGCGAACATCAAAAGAATCGACCAAATTCGGCATTAGGAAGTCATCTGTCGGAAGAACACCACAAGACAACACTAGATAACCTGGAGATACTACTCAAGGGAAACAACTTCAGAAGGTTGACGTTACTTGAACAATACGAAATAATCAAACATAGGGACAGCCAACATTTACTAAACGACCTGTCAGATTTCAACGGGAGCATGAACATTTTTAAGATGATAGATGCACCTTCGATTAATTCAAACTTCTCGCCTTCTACATGACAACGACATACCAACTGCCACTTCCCCCACTTCCATATTTTCTTTCCCGACATTCCTCCTGATCTGTTACAACACATGTACACTAGCGAAAAACGAGAATATAAATTGCGACTTGAAAACAAATCAAAAAACTTACAGAGTTTGGACAGTTGTAGATTAATTTCAAAGAAAATTTTAAGAAAACTACCATCTAATTCATACATATGAACTGTTATAGACGGTTATACAAGGACGGTAAGCATACCTCTAACCTAACCTTAAAAAGTAAATTGAAAGAAAATTGAGAATATCCTCATCCAGATAATTAATTATTTTATTTATTAACCTGTTCAGTTTATGTTAGTGATGCTCTGTTGAAACCTTTTCTTGTATGTAAACGTTTTTTGTATTTTCAGCTGGCCTGATGATGGCATAACGCCGAAATCGATAGCCAATAGAGTAAAAACATTTTATAGTGTGTTTTATTAGAATACCCCTATTTAATATGAAGATGAACACACTCATGGAGAAATTCATCGCCAAAGTTTGATTTTCCAGTTTTTTGATGCCTTTATTATTAGGAGAATATCACAAGGTACTGTGGAATAGTAGGTAATCGTGGCCTGCCTACCAAATACCCAATGGAAATACTATTTTGAAGGGACATTTTGACAAATAAATGCTCCGAAATTTGACTAGTTAGGTAAAGGCATGATATACATAGAATAAAAGCAAATTCCATCAGCTTCCTGAATTTCTAATAATAAACAGGTCGTTTCATTTGAAATAAACAACTTTCAGTCACTTTTTCAAGCAACCGAAAAGACTGTATTTTTTACCACCCTGTATTGAAGTAACGTAGATCAGGCTGATGTGTTGAAAGCATTCATGTATCACCTAACTCCAAACCAAATTTCAATGCCATAGTGTCTCTCAACCCGAAGTCATCAGCATTTTTAGAGGTCATGATTTTCGGTGAAAAAAATTGAAATTAATTTATATTTCGAAAACGGCAACAGATAATGCAAATTTTCAAACCGATATGATATCTGGTTCACTAGAAACGTCTATTGTGTTATCCGCCGTGAGTCGCCCTGTATAAAACGCTAGCGAATCATTGACGAAAAAATTCCTAATATTCCTGAGGATGATCTCATTCTCAATTGACTAGGTTCGAGTCACTGATTGAGAATCCGTGATTGAATGAAAATTAAATCTGTATTATCTAATAAACTTTTTAGTCTACAGACCTCCATAAATATTCATAATATTCCTCGAAAGTATCACTGAAACAACCTAACAGGTCTGATCGTCAAACATAATGAAAGAATATCTTCTATTGCGTAATACTGTTGAAGCAAGGAGGCTTCACATTTATATCAACAAGTGATAGAGCAAATACACCGAAGCTAACAAAGAGCTTTGCTGAATTAGGTTGATTCAGCTCCAAATGGAAAGTAAACTGAATTGAATCAACTGCTCGTTCGAAGTTTCCCACATGCCTTTTGCTAAATGAGATTGAGGATTAGGAGTTCAACTTTCACACTTCCCGCATTACCCAATTGATTTCTACTCTGAAAATGTATTCATTCAATTTTGGAGAAGAAGCTTTTTGAGGAACAGACCTAATAATTTTTGTAACATACTCAATTATCTCACAATATTGTTGGTCAAAATATAGAATGAGAAGTTATAGCAAACAATTTATTATTCCAATAATAATAATCACTTTTCACAATGCAAAACAGTTATATGCCGTATGGAAAGCCAAATACATTGAAATTATATTTTCGTTCAAGATACCTAATACATACGAGGATATATTGAAAAATTCTTAGCCTACTATAAAACCAAACAAAATTTTAATGTCAAAATATTTTATTACTCAATATATTCTCCTCTTGATTGAAAACAATTATTACAGCGAACCTGCAACGTCTCTAGACCTTTCAAAAAAATGTTTATTCTTGCTCTGCAAACCAGTCCTCCACAGCTTTCAATACCTCCTCGTTGAAAGAAAATACTATCTTTCAAACTTGTTTCAGTTGAGGAAAGAGATGATAATCGGACGGAGCCAAATCTGGTAAATGAGTGGGCTGTTTCAGTAATTCAAACCCTAAATAACGAATTTCCTGCATGGCAACATGAGATTTGTGTACTGGGGCGTTGTCCTCAAGAACAAAATACCTTTGGATAGCTTTCCGCGTCTTTTCTCCAGTTATTGTTCTAGCCTTATCCAGAAAATCAATTATGATTACTCCATAGCAATCCCAAAAAACTGAAGCAAGAACTTTTCCAGCAGATTTTTGGACACGAAACTTCTTAGGTCTTGGAAAACCAGAGTGTCGCCATTCCATCGATAGTTGCTTTGTTTCTGGATCGTTGAAATGTACCAAAGTCTCATCCATAGTAACACAGATCGAACGCGATGCTTCTACCCTTGCACGCTTTTGGTCAACATTCAAACATTTGGGGATCCATTTTGCAGAAATTTTTGTCATGTCCAAATTGACGTGAACTATATGATGAACGAACGCATTGGTATGAAATCTTCAGTGCTTCAGATATCCGTTTTAGCCCAATTCGACGGTCTGATAAAATCATGTCATGAACTGAATCGATATTTTCGGGGCCTGACACAGAGACTGGCCTTTCCGATCGGTTATCATCTTCAATGGAAAATTTACCTCTTTTGAAGCTTGCAGTCCAATTTTTCACGGTCGCATACGAAGGAAATTGATCACCAAGGGTATTAAGCATATCTTCGTAAATCTGCCTACCTCTCAACCCTTTTAAATACAGATACTTGATGATGGCTCGATACTCCAATTTTTCGATTTTTACAATTTCGGTGGACATCTTTTTTTTAATTTATTGCGTAACTCTGGTTTACTTCTTTGACGTCGAACTCTACACTGACACTTCTAAGAATTTATTGTTCGTTGATATGGTATCGCAATATTTTGTAATTGTATGGAACTGGTCTAGGCTAACTAGATGTCAATACATCCTCGTATATTCAAAGAAAATTCCGAAATGAGTCTAATTAAAATTGTAAATTAACATTATTTGATATGAAAATGTGATCTCCATCTACAACTCACTTCGAGTGACAGTGAGAAACCCTCCATTTTTTAAATGAGAAATATCAGCTCAAAATGTATCCTTTGGAAGGTCTGATCATTTCTCAGCCATAATGTTACTGTTGGTAAGATAATTGCAAGAATGAACATTAATTGAACATGATGTAAAAAACAAAATGAAGTGTTTACACGGGGTGTGTCTTTGACTTGTACATATATTTAAAATGTAGATTTTTGAGGCCAAAGGAATACTTTTTATCATTTTCTGAATTCGGCTCTATTAAAGAGATATAGCCCTTTGAAAAAAAAATTGGGCCTAATACGATTATCTGTAAACTTCTCAAAGTTCATATTTTTCGATTGAAATTGAGGTGATTATTAGATGTTCTGTCGTGATACATTCATAGAATACTCAAGCACTAACCTTATTTGAATAGGAATCTACGATTTTTCCTAACAAGAACACTAAGTTTTGTCGGATTATTTACGCGATTTTGCCAAAAATTAGTCCGTAAACACTAATAATCTGTTCATATTTTCCTCGATATTCCGAAACTATCAAATGAAAAACTGTTTTCTCAATGAACTAACCTAAGTCCATTAACCTAGGTCACAGAATTCGAGGTCACTGTCCTAACCTAATACATCTTCTGTGATATTTCACAGAACTTTTGAGAAGACGATGCCAGATTGCTTATTTCCTCGTCTAGGCGTTGCTCTTTGGAATTGCCAAATGAGTAGTTCAGATTCTCTCTGATATAGCGCTACGATCTTCATTTCAGTCGCCTATAAGGATGCGCCAACCTCGCATTCGCTACCTCGTAATGCGAGGTAGCCGCCACGCAAGACAAACAGTTGTTCTGTATCTCCAAAGTCCCATCACATACCAGTCTGTAGTCCCATGAACGACGCTCACGTATAGCGATAACCTGCGCCATGGACTTCGATTTATTTATTTACAGAGAATAATGATCATGTGAAGACTCTCAGTGAATTGATGTAATAATAACCTTGTAGTGTCGAGTTAAAATTCCAAGAGGATATTGTTAAGATCGATATTTTCCTGAAGGACCGGTAGCAATGAATTTCTAATAGAAACTGCATATAAAATGTATAATTAAACGCTTCTTAGTGTTCAATTTCATCTACCACATTTGTGGGATTTTATTATTACATATCTCTACACCGAACATTTTTTCATCATATAGATTCAAGCCTTGACAAAGTTGTAAACATTCTAACAACATTGTTAACTAGTTGAGAGACCAGAGAAGAAATAATATTCTATGATGTTCAATCGAGGAAAGCATCCAGAGTATTCTTGAAATTCCGGATTTTTTCCTGAAATTTCATCGTAAACAATTACGAACGAAAACGACGCGTTTTATTGAAAAAACAAGAGAATACTTACATTTTCTAAAATGTTTGATTCTTTCGAAAATACGAACCGTTTATCTTTTTCAAGTGGTTTTATAGTATTCTTGAGTTAATTTATGAGTTGACGACGCTGTAACTTTTAGACCAGGAGAAATATTGAATAAGTTTTGATTGAGGAATATGCACCATGAATTGAGTAAACACTGAACCAAAATTTAGTTCATTCGAAATATCGTTTCCGCATATATGGAAAGAATCGTGTTCATTTCATGTGCATCATTCGAACGAAACCGATATTGAAAAATGGTATGGAAAAATGGGTTTCGATTGATGAGAGGAAATCATACCCTTCATTATTGTGATGGATTGGACAAAAGTGGTGCCCATATACAGGGTGAGTCTTTGACTTGTACATATATTTCAACTGTAGATTCTTGAGGTCAAAGGAAACCTTTTTTTCATATTCCATTTTTCCGAATTAAAGAGATATAGCCATTTGAAAAAAAAGTTGTGCATAATACGTGCCTGAAACAATTCTCTGCAAACACCTCAAAGTTCCTATTCTTCGATTGAAATTGGGGCGATTATTAGATGTTCTGGGTGATACAATTTGAAAATACTCAAGCACCAACCTTATTGGAATAAGAATGTAACAAACACGATATTTCCTAACAAAAACACTCAGTTTGTCCGATCATTTCTGCAATTGAGAATCCATATTTCTCCCACCAAAATAAGTTCCTTCTTCGATTTTCCTGAAGATTAGGTCGTAAACACTAATAATTTGTTCATATTTTCCTCGATATCCTGAAACGATCTCATAAAAATTGGTTTCTCAATGACCTAACCTAATTCATCTTCTCTGTGATATTTCACAGAACTCTAGACAAGACGAATAAGACGATGCCAGATTGTCGATGTTCTTTTCAAACAATTGTATAGGCGAACTCAAGAAAGCATAACGGAAAGACTAGTTTTGTTTACTTTTCGTAGAGGCTTCTATGCATTGCTCCCTGGAAATGCCAAACGAGTAGTTCTGATTCTCGCCGATATAGCGCTACGATCTTAATTTCAGTTGCGGTGAGCTGCGATGTAGCATGCGTAGCCGCCACGCAAGACAAGCCGTTGTTCTGTGTCTCCAGAGTCCCATCACATTCCAGTCTGTGATACAATGAAAGACGCTCGAACGCGATAACCTTCTACAGTTCTACACGGACTTCGATTTATTTATTTATTTACTTGCAGAGAATAAAGCAAACAGGTGATGGTGATGTGAAGACCACGTGTAGTGTCGATTGAAAATTCCAAGAGGATATTGTTCAGATAGATATTTTCCTGAAGGACCGGTAACAATACATTTGCAATAGAAACTGTGCTTATGAACTGTGTAATTTCATGCTTCTCAGAATTCAATTATTACATCGAACGTTTTTCCATCATAGAGATTTTAGTCCTGACGAAGTTGATAACCATTGACAACATTTTTTACGTACTTTTGTAGCCTTGAAAAAGTTCGAATATACGGACGAAACGTCGGCAATTAGTTCAACGTAGTCTTCTACACCACTAGTCCTAACTCCTGTTAAAAACATTCAATATACATTCTCACTTCATTGACAACATTGTTAATTCGTTAAGAGACCAGAGAAGAAATAATATTCGATGATATTTAATTCAGGGAAGCATTCAGATTTTTTATGAAATTCATGATTTTTTCCTCAAATTTCCTCGTATACATTTAGGAATAACTCGAAAACGAACCGTTTTATTGAACAAACATAAGAATACTTTTATTTTCTAAAATGGTTGATTCTTTCGAAAATATAAACCGTTTATCTTTTTCGAGTGATTTTATAGTATTTTTGCATGAATTTATGAGTCGACTACGCTGTAACTTTTATAACAGGGGGAATATGGAATAAGTTTCAATTGTGGAATATGCATATGCACCCTGTGTATCTTTCAAACGAAACCGAATTTTGAAAAATGGTATGAGAAAAAAGTGTTTCGTTTGATGAGAATAATCTACAGTTAAAATATATGTACAAATCAAAGACTCATCCTGTATAAAGCGTGACCCGAATGACCTGCTGAAATTGGAATTGATAAACCATTAATGATTTTGGGAATAAGGTACAGACGAATTTCCACCTCCACTCGCTTGGATGAGTAACCTGAGAGAACACAAACTTATGAGACTCAATAAAACGGTGAAGTGTATCAAATTCCTTTCGGCTCTCTGTTTACCCTGTTTGTGGAATAAACTTTGTTCGCAGTTTGTACGGTGATGAAAACCATCTGGAGCACACTGAAACGATGAAATATTCCACGAATTATGTGAAGAGACTTCCCATAAATAATTCAGTTATCAGCATACCTCGTATGCTCACGCTAGATCGAATTAATTCAGCCCTATGTTTCTGATTATTACTCCACAACAAGAAAGACAGAACGACGTCAGTGTATTAACATGCAATTTAATAAACTCTACCTTGAAGCCGGCGGCATACACCAGACCTATCAAATTCACTTCATAAACTAGTTCATTTTGTTCGATATGAAGAGCGTTGGAGCACTGGTTGTGTCGTTATTGAGAAATACTGAAGACATTCAGGAATGCCAACATGTGTCAAACAGAATATGGGTTTAAACATCAATTTGAATAATTCACTGGGGAAGCCTGGTATTTTTTCCGAATGTTAGAGAGTCCTCTATAACGCCGTTCAATTCGCGAAGTAGAAAGCAAAAATTGTTTAAA
Source organism: Adalia decempunctata (assembly GCA_951802165.1). Lineage (NCBI taxonomy): Eukaryota > Metazoa > Arthropoda > Insecta > Coleoptera > Coccinellidae > Adalia > Adalia decempunctata. The sequence goes on along the minus strand of OX637701.1, from coordinate 31,298,169 downwards.
CAATTTTAAACCGAATATTCAACTTCATATCTTCGAAAGAGATTTTTGAGTTTATTATGTGACTTTTGTTTTAACTTGTAGATTCCAAAATAAGAATGACAACTGTCAGAATATATTTGACTGATAGCAGCTGTCCAATAATAACAATAATAATATGTAACCTTGAAGTGGTCAGATGCTGATCTGAATAAGTTGGACCGACTCACATGTCGCCTAATGACAAAGTTCCGATGTCTGCATCGGTGAAGAGACTTTATCTACCCAGAAGAGATGGCGGACGAGGTTTGTTGAACATCTATAAACTCTGCAGAACCCAGGAGAAAAACTTGAGGTAGCAACTGCTCGAGTCCGAAGATAGCCTGCTGAAATGGGTGACAACAGAGGATAAGGAATAGACACCTCTGAACCTACAACACAGAGAACTGACTTTCGATATCACCACCAGAAGCGAAGATAGAAGTATATGCAGATTTCCCAAACACCTTGAGGGAGAAAATGTCGATAAAGTAGTTTCTTTGTCGTGGTTGAATGCGGGACAATTGTATCCTGAAACTGAGGGATTTCTGACGGCTATCCAAGACCGAGTTATAAGAACTCGCAACTACGAGAAGCACTGTTTGAAGCTGAACGAGGAAGACAAATGCAGAAAGTGCGGCGCAGTTGGCGAGTCTATGGAACATATAATCGCCGGTTGTCGAGTTCTTGCCGACAACGGATATCTGTGCCGACACAACCAAGTGGCAAAAATTGTTCACCAGCAGCGAGACCAGCAGTTGGCTCTTAGGCATGGTTTTTTGGATTTTTGTCCAAAATATTACAAGTATCACCCTGCAGCAGTGTTGAAAACGAACGCAGTGGTTCTCTTTTGGCACAGACCCATAACAACAGATAGAACAGTGGACTACAATAGACCGGACCTTGTGTTCATTGAGAAGGATCAGATTCAGGTAACAAGTATGGGGTGATAATTGATGTAGCAGTACCATTGACTCATAACATCGGAAGAACGGAGTCCGAAAAAATAACGTACGAAAACTGGCAACACAACTGAAGAATAGGTGGCAACTATCGAAAGTCACTATAATACCATTGGGGATATCGGCTGAGGAAGTCATGTCCAAATCATTCAAGAAAAATCTTCAAAAGTTCCAGTTATCCCAGAGGATCGCGGGATATGCACAATAGGTTGTAGCTTTGCAAACCTGTCACATCGTGCGGAAATTCCTGAACTAGTGGGAGGAACTGAAATGTTTTTTCACTGGTTCGTAGAAGTAATACCAGCTCAAGCTGAGACCGGGAGACCGATGATAAAGAATAATAATTCATTTCACACACCCGCTCCGCAATTAATTTCGAAGATGTAAGGCGGTTTGGTTGTGTGCCTTTTGTGTTAGTTTGCTTTCTCTGTTGATGTTTGCTCCGTTTTTTACACTTTTTACATTTTATCTTTATGACTTCCTTCACAATAATTATTTAGGTAGGTGTTCTTCTTGATGTTTGCTTATGTACTGTCTCATTGTAATTATCCTTTTTCAGTCCTGATGAAGTCTACAAATGTAGACGAAACGTTGACTCATAAATAAAGTTTTGTAAAATATTGGTTTTGTCCTCGTTCCCGTGATCTCCAATTTGAATTTCTTATCAAGGACGTGACTACATTATGAATAATAATACCACATCCATCACTTGTTCCGGCTTTAAAAACCAGAAGTCAAGGTGTTGTAGTCTTTTCCGATGAACAGCCTCACAATCGCATAACAAGTGCTTGGCTTTCTGAGTGGCTTCTTGACAGAAGCAGCATGTGTCTTCCGGCTCCTTCCCCATGTTCAAGACTAATATAAGGCAGCGGTTCAACAATGGGAATTGAACAGAATAACCCTTTGAAAGAATACTCCTGGACACAGTCCAAGAAATTCGTGATAGTTCCACCTACCTATACCATTGAGCTCCTAAAGCTGTCACGAGCTGAGCTTCCGGTGATTGTGGGTATTCTGACAGGGCACTGTCCGTAAAAACATAATTTTTTGTACCCTATGGGAAAGTCAGCAGATGAGATTTGTGGGCTCTGTGGATCAGAGGGAGAAACAGCTGAACTCATGGTATGCAAGTGTCCAGACTCCAGAGCTGGCTGGTCTAAGAACCATTCATATGGGGAAACCAGTCCTGGATACCCACGAGGTAACGGCCAAGGCTCCTAAGGATGTTGTCGGTCTTATCAACACCATAGACGACCTCTTTGGGTTTCAATGAATGAGTAGGGAAGGGAACAAAAGATCCATGCAGTCGCAGTTCCCAGAAGCGTATTGGCATTGTTTACTACGGTGCAACGCATACATGTTGTTGGAACGGGGTAAAGAATGACTGAATCGATGCTCTCTCTACCCAGACATATCTTACTACGGCTCAGCGCAGGGAAGTGAATACGCGCCTATTTCCTGGTCATTGCTTACCGCGTTCCAACTCAACTACGTTCAAATTTGTTTTCTTTCTCAATTTTGCAATCCGCGTTCATAAAGATAACAATAATATGCTATTGCCAAAAATATTTTATAGAACCACACTAAAATAAAAAAAGAATAATATATAAAAAATAATACATCAAAATAACGTAATACAAAAAAATACCAATAGTATAAATACAGTGAGTATCGGTGGAAACAACTACATTAAATGCAAAATCAACTGTAGTGGTAAGTAATAATCCTAAAGTGCATTTCCATGTGATTTTGCATTTGGTCTATTAAGATCAATATTTTTCTTTAAAGATCTTTGCCTTTAAGGATTTTTTGGCATTTCTTTGCTGAATGGCCTACCAGCTTGAATGCATTTTGCTTCGCATGATAAACCACGTCTAATTCACCTCGGCTCACTGATGTGAGCTGAACAGAAATGTTCTTTGTGAGATATTTTTTGATGAAAGAATAAAATTTAATAAGTCGGATGGTGTAACAATTTTGTTCAAAGTCTGATTAAATATTTTCATAGCATTAACCATATCAACCGTTTTATTTTTGCAGGCTATTTTTGTAATGCGTTCAAAATTGTCTGTGAGTTCTGTTGCAGCTGCGGGATGTTTTTCACCTAAATTTGTTTCATTGGCATTGTCGACAGTGTTTATTGGTACTACAGGAAAATTATCCTGTTGGCTTGTAACGGGTATATTGAATAAAAGATCTTATTTTTTAATGAGGAAAAAAGAATTGCCCGTTGACAAAAGGTGACCAGCTAGCTCGTAAAGGGTAGGTTCTTCACCCTCAAAACAATAACAAATTTACAATTGAAATCATCAATAACAATTTGAGATAAAGTGGGCGCCAGGTAATTTGAATGCCTGATCACCAAATAACCGTAGAAATTACCAAATTAATAATGGGCTTCTTCTTTATTTTTTTTTGGAGATGTGAACCAAGGAGGGAACAATCCAAAACAGAAGGACTAAGTAAATCTATATTCAGGGTTATATCTACAACCTAAATTTCTAGATTGTTAATTTTGAATTCTTAAGCTAAACTATAAAAATCTATTAATTAATCTTAATAGGAATTAATTTCGTTCGTTCATGCCACAATCTTATACATCATAATTTACTAGTTACACTCATAGAAATTAATGATCCCACTTGGGGGTACTTATCCTTCCCAATTTAATGGAAATCTACTGAATATGCAGGCCAAAATGAATGAATAGTCCAGTATATCCAACCAGTCAAAGTCAGCAATATATATATGGCGTTCTCACACCAAAACAGTGATAAACATACAAAAAAAAACCCTGAAACAATATAAATTCTTGTCGACTCTCCTTTCTTGAGAACTTCAACTTACCCTTGATCTTAGCGGGGTTTAATATATTCGGATGACTTAAAATCCTCTTTTTAAGAGTTTTAATCAAGTTCCAAAATCAAAAACAAGCTTGATCAATCAAGAGAGCAGAAATTCAAAATCCCAAGACGGTTCGCTTCAATGCTACGTATTTCTCTCTCAGTCACCAAATTCAGATTGATTCCGTTTTAAAGATCAAAATGGAAAGGAGAATCAACAAAAAATTCAGCGCATATGGCGCAGTATTGAATGCGCTCGAACTCTGACAAATCCTTTCAAATGTGCCGCGAAAATTCAAAACGTTACAACCCCCCAGTAGCTAAAAAAAAAGAATTTCAACCGAAATTCTCAAACCTTTGAAATAACAAAACACGAATACAAAAAAAAATATCTAGGAGAGCCATTTACGTATCCTCAGAAGCCTCAACAGCCGGTTTCAGATCCTTAACATTCCAAGTACCCTGGTACTTATCATCTGAATCGCACAATTCATAAGTCCACGGAGAAACTTTTTTTCTGATCCTGAACGGACCAAGGTACTTTGGCGCGAATTTAGCTGTGTAATATTGCAAAGCGTCCGATAGCACATAATTCTTTCGGTAGACGTATTGTCCCACAGAATAAGTCACATCACGTCTTCTCAGATTATAATATTTCGAACGATGTAAATAAGCCTTATCCATATATCGTCTTATATCCTTATATAATTTTTGGAATCCTTCGACCCTAGACGGCAACTTTTCGGGAACTCTAACAACTGGAGTTTCACCAGACTCCGAGGTGACTAAATGACTATCCCCGCTCAAGTGCATTTCTGAGCCAAAATTAACAAAGTAGGGAGAATGCTTAATAGTATCGTGAGGTGATGATCGAATGGCACACGCCGCTCTTTGGAGATATTTATCCCAATCTCTATGGTTTTCATTCACATAGCATGATATAATATTTTTTATGACTTTATTTACACTTTCTGTGTGATTGGCCTGGGGGTGATAATGTGCAGTGAACTTTATTTCAACGCCATATGAAGCAGCAAATTGACGAAACCTACTACTTTTGAATTGAGGTCCATTATCCAACACCAAAAATTTCGGTACACCAAACATCATGAATACATGATCTTCCAAACAATCAATAATCTTATCCGACGTGGTAGATCTCAAAGGGAAAAGTAAGGGAAATTTCGAGAAGTAATCGCAAACCACGAAAATGAATTTGTAACCACGAGAGGATCTCGGTAGAGGTCCAATGATATCGGCGGAAACCAATTCCCAAGGCTTGTTCACGTAATTTCTGGTTGACATAAAACCTGCAGGAGCCTTTTGAACAGTTTTATACCTGTTACAAACCGTACATGATCCAATGTAAGCAGAAATATCAGCCTTCATCTTAGGCCAGTAAAATTTTTTCAAAATTTTGCCCACTGTTTTATTCACTCCAAGATGACCAGATTTAACGTCATCATGATAGGAGGAAATAATTTTTTTGCGATCCGGTTTTGGAACAACTTTCTTCCAATATTCTAGACCGTCATAAACCAAGTCAGGATATTCTAACTCACAGTACTTATAAAGGAGATTATTGACAACCTTCCAATTGCCGTACTTTCCAGGAGCGCTTTTAATCCTCGATATCATTCCCTCGTACCACTTATCAAATGAACGCGAATTATCCGCATTATCATCTACTACACAAACTTTTTCCACCGACCTACTCAAAAAGTCCGGTACAACATTTTCCTTCCCGGGGCGATGAACAATTTCAAAATCATATTGTGTTAAGGCCACAGCCCATCTCGCTAGACGACCGCGAGGATCTTTCAAATTATGTAACCATAAAAGGCTGCTATGATCTGTTATAACAGTAACTCTAGTACCTTCGATGTACGGACGAAATTTCTCGAGGCTAAAGAGAACCGCCAAACATTCGAGTTCTGTGGTGGTATAAACTCGCTCGTTTCGCATCAGGGACCTACTAGCGTAAGCTACAACTTCATAACCGTCCGAATATTTTTGTGTAAGTATCCCTCCCAAACCGAAACCCGAAGCGTCACATTGAACAACAAAAGGGATATCAAAATTTGGACACGACAAAATCGGTGCGGAGATGAGAGCCTGCTTTATATTATTGAAAGCATTTTCACAATCTTGGCTCCATGAAAAAGGCTGGTCTTTCCTTAACAGTCTATTCAAGGGGGCAGAAATATGAGCGAAATTTGGTAGGAACCGACGGTACCAACTAACCATACCCATAAAACTACGAATTTCCTTTACAGTAGTGGGTCGCGATATATTTACTATAGGTAAAACTTTTTGGGGATCAGCTCTCAGACCATTTTTATCCACTACATAGCCCAGGTAATTAATTTCCGGTTTACAAAACTCACATTTTGAAAGATTCAAAGATAATCCCGCCTTCAAGAGTTTATTCAAGATCAAGCGCAACATTCTTATATGATCTCCAAAAGTCTCACTGACCACGACGATATCGTCAAGATAAGGAAAGGCAAATTCCGTAAGTTCCCCTGTTATAATTCTATCTATGAAACGTTGCCATGTAGCAGGACTATTGCAAAGACCGAATGGAAGTCTGTTGAAATGAAATAGACCTCTGCTTGGAACGGTAAAAGCAGTGTATTTTTTTGAAGATTCACTCATAGGTATGTTCCAAAAAGCACTCTTAATATCTATAGTGGATAAATAGTTCGCTCCGCGTAATTTATCCAAAATTGAGGTTATTCTCGGTAAAGGATAAGCATCTTTCACAGTGACACGATTCAAACGTCGATAGTCGACACAAAATCTATAAGTACCGTCCGACTTCTTGACTAGAATGATTGGTGATGACCACGGGCTATCCGAGGGTTCAATAATATCGTCTTTAAGCATACGATCTAGTTCGTCATTAATTTGCTTTTGAATGGGGGGTGAAACTGGATAGTATCTTTGTTTAATCGGAGTATCGTCAATTAGTTTGATACTATGCTCAACGAGATCCGTAAGGCCTATTTCTGAAGGATCTTTAATGAATACCGTCTTCAACAAATCGTTCAGCTGAGAACTTCGACATTCGGTCAATTTTGTCTGTGCCGTTTCATCTATGGATGACACATCCGATGAGAAATTCCACTCTTTCGATCTAAGATTAGGGACTATACCGATTTTCCGCCAAAAGTCAGCTCCAAGAATAAGACTATGAGACAAGGAGGGCACAACCAAAACATCAATCAATGCTATTCGCTCGCAAACCACGATAGGAACTGAAATGTAACCGAGTATTGAGCATTGATCGCCATTAGCAACCGTACAATGTGATCGTGAAGCTGGACGAAGTGATAAATTAAGTTTTTTTAATATTTCCCAACCAGGACCTCCCACAATAGTGGATGATGCGCCCGAGTCTAATAAGCCCAATAACTTGATATCGTATATAGAAACCTGCAAATACGGCCGTTCGTCTTGACCTACACTTTCCAAGATATAATTTAAAACTGGAGAGAATTCTTCAATCTGTGAGGTCTTATCCGAGGCAGGAACATCCAGTCGACCACCTAGTGTTCCCGACTTGAGTTTCCCGAATATCGAGAGGTATTTTTCGAACACGATGGGCAAGTTAAAACTGTGTAATCCGGTTTGTTACATCTATAACATCTTTTTCTTTTTGGTTCCTTACAAGCGTTGACCTTGTGACCACGTTGACCACAATTGAAACATTTGATCTCGAAACCTACAGAGTCTACTTCACTTTCTGGGGAATTCACCGAGCAAGTATTCGAGGGTTTGATCTCTACAGCAGCCAAATCTGGCTCTAATAAGTTTGCAACCCTCCTAGATGGAGGAGGTTTGAACGATTCGACAGAAGATTTACAAAATTCTAGCATCCTGCCATACTTCAAAAGTTCTTCAATTGAATCAATTTTCATAAGACCTAATTGACTTTGGTAAAATGGGGCAATATTCCTCAACAAAATTTTAAGGCGTAGTTGTTCCGATACGGGAACAGTGAGACGGTTAAATAAATTTGTCATAATGGCCATGTACATGCCGATAGTTTCGTCAGAGGACTGTGTTCGTCTTTTTATCTCATCGTAAAGGCGATCATTGTAATCGGAGGGCTGAAATTCTTCACGTAATGATGCAACTAGAGAAAACCAATTTTTAACGCGACATCTGGTGGCTCTGTACCATACAAGTGCCTTACCCGAAAATAAATCTATGGCTGAATTAAACAAATCTTCTTGAGTAGCATTTCTTGCCACTCTCAAGTCATCAACACGTTCTGAAAATGCGCTCAAGGAGAGGGAATCTTTTTCTCCGGAAAATTTCAAATTCCACTGAGAAACCGGTATTTTCTTTACTTTAGGAGAATTAAGCACAGCAGAGGAATGTGAAGCATTACCGACGGCAATATCACAATCAGCTTCCGAATCAGACGAAGAAATTTCCGAATTGCTACTAGAAATTGCGATCTGGGACATACCGAAATCTAAAACATTTTCCGACAATAAAAGTGATCGATTGTGCTGTTTAATCTTCTTGTTCAATGCAGTTTGTTTAGAGAGAATATCCACGAGCAGAGCAGATTTATTTTTATTATCCTCATTTGTGATCGGTTTTGCTCGATTCAATCTTTCCAAACAAAAACTTATTTTAGTGACAATCTTCCTCTGAACAGGAACATCTGAACCATCGAAATCAGCTAATATTGTTTGTATTTCAACAAGTGTTTTATTCAACTCAACTCTATCTGTTTCAAATAAAAATGGATAATCAGGATAATCAAATGTGAAATCGGATTTCTTTTCCAATTTCAAAAAATTACGTAAAGTCTCTCTCATCAACTTAACAGTTCCCACGTCAGTTATACCCCTGATTGCCAGTAAATATTTAAGTTCACTCGATGAAAGTCGATTAATTTCAAATTTGCGAGAAGTCATTTTAATATGAATTTCCAACCACCTAACGAAATCTCAAATCAGTGCGGCTATAAACAAAATTATCATATGGGGCGTCAAAAAAAGAAGCAAAAGAAATTATCTCGCTTATCGTATGTGTCAGAGTTCGAACGATTCGTATTGAATCTAACATAAAATTTGTGAACTATGAAAATGTTAAAAGTCAATGAATCTATACAATTTTCCTATAGAATGAAAGTATGGGATCAAATATTCCAACTATAAAAATTTTTGAAAATCAGAATTGAATGAAAAAAAACTCCAAGGTTCACAGAATTTAAATTGAAGGGGCCCCACGCAAGGGTGCCAAATTTGTAACGGGTATATTGAATAAAAGATCTTATTTTTTAATGAGGAAAAAAGAATTGCCCGTTGACAAAAGGGTGACCAGCTAGCTCGTAAAGGGTAGGTTCTTCACCCTCAAAACAATAACAAATTTACAATTGAAATCATCAATAACAATTTGAGATAAAGTGGGCGCCTGGTAATTTGAATGCCTGATCACCAAATAACCGTAGAAATTACCAAATTAATAATGGGCTTCTTCTTTATTTTTTTTCGGAGATGTGAACCAAGGAGGGAACAATCCAAAACAGAAGGACTAAGTAAATCTATATTCAGGGTTATATCTACAACCTAAATTTCTAGATTGTTAATTTTGAATTCTTAAGCTAAACTATAAAAATCTATTAATTAATCTTAATAGGAATTAATTTCGTTCGTTCATGCCACAATCTTATACATCATAATTTACTAGTTACACTCATAGAAATTAATGATCCCACTTGGGGGTACTCATCCTTCCCAATTTAATGGAAATCTACTGAATATGCAGGCCAAAATGAATGAATAGTCCAGTATATCCAACCAGTCAAAGTCAGCAATATATATATGGCGTTCTCACACCAATACAGTGATAAACATACAAAAAAAAACCCTGAAACAATATAAATTCTTGTCGACTCTCCTTTCTTGAGAACTTCAACTTACCCTTGATCTTAGCGGGGTTTAATATATTCGGATGACTTAAAATCCTCTTTTTAAGAGTTTTAATCAAGTTCCAAAATCAAAAACAAGCTTGATCAATCAAGAGAGCAGAAATTTAAAATCCCAAGACGGTTCGCTTCAATGCTACGTATTTCTCTCTCAGTCACCAAATTCAGATTGATTCCGTTTTAAAGATCAAAATGGAAAGGAGAATCAACAAAAAATTCAGCGCATATGGCGCAGTATTGAATGCGCTCGAACTCTGACAAATCCTTTCAAATGTGCCGCGAAAATTCAAAACGTTACAACCTAAAAACATTGCTTTGTATAAATTGGGAATTCATTTTCTATACCCACTTCAGTTATCATGTCGTCATAAAATTCTGAGGATATGTTTTCTCCTAGGGCTAATTTTGCTAATTCTTCTCCGTCGTTAGTGTTTATTTGCATACAGGTCCTAAAAGTGATTCCATACTTATTTTTTATGGCGCAAAGGTGCTTACAATACCTTCCACCCTGTTCAAAAGGCAAAAACCTAGTCTACATAATGCAGTAAAAAACATGTGGTCATCGGTCTCCGAAGAAACTGAAAAGGTATTTTCGTAAACAATAACCCGATAATAGGCGCGTATTCATAATACAATAGTTACTACGTCTTAACACCATCCTTCGCGGAGACGTGGTAGAGAAAGCATTGGTTCAGCCATTCTTTACCATGTTCCAACACCATGTATGCGTTGCACCGTGGTAAACAATGCCAATACGCTTCCCGGAAGGCTTACTGAGCCATGACGACCCCAGTTCAAATTATAATAATAATGATTCACCACCAGAAAAGCATCCAGATAATTTTTGAAATTCATGTTCTTTTTTCAAATGTTATCGGTTGAAGCTAGGGGTAACTCAAAAATTATGCGTTTTATTAAAAAACTACTTTTATTATTCAAAATGATTGATTCTTTCGGAAAGAAGAAGTATATATCGTTGTCAAGCAATTTTATAATATTTCTGCGTTATGTGTTGGCTACGTTGTAACTTTAATACCGCGAGAAATATTGCAAAAGTGTTGATTGAGGAATATGCACCATGAATCGAGTACTTCGCCAAAATTGAGTTCATTCAAAGAAACACTTTTTCAATGGATTTTCGACACCCTGTATCTTTCAGAGGAAGACAAATTTGCAAAATGGTATGGCGAAAAAGTATTTATTTCTTTCACAATGGTTTCACAAAGTATTGGGTGTTTTTTTAGAGTGACAGAATTTTCTTTAGGGTTAACAGTGATTTGACAGAAGTTAGAAGCCATGTTGTTTCGACATTTCTGTTCAGTAGGCATTGACAAATTATTATGGAATGACTCACGCCGCAAAAACTTTTACAAATTGTTGGAATTCATTTAACAAATCAGCCTTCTATTCGCCTAACTTATAGAGTACTTCGTGAATTTTATTGTTCACATAATCGTCTATCAGAGCAGCTTATTCGTAAAACTATCGATAGATTTTGGACAACATTTTCTCTATTCGATGCAACAACAAGACATGGAACTGTACCTACAGAGGAAAATATCGCTGCTGTAAGCGATAGTGTTAATGAAGATCCAGATTTGTCTATTCGTCGACGTCCGCAACAAGTAGGACACATGGAACATTTTGCGTAAAGATCTTGGTCACAGTTTTACACCAATACAAGATCCAACTTGTTCAAAAACTGAAACCTCTTGACCATATAATGAGCGTCGTTTTTTGCTGATTGGGCCCTAGAACAGCTTGAATTCGATCCACTTTTTTATCGATATATTGTGTTTAGTGATTACCGCTTATTTCTGTTTGGACGGCTACGTGAACGAGAAAAATTGCCGTGTATGGAGTGAAAACAATCCTCAAGAAGTTCTGCAGGTTCAGTTGCATCCTGAAAAATGCACTGTATGGTGTGCTTTACACGTTTGAGGCATCCTTGGTCCATATTTCTCCGAAAACGATGCTGGAGCTAATGAAACAGTGAAATGTGAATGGTGCCCGTTGCAGATCGATAATCAATGATTATTTGTTTCGAAATTTGAAAGTTACCGACCTAGAAGTGTTTTGGTTTGAACAAGAGGGTGCTACACCTTATGCTACTACCATAACAATTGATTCATTGAAAGAAAGATTCGGCGATAACATTATTTCGAGAAATGGTTCAATCAATTGGCCTTCAAGATCATTCGACGGAACTCCAATGGATTATTTTCTTTGGGTTCATGTCGAGTCAATGGCTTATGCCGATAAACCAGAAACAATATATGGTTTGGAAGCCAACATAACACGTGTTATTGCTGAAATAAGGTCCAAAATTGGACTGTTCGAATGCGGTTCCTCAGAGCTAGTCGTGGTGGACATATGCCGGAAAGTATTTTCGAAACATCAATATTTCAAAATTATCTTTCAAATAGAAACAAAATTGGCTTCAATCTTAGTATAATTGTGTTTTATTTCAATTCAAAATTCTATCACTCTGAAATCATATTTTTGAAGAAGGTGAATTCGTAACAAAACGAAGCCAGTGCTTTCAGGTAAAAAGAGCACTCTAACAATACGCCCCGAATTATTTGGTTTGAGCTACCGTTCTTCAGAGAAATCTACCTCAAAGGTGGATCTACCGTTAAGATGGATCTACTTTCCTACAGGGTGCATTTGCTGGCTCTCTATAGCCTACGGCTAGTGTTAAGCTATGATGCCAATCAGGCCAATCAGAATTCCAGAAGGATAAAATAACGTATACAAATATTCATTCGCCTACTACACTTTTCCGACCTTTATTCATTCTCAATTATAAGCTAATTGGGCCGTTCGACTCTCTAGATTTGTGGGCATATTCGTAATTCGAAAAGAACGATATAAATATTGAAGTGGAAAATAAAACCGAAAGAAGACCCAATTGGGAATATTTAGAGATGAAAATATTTGACTTGATGTGGAGGAAAACCGAAAAATTCTAAGGCCAATTCCCATGAAACTGCAGCAGTGCGGACTCATTCGGGACATGAGATTGCGTTAAGGAAATCATAAAATCATAAGAAATCACATCGAGCCACAGAGGAAAACTGTTGTATAAGTATATATAAGATATCTTCGGGCATATTTCCCAGGAGTGTGCGGGTCTCCACTGAGACTTCTCCCGGCCTATTGTGGGAGTTAAAGCCTGCATAGCTTGTTATCGCAGTAGCGTATGGTCAGCATTCATCGATTTTTTCTTTTTAAGCTGCCAACCCTCGCCTTATTTATGGAATGCTGAGATATTCGATTTTTATTAGATCATATTCTTTCTCCCCGCAAATTGATGGTCTGGCAATTGCTGGATGTGATTTATTCTCCAACGTCGACGCTTTTCAAATAAAAGTGTTCATAATGTATGTAATGTTTAAATTTTCAATTTTGAAGGCAAAGCAGTTCAGTAGAAGTCTTCTGACGATTTCCAGAAGCGATAGTAATATGAATTTGATCTAAAAGTTCTTTAATTGATCTAAATGATCAACCTGTCATATACAGGATCTCCGTTATTGAGGTCCAAATATGAAGAACTTCAAATTATTATTTCTCAATTTTTTCAGATGTAATACCCTGAATTTTTTCCACAATGATGTAGACAATTGAATACCCTACATTTTCTCAGAAGTAACCTTAAGATTATTTTCACTCTAGCATTCAGCTGACTTGCAGACATGAAAAATGATATCCTAACTGAAAATTTCATTCAAATTAGTAATAACATAAAATCTAACGGACATTCAAAAGAGGTCGAACAATGAAATAAAACTAGATGAATATAGTATATTGACAAACTTTTAAACCTACCCAGAATCATACTTCCTGAGCATCAACATAAAAATTATATTTTTTTCCGTACAAGCAATGTATATTGATCACGTATTCAACCAATTATATCAGTTTTTATCGGCTTCCAAAAAAAAAATATTAATAGAGTCATTGCTACTCAGAGCTCAAAGATACTTTCAAATTCAGTGAATTAGTATGAATTTTCGGAAAAAAATGGGATGGTTGATATGATTTTCATGTTAGGACAGTGCCACAGAACCTGTTTTTTTAGGAAGTCGAAATTATGCTGCCCAATATGCCGATAGAAATCATTCAAAAGAATCGAGAAAGACACTTTGAGCAATCTCTTAGATCATTAGAGTAAAGATACCTTGAAAGCTGTCTCGAGAATCTACAATAAAAGAAAATCAAAATGCATCCGTACAAATGCTACCAATTCAGTTATCGATTTCGAACAGCATGTCTATCGAAGATACCCATGATGAGTAATGTTGAATATGAGAAAATGTTGAATAATACCTGCAAAATTTCATTTTGTCTATTTTTAAGGTCCTTTAGTTTTTATTATGTTATTATTCGAATAAAATTTTCAGATTGAGGAAGCATTTTTCGTGTCTGCTGGAGGCGGGAGTGAAAATAATTCTGAGGTAAATTCTGAGAGAATGTGAGGTATTCAATTGTCTACATAATTGTGAAAAAAAGTATAGGGTGTTTCATTTGAAAAATCAAGAAATAATAATTTGAAGTTCTTCATATTTGGACCTTAATAACGGACACCCTGTATGTAACAGATTGATCATTTAGGAATGGTTACAAGGCAAATCCTCCAACAAAATAACGGTTAGATCAAATTCATGTTACTACCCCTTCTGAAAATCGTCAGAAGACTTTTACTGAACTGCTTTTCCCTCACCTTTCTACAGTTTTCGAATACGATCTGTACCGTTCGAAAAATATCTCTAATATTTTGTGTCATGAAAGAGGTAATGAAGGTCATTGAAAATATGTGAAAATATATGGGGTGATCCAATGAAAAAATCATCCATTTGTTGAATAACCTTTATCGGGCACACCCTGTTTATCAGCAAATAATTTCCTGAGATGCAGAAATGAAGGTCTACTTTCCAACGAAATCTCTGAGATGTCTGGTTCGGCAGCTATGGAAGATTTTCGCACTGTTGCAGGAATCTGTATACAATTCGTAATTCGGATGAATTCGAAAGCTGAATTTCAATGAGTCTATAATTGAAACATTTAGGAGATAATTCATTTCAGTGTTTTTCTGGTTTTAACAGAAATGTATTCGACATTGGATACACAATACTATTAGAAACGAAAAAATGAAAAAAATGTACTTGTAGAACCAGGAGTGCTCAGGCTCCAAAAATAGTCAAGCTCAGTAAAGAATTCTGAACAATATCATAATCCCAATCATCATATCTCAAATACGTTCAGTTCTCCAGAAACTTCAAATAGGCGCTCGAACTTGGGACTGCCTGTATGTGGAAAGCTTTTCTGAAAGAGTCTCATTTCCAACTATTAAAATATCGTAAGAAAATCAAGTAGATTACATTAGAATTCTTTACACTGCTGAATTGGGTTCTCTGGTTCTTATCTCGTTCTCGAAACATTTCCCAATTCGGTGTTAAAAGTAAACGAGTACAATATTACGTCCAAAAACTCCGACGCGACATTGTATTATCTCCACCGTACGGAAGATAAATGACTCTTATATTAAATTATAAGTGACACAACACAATGTTGTCGTTTGAAGTCGACAAACAAGGTATTTAAATTATGTTTCATAACTTTGTTCATACTTGGGCTGAACGAGTGTACGTGAAACTTTTGGAAAGTAGCTTTTCTGTTTTGGGATCCGAGAATCATATTTCACGCGAATACGTCCTAAATTTCGTTGATTAAAATGTGAGTTCAGACTTCCGAGTTTGGGGTTGTCATTACCGACTTCCATGCTATCAGAAACCATGTAAACAACCTTTTCTTGGTAGTTTGTTTCGTGCTGCCATATTTGAAATTGGATTCTTAAAGAAGCAAATTGTTCAAAAAAGGATAATATACAGGATGTGAATATCTAGGAATATTTATTTGATGATTACTTTTTTACTCTGTGACCAACTTGTCGGTCACCTTTTTTTGGCGAAGAATATGTCATTGCAATAGTTAGTTGTGCAGAATAAACTTCACATTCATCAGTAAACTCGCATTAAAACATTCAATCCATCAGAATGAGTTCGATAAACTTTAGGGCGTTATTCTGCATAGAAAAATAATTACAGGTTGATGTATTACTTTTATTCGCTGATGCATCGCTGATTTTTTCAAACTGATGGCTATTTATTCATTACTCTGAAACCGATAGATGTGCGAATGAAATTTCAGTATTACAGAATTTGTTTGTTTATAGATCTGAATAAATTCTATCAATACTATTATTATCTGTTAACCAACAATACATCATCTTTGAGATGATACAATCTGCTCTTTGTGTCTGTCTTGAAGATAACAATCTGAAGTTGAATAATACTTTGACTTGTACATATATTCCAACTGTAGATTCTTGGGGCCAAAAGAAACCTTTTTTTCATTTTTAAGAATTCAGCTCTGTTAAAGAGATACAGCCATTTGAAAAAAAATACGTGCCTGAAACAACTTTCTGCAAACACCTCAAAGTTCATATTGTTCGATTGAAATTGAGGTGATTCCGTGATTATTAGATGTTAGGAGTGATATAATTAGGAAATACTCAAGCACTAACCTTATTTGAATAAGAATGTTACAAACACGATAATTCCTAAGAAAAACATTTGGTTTTATCCGATTATTTCTGCAAGTTAAAAGCCTTATTTTTCCCACCAAAATGAGTTCCATCTTCGATTTTCCTGAAGATTAGTTCGTAAAGAATAATAACTTGTGCATATTTTCCTCGATATTCTAAAACGATCTCATGAAAAATTTGGTTTCTCACTAACCTATCCTAACTCCATTAACCTAGGCCATAGGATTCGAGGTCCATGACCTAACCTAACCCATCTTCTATGATATTTCACAGAACGATGCCAGATCGCCGATTTTCTCTTCAATCAATGGTATAGACGAGACCAAGGTAGCAGCAGTATATCCCCTATCGCTAACTATGGCAAGGGTACTAGTTTTGTTTATTTTTCGCTGAAGGCGTCTAGGCGTTGCTCTTTGGAAATGCCAAACGAGTAGTTCTGATTCTCGCCGAAATAGCGCTACGATCTTAATTTCAGTCGCCTATAACGGTTCGCTGCGATGTAGCCGCCACGCAAGACAAACCGTTGTTCTGTGTCTCCAACGTTAGTCCCATTACAAACCAGTCTATATACAAATGTATAATAAGGTTCCTCATGGCCTCATGGATTATGCTCAGTTTAGCCGCTACCCTGTTATATGAAGTTATAAAGTTTCTCGCATTCCTTGTGGTGTAATTGTACTCTCTATTTTGCATCAGCTTCTCCTTGTTATCATGGATGAATCGAATACAGGTAAGTAGGATGTAACATCTGTATATATATATTTGTAAGGTAGCTAAATCTTGTAGTCACCTTGTATTATCTTATGATAAACAATTGTCAATTAGTTGTTAAATGAAATAAAGTTAATTTCCAATTTAAGAACCAGGTTTCTCTTAGAAGCCAATATATTACAAATTGGCGACGAGCTAATCGGAAATTGGGGCAAGGTGCTTCGTCAGAGTCGATAAATAGAGTTCAAGGCGAACTTATTATTGTTCAAGAAGAAAAAAATTTTAATATGCCAAAAACTGAAAGCCAGATCCCGGTTCAACAAAATCTGCGAGGAACCATAGGTTCCCTTGCTGAATACAGAATGGGCACCGATTGGAGAACGTATGAAGAACGCATGGAACAATATTTTTTAGCTAATTATGTAGAAGACTGCAAGAAAGTTACAGTACTTCTAACTCTGATTGGCGAACAGACATATCAAATTTTGCGAGATCTTTGCGATCCTGAATTACCAAAAAGCAAGAGTTACGATGATCTGTGTAAAATTTTACGAGGACAGTTTTCGAAAAAGATTTCAGTTTTCAAGGAAAGAATCGAATTCTATGAATTGAAGCAGTTTGAGAACGAAATGGTTAAAGACTGGTACGTTAGAATGAAGAATAAGGCTATCAATTGCAAGTTCGGTAGCTCTCTCACGGGAGTTTTGAAAGATAAATTTGTTTCTGGGCTACGTAAAGGACCTGTGTTAGACAAAGTATGTGAAGAGGAACATACGGCTACATTGGAAGTGATAATTGAAGCTGCTTTGAAGAAAGAAAGTTCTCTGGTGAATTACTCTCGAATTCATAATCTTTCGAATCAATGGTCTGAAGGAAGAGTAGAACAAAAGAAACCACAGAGTCGTCAGGTCGCAGGACAGAGAAAAGAAATGCAGCCAAAGAACGACAAATTAGATATCATCATGGTGAAAGAATGACTTCTTTTGAGGAAGGAGAGATAGTATATGTAAGAGATTATAGAAATCCACAAAGGTCCCTTTGGACAAAAGCAATCATTGTTTCGAAATTGGGTTTAGAAAATTATCTCTGTAGGCTTGTAGATGAATCAAGATTGGAGTGGAGAAGACATCTTGATCAGATCATAAAAGTTGGAAGTTTTTATGATAATGAAAATTCAGAAATAATGGAAAAAGACAATCTGTCATCAAACAGCAATTCTGAAAACTTTTAGATCAAGATAACTTGACCGACAAATTTGAGTAGATTTAACAGACAAATCAAAGCACCCGATCGTCTGAATTTATAGTTTAAGATTATGAGAAAACACTTAAGGACGGAGGAGTGTAACATCTGTATATATATTTGTAAGGTAGCTCAATCTTGTAGTCACCTTGTATTATTTTATGATAAACAATTGTCAATTAGTTGTCAAATGAAATAAAGTTAATTTCCAATTTAAGAACCAAGTTTCTCTTAGAAGCTAATAGCTTTGTTTTGGTTCGGAAATTCGGAACTGTCCTGGTATTGTTCCGAATCTGTGTCGAACTGATGCGCATTGAAATGTCGATTCAGAACGATTCTAGAACAGTTCGAAAAATGATAAAACCAAAACACTATTCTATGTTTCGGATAGTGCAAGGTCGGCGTCGGCGGTAAGATTTGAAACAATTGAAACGGAATGAAATCAATTAAAATTATTTCAACAAAAACCCTAATCCTTTCTGAATTCACCCACAAAATTTCAGTTCTCAAAGTTAAACCGTTTTCGAAATCAACTTGAAATAAAAACACACTACATTGAACGCCCACCTTAATCTCGATGCGAGGAACAGATTCAAATCAAATCAAATAATTTATTGAACAACTCTTACATAAAAACAGCAAATACATGACTAAAATAACTGGTTGATTTTGCACCTAACTCCTGAGGAGTTGTGTTGTGCATAAATTGAAAAAAAAAATTCATTGTATAGATAGGTATTTTCATGGTACACATAGATACACATTCTCAAAAGTAACATAACATCAATTCATTATTTCCTCCCCTCCCTGAACCCTTTCCCCCTTTTTGGATTACAACAGGGCGAGTAGCCTCCCTCAACCGATATACCGAAAACTGCTTTTATTCTTTATGATGAACTGCTTCAACCTCTTAAAAAACAGCTTGAAATTTCTGATATCTCTCAAATCCTGTGGAATACAATTAAATATCTTCTGTCCAGTGGTGCAGATGAACCTCTGGAACATCGTAGTCTTTGCTTGAGGTACTTTCAAATTCTGCTTTTTTCTTGTTTCATACATGTGACAACCTATGTTCTTTATAATTTTGTTTTTATACATGAACTTAGAAACATTGAATATATATAATTGTTGTAAGTCCATCATCCAATCATTTGCAAACAGTTCCTTCGTAGAAAACATCCTGGGCTTCGAAATTATCACCTTAAGGTCACCTTTGGGTCAAAATTAGAGTTTTTATTCGGCTCTCATATGTACCACCCCATATAATATTCCCATAAGAAAGAATGGACTCGACCAAAGATCTATGAACCATCCTCAAAATATTTATAGGTAAAAATTTCCTCAACTCATAAAAAGTATACACTAACTTTCTCAATCTATTTGTTAGGTGATTTGAGTGGTTGTCCCATTTCAGTGTATTGTTCACTATAATACCCAAGTATTTGATGTTACTAATTCACTAATATATTATTATTTTTCAAAAGTAACTGTTTCATCACAGTAATTTTTTGCATTCACAAATTAAGAAAGCAAAGAAACATTAATCATAACCAATGGTTTGTTAAAAGTGTTTTCAAGTATTTATATACAATGTACTAGCAACATAATTCCTAAAATTAAATCCTACAATGTTTCCTTCATTTTCTTCATTCATCTCCACATTTCCTTGTGCTTGTGATGTAACACCAACATTTTCTTCATCTACGAATTCACTGTCACCTTCTCCTAATGTTAAATTATGCAATACACAACAGGCCCTGATGAAATGGCAAATCGAAGGAACACTCCTCAGTTTGAGGTGATACAATTGCCGAAACTTTTGTTTTAATATACCAAAGGTATGTTCGATAAGTATTCGACAATGACTTAATTTAATATTATAATTTGTCTCCACTTCCATAAGGTGGCCATTATTTCGGTATGGTGTGAGGAGATTTCTTAAGCATGGATATGCACTATCTCCTAATATGTATTTATCTCTACACCATAACGAAAGATTTGTGTATAGGGGAGAATTGTGAAACACTCTAGCATCATGCACTGATCCTGGAAATCCTATAAAGATATCCCTTATCCTTCTCTTTGAATCACAAACTGCTTGAAACTGAAAATATGAAAATCACATTAGATGATTATCACTAAGAGAAACATTGTACTACTCACCTGTATCGAGTAATATTTTTTTCTGTTGAGGTAGGATTCAGGATCATGTTTGGGTTTGTCAATTCTCACATGACTACCATCCACACATCCTATAACATTTGGGAATCCCATATTAGAAAAATCCTCAGCGATTGAAAATTGTTCTTCCTCTGATGGCCATTTTATAATGTCTTTAGATTTATTGCTGATAAAAACACTCACATTTTCAATTATCACATACAGAGTGCTGAGTGAAATATTGAACCTATCAGCAACATCACGAAATGATGCAGCTTCATGTGTTGCATACCAGCAAAATACCCACATGCATTTAATGGGGGTTATTCTTGCAAATCCCGTATCCTTTTTCGGATAAAATTCACTTGATTCAAATTCTTCAGCTAACTTTTCTGTTACTGGCCTAGGAACTTTGAAATGTTCTAGGAATTCCTTATCTGTATATTTAGGAATCACATTTTCTGCATACCATTCATTTTTTTGGTGATGTTCCAATAATTCAGGTAGGACTGTGGCTAAAAATTCATCTTCATCACTAGAAGATGATGAACTTGAGCTGGATTCCATCATTTCTAACAGGAAATTCTGAAAAAAAAGTTAATATTAGAAATTATAAATGATAAAGTTATTGTACTCATTACCTCCATTACGCAATATATTTCTTTTATATTATATTCGACAAAATAAAAGAAAACACCAAATTCTTATAACAAGCACTACGCTACCTCGCATAATCCGAACTCTGAATTCTGAACCAGTTCGTTATCAGAGGTTCGAACTGTTTTCACCGTCCTAGGATAGTTCAGAATCGTTCCGTAATCTAACCAAAACACCGGACAATATAGTTCCGAACCAGTTCAGAGTGAACCAAAACAGGTTATTTAGGATTTTGACATCTGCGCTTGTGCGAACGGTCCAGAACTGTGAACCAAAACAAAGCTAAAATATTACATATGTACAAACAGGTGAGTTTCAGTATGTTACCCTCTTGTTAGTGACTCCTGTAGCTTTCAGTCCTCCCCAGTCCACACAATACACGAATGGCATTTTTTTATTTTATAAAGAGTTAGGCTGCTTGCTTTCCTGCTAACTGTTTAGATCTTATGATAAGGTAAGCACCTACTGACAATTTTCTTTCTAATTCTTCATTTCGATTCGAGAATTTCTAATTGGGTGCCAGATGTAGGTATACCCAGAAATTTCAGGTTTGTCTCTGTTGTCAGAGCCGGAACGAGGATTCTAGCGCCTGTGGCAAACTTTCAAAATACGCCCTTGAGGAAATTCATTTTTCAATAAATACATTTTTTTCATAATTGACATTTATTGATTATATTTTGAAGAACTTTTTTATTCACAATAATCTCCCATATTCCTTGAAAGGTAATGAACAAAAACTCAATCAACAAAATTAATAGAAAACGATAAGAAAATTGTTATTTATTCTCAAAATAATAATACTTTATTGAAGAGTTCGCGTACAGTTGCAAACTTTTGTCGCGCACTGCTTCCAGCGGTGGACTCGGGTTGACGCACACACACATGTTTCTGCGAACTCAGTTTTGCTTCCGCTTCGATAGTGAAAACATTTTATGTGTGCGCGAACATGGTTTGGAATATCGAGAAAGCAATACAATTTATTAAAGAAATAGAAATATATCCTGTATTGTGGGATTGTAATAATGAAGAATATAAAAACAGAATTAAGAAACATGATGCAGCTGAAGCGTTGGCTTAAAAATTTGACTGCGGTTCAACAGAGTTGGAAAATAATTTTATCGCAGTACAGGGTGTTCCAAATTCGATGATCACTGAGAGCATCTCGAGAACCATGAGGGTTAGAGAAAAAATGTTCAAGGATTTCCGATCTCTTTTTTCAAAATAATCAATTGCCAGCAAACAGATCCCAGATATCTGCATTGGTTCTCGAGTTACAGGGTGTTTCTGAAAAATTGCTGTTTCAAATATTTCGCTATATCTCGTTTTCTGTTGGAGATATCACGAAAATTCCAAAGAGTTTTCCTTTGTAATTT
The DNA here is from genome assembly GCA_951802165.1 of Adalia decempunctata. Taxonomy (NCBI): domain Eukaryota; kingdom Metazoa; phylum Arthropoda; class Insecta; order Coleoptera; family Coccinellidae; genus Adalia; species Adalia decempunctata. Next base: position 31,275,649 of record OX637701.1, on the reverse strand, counting down.
CTATTGTCTATACGCTGCTTCCATCTGATCTGAAAAAGTATTCGCCGTTCAACAGCTAGAGAGAAAAGTTTGTGTTTCTTAAATGGACACCCAATATTTTTCATCATTGCTTTTTAGCATCAGATTCACGAGTATCATCCTGTGACCGGTTTTTCGAAAATCTGATCCGTTTCAAAGATATTGAGTTTTTCGTCTTCACATGAATTGGGACAGCTTGTATGTAAAGATTTTTCTTATATTTGGAGATATTTTATTCATGCAATAGAAATTACACAAGAAAACTTTTTGGAATTTTTGTGATATCTCAAACAGAAAACGAGATATAGCGAAATATTTGAAACAGCAATTTTTCAGAAAAGCCCTGTAACTCGAGAACCAATTCGTCCAATTCAGATATCTCGGATCTGTTTGCTGGCAATTGAATATTTTGAAAAAAGAGATTGGGAGTCATGAAAATTTTTTCTCTAACTCTTATGGTTCTCGAGATGCTCTCAGTGATCATCGAATTTTGGACACAGCTGCACTACAAAATACAATATTTTCTTGAATTTCCATATTTTCAACTATTGACGGAAAGCGAAACACTGAGAACTTGTTCATGCATACGGTGTGCTGCACTGTGCGCGCACAAAAGTTACACACAGCTGTACCGGTGGAAACGGACGCTGAATGTGTTCACAACTTGTACGCGAACTACTGGAGTGCAGCACAAAATGTTCGTATAGTCGTACTCGTATACATTTGTGCGGCACACGGTTTTGGTGGAATCGTACCTTTACGTTAACTAGTGTTTCTCAACTTTGTAAACTGGTGAATACGCCACTCTGAAATATAGAGCTTGTAGTCAATCTTTATTTAAAATGGAATATATCATATTTCACATTTTGCGCCCCTAGGTCGTTTGCGCCCGTAGCAAATGCCTCCTTCGCCACGCCCACGGTCCGGCTCTGTCTGTTGTGGATTCAGTTTCAAAGGTTAGATATTGTGTTTATTCCCTTTTTATTCTAAATTTATTTTCACTCAACCATATTTCAGCCTGTTGGAGGATGTTCTTTGAAATTTCTGATGAGCTCTTCTTCTGTGGTGCCAATTTTGAGGTATGAGAGTACCGAACTGTGTGATGTAACATTTGGAAGTAAGTCATGTCTATAAATTAAAAATAATAGAGGAACCCACACATTCCCAGTCCGATCATTTCTCCTGAACGAAAACCCTTTGATATCTACCCTGCAAGTAACTCCTGATCAACATCAGTGGGAAACCTCTGATGCCATAGCATTCCAACTTTTGTAACAAGATTTAATGATCAAGGGTGTCAAACGCCCTACTCAAATCTCATGACAGCAGCCTGCTTTTCTTCATAGAGTCTAAAGCGTCTGTAACCTCAACCAGTACCGAAGTTATTGCTGTACTGGTGGACTTATCCTGCTGGAAACCATGTTGTTCATTACATATAATGTCGTACCTCCAAAAAACTCCGTCTATCTTTCAAGGCAGTCTCGAATATTTTGGAGGGGCTTGGGAGAACCGAAATCGTTCAGCTTCAGATTTATCGCTTCCTTTGAATATAGGAATAATTTTGGCTCGTTTCAACTGATCAGGAAAATGACCTCCACTGTAGCATTTCGCATTTCTTTGCCTTTTTGTGCAGGTCTGCAGCACTAATGTTAACCTTAGGGCAGTTTTTCACCGCTTCTGTTTCCCAATTTCAATAGATGTTCATTTGAGGTTAGGATTCATTTCTGCTTCATCGTCCAGTTTATTTTTTTCTTGATTACCCTTTATAACCTTACATAGTTCTTTCTTGCCTTTTGAGGGCAAGCTAACTCATCATATATCTACTAATACCAATATGGATTATACGCCTACTAATAGTTGTCTGAAAGTGAAGTCAGATCTTTGGTAAAGATTGAATTGTACGCATGCGTCAACTCCAAATTCAATTATGACAATAAACTTGGAGGTTATGTCATCATTTATTTACATTTTAGGCTTCAAGATTTTCTTGCTTGGATAAAAACGTTCTACTAAAACATTTCTATTTTAGTTTTCGCAAAGAAATGAATGTTATAAGTTTTCAGAAAACTATTTGATTCATCGTATTGAAGGAAATGCATTCTTTTAGCCGGAATAAATATTGATAATTCATGTATCAAGGATTCATCGAGAAATTTTCGTCAGAAGTTCTAATGGAATTCCGACTACCCGATAAAATAAAACGCAGGTATAGGTATGAACATCTTTGCTGTGAGAGGTTGATAAAATGGTTACTCACATTATTGAATAATCCATCGTAAATCTATCTATAGTTAAATCAACTCTTGTCATCAAAGTAATGTAGAAGTCAAAAAGATTCTTGTGTTTTAGCTGACTTGAATATTTCATTACTGAAACAAAATTGAAATGTGTTTTTTCAGGTAGGTATTCATATATCAAGGATATGTTTATTCGCAATGTTACCTACCAATAGTTATTCTCTTCACAATTTTTGTTTGATAAGAAGTCTTGAATTTTTGTCTTGTTTTGTTGATCTACTTGCTCAGGATTTAATAATTTTTGATTGTTTATTGAAAGGTTTCAATTCTGAATGAAAAATTCCTTCTTCGCTTCAAACATTCCATTTTGAGATCCTATTTATAAATTTATAGCAACTATTGAAGTACATGAACATTAATTATTCAAATTTGTGTTACACAATTTCTTAAAATTATGTATTCAATCATTCTATGTAATAAAACAAATAATAACTATTTTACAGTTTATTTACACATTTTTTTCATTACAATTTCATACCAAAAATTATTGTCAAGGAAGAGAACAAACCAGTTTACATGTTGAGGTAGGTAGATTTGGATGAACTTACTTCTTAATTGAGACATATGGAGTTTTGTTCACTTTGGTAGATTTGAAAATATGGGGCCTATTTGATAAGGTTTTTGGGGAAATAAGCTTTCATGACATATTCAACATGTGTAAAGTATTAGAAAAGTTTGAATCCTCCTCCAATTTTGAAATGTTACATGAAATTACTTCAAAATATTTTCTTACTATGAGTTTTCAGGTAAACTATGAATTTTTAGTCCATGATCCATATCATAATTGCTTACATTGTAAGGGAAATAGCCGTCAGACAAGGGTAAATCCAAAATTTTTCTCAGAAGGGCACTTTCGAGAACAGGTTGAACTTTTCTGATTGGATTATTATGTGAATATGTGATTTGGAGTTTTTTACGAGTACATATTCCATTAAAATTGAATGAGAGGCTATAATTATGACATATCGAGAACATGGGAGTGGAGGTAGCAGTACATACACTAAGTAATACAGTATTGCAAGAATACTGAACCATGACCTAAAATAAAAAGATGTTGAAATTGCTGAATTTCGTTAAATTTTCAATAATACCATCTAAATAGTGAGCAGGATGATATGTAACCCAAAAAACAAAATTGAAACTAAAAAGACATACCGTTGATTGGAAGGATTGCCTGTAAACAGTAGAAGATTAAAATCATGCAAGTTTTTTGCTAAAACAAGATGGGTACGTAATGTTGAGGTGAATAAACCTAGAGTGGAACCTCGATATAACAAATTTTAGACCAATCTCACCTGAGTTTAACGAATTTCTACTTGCTCCCTTCCGATTTGTTATATCGGGGTTCCACTGCGTATTGATATGACGTAATCAAAAGCCAAGGCAAGTTTACCTCTCAATACGATGAACATAAATACAGAACCCAGATAATGTGTAACAAATGATTTATTAAGTTTCAGAATGCATTTATTCTAGAGTCAGTTTAACAGATTTCATTCATTTGATGAAAAGAAAAACACATCCAATATGTGTGTTGAACAGCTCTTTCACCTAATGGTACATTGGCCATTTAAAACTTAGAGCCAACCCTTTCAGTGGGTTACTATTCAGAAAGAGATTTATACTTTAAAAGATGTCCTCCATCCAAACCAAAATTGACTTCTCTAGGTGTTTTCTATTAGTACCTTTCCCTGTAAAATAATTTTCAACAAAATGTCTTCCACAAATTCTCAGCTGTGCGACATCAGCATTTAGGTGACATAGGGCCATCCACTGAGATCTTTGTAGGTGATTCTGAGGGAACCTGAAAAAAATATAGTGGTAAAGGAGAAAGCATGAACGTATAACAGTTGTATTTGAATTTTTTACCTGTGATATGAATTCGAGCGTGTAGGGTCACAAATGTAACATTTGTGAGTAGAGCTCCTTAAAGACATGTTTAATTCCTTATTGAATAAAGGAACACAACAAAATTTTCAAATAGATATAAATACTTTTCAAAAACGGATCAACTCAACTAGGTAAATAAACTATGATTATATTGAACGCGAAAATGAACAATAACAACAACGATTATAAGTGAAAAATGAACCAGGATTTAAACAACGAACGAACTATTGATTAACGAATTTTCACAAACGGAATAAATAATTTGTTTGGTTATGAGCGTATGAAATAATACATCACATCATTAATTTTACGTGTATGACATAATACAAGGTGCCAGAGAGAGATAGAATAACTACGTTATTTTTATTCTTAATATTTCTGCACGTGCGCAGATCTGGATCGTTACCAAAGCCCAGCTTCAATTTTGATTGGCTATTACCCATATAGGAATTATTAGATATATGTAACTCATAGCTCTCCAGAAACTTAGTTCAGAACTGGTCAAAAATTTCCCTTGCAGATAGGTCAGAATAAATGAAATCCAAACACTGGTTTGTGAGTGCTTCAATGAGTCTATCTACATTCTGATGTTTTCCTGAATCTCTAACTGATTTAATTTTTTTCAGGTTCTACTGACATACCAGAACATCTCAAGACCTGTCCTCCGTGGTCTGAAATATGCGATATGCCTCAGAGTCTGTAGCACTGTTAGAATAGATATTGTCAATAATTGAAGATGTAGTTTTTGTTGATACTCTAGAGTAGAAGCTCCAAAGCATGCTTTTCGAAAGCCTCAACCGCTTCTCCGGCGATAAAAATAATTGTCCACGAAAATTGTCTTTAATTAGCAGGAACAAGAAGTAATTATTGGTCGCCTGCAAGTCGTAACTGTAAGACGGCTGACCCATCCATTCGATCTTTTGTGTGTCCAAGCACTTGCTTGTTTCATGTGATGTGTGTGAGTTCGTGATGCAAAGTAATTCTAAGTTTTGAATTGGTTTCTCCCAATTTACCCCAAGCTTCTGGCGAACAAATAGTTGCATACTATGCTGAATCAACGCTCTCTTGATTTTCAGGAGCGGCATGTCCGGTTTTCTTGAAGGAATACGCCACCATTTGCTGTTTAAAGTTTCGAGAACAAGTAACTATTTCACAGAAGGGGGGAGCGGCTGCCCCCCATCCCCCTGAAAGGAAAAACTTAATTAAATTTGACTTTTCTTATTAAATTTGACTTTTCTTATTGAATTTGACTTTTCTTTTTATCCTAAAATTTTACATTATGAACGAACATGGACGATAACCATGGTTTGCCCCCCGCTATTTTGAATCCTGGCTACGCCCATGGCTTGGCTCATTCTTTCTGGTAGATATGCATAAATACAACACGTAACCTGTGACGCTACTGTGAACGGCTCCTGAGTAGCCTTCTTTTAAGCATCTGTCAAAAAATATGGATTCCAACGCATAAATAGATTCCGAACACCCGAATGTTCGAATATGTTTTTCATTTTCCATTTTTCTAAATGGACTGTTTTGAAAAGGTGAAGCCATTTGAAAATAAAATTGGGCCAAATACTTGCCTGATACCATTCTCTTGTATGCATGAATGCAAAGTTCATATTTCTCGATTGAAAATGAGTTAATACATTCAACTAATAAATCTTAACAAAACACTATTAGTATTGTCCGATTACTTCTGCAATTCACAAGCCATATTTCTCCCTTCAAAATACTTCTTCCTTCTATTTTCCTGAAGATTAGTTCGTGAAACACTGATAATTTGTTCATTAATCAATCTATATCAACCTACTCTGTATTCAGAACAATCGAAACAATAATGTTCTATGAATATTGCACAGTATTTTCTTTCGAAAATATGAACCGTTCACCTTCTTCAAGTAGTTTTATAGAATTTTTGCGTGGATTTATGAGTCGTCTACGCTGTAACTTTTATCTCGGGAGAAAGATCGAATAAGTGTTGATAGAGGAATATGCACCATGAATAAATCAAACACTCAACCAAAATTCAGTTCATTTCAAATAACGGTTCCGAATATTTGGAAAGAAAGTGTTTTTTTCATGAATTTTGGACACTCCGCATCTTTCAAACGAAATCTAATTTTGAAAACTGGTATAGGGAAAAAGGGTTTCGTTTGAAGAGAAGTATCAACATTTAAAATATACAGGGTGTTTGGTAATTCGACGTGAACCTTGAAAAGGGATATACTAGACGTCATTTGCAGTGAATTGCTTCGAGTGTTGCAATCTATGGTTACGAAGATATCGGGATTTTTCAACTTTTTTGAAATTTTCTGCTTCGTTATCGAAAATAATTAATTTTGTGAAAACTACTCGACTCTAAATATTCAATGAATATTTTTTTCAAAGCTGAGGAGATGGTCCTCATTTCTTGCGAAAAAGTATTCACTAAAAATTCAGATAACCCGAGATATACAGGATCATAAATGGCTGCACCTGTTTTCCCCATAAAATCTTGATAAAACAATTGAGAAATACTCGAAAAAAGTATTATGAACTTGGTGTACAAATGTGAGGAAAAACTTCCCTGTTTCATCAGCTTTCCAAAAAGGTACATATGTCAATAATTCCTTCATGCAATCTAAAAATATGGCCGGAAAACCAAGCAGACAACAGACTTTTTCGAGTCATTCAGATATCCTATTATCCTTTATTTCACTCGACGTGATTCGTAAGCCGTAAGCGGGCCATGGTTCGATCACTAAATTACTCGAAAAAGTCTGTTGTCTGCTTGGTTTTCCGGCCATATTTTTAGATTACATGAAGGAATTATTGACATATGTACCTTTTTAGAAATCTGATGAAACAGGGAAGTTTTTTCTCACATTTGTTTACCAAATTCATATAACTTTTTTCGAGTAATTCTCAATTGTTTCATCAAGATTTTATGAGGAAAACATCAGGTGCAGCCATTTACGACCCTGTATATCTCGGGTTATCTGGATTTTTAGTGAATACTTTTTCTCAAGAAATGAGGACCATCTCCTCAGCTTTGAAAAAAATATTAATTGAATATTTAGAGTCGAGTAGTTTTCACAAAATTAATTATTTTCGATAACGAAGCAAAAAATTTCGAAAAAGTTGAAAAATCGACATATCTTCGTAACAATACATTTTCGGACCCTGCTTTACTCGACGCAATTCACTGCAAATGACGTCTAGTGTATCCCTTTCCAAGGTTCACGTCGAATTACCAAACACCCTGTATGTACAAGTCGAGGACTCACTCTGTATACATATACGGCTCAAGCATGCCTTGATTTCACAAGGTGTGGCCATACAGTGGCATTAATAATAATTTTATTTATCTACTCCCTTAGAATAATGTATCCATTATTCAACTGCTTTTGATCTGTAATAGTCTCTATAAACCAATAGTGTGAGGTAATAATAACTCACGCCTATAACTCACTCTAATACAAATAGAAAAAATGAAGCTTTCGAAATGAATAGAAAAGTCGGGTCAATGGGGAACTCTATTTCAGACATCAAGGTCACGTTCTCGCCATCCATTTCTACATTTTCTTAGATCTGAATATCCAAAAATTGCATTTGGAAAACGTGAATATTTGACGTTTTCTACGGGATTCGATATCGATTTGATTTTCGACCACAGAAATCGCTTTTGAAAACTGTTGTCAATTTTGAAAATGCAGATTAATTCGAATTTTACTGAAGAAACCGAAGATAAAGTATAGTGTTCAATTCGCGGTAATGGTCATAACACACTTGAAGAATTACACCCCTCGCCTGACGGCTCGGGCTGCAAAATTCATCTGCGTGTGTTTTGACTTACATTACCGCTCATTGAACAATATACTATTATTCATCCTGTATGCCACAAGAATGATTATGATAAGTCAAAAAGAGTTTATCAATTCATTCATATACATTAATATCATGTTTCATTTCACTTTAGATTTACCGCGAATTCCATCCAAAAAAATAAAAACTGTGGACAATACTTTCTTTATCAGTTTTTTGTAACGCTAAAATTGAGCATGAATGTGAATCATAGATCATATAGAGAAGTTCAGAGTTATGTCGAGAACAACACATTGAAAGCACAAATAAAAGAGGAATCTTGGATACAGGTATATAAAAGAGAGAATGCAAACAGAATGACAGAAAGTCATCAATATATTGAAGGAAATGCCACTATTGTTGTGAAAAACGTGAAATATATTTCAGAACAACCTTGATTAACGAAAGATTTAATCAACTAAATGAATATGTGAAATTTATTATAAAAAAACGGGAGGAAAACCCGGAAAATAATGAGCTCAGAGAAAATTATAGTAAATATCAAAATTTCAAAATGAATATCTTGAGACATTCAAATGGTAAGAAAAAAATACTCGAGAATATCAACACCCTGTATCTCGGAAACGGAGCATTCCTGTACCCACGGTCGTGAGACTTTATTGTTAATATCATCCAAGCAAACACAACTGTTTGTTTATACCTGCAACCTGCAAGATAGGAACACCCTGTATGCTACACTTGGATACAGTTGGAACAAGAGCAGGCCGTTTTTCTTGATTCAACTTAGGACATTACATTAAGAAAGTATCCAATAGCAGGATTCCGTCGGAACCAAGCGGCAACCCATTCAATATCCATTAAGAAGATAGGGCCTATAAATCGGAATTAAAACTTTTATTAGCTAACTTTTACTGCAAGCTTTTGTTGACATATGTTTTATCTGAAAATGCAGAACATGGGATTTACATCGGTGGTCCTAACTCGGAAATACTTTTTATTGCTTTTGTACAGTTTTGCACTCCATTAACGCCGTAAATTGCATCGAAAAATGGAAGAAATGTGATCGTATTCATTACCAAGGAACACGGGATGGAAGTTTAACTCCAAAAGTGGAATTAAAATTTTTATTCGAACACCTGTGAGTTTTTGAGACCGAAATAATCGAAATGTCATTATACATGGATATTATAGCGAATGAACAGAATGATAAAAAGCTCTTTTAAGAGTGTACCTTGCACCTATAATTTCAATACCTACATAAATTAAGGGTGGCACTTCTGTAATTATCCTCCCAGATAGAGATTATTTTAAGCTGGTCCTCAGTTGCAGAGAAGATTTGGGTTAGGCGCGAATTGAAAGTAATTTAAAAAACACACAGTAATTTAACCTCAAATATGTAATATCTGGTAGTTCTGGTACACTCTTATAGTCACTCCCCTTTTATGAACTCAACTGAGGCAAAAGTCCTCTCTGAAGGCGAATCCTTCCGCTACGTCGAAATGTCCCAATTTATACAGGGTGTTGCAATACAACCATATGTATACACTATATAGGGTGTTTCATTGGTGAATGAACATACGGTAACCTGAACTAGAGCTACTTTAGGCAAGTCTAAAAACTGATAGGTCTAATTAATTCCATAACCGAGATACAGGATGGTTCATGTATTTCAATTTCTCATAACTTTTGAACCGACCAGTAGAGTCGGTTGATATTTGGAACGTATGATTCACTCCCACAGGTCGATCAAATTGTATTTAAATTTTCAAAAATTCCAGGTCCATATTCGACAAATATGGGATTTCTTCCAAGCTGAGATTCAACACCCTGTATATTAAAATTTTGGGATTCGATTGAGTTATTTGAAAAGAGCAGAAAATTTTTAATGGGGTTCAGTAGATTCCATTGTCTCGCACATCATTTCGCTCAAAGAAAACTTCAGGGAAAGATCCGATTGAATATTGGAATTCCACTTAGTTCTCAGAAAATTCGTACAAGGTGATCAAATTGATTTTTTCTGTCCCACTAATTGCACGACGATGACTACAAGGGAATTCAGTGTGGATCTTGGATCAGGGGTTCTGTGGGAGGATACTTAGAAACGTTCAAATACACTGAACCTGGAATTGTTATACTTTGAGAACTGAATGAACCGATTTACTGAATTATATCACAAACTTTTTCTACCGATGTTTATGTCCATTACCAATCAATTGTTGCCGAAGTGCTACATGTAATTTTTTTCAACTGTAAGGTCGGGGTTTTTTGCTTTTGAAGAATCGGACAACTGTTCGATTCTCCTTTCGTTTTCCCTCTCAAACAACTTCCTCATGGACCAATAAAGGTTTTTATTTCTGTCCAATCAATTGTGTTCATCTGTTTTCATCTCATTATTTCTCATCCACTATTTCACTAATCTGAGTTATCATGAAGCTGAATTAATACGTCAGAACATAATTCCTACCAGCCCATAGGCGATCACAAGCCAGGGCAAAAATATAAGTTTAGGTAGGTGTAGGTTTTATATGAATAGGTTTAACGTCTGTGAATAATAATTAGGGAAAGATATAACGGCATGCAGACCATTCAATTTTCATTATTATCTTTTCATCTCTCTTTCGAAAAGATGCTCGAGCGTCTGGATTATTACAATACAAGGTGAAAGCATTGAGTTTAAATATACGTGAAGGTACATCGCCCTTGATCGATTTGATGCTGAGTTCCTCCACCGTTTCATAGAAGGATAAGTGTGTTTCAGAGAATCGAAAATTTTTAACCTCGCATCTTGCGGTCAGTAGCGAACCATAAAGCGCTATTCTCTAAGCCGAATGCGATGACGACCAGGAATATGGAAATTTGGTACCTATCTGATAGGTAATTGCGTCCTTTAATGTTTAATAATAAAAGGGACTGTCGGATGAGGACAAATTACTAAGTACAAATTATCAGCCAACGTTTCGTTTATTTTCATGAATCGGGGCCTGTAAGGATACAACTCAAATTACAACTCAGAATAAACCCCAAAATGAAAAAGGGGATCACAACATAAAAAAACACAAAAGGGACAAGAACAAGGTCATCAAACAAGATGTTAATCTTACATACCCCAATTAGAGAAGCACAATATGGAGTCGTGAAAATGAGAAATCATCTATATGGATATAATCTCATAAGCTCAGAAACAAGAGCAATTGGAAAAACCAAGTTTGAAAAATTACACACACAATACAACAAAACAACAAGAATTCACATTGAAATTCGTATCTGAAACTAAGGTTCGGCAACATCTATATCAAGACGCATAAAACAATGAAATAAAATAACGGTGTACAAAGTTTTCTACTTTGGCAAGATAAAATGAAAAACAAAAAACAGAAAATTACATTGTAACAATCTGGTACAGCACAATTACAGTTCTTTTAACAAATTGGCATACATAATACATTTTGTGTATCAGTGCGAAAGTTGACAGTGTCCTTTTTATACTTATTTATTAGTAGCATTTCGGCTATAGTCAACTTCCGGTAGTTTTCTTCACTATGCAATACTTCTTCTTCTTGCAGCGCATCTCCTATCGGAGGTTTGCTATCATCACAGCAATCCGGACACTATTGACTGCAGCTCTGAACAATTGAACACTACTGGATACAGTTAAACCAGTCCCTCAGGTTCTTACTCCAGGACATACGGCGTCTACCAATGTTCCGTGTCCACTGATTTTTCCCTGGACTATCAGTTGGAGAAATGTTCGTCTGCCGTTAGAGTGCATGTATTTTTATGCTTTTTGAGTGCAGGTTTTCTTCCTGTTGGAAACATTATTTCGTCGTGTTCTTTAGTGTTTGTGTTAGGTGAATTATTCGACTTACTAATTAATGAATTTGTGATTGTTTAAATCAGTGAAAATTAATTCCACTGTTTTGTGCGCTTTCGTGATAGGACACTAGTATTTTTCGATTTATTGAAAAAATTTGAGGTGAATATAGCTCTCGAAAAAGGGTTGGGCAGTGTTGCCATTGTATTACTTTTTGTTACAGACATTTTTACTTCAGATCATCCCTGGACAAATATGTGCTGTAGCTTCTTGTAAGAACAATAAAAAAACTCTCAAAAGAATGGGTTTGAATGTCACGTTTTATAGGTTCCCAAATGCCAGAGATTTTGTGTCTTCCACCATTCGCAAAGATACATCGTTGCGAAAGGGCAGACAAGTTTAATGCTGAGAATTCAAGAATTTGCTCTGATCATTTCACATCAAATGATTATGAAAGGGATTTGCAGAATGAACTATTAGGTGAGTAAATGAAAACAAACTCCAATGATTTTAATCAAATATATTTTTTAGGCCTTCCAATGAAGAAAATACTCAAAAAAACTGCAATACCAACAATTAATTTGGGAGGAAAGATGAAAGGTGCAATAGAGCCAACAGCTCGGGAGAAAAGGGCCATTAAGAAGAAAAATAAAGATTTAGTTAACACAATGCTTGCATCTACATCTACAAGCATGGCCCCAAGTGTTGATATAAATCGTGTCGCAGTTGGAAACATGTTCTTGTTCAATGAAAACCCGGGAAATTACATTCCTGATTCCATGGAAGTATCACAAGAAGTTGAGCCTTCTTTAGATGCAATAGAAACCAGGCAACAATTCTCATCAGAGTATCAAGAGAAAAATGACAATTATTATAAAAATAAATATGAAACACTCCTACAGAAATATAATAATTTTAAAATCACGTCAAGGAAAAAGATCAATGGTTTGAATGCAATGTTGGCATATTATAAAAATAAGTCCTACAAAAGTCGAAATATGGCAGCAGATAGGACATCTGAAGCAAAATTGTTGGAAAAAGTTTTGACAAAGAATCAGATAAGTTTATTATCTCGAAATAAAAAAAGGTTCACTGGACTCGAGAAGAGATATCTTTGGCATTCACATTGAGATATTACAGCAAAAAGTTCTGTGTGTTTCTCAGGAAGAACTTGAATTTTCCCTTACCATCATTTTCAAGTTTGAAGCGTTGGGCATCTCGTTTAGAGATTGGTCCTGGACTACTTGCAGATGTTTTATGGTTGATGAAACTAGCGGGTGAAGATTTTACAGAGCTTGAGAGAACTGTTGTTTTGAAATTTGATGAAGTGAAAATGAAATCTATTCAAGAATATGGTGTGGCAAAAGATCAAGGACTGGGGCCCCATAGTCAAATGCAGGTAATCCAAGCTCGAGGTCTTTTTTCGAAATGGAAGCAGCCTGTTTACATTGCATTCGACCAGAAAGTTACGAAAGATATATTATCGAATATTATCACAGAGTTATATAATATATCTTATAATGTTGTAGCTTGTGTAAGTGACTGTGGAGGTGGAAATATTGGGCTGTGGTCAGAATTACAAGTTAATATGATTGAGACATTTTTTAAGCACCCAAATACCGAAGCTAACATAGGTATATATGTTCGCTGATGCACCTCATTTGTTGAAACTTGTCCGGAATTGGTTGCTTGATACGGGATTTATATCGGATGGAGAAAAGAAAATAACCAAAGAACCTCTTCAAGCTTTGGTGGATCTAAATAACAAAGAAGTTAATCCCTGTTGGAAACTTTCCCAAATCTATGTGAATGTCGAAAAAAGCCAAAGACAAAATGTTAGATTGGCCGCACAACTTTTGTCAAATTCTGTATCTACCAGGTAATGACCCTGAAAATTCTGAAGATTTGGGTGAATTTATTGGAGACATAGATAAATGGTTCGATATCTTCAACAGTTGTATAGAAGATGGTAAAGTGCCTACCAAGAGTGCCTATGGTGATCGACACTTGAATATACAAAATGAGCACTTAGATAAAATGATATCAACCATATACTATATGAGGGCTAGAGGTAAAAAATCATTGCAGATATTTCAAAAAGGAATGATAATTTCAATGAAATCTTTGCAGTCATTGTTCAAGGATATAAAAAAGATATTTGATATACGTTATATATGCACCCACAAATTAAATCAAGATGCTCTTGAGAACTTTCTTTCATAGGTACGGTGTCGAGGCCCCAATGAACATCCAAGCCCCTTAGCAGCAATCTACAGAATCAGAATGATTATACTAGGAAAAATGCAGGGACAGGAATAATTAATAAGGGAATTAATTATTCTTGTCTTATGGACGTGATCCTCTATTTTGATTATTTACCTCTTGGGCTCCAAACCGTATGAACGGGCGAATTCTACTTCCCTCGGTATACTGCATAAGACTCTAAAGTGAGTCGTTGCGAAATTCGTATAGGAAAAATTAATGTACGTAGAGATCTAGTTTTCGAGGGGACCTCTGGGATGAAGCGTAGACATTTTCCCGCTAGGTGGAACACGGTACATTAATTCAATTAATTGTACTCGACTTGTTCCTGCTAGAGAGTATATAGGTTTTACGTTTTCAGTTGGCACTCATCGTAGCAATGGGTTAAGTGTCGCTGATGACGGCTAATAAGCCAGAAACCGGTACGTCACTATCCTGCTGCGGTGGTATACTTTGGCAATTAGATCTCTACTAGTCCATTTCCCTTATTAATTATTCTTGTCTTATGGACGTGATCGTCTATTTTGACTTCATCTCACCCCACCTGGTGGGGTAAGATATAAGTATACGGGGCAAGATGGGGTTGGACACTGGCAATATCCACAAACATGAACTGTTTCGTCATCTTCATCTTCCTCTCCGTTGACACATGGAACACTGAATCCAGCCTTCAGAAGATTCTGACTATTAACCGCAGTACAGACATTCTGCGTCTGATGCTTCCGATGAGGACTGGTTTTTGTCACTTTAGCTTTCTTTTTTTCTGACAATGACAAACTGTCCACTTAAACTGGCCCCCACTTATTGGAAGTTTTCTTTACTGTGCCCTACTATTAATACTGACACTCTCTTGTAGGTTGCAGATTTTGAAAGGTCAGGAGCTTATATTCCCCATCTCACCCCAGAACCCCGTCTTGCCCCTTTTTCCCCTACACACAAGTTTTGCACTCTTTTGAACAATGCGTACAATTTTCGATTATTATTATCGCGATTCGTGTCGTCTTCATTGCCCACGTTCATCTTGACATAGAAATAGTAGAATCCCCACTGAGTTTTGTGTGCGAACATTAGGCGTAGTCAAATGTCATAGCACACTAGATCACGAATTGAGTTGAAGCTCGTTATATACCCAAATAGCGTAAAGTATAATTAAATTGTGAATGTACCTATACTAATAATACTCTATTCGATAACAAGCATAAAGCAGTCCGAATTGTTTTGGTTCGTTGTCGGGAATAATCACTATGAAAATTATTCGAGCACCCTATTCACATGGACGATACATATTCCAATGAAAATTCCAGCTAAAAATGGATTATATGAAAGCGGGAAGCGCTGCCCTATGCTTCACGGCCAAACTCGAAAAATGTTTCGAAAGAAACTTTTCGTTTCTGATTGGAGTTCTAATAGAGTTTACTTATTAAGTAGGGGTTGGTTGCATTCTGATTACGTAATGAGCTTATTCAGGGCTTACTTGCCATTATCGCAAAGCTTCGAGTTTCAAAACTTCAAGTACGAAAACGAAGATGGGGTACTTGTAACATCCAACTGGCATACTGTATCAGCAACTCTTCAGGCAGATGCAGTTGATCTTCCTGAAAGCATAACGAACATATTAATATATTATTCCTTGTATTGATCTTTAGAATGAAACGATGCTAGGAATTTGGAATATTTATAGTCCATACAAGAATTATTGACATCTCGGGCGGCTTCGGAAAATCGAAATTATGTTGGGAATAGCCCATTCACTGATATTTTGAGTTGCAGAATTCAGGTTGGTGTTGGAAATAACACAGACATTTGATTCTGTTAATGTTCCTTGCTGAATCTAAAAAATTTGCAAAATGATTGTATCCTATTTGAAAGCTTATCGAATAATAATAATAATAATCCCTTTATTTCATAAATTACAATACATGATTGTGAAAATGAAATTTGTCATACAAAGGAAATCAATAAAACAACAAAAAAGTGATATTTCTACCCATCCATATATCTATTTTTCCCCAAATTTACAATCAAAATATTCTGACAGGCAATATGGCTACAGGGTCAGCAGTAATTGTTAAACCTGACTTTTGAACAGTCTTTCGTTTTCTATTGCTTTTATTGTTGTGGGCAACTTGTTAAAAGCTGATATACCCGAATATAAGCATCCTTTCTCGAATTTTGTTAATCGATGTTTTGGATAGTTATAGTTTAGATTTCTTTCACTCCGTGTTTTCAAATGACTGATCGAACTCTTACTCTTGTACAAAAATATAATAATTTCGTACAAGTAGAGCCCTGTTAATGTGAGGATGTTGTTTTCTCGAAAGTGATTTCGGCAGGATTCGAAGTGTTTCAAATTCAGTATGGTTCTGAGTGTACGCTTCTGCACTATGAATAGATCATTGGCCTCACCTCTATTTCCCAGAAAATTATTCCAATTCTGACTGTTGACTGAAAGCTCGAGAAGTACACGGTTTTTAGTGTGTTCTGATCGGAGTAAGGTTTCAATTCTCGTAAGGTATAATGGACAGAGTTTAATTTCCTTCTCAGACCCTCAATATGCAGATCCCACCAAATATTTTCGTCCTTTGTTAAGCCTAAAAATCTTGTTGACTTAACTGTCTTTAAAGTTTCATTTGCGAACTGGATTTCTCTGGGTGAATTTATGTTAGAATTTTCCGTTTTGAAAACAATAGCATTAGTTATTGTGGTATTCAAGGTGATAAAATTACTTTTGAACCAGTCAACAAGACGATCGCTGCACATTTGAAGTGTCTGTGACAGAAGTTCCCGATTCTTTTCGCGGATCAGCAGATTGAAGTCATCTGCAAAGTTTACATACTGCATTTCAAGTCTTCCACTACCCTCTCTGCATCATTCACGAATACAAGGAATAAGAGCGGGCCGTTCTGAATTTGCGTATTTCTTAACTTTTGATCTATTCAAAATTAATGGGATCGATTAGGATACTTCTCGCATAACAACAGGGAAACATATGAGACCCCAGTTGTTGAATTGTTTTTCATTTATATAAAATAATTAGTTGGAATGTGACTTTTCGACGATTTCTATTTGACAACTTTTTTATGTCAGACCACTACAATTGTTTATGAAACTTGATAAAAATATAAACTGTGAACACGAATCCTCTATCCAATATTCTCCGGCCCCAAGCTTATTCCTCGCCCAGTGAACACGAATCCTAGATCCAACATTCTCCGGCCTCAAGCTCATTCCTCGCCCAACCTTGCTGGAACCTTCAAGATTCGACCAAACCTTGATCTTTCGACGGGTTTTTTTATTCTGCTCTTCTTTTTTCTTATTTTTTTTGTTTCTTGTCTGAAGTGATAACATCTTTACTGTTTGATTCGAATGTTGTTCCTAATTCAAATGGATAGATCCTTTGAAATGGCCTAATTATTATTCCGTTCTTCGTTTTTACTTTGGCTACCCGGCTAACTCCATCTTTTCCGTCATAAATTTCTAATATTCTTCCCCTTGGCCAAAGTACCCGTTTCAGATTGTCTGCTTCAACCAAAACTAACTTTTATCTGCTCCGTCTTCCACCTGTGACCTTTATTAACTAACTCTTTAGTCTCAGTATTTTTTACAAGCAACATTTCTACAGAACACCCATCCTGACCCATTTTTAATCCTTTTTCCAAAGAAAAACTGGTTTGTGCAAGTTTTATTCGCTCGTCTGCTTCCACCTCGGCTTTTAGGAACTGCAGTAAACCCTGAATTAAAACCTCGTCCCTTGCAGACCCAGTTTTGAGTTGGTCGACGACAATTTTGTAGTTGTTTGCTGAGGGTGGGAAGCTTTCTACCAAATTACGGGCTGGCGAGTTTTCTTCGGTGGATTGGATAAGGTACCGGAATTTGTCTTCATTGGAAAAATCTGGATTTTTATGTATCTTGCGGAATTGACTCCAAAAATTGATCCAATGTTTGACATTTCCGTCAAACTTCTTAATTTCTAATTTTGGCAAGTTATAATTCTTTGGTGTTTTTCCTGTTTCGTTTTTAACCTCTGCTCTTGCTTCTTTCATTTTTTCTAATAAAAAATTGCATTTGTTTGTGTACTTGGTTACTTCAGTGCAAAAATCAATTTCCTCTGTAATTTCTTCACTAAAATCTTCGTCACTCAGTGACGTTACAAAGCAATTTTTTATACTGTTGTCTAGGGGAAATACTTTTTCTGCTTTAACTAAAACTTGTTGCAGTAGTTCATTTATTTTCTCCTTGTCGTCCTGTCCTACCTTCTCAATCTCTTGGCAATATTTTCTTGCAGCGTCCTTGACAATCTTTCTTTCCGTTTTCAAAAACTGCATGCTCTTCTCCAAAATTACCAGGGAAACCAATTATGTTGAATTGCTTTTTTTATATAAAATAATTAGTAGGGAGGTGACTTTTTGACGATTTTCATTAGACAACCTTTTTATGTCAGACCACTACAATTTATTGTTTATGTTACTTGATAAAAATATAAACTGTGAACACGAATCCTCTATCCAACACCAGTATTATTTGAATAATTTTGGTCAAAAATAAATGCAATTCAATACTTACCCAAATTTGATATAATCCAAAAATTCAGAGAAAATATGAAGACAGGGAGCAAGTGAAACATCTTTGGAGTGTACAGCTAATATATGGAAAAAAACGAAAGGCTTGGATGTTGACTAGTGACAATAATTGGTCGTTGAGCTGCTAGTTTTGATGGCCAGCTGTGCTTCTTTTCGCGTCGGATGATTCCCTTTTTAGAAGATACTACCTGTTATTCTAGGATTGGTATCTACCAATCCTAGAAAATCTACTACAGAAAGAAACAACTATCGAAGCATTATTTCCAACTATTTCTATTTCGGCGTCGATTGCTTCAACGTTGAACATGAATGATTGTTCTTCTTTCATTTTCTGTCAGTAACCCAACCAACAATCACAACAATTTTGAGCTATAAACCAACAACGTCACTCATAATGATAACTAACGCCTATAACTCACTCTAATGCAAATAGGAAAAATGAAGCTTATGAAATGAATAAAAAATTCGGATCAATCGAGAACTCTATTTCAGACATCAAGGTAACGTTCTCGCCATCCATTTCTATATTTCCTTGGGTCTGAATATCCGAAAATTGCATTTGGAAGATGGGAATTTTTGACGTTTTCTACGCGATTCGATTCTCCACCACAGAGATCGCTTCTGACAACTGTTGTCAATTTTGAAAATGCAGATCAATTTGAATTTTACAGTGTCGAAGATAAAGTATAGTGTTCCCTTTGTGGTAATGGTCATAACACACTTGATGAATTACACCACTCGCCTGACGGCTCGTGCTGCAAATCATCTGCGTGTGTTAGAACCTACATTACCGCTCATTGAACAATGAACTATCATCAACCAAACATTTGTTTAGCGCCTCCTCGCATACAATTTTTGTTTGTTTTTTCTCTCACTTTTTTGTATTCAAGAGAAAATTGAAAACTTTTTTTTTGGTTGCCATCTTGAGGGACCTGTAATTAACAGGGTGGCTCAAAGATGAAGAGATCATATGAAGAACTCACCCTATTTTATGGTCAAAGAATCACCCCCTAATTTTTTGCTCAACTATATGTGTATGTGTTTATTGGTTTTCTATATTCGATTAATTTATACATGTCTATAAAAATTTTCAATTTCATAGAGTCCTCTTCAACGCTTCAACAATACATCCTTAGATCTGTTGTCGATTTAGGATAAGTGGTGATAAAATAAACATTATTTATCAATCACAACAGCAAGGCAATATTGACTCCAAAATCAAATAGATACGAATAGAAAATTATACAGTTTCAAGAGGTTCGCACTACGTACTTCTTAGGGATAAATCAAAGTGGAAGTAGTTTTTCATTTCATATAACACTCTGAATAATATGTAGGTTCATTACTGCAACGTTCAAGATGAGAATAAGATTGGCATTTCAGTGTTGCCTTTGATTTTTTTAATCATATTTTGTTGTAAATGTAACATTACAATTTCAATGTTTATAGTTGATTTAATTTCGTTTCAATGAGTTCAATATTTGGATTAGGTCAGTTGAAAGAACCCATAACAATAACAAACATTTCAAGTTATTAACTATTGACGATTAAGTAAAGCAATCAATTCAATACTTAATATCAAATTTCACGGTCAACTCCAAACGTTCACTTTGGAATTTGAGTTATATAGTGATACACAACAGGACGACGACAGCCCGGTAAAAGGGCATCCATGTGTCAACAGCCCCATACAACACACAATAGACGAAATTGGTATTCAGTGTAATTTGCAATGCAAATCGAGCCTTAGATCTCGACTAAATGCGGCACAAAGTGGATGGACCCTGACTAGCGCGCAATCAACGGCGATTAAACAGAAATTTGGGATTGTTTCGTGAAGCTATAATGAATAAATATGCGCCTGATCTCCATCTCACTAGCACAGTGCCTACGTTTTGTTAACTCGACTATCGTGAGTCTACAAATTGGGAATAAGCTCGTTGAATTTCATTGTCTCTATTACCAGGAAATTGAAGGATGTTGAGCTTTGTTGCGAAAAACTCTATTTACCCTGGGTCCGAATATCCTCGATAAAGGTATTTCGCTATTGTGTTCACGATATTCTTTGTTTGTACGAATTTCTGCTGTAATTTTTCAAGAAGTTATAATAAATATTGGTTGAAAAGTATCACCTCGAGTTGTTCGAAATTCATATTTTCATTTTACAATACCAGAACGTGGCAACAAAGAAGACTCGATTCTCTATGGTTTTACCCACTTTCTTCGACTTCGTGGTCTGAAGTTGTACAAGGAGTATACCCAGGACCCGACCAAGAATTATACCTGTTTATCTACTTCCATAGATAGATAGATTTATTTCATGTCTTACAACTATTCATGTTTACATACGTCAGCAATTATTAAATCAGTAATAACTTAAATTTAAATATAGACAAATTCATTTAAACATTGTTAAAACACTATCACAAAATTCACCAATAGAATATACAGGATTTAGGAGTTATTTATTTTTCTCAACATTTTTAAACCTGTCATCAGATAAGACCTTGAGGAATACTGGTATTTTTTTAAATAAATCAATCGCCAAAAGTTCAGGAGTTCTCTGTGATCTGTTCAATCGTACAAAATTCTTTCTAATCTAATAAGCCCCCTACTCCTAGTGTCATGACCATGGACATCAGATTGCAACTGATAAGAATACCTGTTCACATGAGCATAGATCAAGGACTCAAGAATAAATATCGATGGAAATGTAAGAATCCCAAGCTCAATAATTTTTTTTTACAGCAGTCGCGATAACCCAAACCTGATATGATTCGAATTGCCCAGCGCTGGACTCCAAAAATCTTTTCCCTCAGAGAACAACTACCCCAAAGAACCACACAATACCTTAGTTGAGACTCAATTTAAGAAAAATAAACCATCCGTAGTGAGTCAGCCGATAAAGATGATGAGAGTGTCCTCAAAGCAAATGTGCTCCTACTGACTCTAGTACTCTAGTACCCACCTCAGAAGCATGAGCCTCCCAAGTGAGAATCGTATCCAGAAGAAGACCCAGAAATTTAACATTCTGCACTTCCTGCACTGGTATTGGTTTAAGACTGCAAATCAGGTTCTGCGTCTTGCTTCCATTAACTCATTTTATTGGCTGAGAACCACTCGAAGACCCTCGACTGTGCCCCCCGCGATGAACCGATCAAGCAATCCAAGTTAACCGAATTAAGAGTAATGGTCGAATCATCAGCAAACAACGTTGTGCGCGCGCCCGAGACATACTCCGGAAGGTCATTAATAAAAATCAGAAATAGAATAGGTCCCAATATTGAACCTTGGGGAACACCAGTAGTCAATGGTCTTAGACCAGAGCAGGTACCGCCCACGCACACCAGCTGGTATCTATCACTTAAAAATTACTCCATAAGTTTTAAGGCACAATTTTCAAGGCCATACTTACTCATCTTACTAAGCAGCCCACCGCAAGAGACATACAGTCGAAGGCCTTAGAGAGATCGAAGAATAAGGAAAGGGAATGCAGTCCAAGCTCGAAACTCCAGTATCGACTTGACCAGATCAAGGATGGCAGTACATTTGCTGCGTCCCCTTCTGAAGCCAAATTGCCTATCTGTTAACAATTTATTCCCCTCAAAATAATCAACAAGTTGGAGACATATCAATTTCTCCAGTATTTTTGAAAATATTGGTACCAGGGAAATAGGACGGCAATTGTTAATATCTCCCATATCACCCTTTTTGTGTACAGGGATCACTCTAGACACCTTAAGGCAATCAGGAAAGACTCCACGCATAAGACACTTGTTGACCAGCCTGGTGAGAGGATAGATAATTGTATCAATAACCTTTTATATGATAATAGTAGAAAGGCCATAATAATCAGTTGATCGACTATTTTTTAAATTCATTATAACGTCCCTGACTTTAATGCATGAAACCTCCTTAAAGCGGAACCCACCCAGGGAACCAAGATCTATATTGAAGATATCAACAGCATCAAGATTAACTTTATGTACTTTATTCAGCACTGATGTAGTTGCTTCCTCAAAATGTAAGCTAAATTCTTCCGTCCCCAGGGTACTTGTAATTTTTTGCTATTGCTTGGATTCATGTTGTACGTTGAGTCAAATTCATTCAGTCTGTTGCATGAGAATATTCTGTGACCATAGAAGATAAATTATCCCATTAATTAACAATTGACAGGTCCGATTTACTTCAATGGTTACTATGATTTCATAGGAACATTCATGGAATCTGTCTAGATTCGATGAATGATTTGATCCCTGGGTCTAAGATAAATCCAGAAAATCTCGAATAACTCAGGAATTATTGAATTTGGGAGCAAGAGCATCTCGGAGTGCTATCATTATTTTTCTTCGCATAATACAAAACAATCATAAGAAAATAGGGTTCTATTTTGAAAAACAGAAGTTAGGGCCAATTTTCTACCACAGTTTTTGACATAAAATTTGAAACACCCTGTCATGATATTTATGAAATTCAAAAGATGCACCTTTCCACATTCTTCTACTTTGACGTTATGATAACGGTTAACGCACAGGATGTTGAGTATAAGAAGAATGGGCATAATACTGTTTATGAATATTTGACACTTTTACCTGTTTTTGTCGATATTTTGAAAACTATCTGAATGAATACAATGGACTTAATAGAACTATATTCAGCATTGAATACTCAATCATATCAAACACGCAAAATTAAAGAAAAATGGGGCCAATTCATTTTCACTCCTTGTATGTATAACCGGAAGTGCACTGGCCGCAAGAATACATATTTAGCTAAATAGAGAATTTCGAGCACTATCATAATACCAATTTTAAGGTGCCAAATATGTCCAGTTCTCCAGAAACGTCTAATAGGCACTTGAACTTGGGACACCTGTATACGTTTGTAAAACCAGTGGGAGGATTTTGAATTGGCTGTTAACCACCCTTAACTCCCTGAGGTATTTACTATTGAGTGCTCGCTACACGAGTTTATGTAGACTTCTCAATTGTTGTCGTAGAGTCTTATTGTTTCTTCGTCCCAACTGGTGGGGCATACATTATAGTGACAATGTAGGAGAATGACTGTCGGTTTCTTCCTTCTTGACGTAATGGGAAATATGATATGGTTACAAAATGGCGAAGGATCTTGGTCTTGTGGCAATGTTACGAAATAAATAAGTTTTCAATCTTGGTGTTCCTGATCAGGATATACGAGGTTGTATTGATATCTAGTTAGCCTAGAACAGTTCGATGCATAAACAGAATATTGCGATACCATATCTACGAAAAATATCTTATTAGAAGTGTCAGTGTAGAGTTCGACGTCAAAAAAGTAAATCAGAGTTACACAATAAATTTTAAAAAAAGATGTCCACCGAAATTGAAAAAATCGAAAAATTGGAGTATCGAGCCATCATCCAGTACCTGTATTTGAAAGGGTTAAGAGGTAAGCAGATTTACGAAGATATGCTTAATATTGGTGATCAATGTCCTTCGTATGCGACCGTGAAAAATTGGACTGCAAGCTTCAAAAGAGGTAAATTTTCCATTGAAGATGATGACCGATCAGGAAGGCCAGTTTCTGTGTCAGTCCCTGAAAATATCGATGCAGTTTATGACATGATTTTATCAGGCCTTCGAATTGGGCTAAAACGGATATCTGAAGCACCGAAGATTTCATACGAACGCGTTCATCATATAGTTCACGTCAATTTGGACATAAGAAAAATGTCTGCAAAATGGATCCCCAAATGTTTGAATGTTGACCAAAAGCGTGCAAGGGTAGAAGCATCGCGTTCGATCGGTGCTCGATTTGAAAACGATGTAGACTTCTTAAACCGAATTGTTACTATGGATGAGACTTGGGTACATTTCTACGATCCAGAAACAAAGCAACAATCGATGAAATGGCGACACTCTGGTTCTCCAAGACCTAATAAGTTTCGTGCCAAAAAATTTGCTGGAAAAGTTCTTGCTTCAGTTTTTTGGGATTGCCATGGAGTAATCATGATTGATTTATTGGATAGGGGTAGAACAATAACTTGAGATTACTATTCGACTTTACTGATCACTCTACGGGAAAAAGTTCTAGAGAAAAGACGCGGAAAACTATCCAAAGTTATTTTGTTTTTACAGGACAACGCCCCAGTACACAAATCTCACGTTGCCATGCAAAAAATTCGTGATTCAGGGTTAGAATTACTATAACACCCCCCTTATTCACCAGATTTGGCTCTGTCCGACTATCATCTCTTTCCTCAACTGAAAAACGAGTGTGAAAGGTCGTAAATTTTCTTCCAACGAGGAAGTATTAAAAGCTGTGGAGGACTGGCTTGCAGAGCAAGAAGAAACTTTTTTTTTGAAAGGTCTAGAGGCGTTGAAGGTTCGCTGTAAAAAATGTATTCAATTAAGAGGAGAATATGTTGAGTGATAAAATATTTTGACCTTGAAATTTTGTTTGTTTCTATAGTAGGCTTAGAATTCCTCCTCGTACGTATGCAGATTTTGAAGTAAGTCTGACTTCATCAAGTTTGCGAAAGCTGCGTGATATGTTCCGTTACATTGTTACAGCTGGAGGTAAATATACTGCTCCACAAGAGTTAGGGATATCGTATTCAATCGTTTTTAAAAGTATATAATCTTCGAGAAAATCACTGTAAAATCATTTAAAACTCAATAACAACTCGAATCGATCCAATAAAATCAGTATGGGACATTTCGTCAATCTGGTCGCCTTTTTTCTGAAGTTTGGTTCTTTGCATATGCCTCATGAATGTTCTTATTTTGAAATTTCTAGACGATAACGCTAGACGTCATTTACCAATACTTCCGCACTCACCAGATTTGAATTGCATAGAACCAGTGGCGTAACGTACACCCCCCAGACCCCCCGTTGGGTGGGGGCCCGCGGGGTCTAGTGGCCCGCGGGGTGAAGATTATACAATTTTCAATTAAATCATAGAAATATTTATTATAATAAAACACAAAATACTCATAGTACCTACCTAATTAATTCTCTGATTAACTTTCTTTCATTCATTTCTGAAAATTTCAATTACCTATCTAAACTATTCCTGAAAATCACCTTTATGCGTCAAATATATAAGATTTATAAACGAAATCCCAGTATTTGTTGATATGGAAGTAAAAAAAAAATCATAAATCACATATTTCAATCACTATCAACATTAAATTTCTTTTTGAAGAGTTGATTAAAACCAACGTTATTGTTTATTAACATATTATGTATTTCAGTCATATCCTGTTTTCTTCTTTTGAAATAATTTATTTATAGGTTTAAAATTATTAGCGAAGTTGCTGAGGTAGGCTTATCAGAGATCAAAAACTTATGATTACACGGATTCAGTCTAGCTAAGTGTAAAAATTAATTTCAAATAATAGTTAGAATGATAAAGTAAAAGAGCTTATAAAATGTTAATCATAACGAAATCGTTAAAGTATATCGGTTAAAACTGATGCAGTTGGTTTATTGGACATTTTAATAGTTTCTGCAAAATAGACTACTATGTTTCATCCACAAATGAATTGTTGAACCGTCATATAAAATAAATGGTTGAGGATTGAGGTAAACCTAATATAGAATTGACGTTGATAATGAATTAAAAGATGGTACAAGAGAATGGGTAATTAGGTGTATTGTGGTAGGAGCTGAATAAGGAGTGGGGCCCGGGGACAATCATTGGGGGGGGGGGTGGCTGGCTGAGAAACGTTAAGCCACTGCATAGAACGTGCATGGGATATGATCCAAAGAAGATTAGATAATCATCAACCAACCCCAGAATCCTTAAATGATCTGAGAGAGCTTCTGCCCCGTTTATGGAACCAAATTCCTCAAGAAATGATGTTCAACAACCTCGTGTGTAGTATGCAAAGAAGATGTCAAACGGTTATTGATGCCCGTGGAGGCCATACATTGTATTGATGGTCTTAAGAATTTTAAGATGCTTGAATTCTCTGAGACTAAAATTTCGTTATTTTACTCGATTTTTCTCAACCACCCTGTATGCGCTGCAGACCTACAGGCTGAAATTAATTTGCAACTTGAAATCATATTATTATAACGTTCTCGGGGTTAAACAAATCGTCTGCTGAATTGAATGTCTTATTAATTTCCAAAACCACTAACTTATCACACTAATTTATGTACAATAACTAATACTGATTTATTTACACACTTGCTAATAATGCTGATTAATATTCACTACTTGTAATTCGCGATTCACAATTCGATCCGGCTCTATTCAGATAGTAACTGACTTCGTCCCCATCGTGCGCGTCTTTATATACCCATACGGACCTGTCGAGAACGATCGGATAGTTTCTGGAGGCTTCTAGAATAATTCCTGTACGCGGAATCAGAGAGTCCAGAGAAGTATTCAGGAGGATTTCGTCCGCTACATTATTATGAATTTTCATCACAAAAATCTTATATATTTTTTTGCAATTTTAGTCAATATCCCTAACTCATGTGGAGCAGTTCATTTGAATTTGGTTATGATTCGTTGGCCTAAGTGCATGAATATTTCGGACGGGGCCTTTTGACAGCTCTCGCACGTTTCGTCACATCTTCAGTGTGATCTGTAATTTCACCATGAATCGTCTTACAAACAAACAACGCTGCCAAATCATTGAATTTTATTATCAAAATGCGTGCTCTGTTAAGAAATTTTTCCGGAATTCAAATATTGTGTCTGTTTACCGATAATGATTTCTCTTAAATATATTTCACACAGGCGATACTTTCCAATTAATATCTGTTAAGAAATTTCATATAAGGCTTCTCCATTTTATGGACAATTCAGTCGGCCCACTGAAGCGGCTATTCGGGCTATTGTGACTGAATTCAGCACCAAATTTACATTGTTGGACATTGACCCACCAACACACTTACGTACAGTGCGAACTGAAGAAAATATGGATACGGCGCCGTTCGCAGCAATTAGGCCTCTGTTTCTCAACAACGTGGAAAATTTTGCGGAAGGATTTAGGTGTGAAGCCTTTTAAAATACAGCTGGTGCGAGAATTGGAGCTGAATGACCTTCCACAAAGCAGAATTTCCGGTGGATGGGCTCTTGAAAAGTTGGCGGAGATCCACTTTTTTATCGAAAAATTATGTTCAGCGACGAAGCTTTTTGGCTCAATGGATACGTCAATGAGCAGAATTGTTTTTTTTTCTAATTTCCTATAGCTCTTATCGAATCACCCTTCATATGTGCAGCAGCGAGATGGTAATTCCTTCAGTGTATAATTGATCTGCAATAAAAGTCTTCGATCAATTACAATCAAACGAAATTGTTTTTTAATTGAAGAATATGGCTATTCCGTGATTTCTTCAAAAAACATAAGCGAACTATGTTATCAGCATACGTGCAATTTTGGTTTCGAATGTTATTGACAACCTTAAAAAATATAATAAAAATAAGAATCTTTAGCGGGAAATGATAAAAACACCTGAATTGATGACGTGAAATCTGGGGTGATCATTCATTCACCTTGCAAGCAATTCTTCAGATTCCCGCTTGGAGTAAAATTTTTAATTCGAAATTTATCGGGTTACCGATAAAATTATGGATCACAAACGCTAACTCCAAATCTAATACAGGGTGAGTCTTTGACTTGTATATATATTTTAACTGTAGATTCCTTTAATCCAACGGAACACTTTTTTCTCATACCATTTTTCAAAATTCGGTTTCGTTTGAAAGATACAGGGTGTCGAAAATCCATGAAATTACCACGATTTCCTCCACATATTCGAAACCAATATTTGGAATGAACTGAATTTTGGTTCATTGTTTACTCTATTTATGGTGCATATCCCTCGGTCAAAACTCATTCAATATTTCTCCTGGTGTAAAAGTTACAGCGTAGCCGACTCATAAATTCACGCAAAATATCATAAAACCACGTCAAAAAGATTCTCGGTTCATATTTTGGAAATAATCGATCATTTTAGAAAATAAAAGTTTTTTCGATAAAATGCGTCGGTTTCGAGTAATTCCTTATTGTATCGATGAAGTTTGAGAAAAAAAAATCTTGAATTTCAAGAATAATGTGGATGGTTCCCTGCATTAATTATCATCAAGTATTATTTCTTCTCTGATCGCTTAACAAGTGAACAATGTTGTCAGAACGTTAATCAACTTTGTCAAGACTAAAATCTCTATGATGGAATAACGTTTGATGTAGAGATATGTAATAATAAAATCCCACAAATGTGGGATACCAAATTGAATTCTAAGAAGCATGAAAGTATACATTTTATACGCACAGTTTCTATTGAAAATTCATGTGTTACCGGTCCATATAAAAAATAAATGTCGATGAAATTGAAAATTCGAATATTGATGATGAATGTCAATACAAACCATGTATTGAATTGAGATTGATGAAAAATAAAATAAAACTTAGCTCTAAATAATCTGTGGCGATGTTTCTATCTAAACAATATCCTCTTGGAATTTTAACTCAACACTTCACGATTCTTATTACATCCATTCACTTGATTGTCTTCATAGAATCATCACCTGTTTGCATTATTCTCTGTAAATCAATCTATATATATAAAAGAAAGATGTTGGTTACACCATTTATTACTCGAGATCGGATGGACTGTTTGTTATGAAACTTCATATATGGATTCGTCTACGATCTGGTTATTATAAAATACAATGAAACTTTGAAAAAGTCGATGAAAATTTTACTTATACAGGAAATGCTTTTCCTCCTTTTGAGTAAGGCCACTAGATGTCGCTACAGTTACAGTTACGCTCCGCTTATTCGTTTGGACTTCATTTGATATTCTCCGCGTTAGATGGCGATATAAACAAATAGTGTGTACAGTGACTATATTCCCTCTATAGTAACTGTAATAGTGTGTAATTTGAGTTGCCTACAACTCTGCGCTGTTGGGCAAAACCACAATGTCTTATCGTAGGAGTACAGATGTCTAAAATGATTAGATTTCGTAAATGAATGAACAAATGGTAGTCCATGTCGCAGGTTATCGCAATGCCTAGACGCTAGACGCTAGACGCTATTAGCGACAATAAAAAAAAACTAGTGCCCTTGCCATAGTTCATCCGTTAACGATAGGGAATGCACTGCTTCATTGATTTTGCCTATACCATTGTTTGAAGAGAAAATCAACAATCTGGCAACGTCTTCTCGAAAGCTCCGTGAAATATTGCAGAAGATGGGTTAGGTTAGGTCATCGACCTCAAATCCTATGACCTAGGTTAATGGAGTTAGGTTAGTGGGAAAACAATTTTTGATGGTATAGTTTTGGGATATCGAGGAAAATATGAACAAATTATTAGTGTTTACAAAAGAATCTTCAGGAAAATCGGAGAAGGAACTTATTTTGGTGGGAGAAATATGGCTTTCAGTTGCAGAAATAATCGGACCAAACTAAGTGTTTTTGTTAGGAAATATATAGGGATTGCAAATTTACCTAATTTGAATTTACCGGTAATTCGGTAAATTATTTGACAAATTACCGGTTTACCGGTATTTTCCGACATAAAAGAATAAGCCACAAAATAAATAACCAAAGTTTAATTCTTATCAAATTTAACCAACAGAAAAGTAAAACTCTAGGTAAATTAAAGAAAAATAATATACCTAACTCAAAGACTAGTAAGAGGCCCTAAATAGTAATTTGAATAAAAAAATATGTTAACTTTTTCAACGACTCGTCCGATTCCTTTAGGCCCTGAGAAAACAAAGCTTATAAGCTTTGTATATGAACTTTGCATCAATTCCAGAGAATCGTATCAGGAACGTATTTGGTTCATTTTATTTTTTTTCAAATGGCTATATCTTTTCAACATAGCGAATTCGAAAAAATGGAAAATGAAAAAATGGTTTATTTTGGCCTCAAGAATCTACAGTTGAAACATATGTACATGTCAAAGACTCACCCTGTATTTGTATTCAAATTTGTTTCGATTAATTCTACAATGATTTGATGTATTAAGGCCCATTGCAACGACAGAGAATTCTCGCGAGAATTTTCTGTCAAATTCACTGACCGAAAATTCTCGCGAGAATTCTCTGTCGTCTCTGTGTAATTCCACAGAGAATTATACCGAAAGTAGTATGCAACGGCAGATAATTTTCGGTCAGTGAATTTGACAGAAAAGTCTCGCGAGAATTCTCTGTCGTTGCAAGAGACTGTTGAGTTACAGTCTGATACTCAATTTTTTTTGACAGAAACCCTGTATATTATTACACATTTGTATTATTCGTTTAATTCTGCAATGATTCGATGTATGATATGCGCAACCACATCAGCCGATTTTTGAGTTATGATTCTCAAATTTTTGGACAGAAAGATTGTCACAAATTAGTGTTTATATCTCCAAAATCTCTCATTGTAAGATTTTTTTGGAACAGTGGAACGAAAGAAAGTACGTTGATAGTGCTTCTTGTATAAATTATGATGAAATATTATACAGGGTGCCTGAAACAGGGCCTCAAAGTGAGCCTCAATAAAACCATGAAATCTCACTATTTTCAAATGGAAACCATATAATTTTGAATTTCCGATCGATTGCTCGTCAAAAATTAGTTAGAGTGTGCCAAACATTTCATTTCTTTAAAATCAGTAGTTTTGCTTTTATCGAATAAAATTTGTTTTTTGTTCCAAGGTTGCGAAAAAAATTCTCACAATGAGAGATTTTTGAGATGTAAACACCAATTTGTGACAATCTTCCTGTCAAAAAATTGAGAATCAGACTATAACTCAACAATCGCTTGATGTGGTTGCGTACATAATACATAAAATCATTGCAGAATTGAACGAAGAATTCAAATATGTATAAATATACAGGGTGTTGCATTTGAAATAACGTTCACCTTCGTTTCCGGTAGAAGTGGTAGAACCAAAAGTAGATTCCGCTTGAAAATATTTTACGAATTGAGTTCATGTACTCTAAAATAAAAATACAACGTTTTTAATTTGTATCGCAATTCAGTCCTCGAATACGTCGAATGAAACACTTATAAAAATCAGCCTGTATATTATTGAAACTTGCGCCTCCTCTCTAAGGTATCATCTACACTCGTACCAATCTCACAGCTTAATATTCTCATATCCAATGAATTTAAAGCAATTGCTTATAGATCGTTCGGTTTCTTTTCAAATACTGGTCCCCACAGTCTCCATACTCCCCTCAAATTGACTATGCATCATTCTGCATTCACGCCGATGATATACGGTACGAAGTAGAACCTTGATAATTCCCAATCCCAGAAGTAAACGACTCAGAATAACACTTCCTCATTGAAATTCATCGGCTATCAATTCTCATCCAATTTTGTAGCCGAAGATCGACAGTGTTAGTAATGTAGTCCTCCAGCGACAGGCTTGTTCAAGTACAAGTCTCCAGCGTGATGAATAATGCAATGTCAATTCGCTCTTCGGTAATTTGCAGCCCGATGTGCAATGTGCTCTTTCCATATGTCTCTTAGCAAATTATTATCGTAGGCTTGTCATGAAACGAGGATAATTAATGTGTGAGGGAGGCTACGTAGGCGTCACGTCGCGTTGGTAGGAAGTGGTATTAACCCAAAGTATTGCCATAATTCAATACGCGGTTGCAATATGTTCAGGATGTGATATTACGCTGATTTAGGATTGTCGAGGATGCTTGCAATGTTGAATGTTTGCTATTTGGAAGAAACTGTACTTTATGGATTAGGTAATGTGGTAATTGTGGGGAAATATGGTGGAAATCATGTTATATTCTATGGTAACATGATACTTGTGGAAATAGTCATGACCAATGATGTGAAAAAAGTTTATTGTCCAATGAGCGGTAATGTAAGTCATAACACACGCAGATTAATTTTGTACCACGAGCCGTCAGGCGAGTGGTGTAATTCAGGGAAGTATCACCTTTTGAATCGTGGTCTCTTTATTTCACGAGTAACAACCCTAATTCACGAAGTAGACTTGATTTTTTTTAAATTGAAGTTGAAAAAGGTCCCTAGGGTAAATAGTTTTCTTTTTCTCGATTTAAAAAGTTTTTCAATTAACAAAAACAGGTCGAACTTCAGCGTTTTGGAAACTACACTTAATGTTTTTTTTTCGAAGGTTATTCATCGTTTTTTGGCAGAAATCGCAACTATTTGCCCTCGGCAATTTAATCTCCTATAAACTACAAAAATTTTCATGATGATTTGTTCAAAAATATAGCTTGTACCCATGAAAAATGAGAAACATATTCGATAACCCAAATATTGCAGAGATCTGACGATTACCCTGGTTTTTTTAATTGAAAAACTAAAAAAAACTATTTACCCTCGGGACGTTCTTCAACTTCAATTAAAAAAAAATCAAGTCTCTACGTCGTAAATTAGACTAGTTACTCCGTACTCGTGAAATAAAGAGACCACTTCTTGAATGGAGATTTACCACGATTCAAAAGGTGATACTTCCCCTTAAGGGCCGGTTTTATAAAGGGCATTCGAGGGTTCAACCGTTGCGTCAGCAATAAAATACCTCCTTTTATAAAACCGGCCCTAAGTGTGTTATGACCATTACCGCGAATTGAATACTATACTTTGTGAGGGACAATTTTTGGATATTCAGGCCGAAGGAAATTGAAAATGAATGGCGAGAACGTCAATTCGATGTCTGAAATAGAGTTCCCGATTGATCCGACTTTTTTAATTCATTTCGTGAGCTTCATTTTTCCTATTTGTATCAGAGTGAGTTAAGATGCAGACACATTGTTGTCACGTCACGTGAGCTCACGCGAGGAAATGGGAAGAAGATATGGGAGAATATAGTTGCTTTTACATTTGCTGGTGATTCTCATACAAGGGATACGATTTACCAAATGAATCAACGAACATAAGAAGTGAGGGAATTCCATCAATTCATTCAAGAATTATTGAATGACCATCCAGATCAGTTTCAAATGTATGTCAGGATGACATTTCACAAAATATCCGACTTAATATCACGTGCATTCAGAAAATGTAAATTGGCGGAATATAGGTGCATACAAATTGTTGTCACGTCATGTGAGCTCACGCGACGAAATGGGAAGAAGATATGGAAAATATAGGTGTTTTTACAGTTGCTGGTGATTCTCATAGAAGGGATTCGATTTACCAAATGAATCAACGAACAGAGGAAGTGGGGAAATTGCATCAATTAATTCAAGAATTATTGAATGAGCACCCAGATCGGTTTCAAATGTATGTCAGAATGACATTTCACAAAATATCAGACGTGAAATCACGTGCATTCAAAAAATGTAAATTTGCGGAATATAGATCTTGCGTGCTTTTAGTGCTATAACGTGACATCAGATACAATGTTGCAAACATTTTTACTACATTTTGATTCCGTAGTAGTACAATCACCCAGTTTCGTTCTGATGATTTGGCTTCACTATTCATTATTGAAAGGCGTGTTTCTCTTCCTATGCTCTAAGTTCCATGCATTATCGTGGTTGCACATTTTGGGAAGATGACGTGATGTGACATGACGTGATAATAATGTGTCCGCACCTTAAAGGTGCAGACACACTGTTGTCACGTCACGTGAGCTCACGCGAGGAAATGGGAAGAATATATGGAGAATATAGCTGCTTTTACAGTTGCTGGTGATTCTCATACAAGGGATTCGATTTACCAAATGAATCAACGAACAGAGGAAGTGGGGGAATTCCATCAATTCATTCAAGAATTATTGAATGAGCACCCAGATCGGTTTCAGATGTATGTCAGAATGACATTTCACATAATATCCGACTTAATATCAGTAATATCACGTGCATTCAGGAAATGTTGCAATAGTATATTGTTCAATGAGCGGTAATGTAAGTCATAACACCCGCAGATGAATTTTGCTGCCCGAGCCGTCAGGCGAGGGGTGTAATTCATCAAGTGTGTTATGACCATTACCGCGAATTGAACACTACACTTTATCTTCGACTTCTTCAGTAAAATTCGAATTAATCTGCATTTTCAAAATTGACAACGGTTGTCAAAAACGATTTCTGTGCTCGAAAATCGAATCGATATCGAATCCCGTAAAAAACGTCAAAATTTCACGTTTTCCAAATGCAATTTTTGAATATTCAGACCTAAGAAAACGTAGAAATGGATGGCGAGAACGTTACCTTGATGTCTGAAATAGAGTTCCCCATTGACCCGACTTTTTAATTCATTTCGTGAGCTACATTCTTCCTTTTTGTATTAGAGTGAGTTGTAGGCGTTAGTTATTATTACCTCACACTATTGGTTTATGGAGACAATTACAGATCAGAATCAGTTTAATAATGGATATATTATTCTATGCGAGTAGATAAAAAATTTTACTACATTTTGATTCCGTAATAGTATAATCACCCAGTTTAGTTCTGATGATTTGGCTTCACTATTTATTATTGAAAGGTGTGTCTCTCTTCCTATGGTCTAAGTTCCATGCATTATCGTGGTTGCACATTTTGGGAAGATGACGTGATGTGACGTGACGTCATATAGTTATATAGTGAAAAGGGGTTACATTCCACTGCGACCTCAAGATCTATTATGCCCCCTGACAGAGCTGTCATCATCGCGCCTCCTACAGCTCGCCCTCCAGTTCCAGAGATTTGATGAAATCCAGTATCTGGGACGGCTTCAAGGAGGATAACTCCCCACTTCTACAAGTTTCTTGTCCAAAGCTATCTTTCCTTGGCTTGCAATGGCATGGCATTCCGTAACCAGATGAATAGGAGTTTCTTCCTCCTCCCCACAGAATCTACACTCATCAGTGTCCGATAATCCGATCCATCAACAGATGCTTCTTTAGGCGACAATGTCCTGTGAGAAAGCCAGTGAGTAGGTGAAGTTGGTTTTTACTGAGATCCAGATATTTTTTGGATCTAGCAGTTTCAAAGTTCCGGAGGAACTTTTTGGAATGATCCATACCTGGGGCGTAACGTGATAACAATGCGTCTGCACCTTTATAGGCATGAGTTATCATAACTCACGTTGTTGGTTTACTACTACTACGTTTTTGATACTATTACTGCTCAAGATCAGTTGAATAATGGTTATATTATTCTATGGAAGACGGGAGTAGATAATAGTTATTTTTGTATCTAGTGCGCGAAATGCTACTTTGGTGATCGATAATTGATTTTTTTTAACGAGGCGCAGCCGAGTTAGAAAAAATTGTCGAGATCACCAAAGTATTTCGCGCATGAGATGCAAACAATAGTTATTTTTGTATCTAGTGCGCGAAATACTACTTTGGTGATCAGGAACTGATTTTTTTTTAACGAGGCGCAGCCGAGTTATAAAAAATAGTCGAGATCACCAAAATATTTCGCGCATGAGATGCAAACAAAATTTTTTCTACAAACGTTCGTGCACTGGCTGCACCATAAATGTTAACATTGTAAATAATAAATAAAATTAGGTAGTGTTGAATTTTATTAATAAATAAATGATTTCTTGAATTTTTGCTTAATTGAGGAAGATAAAGGTTAAAATATAAAAATCCCATATAGTTTACATGCAGTGTGCGAAGTAAGTATTTCGCACACTACTTCGCGCACGGTGTCATGGTAACGAAGGAAAATGAAAAAAAGGGTCACTTCGCATATTGTTGTCTATGCGCGAACCTTGTCATTTCTTGACGTCTGTAGAAAAAATTTTTTCTACAAACGTCAAAAATATTGTTCTAGAATAAGTAACATGCTTAGCTTAATATGAAAAATAGTATTGAACTGGCTTGAACTGTTTTTCTCACAATTTGAAAGCCTTAATTATTGTTATGTACATTAATAAATAAATGATTTCTTGGATTTTTGATTGATTGAGGAACATGAAGGTTAAAATATAAAAATCCCATTTAGTTTATATGCAGTGTGCGAAGTAAGTATTTCGCACAGTACTTCGCGCACGGTGTCATGGTAACGAAGGAAAATGAAAAAAAGGGTCACTTCGCATAATGTTGTCAATCCGCGAACCTTGTAATTTTTTGACGTTTGTAGAAAAAAGGTATTATTGCATCACGAAACATCTTATGATAAAATATGCAAATGTACGACTAGGTTCGATATTCAGATCACAATTCCGTTGTGAAAAGCACCCCCTTGAGATTCGATGGAAGAGCGGCTTTCCACCAATCATGGGGTGTTATCTATACTTCTATACTAATATTATAAAGAGGAAAGATTTGTATGTTTGTTTGTTTGATACGAATAGGCTCAAAAACTACTGGACCGATTTCAGAAATTCTTTCACACTTAGAAAGTTACATTATCCCTGAGTGACGAAGGCTATACTTTCAACCCAAAAAAATTAAGAATACCTACTATAACTTCAATAATTACAAAAAAATCAGCCATAATCAGCTTTTTTCACGTGCGCTGCAAAAACCGTAAGACTTACGTGCATACAATGTATGACGGAAATGTACCTCTCAAATCCTTCTACAAAAAAAGTCCGGAATAGCATATATCTATCTCTCAAGATTGACTTGCTATTATCTGTTTATGGTTGTCAGATGTTTCCCAAAATTATGCACTATTTGGGAGTGTGTTTTTATGAATTGGGTATTGATCCTCATCCAACCTATAATACGTTATTTATCCCCAGTATTGAATTCAGAACGAAATTGCCCTTCACCAGCAGCGTAGTAATGCCACCACGGGCCTGTGTTCAAGATATTTGCCGGGCCCCTACCCTCCCTATCAGCACTAGTCGTCCCAAGCGCCCGCGGGCCCCTATGGGGTCCCAGGCCTGTGTTCTTCGAACACACCGAACACTGGTCACTACGCCACTGCCCTTCACCTCATACAATAGACGAGTCCCTTCATGCTGGCCAACTGTTTCAAAATACCTGAAAATCACTTCCCTTTTTTTCGCAATGATTCAACTCTTACCTGAAAGCTTTAATCCCAATGAGTGTATCCTGAAAATATTAGATGTCACGAAGATCTTCATCAAAAGCTTTAAATTTTTGTTTTCTTATGTTTTCATTAATGGAAATCTATGACTTTCCAACCTAGAAAACGACTTGTTTATATTTTTACTTGCTCCTAAGCTGTTTTCATTGACTTAGAAATTAGAATATCTATTCTGAATCAATGGCTGTTTCAGGTATTCTTGAGGGATATAATCCTCGTAATTCGAGGTACTGAGCTGTGACTTCATCTTTCTGTAAGATGGAAATCAGAAAAGGTGAAGTAGGTATATATCTGCACGAAAAGATTTTTATGTTTCAATCCTCATGATATATTTGAATTTTAGGCCAGTAGATGATTATATAACAATGTAGGCAAAGTACTCTAGTACTGGAAAAAACTGTTCTCAATTGCTCTTCAAGGAAAAGTAAAACACGGCTGTTCGTTTTGATAAATTTCCTGAGAAAGATGCCTCAACACCGAATATCACTAATGCCTTTGGCATATTGCATAAATTGGACTGGAGAAAAGCATGGATAGACAAACCATGGATGGGAACCTTGCTGCAAAGAATATGTGTTTGTTCCCTTCACATGGATGATTATGTCAAGTTAATTTCAGATTTATATCCAGATTGAAAAATCCATAAATAAATTGCTCCAGAGAGATTAGTTCTAGTATTAATAAAACTGAAACTGTTTGTGAAGTAGCCATTTTTAAGGGAGTTTCTCAATCAACTGCGAACAATATTTTTAGTAAATATATTGTCTGTATTTATTATTTTGAGATGTGGTATACACTGGCCAAGTTCTGATGTTGAATTGATGAATTTACCACTTTACATATTAAGAATATACTATGATTTCAAAGTGATACTTCATTATAATGATTTTCCAGTACAATGATCCTAATTTCTCATGCGGCATCAGAACTTATTCACATCCGGATCATAGTCTATGGCAGTTGTAAATACTTTTGGGTTGTTATTCTGTAGTAAGTTTCCATGCAAATAAAGAACATTAAAAACAATCATTTATTTCCCTAATTTCCTTTGAATTCCTTGTAGAATTTCTATCCAATTAGAAGCGAAAACCCAATTATGCACCTATATTTAATAAACTCCACAATACAGGGTTAATAATACATTAATTCACTGAAAGTCTTCCTATGATCTCTACGAATCCAAAGAAAACACCTATAATAATCAGTTTCACATCTTGCAGCAGGTCTTTATACGAGTGCTCCTTCTTCGGAAATTAATGAAATTTGGATTTGATATTTCTGCAATATCTTGAATCATTTTTACACTGTTAATAGAAACATCTCACTCATCAGAAAAGTTATTATAAAAAACAAACTCAAGCGAAATCCTCATTTGATTCGAAAAATTCAAATTCTCCATTCAAACATTTTGTTGGGGATATTTATTTTCCATTGATGAAACCCTAAGAAAACTAAAATTTATAGCTTTTGATGAAGACCTTCGTGACATCTAATATTTTCAGGATACACTCATTAGGATTAAAGCTTTCAGGTAAGAGTTGAATCATTGCGAAAAAAAGGGAAGTGATTTTCAGGCAATTTTAAACAGTTGGCCAGCATAGTTTGTTTTTTATAATAAATTTTCTGATGAGTGAGATGTTTCTATTAACAGTGTAAAAATGATTCAAGATACTGCAGAAATATCAAATCCAAATTTCATTAATTTCCGAAGAAGGAGCACTCGTATAAAGACCTGCTGCAAGATGTGAAACTGATTATTATAGGTGTTTTCTTTGGATTCGTAGAGATCATAGGAAGACTTTCAGTGAATTAATGTATTATTAACCCTGTATTGTGGAGTTTATTAAATATAGGTGCATAATTGGGTTTTCGCTTCTAATTGGATAGAAATTCTACAAGGAATTCAAAGGAAATTAGGGAAATAAATGATTGTTTTTAATGTTCTTTATTTGCATGGAAACTTACTACAGAATAACAACCCAAAAGTATTTACAACTGCCATAGACTATGATCCGGATGTGAATAAGTTCTGATGCCGCATGAGAAATTAGGATCATTGTACTGGAAAATCATCATAATGAAGTATCACTTTGAAATCATAGTATATTCTTAATATGTAAAGTGGTAAATTCATCAATTCAACATCAGAACTTGGCCAGTGTATACCACATCTCAAAATAATAAATACAGACAATATATTTACTAAAAATATTGTTCGCAGTTG
The DNA here is from genome assembly GCA_951802165.1 of Adalia decempunctata. Classification (NCBI taxonomy): domain Eukaryota; kingdom Metazoa; phylum Arthropoda; class Insecta; order Coleoptera; family Coccinellidae; genus Adalia; species Adalia decempunctata. Next base: position 31,235,841 of record OX637701.1, on the reverse strand, counting down.
ATTGAGAAACTCCCTTAAAAATGGCTACTTCACAAACAGTTTCAGTTTTATTAATACTAGAACTAATCTCTCTGGAGCAATTTATTTATGGATTTTTCAATCTGGATATAAATCTGAAATTAACTTGACATAATCATCCATGTGAAGGGAACAAACACATATATTCTTTGCAGCAAGGTTCCCATCCATGGTTTGTCTATCCATGCTTTTCTCCAGTCCAATTTATGCAATATGCCAAAGGCATTAGTGATATTCGGTGTTGGGGCATCTTTCTCAGGAAATTTATCAAAACGAACAGCCGTGTTTTTACTTTTCCTTGAAGAGCAATTGAGAACAGTTTTTTCCAGTACTAGTACTTTGCTTACATTGTTATATAATCATCTACTGGCCTAAAATTCAAATATATCATGAGGATTGAAACATAAAAATCTTTTCGTGAAGATACCTACTTCACCTTTTCTGATTTCCATCTTACAGTAAGATGAAGTCACAGCTCAGTACCTCGAATTACGAGGATTATATCCCTCAAGAATACCTGAAACAGCCATTGATTCAGAATAGATATTCTAATTTCTAAGTCAATGAAAACAGCTTAGGAGCAAGTAAAAATATAAACAAGTCGTTTTCTAGGTTGGAAAGTCATAGATTTCCATTAATGAAAACATAAGAAAACAAAAATTTATAGCTTTTGATGAAAATCTTCGTGACATCTAATATTTTCAGGATACACTCATTGGGATTAAAGCTTTCAGGTAAGAGTTGAATCATTGCGAAAGAAAGGGAAGTGATTTTCAGGTATTTTTAAACAGTTGGCCAGCATGAAGGGACTCGTCTGGTTGAAGATGAAACCGCCGCGTGAAACAAAGGACCTCGCACTTTTTCTATGGCAAATGGCGTTCCGTAATGTTCTAAAATTTTGGTATAATGTCGTACTCGATCTACTGATCAAAAGTGTCTATGGTCCCAACTCAATCCTATAACTAGTTTTTGAGATACAGGGCGTTGAAGTTGAGAATTACCAACTTCTACTACGCCCGTTTCTCGGAACAGAATAAAATGAACTTCAAATTTTCTCAAGAAACATCTCATGACATCCCCAGGGAGCAACCATATAGAGGAATATGACCGAAAATCGTAACGAATACAGGGTTATCCATAATTCAATGCATGCCCGATTTTGAAAATATAAAATATGTCAGTTTCAGAGCGAGAACATTCACAAAATGAACTATTACACTAGATATGTTGTTGTTACATCGAAAAAGTCTGTAATACCCAGAATTTATACTGGGTGATCCATTATTATAGAAACTATTCTCAAGGAAGGTTAAGTGGACACCCTGTATTTATGGGTTGATTCAAGGTGTTTGTTTAATTTTTTAGAACATATCATCATTGACTTCAAAGAATACAGGGTGATTCAGGCATGAAATGAACTTTGAACCTCATGAAAATACCCAAAAACCACCTTTTTTTTTCATCACACTCTATTTCAAGATTAACTCCGATAGGGTGGGAGTTTTCTTTCACCACTGTACTTGATAAAAAAATATCAATACGGCTGATAGTTTTTATCCACTTCCTATGAACAGATTTTTTTTTATGTTATATGAAAATTATTTATTTATGTTATCCTATTCTTATTCGAGCATAAAAAAATCTGGTCATAGGAAGTGGATGAAAACTCTCAGCCGTATTGATGTTTTTATATCATATTCAGTGGTGAAAGAAAACTCCCACTTAACTTAAGACGTATATTGGGACTAAAATAAAATAAACGGTTTTTACAGGGTCCGGCCTTGTACCTTCATTTCTGCATCTCAGGAAATTATTTTCTAATATACAGGGTGTCCCCGATAAATGTTATTCAACAAATGGATGATTTTTCTATTGGACCACCCATATATTTTCACATATTTCCAATGACCTTCACTACCTCTTTCGCAAAATATTAGAGACATTTTTCCAACGGTACAGATCTTGATCGAAGAAAACTGCAAAAAGGATATAGGGAAAAGCAGTTCAGCAAAAGTCTTCTGACGATTTCCAGAAGCGATAGTAATATTTAATTGATTTTTTCTTTCAGGGGGGGGGGCAGCTGCCCCCTGCCCATAGCTGGCTACGCCCATGGAAAAAATACAGGGTGTTACATTTGAAAAAATCGAGAAATAATAATTTGGAGTTCTTCATATTTGAACCTCAATAACGGATACCCTGTATATGACAGGTTGATCGTTTAGGAACGGCGACAAGGCAAGTCCTGCAATAAAAAAACTTTTACTACCATCGCCTCTGAAAATCGTCAGAAGAGTTTTGCTTAACTGCTCTTCCCTCACCTTTTTGCAGTATTCTTCTAATAAGATCTGTACCATTGGAAAAATTTCTCTAATTTTGCGTCATGAAAGAGGTAATGAAGGTCATTGAAAATTTGTGAAAATAAATGGGGTACGAACCTTCCCAGAAAACCTCAAGTTTCTAGGTTTATCGTGTTTACTTTCGGACAAACAGGCATTATACTCTCTACGAATAAGTCCTTCTACCTAAGACCAACAACAACTTCAATTAACTTCATCCCAAAATAATTCATCAGCGGTGAAAAAAAATTAGAATCAGTAACCTCATTGCAGCATAACTACCAACAGTTTACATTGATCAATTCCTGAATTGTCGTCAGCACACTGGAAAAAATATTTTCAATTCAGAAAGGATCAATTTACAAACTGGGGGTTGTAATTAAAAAAAATTTCACAGTGGATGGTCTGTACATATTCGAACTTTTAATATTTTTACATGAAATAAATATAAATTCACATCTGAAAATGTAAATACTTCTAAAGGCCTCTTGCAACGACAGAGAATTCTCGCGAGAATTTTCTGTCAAATTCACTGACCGAAAATGCTCTGCCGTTGCATACTACTTTCGGTAGAATTCTCGGTGGAATTCCATTGTTCCATCGTATCCAACGGCAGAGAATTTTCGGTAAGTGAATATGACAGAAAATTCTCGCGAGAATTCTGTGTCGTTGCAAGAGGACTTTATACAAGAAAATTAAATTCAATATTCCCAACACATAGATTAACATTAACTTAGAAAAGTACTGCCTTTATGACAATCAAAGCCTTTAATAAGTTACCTAATGATACAAAATGTGAAACAAATTATAAATCATTCAGGAATAAGGTGAAACAGCTACTGATTACATTAGAACCTCATTGTCTGAGTAGCTTAAATTTTGTGACGTCATTTCATTTAAATTTAAGCTGAGTATTCATATGTAACTTGATTCATCTGAAATGAAAAAAATTGTTATGTTATATCAGCAGAGTATCAAATTTAGTTGATTGTAATCATTCCTGAAGCAAAATTCAAAAAATAGTGACAACGGAACGAAATGATATAGCCCTCCTACAAGCAGAATGAGAGCTCGAAAACACCTAATCGATAATGTCGGTTTCAGTTTTACTCGATTTTTCGTTCAGGCATCCGAAGTTTTAAGAAACTTTTCAACTTGTTGCAGTAATGTAAAGAAGAAGACGAAATAATGAACATGGTTCACTGCCGAAATCACGTGGCCCAAGTGATGTCGCGATCCGTTGCTTGGATTTGGACTGACGCAAGTAAATGGCACGTTTTATCAGCAGCGGGCTTTGACAGGTTCACTTCGTTCGCTGTTTGTTTACGACATCAGGGACCCCGCTGTATGGGTTTACACAATTAGTTGTTTTACCTCCGAGGTAGAGAGGAAATTGATAGCTCTGCCGATTTTCATTGTGTCGGTAATCATTTTACGCGAATCGCTCATCCATTGAACTGATGGCCCATTGCGTATCGCCTCCGCTGACTACAAACCAGCAGCATTATTTTTATGTACTCCACTTTGGCATCGTCACATAGAATTTTGATGAGCGAGTCATGTACAGAATTAGGCGTTCAAAAAGATTGTTAGTTATGCTTTTCCAGATTTCGATAGATGAAATTGATATTCAAATTCAAAATTAAAATCATTTTATTTTCATAAGACAATAACGATAAATTGTATCGGAATATCAAAAATTTCTAAAACTAACCTAAGACTAAAATTAAAAATACTTATACAGGGTGAGTTTTTGATTTGTACATATATATTAACTGAAGATTCTTGAGGTCAAAAGAAACCTTTTTTTCATTTTCCATTTTTCCTAATTCGGCTCTGTTAAAAAGATATAGCCATTTGAAAAAAGAAAAATGTGCTAATTACGTTCCTGAAATGATACTGTGGAATTGATTCAAAGTTCATATTTCTCGATAGAAATTGAGTTTATACATTTAGGGAATACTCAAGTACAAACCTTATTGGAATAAAAATGTTGCAAACACGATAATTTCAACAAAAACAGTTAGTTTCATCGGATTATATCTGCAACTAAAAAGCCACATTTATTCCACCAAAATAAGTTCCTTATTCGATTTTTCTGAAGATTAGTCTGTAAACACTATTAACTTGTTCATATTTTCCTCGAAATTCCCAAACAAAATCATGAAGAAGGACTTTTAATTTAGATTTATTATTAAACAACCTTACCTAATCTAATTTTTATCGATTCTGTGAATTTTTGCACAGAAATTTCAAGAAGATGTTGTCAGCTTGCTGATATTTTCATTGAGGTTGAGGATTTTTTACGAAACATAGTATAAATCACGATACATTTGTGTACCGTGGTATAAATATCTATGAATTCTGCCGTTTCCATCATAAATGGACTTTGCCGCCAAATTTTACCACGCATGCGTAGAGCGAAAGTATGTATTGGTTATCTGGACTCTGGAGGCCAACTATAAATCATAACAAACCAGAGTCTCTGAACAAACTGTAAACATTATGTGAAGTTCTGAATACCAGTGGATTATTGTTCTAATATCTAATGTGATTATTATGTCAAGTGAATTAGTATAATTTCAACCGTGTCGAGTTCATAAAATACCAAGAGGATGTTGTTCAGTTAGAAACATTAATTTCAATTCAATAAGTAGTTTGTATCGAGATTCATCATTCATATCCGAATTTTGTATTTCATCGACATTCAACTTCAATATGGACCGGTAACTATGAATTTTCAATAGAAACTGTGCGTATTAAATCCTCCTTGGTGTTCAATTTTATCTCCCACATTTGTGAGATTTTATTATCAAAATATCTCGACAAAGTTGATAAATATTGTGGCAACATTGTAAACTTGTTTAAAGACCAGAGAAGGAATAATATTTGATGATATTTAATTCAGAGACGCATTCAGATTTTTCTCGAAATTAATGATTTTTTCGTCAAATTTCTCCGGGTACAATTGGAAATAACTCGAAAACGACGCGTTTTATTGAAAAAAATTGGGATACTTTTAGTTTCTTAAGGTGGGCGTTCAATGTAGTGTGTTTTTATTTCAAGTTGATTTCGAAAACGGTTTCACTTTGAGAACTGAAATTTTGTGGGTGAACTCAGAAAGGATTAGGGTTCTTGTTGAAATAATTTTAATCGATTTCATTCCGACAGTCAATTTTTTTTCTTTCAAAAATAGAAGAAAATGAGCCAACCCATACTTCTTTTTTATTTCAACAGAAAGACCCATGAAAATAGTTCAACTTCCGATTAAAAGTGAATCTACTAATAATTTCGTTCAGAAGATCAACTTGAAATACGGAATTGGCAGAGAATGGCCAAATTCAAATTTTCGCGGGAAAAAATTCCTGCTTTACCCACAAATTAGCTTATTTCATAGTTCGGCGATTTTCGGATAGAGAGCGCCATTGTACATTTCATTCATGATTAGAGAGATACTCATAGAACTTATTGTGATAATGTAAGTTCTATGGAGATATTTCTTAAAATGGACGGTGGCGCCTCTATCGGCTGATCTTTCCTACTCGCTTTAAACGCCGACCTTAAATGATTGATTCTTTCGAAAATATGAACCGTTTATCTTTTTGAAGTGGTTTTATGGTGTTTCAGCGTGTATTGATGAGTCGACTACCCTGTTACTTTTTATACTAGTAGAGATATTGAATAGGTTTCGATTGAGGAATATGCACCATGAATAGAGTAAAAACTCAACCAAAATTCAGTTCATTCGAAATAACGGTTCCGAAGATATAAACAGTAAAGTGTTTTTTTCATGAATTTTCGACACCCTGTATCTCCCAAACCAAACCGAATTTTGAAAAATGGTATAGGAAAAAAGTGTTTCGTTTGATGAGAGGGATCTACAGTTAAAATATAAGTACAAGTCAAAGACTCACCCTGTATAAACAAAATCCCTAAATTATAATTTTTAAATTCTCATCGAACCGATAAAAGCATTTGGTAATCAAAAACTGTTTTAATTGGAATTCAAACTTGTCAATAGTAGTACACACCTTAATATGGTTTGGAAGAATATTAAAGAGTAGTTAGGTGATCGGAATGCTACCTTAGACTTGCAAATGTTTGTGTGCAAATAATTGAAATTCCTAGTATTCAATTTATGTATATCACAGTCTTGTTTAAATTTGTCATTATTTTTAAAAACATACAAACACAACTCGAATATAAATAACGATGCAATAGTTAAAATTTTAAATTTAATGAAAGTTCTAGTTTGTATGTTCCTATAGTTGTAACACAAGATGTGTTTTGATGTTTTACTCACCTATCATCACAGCAATTGAACTCAATTTCAAACCTTCTGAAGCCAATACCCTGATACAGCCGAAAGGAAATCTGTTCTTGTTGATCAGAATAAAACCAATATTCCTTCAAATCACCTAAATATTTAATTCAAGAGAATTGTCTCATCTACATCAATTGAACGAACAAAATTGTTGTTCTCAACCTTCTCCCTGGCCCAATAGTAAATATACAAAATAGAAGAAAAAAAGCGACGTAGTACCTTTTGGTATGTTCGTAGATCAAATAATCGAAAATTCCCAATTAGTTAAAGAAATTTCTTTCTTGCCAAAGAAAACACTTGCCGTTAATCATAGAAAAGAATTGATTGACTTCTAAATGTCCCTTTAAGCTGGAGTGAGATTTGCGACCACCGACCGAATCAACTTCCATTTGACCCAGGTACTTCCTACGAATTGTGCATTTTTCCTTTTCACATGTCGTGCCTCTCAACACCACGAAACCGTCGGAACTCTCTTTATTCCCGAAAATTACTCTATTTAAAACAAATCTCCCCTGCCTCTTTGTCCCTTCCAAATGTTCGAGAAGGAATTTGCCTGGGATGACGTAGTTTCAACTATTGATTGAAAAATAAACTGTTTATTATCCGTTTCCCCTTGGCTTGCCTAACCTTAGAACTGTGTATCTGAGTTTTTAACGGCTTCGCCCGTCAAATTTTTAATTTATGTGTCCAGGAAATTCCACACGTTTGAATGACTTTCATCCATAGTTCGGTTTTGAAAATTAATTTTTTCTTCAACCGTCCGGGAATATTGATTTTCGGCAATTTTCGGGAAGTACCCACTTCCCGGACGCTTTTTCTTTGAGAAAGTAGCATTTCCCGGCCTAGTCCGGGAAGTACGTACTTTCCGGTCTAGGCCGGAAAAAATCACGTCGTTGTTGTCATTGTTATGATCATCACAATAGCAACAAAATAACCGATGACTGTTCTGTTTACTTCAAATAAGAATCAAAATATATAATGAAGAGATGTGTCGTCTCATTGATTTGTAATTCTTCACGGTTGCCGAAAAAATATTGTACGCAACACGCCCGAAAATAGTTTTTTTGGACTCACAGACTTCCATTTTGTGTATTCGTCCAAAAAATCTCCTTTTCCGGACTTGTTACGTAAATTAATTCCATTCCATTATCCTTTGTACTACATAGTAATATGTTAGGAATTCTTTCGTTTTCGAGATTTTCTGATTTTTTTATGTACTGGCTTCAGCAGTTGTTGAAACATTCAGCCCGAATTTGGAATACGAGTACCTAACGCTATATGGCTCAGATCATTAGGCATGCCAAATATTTTGATATAACATGAGAAGATATTTTTTCAAATGTCCAATTCCCTCGTCCATTACCTTCAAATTTTAGCCGTGCGCCGCAGGTGTATTTTAAACAAGTGTTTTTCAAATCATTCAGATCTATGCCCCAACCTCAACCCACGATGACGAAGAAGTTGAGGCATTTTACGAAACAATTACAACAGCTATGAACAATGAAAGAAGTACGTATACCTTGATTATAGGCGACTTCAATGCGAAATTAGGCAAAAAATTGGAGGATTCAGAAGGTAAAATAGGTAGTTTTGGATATGGAGACCGAAACGAGAGAGGGGAAATGCTAATGAATTTTTTGGAGACTAACAATCTTTATGCAATGAATACCTTCTTCAAAAAAAAACCACAGAGAAATTGGACATGGATCTCACCAAACGGAAGAACTAAAAACGAAATAGATTACGTGTTAGCAAAGGAAAATTTCATTGTTCAAGACGTCACCCCCATAAACAACGTATATACTGGAAGCGATCATAGACTCGTTAGAGCAAAATTGAGAATACCAACAAAGCTAGAAAGAAACAAATTTAAGGTTATTTCAAAAAGAAGAGATACAGAACTGCTCATGGGCGTACCCAGGAAGCTCTAGGGGGGGGGGGGCAGCTGCCCTTGAAAACTCATGAAATAATAGCATTTTATACGAAAATCAGTTCATTTTTTCTATTCTGCCCCCCCCCTAGCTCAATTTGCCCCCCCCCCCCCCTAGCTCAAAGGCTGGGTACGCCCTTGGAACTGCTTAAAATCAATAGCACGCAATACGCTAGTCACCTCAAGGAACCTTGTGACCAGAAGTTAGAAGAGCTATCACTAGATGAGATGAATGAGGTAGTTACAGATCAATTATTGGGGGCAAGCTCTAGAATAGCCGCGCATCAACAGAAGAACAAGCTCAAGATCAGTAACAAGTCCCAAGAAATGTTGAGAAAAAGGCGTCAACTTCTAAATGAAAACAAGAGGAATACAGTTGAATTCACTGAACTAAATAAGACCATGAGAAAACAAATAAAAGCCGAATTGAAAAAATTACAGGAAGGGCGTTTTCAAACTATAATAGAAAATAATAGAAATCTGAAGAACATGAAGTCAAGATTGGGAAGAAATAAGATGATATTGCTGAAAAACCAAGCCACGGAAATCAGAAATAAAGATGAGCTAGTGAAAATAACTGAAGAATACTATGAAAAACTTTATAGTTGCAGAAATCCCCCCTCCATTGCAACGACAGAAAATTTGAAAAGAGTGATAATTAATGTCAATTCTGAGGAAATGCCAGATATAACGGTGGATGAAATAGACAGAGCAATACAAGAGATGAAAAGAAACAAAGCAGCTGGAGAGGACGGAGTTTTGATGGAACTCTTGAAGGAAGGAGGGAAAAAAGTTGGGGAGTATCTAAAAATCTTATATAATAAATGCCTTTTCGAGGGGAAGATACCCAGTGGAACAATGTGTGTGGAACAATGCTAACACGATACTAATACACAAAAAAGGTGACCCTGCCGTCCTAGACAAGTATAGGCCCATATCCATTCTTTCACAATTATACAAAACCTTCATGAAGATCATCAATAACAGATTGACGAATAAATTTGACACATACCAACCGGTTGAACAAGCTGGATTCAGAAAAGGATACGGAACCTGCGACCATCTGCATACACTAAAAATACTGATAGAAAAGGCCAACGAGTATAACCTACCTCTGTATCTTGCTTTCGTGGATTATGAGAAGGCTTTTGACAGCGTAGAACTATGGGCGGTCGAAGAAGCCTTGGTGAATGGCAGAATAGATTCAAGATACAGAAATCTGTTGAACAACGTTTATTCGGAAGCAACGATGACAGTCCAACTTGACGGCAATTTGATGACGAAGTGCATACCAATCAAAAGGGGAGTAAGAGGGGGATACTATCTCGCCGAAATTATTCACGATGGCCCTGGAAGAGTTGTTCAAATCTCTGAACTGGAGTAACAAGGGCATAAAGATCAATGGCAGATACCTCAATCATCTAAGATACTCTGATGACATACTCCTGATTGCCTATGACTGGGAAGAACTACTATAATGATTGTAGAACTTCATGAGAAAGCGCTCCGGAGATGATTGAAAATGAACATCAGAAAAACAAAAATTATGACCAATTCGAATGAACAACACTCAATAATAGTAGACGGAGCAGTAATAGAGCAGGTAAATGAGTATATATACCTAGGCCAGGCGATACGAGCGACGAGCGAGTAGAGAAAACCAGACTGTGGAAATCGCAAGGAGAACTCGTTTGGGGTGGGCAGCTTTCGGCAGGCTCGCCTATGTCCTGAAAAACCACGAAATTCCCATGCACTTGAGAACAAAAGTATTCGACCAATGCATTCTACCGGTACTAACATACAGAGCTCAGACGTGGACTTTCACCAAAGCAAACATCGATAAAATCCGCAAGACACAGAGGGCTATGGAAAGAAGCATGTTAGGAGTATCACTCAGGGATAAAAAACGCAACCAATGGATAAGAGAAAAAACGAATGTTGCAGACGCAATAGAACGAGCAGCGTCACTTAAGTGGAGATGGGCAGGCCATAATGAACGGTTACAGGACAAACGCTGGAATGCAGAGATTGGGAAGTGGCGCCCTTATGATGGGAAAAGATCAAGAGGAAGACCGCAGATGAGGTGGAAAGATGACATAGTCAGACACGCAGGCTTGATGTGGCAGAGGAGTGCCCAAGACAGGAAGTGCTGGAGGCAGTTGGGGGAGGCCTATATACAAACTTGGAAGGATAGAGAATAGGCTAATTGGAATTGGAATTGGTTTTTCCAAATCATTCTACTTTTATTCTCTAGTAGTCTTTTCATATCTGCTACACTTATTTAAAAGAAATAATTGAAAATGTCCAAATCTCTCTCAAATAGTTGAAACAGTCATTTCTTTCCTTGGTCCATAAAACAGGCCCCAAACTCAACAGGAGAACTGTTTCAACTATTTTAATCTATGTATTCGACAACTACTGACAACTGCAATTGTTTTATATAACTAGATTACTATGAACATTATCATATAGATCCAACAATAGGTTTGCAGAATCCGTGATTTTCAGTTATTACAATAACTCTTCATACCAGTTAGCGAAATACCACGCATTCAAAGCACAGCCACATTATACTGAATGAAATGAAAATTTTGTGCATAAATTTTAGTAGACATTTCGTTCCGCACCAGAAATAGAAAGCTGGGTAGAATAAAAGGCATAAGTGGTCGTAGTGTCGAAAGATAAATTTTAAACACGTGCTACAAAATGCCTAATCTTAACCATCGGATACGGTATACCGCCTTCGGAAATGACGTCATAAAATTGACGTAAAAAGTTTTATTAGGGACGATTCTGTTACACTGAATGGATAAAATAAAATTTATTGTTCCCAAGGATAGTGGCCGAAGATTTTCATCGCTAAGATGAACGGAAATAATGACATTGAAGATGAGGAAAGACTGAAAGAGCATGTCAAATGGGATATGTGAAATATTCACTATCTAGATCACAATTTCACATTTACCATTGAAATCAATAAAACATTCCAATTCTGTCTTTCACCACTTGAATGATAATTAACGAGTAAACTGTTAATCCCTAATTTTCTAAGATGATTTTGTAATGTATTTTCAATAAAAGCGGTTTGACTGATTTCTGACAGTTCTATGTTTTTCAAATCTGAACCATTGTTATTTTATACTTTCGAATGTCGACTACTATTGTAATAGAAGAGTCCCTCATGCCTCATGTTGACCAACCCAAAAATCACTTTTTTTCGCAATGATTCAACTCTTACCTGTAAGCTTCAATCCTTAATCCTTTGAATATATCCTAAAAATATTAGATGTCAAGAAAGTCTCCTTTAGGTGTCATAATTTTTCTTTTTTTATGTTTTCATCAATAATTCTTTGCTATGAATCTATGAATAAGATATCCCCACCAGAAAGTTTTCATTTCGGGATCTAAATTATCTAATAAAACATCTCATTTTTGACAATTTACACAATATTCAAGGCAAAGCCAACGCAAAATCTTCAGCGAAATTCTCATAAGGATCGTAAAATTCAAATTTTCCATAGAAACTTTCTGGTGGGGATAACTTATTCATAGATTCATAGCAAAGAAGCATTGATGAAAACATAAGAAAAAAAATCATGACTCCTAAAGGAGACTTTCGTGACATCTAATATTTTTAGGATATATTCATTAGGATTAAAGCTTTCAGGTAAGAGTTGAATCATTGCGACAAAAAGGGAAGTGATTTTTAGGTATTTTCAAACAGTTGGCCCGCATGAAAGGACTCTTCTATTCATAATTATGCTTTCTGTGACTGTCACAAAATATTTCATTACAATATTTGAACCTCTACAATTTCAGTTTGATACCAAGAGTCCCATAATGCATAGGAGCATGGTCCCCATGCTTCCCTCCCCTCAAATCCGCTAGTGTCTATTCGAAGAACCTTTTTTAAGTCTCAAAAGATATTTCGGGAAAAATATCTCATACCGACAGAAAAATTGGTGGAAATGGAAAATAATGAATTTAGTTTCGAAGATATATCATTCGCCTTCTAACATGCACATTTCGTCCTTCCTTTTTTCTAATCTCTATTTGTTTTATTGCAGGCGAGAGACCCTTCCCATGTAGTTGGGATGGATGTGGCAAGCGTTTCGCTCGATCAGACGAATTAGCGAGGCATACAAGAACGCACACAGGGGAGAAAAATTTTGCATGTCCAGTATGCAGTAAGAAGTTCATGAGAAGCGATCATTTGAGGTCAGTATAATGAATTTTTTCGATGATTCTCTTTATATTTTCCATTTATGAAGATCATCGCAATAGGAATATGAATGAAAATAATGATACTGATAACTCAGAAGCTTCAAGCTTCTAACCTTGAAGATTGTGCGAATCAGTTGTGTCCTGTGTAGGTTTTGACGCTGTGTCCTTACGCCACCTTAGGCACAGCACTGTTAATTCATGACCCAACAGTGAAAGATGGTCTCTACCGTCTGACAAGAAAATCCCCGGAACCTGCAGGGTCCTAGAACAACGATCTAAACATACTTACCTAGGGTAACAACATACGAACATTGCAGCTAACGAGTTTCGTGTACAAAAGTTATGCGCAGTAAAATGTCACAGCACACTTGACCTCGAAATTATTTGGACTAATTTCCATGATATCCTATTCCAAGCCAATTTGCATGTATTCTAATTACTATCCAGGCCCGGATATAGGGTGGGGGGGCAAGCGGGGCGCCAGCTTAAGGGGGCGCCAAAAACAACCAGGGGTTAATTTTTTTTTTCTCGGAAAAAAGTATTATTAATTATGACCCGTATTATTAATCTTGACCACTAAAAAAGGACAAACATCCTATATGTCCAAAACTATACAAAATGAAATTATCGATTTAATGGCCACCAAAGTTCAGAATAACATTATTAATGAGATCAAGGAGGCCAACTATTCCACTATTATGTTCGACTGCACCCCAGATGTATCTCACACATCTGGAGAATAATATCATAGCGAATTCTAGATAAACTGCAAGCTGGTGATTTGGATGTCAAAAATGTTTTGGGCAATCCTACGACAACGGATCTAATATGGCTGGCATATATAAAGGAGTCCAATCCAGAATTATACACACCAACGAGCTGGCAGTATTATAGTTTCATGCCTAGCACACTCTCTGAGTCTTGTGGGTGTCAATTTGGCTTCATCGTTTTCAGAACCAGTAAATTTATTTGGTGTTGTACAAAAACTATATCCTTTTTTTGTTAGTTCAACCACACGATGGACAATTATGAAAAAGTACACAAAAACAAATTTGAAAGAAAGTAGCAAAACAAGATGGGCTATACATCAAGCTGTTAATGCCTTGCTCAATAATTAACCGGGAGTTGTGAAGGCTGTGGAAGACATCAAAGAATCATCACTAATCGCAGAATCCAAGTATGAAGCTGGTCATTTGCTTCATATGGTGTGATGGATTTTAGATTCATACTGAACCTAACAATTTGGGATAATATTCTGCCAGACATCAATAGAGTCAACTTGGAAATTCAGAACGGGGATATAATTATTTCACGTTCATCATCGTTGATGCAAGGTCTTGTGAAGATCATGCAAGGTATTGTGAAGATCTTGCAAGGAATGAGGGAAAACCCTATTGAAAACTGTATCTCGGAAGCTACACTTCTTTCAGAAGAATTGGATGTGGATCCAATTCTTAGAAATAAACGTGCTTCCAAGAAGAAAAAGCAGGTCGACAAAATGTGCGAGGATGAGTCAAGAACGCTAGATCTAGTTGGTTTATTCTCGAAGGAAATTAAGGTTGTTTTCGACAGATTATTGTCAGAAATCAGAAAAAACTTAGAAAGCGCAGAAAGTCTGCATACGAATTTCGCATCAACGGCCATGCCCTCTTAAACATGCAAAAAGAGGATCTGCAGAAAAATGGCACCCTTCTATGGCAAAAATAATGAAGAGAATTGAATGCAGTTGATTTTTGTTAGGAACTAGCGGTTTTCAAAAGGCTGGTTCCTGAAATTAATGAAAGATCGATTTCATTAGACCTGCTACAAATTCTTCACAGGCAAGATCTGCAAGAAGCTTTTCCTTATGTCAGTATATCTTTAAGAATATACTGCACATTACCTACCACGTAGTTTCAGCAAATTGAAAATAATAAAAAATTATTTGCGTTCCTCAATGAGTCAGGAACGTCTCTTTTGTCTCTCAATCTTAGCTATAGAAAACAAAAGAGCTTCCGAAACAGATTTTGAGGAGCTGATAGATGCGTTTGCGAAAAGAAAATCACGCCGCGTGAAGCTCTGAAGAAAAAAAATCTAATTTCTTTCCTTGTGATATTTTCCTTATTATTAGTATTTGATTTTATATATTACACACGATTTTATATATTACACAAATGGGGGGGCGCCATCATGAATTTTTGCCCCGGTCAGAAAAAATCGTAGATCCGGGCCTGTTACTATCAATGTATTATACAGGGTGTTCTCTACAATGGGTGGCAGGGCTTTGTGGTATTGAAGGAAATGAAATGACCGATGAGCTTGCATCAAGGTTACCACCTGCTGGACCTGGGCCTTTCTGTGGGCTTGGAAAAAACCAATATAAGGCAGCGGTCCAACAATGGGAGTTGGACAACAGAATAACCCTCTGGAAAAACACTCCTGGACTCAGTCCAAGAAATTCGTGATGATCTCACCGACCTATATCAGTAAGCTCCTAAAGCTGTCACGAGCTGAGCTTCGGGTGATGGTAGGTCAGCTGACAGGGAACTGTCGGAACAAATTTATAGGAAAGTCAGCAGATGAGATTTGTATACTCTGTGTATCAGAGGCAGGAACGATGATGATGATAAGATCCTGAGGAACCTGCTGGCCTTCACCTTTTGTAGGTATCCAGGACCGGTTTCGCCATATGAATGGTTGTTAGACCAGCCAGCTCTGGGCACTTGCATACCGTGTGTTCAGCCCTGAAATTGATGCAAAGTTCATATTTCTCGATTGAAAATGAGTTAATGCATAGTAAATTGGAGGGAAAACGTTACAAGCACGATATTTCTTGACAAGGACCGTTAGTTTTGTCCGAGTATATCTGCAATTGAAAAGCCATATTTCTTCTATTAGAATAAGTTCCTTCTTCGATTTTCCTAAAGATTAAATTGTAAACACAAATAACTTCGTCGTATTTTTCTCGGTTTCCCAAAAATATCTTGAAAAAAAAAGATTTCTCTTTCAATTTGTGATAAATCATGTTATATCAACCTATTTTGTTTTCGAAACAATAATCTTCTATGAATATTTCACAGAGCTTTTGAGAAGATGTTGCAAGCTTATTGATTTTTCGGATAAAATAGTATGAATTTTTATGTGATTATGTTAAGACTTTCAGTGAATTAATTCAATATTATAATAATTATAATAACTTATTAATTTGTTAAGTCATCACAAGAATGAAACACAAAACAAGTCAAAAAAATACACCGATGGAAATTAAAACAAAATATAAACCCTACAAACTGCTTCTAATCAATAAAAACTGGGTCACAGAATACGGTTCTGAATCCATTAATTATTGATTGAATATATGATTTTTGAAATCTTTTATTTTGCGAATATTATTCGGAAGGCTGTTGTATAGTTTCGCCGCCATATATGAGCATTCCCTTACAGTAGAGGATAGTCTATGCATTTGATACACTAACATATTGTGATTTTTGTGGAAAAATTGCATTAACTCGTATATGTACCAGACAGTGTAAGTAATCCATTTTTTTGAAGATATTAACCGTGTTGTGTCAAGTTTATAAAATTTATGTGTATAAATTGGCATATTTGTTTGTGCAGGAGTTTTTTACTGGTTGGTAGTTGGTAGCAAATTATCACAGAGGATATTGTTCAGATAGAAACATCGTCACACGGGGTTTGTACCGACATTCATCATCCATATATCTGAATTTTGATTTCATTGATATTCGTTTTTGATATTCCAAGGTAACAATCAATTTTCCCTTGAAACTGTGCGTTTAAAACGAATAATTTGAAGCTCCTTAGAATTCAATTTTATCTCCCACATTTGTGGGACTTTATTATTACATATCTCTACATCAAACTTTTCACCATCATTAAGATTTTAGTCTCGACAAAGGTGATAAACCTTTCGACAACATTGTCAACTTGTAGTGATATCAGAGAGTTAATAATTTTTTTGAGATTCGATGATATTTAAAGGCCAGGGAAGCATCCAGATTTTTTCGTATAAAATCAGGAATCAAATGAAAACGACGCTTTTTATTGAAAAACCAAGAATACGGGTGTTTTCTAGGATGATTGATTTTCTCGAAAATATGAACCGTTTCTCTTTTCTCAGTAGGTATGTAGTTTTATACACTCAACCAAAATCAGTTCGTTTGAAATGACGATTCCGAAGCTGCGGAAAGAAAAGTGTTTCTACATGGAATTTCGACACACTGCATTTTTCAAATGAAACCTAAGTTTGAAGAATGGTATGGAAAAAAGTGTGTCGTTTGATGAGAAGAATCTGCAGTTGAAATATATGTACAAGTCAAAGACTCACCCTGTATACATTACATTCATACATACATTATTTATGCATACATAAACAGTCGGGTTTTAACATTACCTCCTTGTGAAAAGTTCGTAATTTGAGTAGACCGTCTCGAAAACGTATTCGGAACCTCAAGGACGGAATGAAAAGAAAGGATGAAAACATCAAGATTTTATCACATTTCGTCCCTAACGGCAGTCATTATTTTAGCGGATTTAATAAGAGTAGAATGGGGACCCCAATAAATTCGGTAAGTACTGGCCATCTTTCGCCTCGCTTCCTGTTGTTTTTCGCCGGGTGTTTGTTACAAGTTGAATTTTAAAGAACGCATTTGAATAACTGAATTTCGTGATGACATTTTTCCTTTCATTCCGTCAGTCCTGAAGGATGCCTCCATCATGATGAAAAATCTGCGTTTCCTTTCTGATATTTCCTATTGACTCTTGGAAGATATTCCGTGAATGTCCACCCTTCTAGAAATGACTTAGAGGGGTGAACATTTGGGTAATATTTTTGTCCACTAGAATAATTTATGAAGAAAATTCTTTCTAGCGAGTAGGAATGAGATTTCCGTGTTTACTCATTCCGTGGAAGTTATTCCTATTAGTATACTAGCTGGCCCGGCGAACTTTGTTCCGCGCTAATGATACTTATGGTGGATTTCACAAATCCACTCTGATTTTTGAACTGTCAAATGTTTCCATGGATATGAGCTATCACACAGAACAGATAAACAAAAATTATATGTCATAATATGTCAATCACTAATAATGGCAATTTTGGATTCAGTTATTTCCGCAAATATATTTATTACCCAAACAGAAATTCAAAAACGTTTCAAAAATTATGAGGAAAGATGAGAACGGACAATTCACGATTGAAACTGATCGCCAAATCCGATTTACTTGAAATTTCGATAAAAATTCACTGTGATATTCAACCGCTTTTTAATCTGTTAATAGCCTTTCATGGTACTATAAGCCCTATGTAAATTACACGGTTATTGATGTCATATGTTCTTTTTTCGACCATTTCAAACCACGACGACCGAAATGCTCGAAAAAAGAACAGATGACATCAATCGATGGCCGCGAAAGCCTCAACAAATTCATCTACATTTAATTGTGACAATGTCAAATATAGTACCTTCACGATTACGTTATTTGGAATAAATAAAACTATAAAAATAACAAATAATCATCAGTCATAATGTGTGAATAGCGCCATCTGAAGTGGTAAGAACGAAACTTTTCTCATGTCTCAACGAAATCTAATCATTTTAGACATCTGTACTCCTACGCTAAGACATTTCGGTTTTGCCCAACAGCGCAGAGTTGTAGGCAACTCAAATTACACACTATTACAGTGATTATAGAGGGAATATAGTCACTGTACACACTATTTGTTTGTATCGCCATCTAACGCGGAGAATATCAAATGAAGTACCAACGAATAAGCGGTAGCGTAACATTAACTGTAGCGACATCTAGTGGCCTTACTCAAAAGGAGGACAAGCATTTCCTGTATAAGTAAAATTTTCATGGATTTTTTCAGAGTTTTATTGTATTTTATAATAACCAGACCGTAGACGAATCCATATATGAAGTTTCATAACAAACAGTCCATCCGATCTCGAGTTATAAATGGTGTAACCAACATCTTTCTTTTATATATATAGATTCTCAAGAAATAAGAAAATCACTCCCAAATGTACACAAACTCTTATCTTTTAATAGAGTGCCTGTTGAAATGTCCACTTGTTGCGCTCTTATTTTAATTAGAGGTGTTTTAACACCCTTTATTTATGAAATATGGAATTGAAAATTCTTCGATCTAAAATATTCGATACATCTTTCGAAATTATTCCAAAAAATAATTCATAGAAGGATAATGAAAGACAGGGTGTACCAAGTTCGAATGCCCATTAGACGTTTCTGGAGAACTGGTCATATTTGAAATCTGAAAATTGGAATTATGATATTGTTCGAAATTTTCTACAGACCTAAAACATTTTTGGAGCCTGAGCAATCCCGGTTATACAAAGAGTGAAGATAAATTTGTTCCAAACATTTCTTTTTAATTTTTTCGTTTCTGTTATGATTGAGTATTCAATGCTGAATACATTTCTGTTGAAACCATTGCATTCATTAAAATAAATTTCAGAATATCGAAAAAAAAAAACCTGAAAAATGTCAAATATTTGTAGTCAGTATTATGTTTATTCTTCTTATTCTGAACATCCCGAGTGTACCTAAACCCTTCTCTCAACGTCAATTTAGAAGAATGTGGAAAGGATATGCATCTTTTGAATTTCATAAATATCATTACAGGTTGTGTCAAATTTTATGTCGAAAACTGATAAAAAAATTGTCCATAACTCCTGTTTTTCAAATGTAAAACCTATTTTGTTATGATTACATTGAATTCTACGAAGAAAAAAAATGATAGCACTCTCAGATGCTCTTGTTCCTAAATTCAGTAATTCACGAGTCATTTGAGTTTTTCTGGATCCATGTTGTACGTGGAGTCAAATTCATCGAATCTAAACAGATTCGATGAATATTTTTATGAAACCATAGTAACAACTAGTAAATAGACCTGTCACTTGTGAATTATTAATGGGATCATTTATCTTCTATTGTCACAGCATATAGACCAGTCCGACAAAACAGCTGATCACTTTTTCAAGATGGCTGCTGGGAGCAAATAAATAATAAACATTTCGAATCAGTATTTCTGCTGGAGTGTAACTCAATTATTAATATTATTTTCTCTGAGTTTGAGTGTTGTGATACCAATTTTTGAGTGAATAAACATTCTGTGATATCAAAGGACTATCCAAAATGAGTAATTATTTTGTAAAATTGCAACTGAAGAGATGTAGCTGTAGCAGTATTTCTGCGGGAGTGTAACTCAATTATTACTTTTATTTTTTTGAGTTTGAGTGTTGTGATACCAATTTTTGAGTGAATAAACATTGTGTGATATCAAAGGACTATCAAAAATGAGTAATTATTTTGTGAAATTGCTACTGAAGAGATGTAGCTGTAGCACAAAGATATCGCCAAAATTTCTACGTATAAACAACGTGAACGTGAATATTTTAAGCAATTTGTAGGAAAATGCTATTCAAAATTGAAGAATAAAAACTGATTTATTGTTTATAATATGATATATACCTACATAAAAAAATGGGTGTGTACGTATACATTGAAGACATGACAAAGGGACAATTTGAGGACATTAAAACACAAAACTCACAAATATCAGGTGTCTCTAAGTGTTATGAAATGTTTTTAATATTCAATAGTATTTTTAATTTCTTAGTTTAATGAGGTCTTCAAATAGCTGATAACTGTCTCCTCACCAGACCGTCCATTTAGTCGTATTTTATAGGTGAAATTGAAGTAGCAGAAATTTTATAGAATTTCACAATGCCAAGAGGTCTTCTACTTCCCCAATTAACTACACAACAAAATAGTAGCATGCTTTTATAAGACAAAAATGAAGCAATTGCGTGAAAAAACACAGAGTAAACAATCGGTTTGTTGTTTGTTTGCTTCCAGCAGTCACTTAAACAGCTGATCGTGACAGATCGTTGTACTGGTCTATTCTCATGCGCATCAGATTCGATGAATATTTTTATGAAACCATGGTAACCATTTAAGTAAAATCTAATATTCTCTTTTAAACTCTCTTTTATACGCTCGGACACGTCGATTTGTAATTTTGAATGCGCATATTTTTCAAGAAAATAATATTATATAGGATGTTCCATGTGACCGTGGCCAATACCAACTTTCTTATTTCAAATGCAACCCCCTGTGTATTATTTATTTTTTGGATTCTTCAGAGAATTCTAGACATAATTCATGCACAATGTCCTATACCTATCTTTAACTTCGGAAGTATTAAGTGTTTTCAGATTTATTGCAAAAATCAACGTTTCAAATAAAAATTATTTTATTTCACAAATTCGGTACATTACACTTGAACCCTAATAAGTAATACTCATTATTTCCTAATCATTAAAAAAAACGAAAATAAACATTAATTTCAATGTAGGAAATGTTCAAAATGCTCACCGCGAACGTCTTGGCAACATGCTAATCTGGTGTAGGATCGTCTTCTAACGTTACTCAACATTTCAGGCGTGACTGATCTAATCGCAAGCGTGATTCGGTCGTCTTTAGGTCGTCTAAGTTTAAGGGTTTCGTTTCGTATACAATACTTTTGACATATCCCCACGAAAAGAAGTCTAATGGTGTCAGATCAGGAGATCGTGCTGGCCATTCTATCGATCCGCGCCTCCCTATCCACCGATTTGGAAAAATTTGGTTCAAGTACTGCTGGACATTGATTTGGTAATGGGGCGGTGCTCCATCTTGCTGAAACCATATTATATTGGCAGGAACTTGTGGATTTGCTGGATCAGGATATAAGTTTATCAAAGTTGGTACGGCATTATTTTGGAGTGGTTTTAAATATTTTTCTCCATTCAAGTTGCCGTCAATGAAAAAGGGACCTACGATATGATTTCCAACAATTCCTGCCCAAACATTAACATTTTCAGGATATTGCGTATGTTCTTCTCTCATCCAGTGAGGATTCTCATCAGACCAATTTTGACGATTAACATGACCGTGTAGTGTAAATGTACTCTCATCAGAAAACAAAACATTTTCTGATTGGATCACATTGTTATCTAACATTGCCATCATTTGCTCACAAAAATGCGT
Organism: Adalia decempunctata; assembly: GCA_951802165.1. NCBI lineage: Eukaryota > Metazoa > Arthropoda > Insecta > Coleoptera > Coccinellidae > Adalia > Adalia decempunctata. Next base: position 31,213,952 of record OX637701.1, on the reverse strand, counting down.
TCTCCTATCGAAATCGTCTTCTATGAGCTCCTGAGTTGCCATCATTCTATAGTGATGCATCTTACTTTCCTTTAATATTCGAAATATTGACGTGTGGCTGACGGTGAACAGTGGGCTACTTTTCGAACAGAATTATGTGGACTTTCTTGAAACTCAAGCATAATATCCAATTTCGTATCATCACTTACTGCCTTGGCAGCAATTTTTTTTATTTGTCTTACATGACCAAGCTCTCGAAACTGCTTCTCTATTTTGCTAATTGTTCCTTGGGATAAAGGCGGCAAATTTGGAAATTTTTCGTGAAATAAGCGAGAAACCTCCATTTGTGTCCGAGTGTAATCTCTATAACCAATCATTTGAAGAATGGTTATTTTGTGCATTTCTGTTGAATGAACCATTTTTCTAATATTATTACATACAGTTATCGAAATTCAAAAGACAATAGCACTTACACTGATCACTTATTGTCATGCAAAAAGACAACGTGTTACTAAGGCTATGAGAATAAACAAATCTGTTTTTATTTTTTTAATTTCTTCTCAGTAATGGTTTTTGGTTACTTTCTTCATATCAAAAGGTAAATGGGAAATAACTATTGAGTGTAATGTATCGAATTTGTGAAATAAAATAATTTTCATTGGGCTGAAGGACCTCGGTCGATTGCCTGTTGAGACTAGTTGTCAATAAAGATCAGTTATTATTATTAATTTTCATTTAAAATGTTAATTTTTGTAAAAAATCTGAAAACACTTAATATTTCCGAAAGAGTTGAAGATAGGTATAGGACACTATACATGAATTATGTCTAGAATTTTCTGAAGAATCCAAAAAATAAATAATATACAGGGGGTTGCATTCGAAATAAGAAAGTTGGTATTGGCCACAGTCGCATGGAACACCCTATATAATTTTATTTTCTTGAAAAATATGCGCATTTAAAATTACAAATCGAAGTGTCCGAGCGTTCTTCCTAACACCCCCTCATTTATTCGTTATCGAATTTATTCCATTTGACTGTTACACTCTGTAGAGTATCCCGGTCGGCCATGAAATTCTGACACATTGCACCGCGTATATTTTGAAATTGTTAGGTTATAATCATTCTTCTGTCAGATACAAACGCATTTTTACATAAAAATTATAGTGATTACGTATTCACCAAAATGTTTATTTACTTTGCGAAAATAATGAATTTGAGAAAATATTGAAGAAACGTTTTTCTCTGTTATTACTGGAAATATTTCACATATATAGACTTGGTTGGAAGATTCAGTTATGCTTTTTTCTTGTACGGAAAACAAGAACCGAATGTTGAAATTTTACTGAAAAATAATGGACAGAATAGTCCGTTACTTTGTGAATTGAGTATAATAATAAGCCTAAAATTAGACCTGTAACTTGAGAATTATCAAGGCGATATTCAATCTTCTATGGTCCCAGAATATTCTCATGCGAAAGATAAGATGAATTTGACTACGTACAACATAAATTCAGAAAATCTCAAATAACTCAGAAACTACTGAATTTAGGAGCAAGAGCATCTCAGAGTGCTATCACTATTTTTCTTCGCATTATACAACGCAATCATAAAAAATAGGGTTCCCATTTGAAAAACACAAGTTATGGCCAATTTTCGATCACAGTTTTTGACACAAAATTCGGAACATCCTGTGATGATATTTATGAAATTCAAAAGATGCATGACCTTTTCGGATTCTTCTCCTTTGACGTTGCGAGAATGGTTCACACTCGAGATATTCAGAATGAGAAAAATGAACATAATACTGACTATGAATATGTATTTGACTTTTTTCAGGTTTTTTTCGGTATTTTGAAAACTATCTGAATGAACATAATGGTTTTAACAGAAATGTATTCAGCATTGAATACTCGATCATAAAAGAAACGAAAATATTGAATTTCAATATCTTCATCAATATCATAATCAATATCACAATCCCAATTTGCAGATTTCAAATATGTCCAGTTCTCTAGAAATGTCTAATAGGCACTCGAACTAGGAACACCCTGTATACTTCTTCTTCGGCAATATTCCATGCGCTGTGGGTAGTAACTAACCAACATTCCATTTCTTTGCAGCAAACACGCAAGAAGACATCCGAACTTCGACCCTTCTGTTCTGAGACAACGTAGGGCCCCCAATAGGGCCTTCTCCATCAACTCGAGTGACGGAACCCCATCAGATGCCCTTTCGGACTCGGCACCCAGCCCGTGAACAGCCGAGAACATGCTTGGATGTCATCAACCTCCTTCCTGTTTTTTTAATAAATTTACACGGGGTTAATGATTAATTCACGGGTGCTACAGATGGGTAGATAAATTGAGTACTCCTCAGAAAGCTTCAGGAAATTTGTATCAGCGAAATAATTCTTCTTTGGAAGGGGCAGACGTGAAGAGTCTATCATCGGTTCTAATCTCAATTCTCAGAGTTTTGGTGAAAAATCGTACATAACAAATGTACTGTAGAACCTGGTGAGAGCAAAAACTTGCCCACATAACTAAAGACTAAAGGCGACATTTTCATTAGAAAATGTTTCAGTTAATACAGGGTGTCTAGTTTTAAAACGGCAAAACTTCAAGGGGAGATTATTCAAGTGATTTGCAACAAAAAATGTCATATAACACATGGTCGAAATCTTGACGGTTATTCTTCAATAGAAGAACTGTTTAAAAATACCTGAAAATCACTTCCCTTTTTTCGCAATGATTCAACTCTCATCTGAAAGCTTTAATCCTTATGAGTGTATCCTGAAAATATTAGATGTCACGAAGGTCTTCATCAAAAGCTATAAATTTTTGTTTTCTTAGGGTTTCATCAATGGAATATAAATATTGTAATAGGGTTTTCTTCCCTTTTTGGAACCCTTACCTCGAGCGCCAGCTATTCTTTTTGCTTATAAGGTAGAATAGCAAACCTGCCAGGATAGCTGCTTAGTCGGAGACAGAGTTCGGTGGTATCTAGGGTGGTAGCGATAACTGAGAACTCGAAAATAGAGCAATTCACACAATTTATTCAATAGATTGAAATAGTGATACAAATGCAATAATGTCAAGAAAATATCAAATATGCAATAATAAGAAAATATCAAATATTCACCAATAGCAATAAAACATTAAATATACGTTAATCCCAAGATATATCAAATATGCAGTAATCAGAAAATATCAAATATACACAGTTAAAGAAAAGTGATTCAGTTTTGCCTGACTGCGAGCATTTATTCAAAAGAAATATTTTACGGTACGAGTCAGCCAGAATAGAAGGGGGGGGGGGGAAATTGAATTAAACGGAGAATTTAAATCTACAGTTGAAAAGAATGTGGGACGGATATGAAAAGGTATAGTGCTCACTGTCTGTCCGATATTCTTTCAGTCCGGAAACTCAAAAGGGTTATATTGTCTACTTAGCTTGTTTTACGTCTGGAAAGGTCGGGTTTGGCCAGGTTAAATATAAATGGTCAAACAGGACGCACCGAACAAGGGGCGCGAAAGATCGGTACCGAAACGGAATTAGACTCCACGTTCTATAGCATAGGTTTGCATAAGCCCTCCAGTCTGATAGTGAGACTACTCGCCACTAAGATTCAGACATTATCGAGCACTGACCAACTCAGATAAACATACTATAGACTCAGGAAATCTTGTACGAATAAAGGAAGATTTAATACGGATCTCGACGTAACAGCTATTTTGATAGACTCAACGAAGATACAGGAAAATGAGACTGAAATGAATTGGATCGGTACTTACGGTTTCAGTGCACTACTTTTCACTCGGTAAAGAAAAGAGAAAATCAGGAATTACGTTCGTTAAACTTTCGACTCAAAAAAGAAAGGAAATTTCGGAAACGCAAGAAAATACTATTCGATTTAGGCCGGAGCAAAAATGAATAATGGGGTCCCAGATGAGGGGAAAATCGCCTTTTATAATCTCCCTGAGTGGGGAAGAAATGACAGGCGCAGAAATGTTATTTTTCTAGAAAAGTACTCCGGTAAAACATCTTCGAATCTGGCTTATCGTACGTATAAACTAGAAAAACGGCGTTATCTACATTCTACGTGGTTCTTATGACTCTTTTTACTAGATTCTCTGCATGCAAAACAATATCGAACGAACCATATTCGATCTTCTCGGTTTAATTCTGAACGGAAATGAAATGCAGGAATTCGAAATAAAAATCCGGAAAAATTAATTTAAGACGAAGACCGATTTCATGATCGAAAAATCGAGCTTCGTCACATCTCCCGAAGGACGGATGGCAAAATTCAATCAATCACAATTTGAATTTTCGCGGTTCCCGACCATCTAAATAAACAAATCAACACGGTTGTCTCGCAATCAGGCTTACATTATTTACAATCTATCGTCTCCATGTTCTGTGCGTGGTCTGTGGTCGTAGATCTTTGTCCCTCCAGTCAAAGGGTAGTTCCAATATCCCATATCTCATATCTGCGCATGTGTCGCTGTCGACGCCGCCGCCATTTCGATGCCTTGTTTACGATGTGTTATCAGATGACATTTCCATTTTCTGGTGAATAGTAAACCTTGAATTAATAAAGGTGTACAGCGAAGGGTGATGGAATAATGAACTAATTGGTCGAAGACACCTCCTACACAGTAAGTACTTAATTACAAGTCCTCTTCGATGTGGTTTGACTTAGTGCTTTTCAGATTTTGGCTTGACTTTGTTGGTTGTTGGACTCGAAATAGGGCACGCCGAATTGGTATGAATTAATCCAGTGGAATAGACGATGGAGTCGGCGTCCAAAACTGACGCACTGGATGTTGGCATCGGAGTTGATGGGTCGTCGATGTAGGTACCAGGCGGATTGTCGACTTCGGCTGTTTCGTGATTGTTACAGGTAGGTATTCCATATAGTTCCAACCATCTGATCTCGGTGAAACTTCTCCCATTTTCTTGTTTCTTTCTAGCGGACTTCCCTCGATAGACTAGTCCTCATTTCCACAGACAGTGAACAGCGAACAGTTGTGTACATAAAACATACATAATACAATAATTAATCATCAGTTATTAATGCAATAATGCTTGATTCAGAATGGAAACGGTGCAATAGGTTGACCTTCCTGGACTAACAGACCGATTTAATAATTCTGAACTAGAAATACTTAGAAGTAATGATGTTACGTTTAACGGTATTAGCCCAGACAGGTACCTTGATGAATGTTTTACAGATGAAGGTTTAGTAGTCTAACGAGTGAAACAGATATCAATTCATAGGCAAAATATGACAGTTCAGACCGTTTATATAATGGGTTAGTTGTTTCCCGGTAGAGAAAAGATCAAGATGAGATAACACCACCAGGTAACGTTATTGAAAGGTTGTTATTAATTTATGTATTATTTTGAACGATTACCTGGTGTTGTTGGCCGGAAAATGCGGTGGCTTCTCTAAGGTGACGGTGTTACGGTGTGATGAGGGTAATACTAGTGCTGACGGTTCTCTGTGTTACAGGTCTCAGCCCTCGCTCTACATCTGGGGCAAGCACGGAGGGCCAATTCCCTACTGGTTGGCATCCTAATCCTGCTGGATCCTCGGTGAGTCGTCCTTATACGCAGAACCTTCTGAGTAGCTTCTCTTGGCCTGGACCGAGATGGAAGGCTACATTGGACGGCCACTTCCTTCTGGCGGGTATGACAGGGACAATTCCGGGAGAGGGTGCCCAGTAGGCCACAATGGCTGCAGAACAGCAGCGGTGTTCCGGTGCAGTTGGCCCTACTATGTTTTCCTTGGCCACATTTCCAACACATACCAGGACGGAGCTCCAGGTAGACGTTGTGGCCCATGGTGCCAACCGTACGGACTCTGGGAGGTGAGTCACTTTGTGTCCTGTTCGAGCCAGGATGTTGCGGCTTGTCAACGGTGTGTTCTTCCCAGGTATCGACTTCCATGGGATCGGCGGGATGGTTGGGTGTGGTGGTGCTACCATCTTTCATCCGGGACGGCTTCTGACGCAGGCAGGGTTGCCCGGAGGTGGACGGTGAGTGGGCTGGCTTGGGAACTCTCAACGACGGTGGGACTGGGTCGGCGTGAGAGACACCCTCGCAGGCACAGGAGTCGACGAAGGACAGGTCCTTACCCTCTAAATACCTGGGTTCTGATTCGGTCATGATGTTCGGTTATCTGTGGGCGAAACAAGCAAATGTAAGCGGATTTTGAATAAATAACAAAAAGGTGTTAGTAAACAGTATTTCTCTTAATTTTTCTTTTACTTTTTCAGGACAAAAGAACAATTTCACCTGTTTTCGCCCCCGGAGCTTGTCTCAGTCGTTGAACGGTAGCCAAATTCGCCGGACGGTGCCTGAGGGGAACTGGATTCTGAACCGGGCTCGACGCTGGACGTACCGGTGAGGACATAGGGCTTTCATCCTCTTCTTCAATCCTTCCGTCCAGAACCGTGGGTTTGGTTGCGCCTTTATCCTAGCGGCCACTCCTGGAGTCAGTCTTACGGCACCCGGTGGACTTGGAATGTCTGCTGGTACGACTGGGGGCGACGGTGGTGTGGGACTGTCTTCTACCTTGACCATCATGACTTCGGCAGGAGAGTGCCATTCCCACTGTGCAGCTGGTCGGCGGAGAGCTGGCACCTCCTGCAATAGTCCCGACACGAACCACCGGACGGAGGGATGTAGGGTGCCTAGTGTCCTCTGGTACCCCTCGGCAAGGGTGGCGGCCCAGTGCTGTCCCGGGATATTGCCGGTGTACGGATCTCGGCCGGTGGCAACGTCCAGGGCGGTCATCCCCAGCGCCCATAGGTCCACCTCCCGACCATAGGGCGCCCTCCGACGCTGCTCTGGAGCCCAGTACGCCTCTGTCCCCGCATTGTACTGGAATCGCTGTCCGGGCTCCAGTTCATCAGCCACCCCGAAGTCAGCTATCTGAAACCGACGGCCATTGCGGAGTACATTACCCGGTTTCAGATCCCGATGTACCACTCGTTGCCGGTGACATTCGGCGAGGCCCGCCGAGATCTGCCGGAGTATCCAAAAGAATTGGGCCGGCTCTGGCATCGGGCCCACACGGCTGAGATAACCCTCCAGGTCCTCCTCGCACAGGGTCACCACTAGGTATCGGTAGGGGGCCTCTACTATCTCCTCGTGCAGGGTCAGGATGTTCGGGTGCCGGAACCGGTGGAGAAGTCTTGCCTCGTGGACGGACTGCGGCGTCAGACGTACCCTCTTCACCGCGACGGAAGTTGTCTGGTCCGTCCTGCGGGCCCGGTACACCTGACCGAACCCCCCCTCGCCTAGGAGTTCGTCCAGAACGTAGTTCTCCATCTGAAACGGTATCTGATACAATCCACAGGCAAGAACTTACAGAACTATCGTCCTATTCTGGCTGACGAGTTCACGGATAGCTCTCCTGCAACGACTGAGACTTGACTGTATTGGCGGCCTGAAAGCAGAGGATGGTAAGTGAACAGAATTATGATCAGATCAGAAAATTTATAGATACAGTAGTCAAACATACTCACAGAAACGGTTATTTTATAACTACTTACAGTTTTACTCATGATATGGCTTAAGGTCTTTAATGTGGATGTTTGACACTCTTTTACCACCGTCATCTTTCAGGTCGTACACGACGGGGGAAATTACTTTTACTACGGTGTATGGGCCGACGAACTTTGGTGCTAGTTTGGAAGCGAAATGGTCAACGGCAGACGATAGCGGGCGATCACGGCGAAGAACTCTGTCTCCAACATGGTAACGGGCATCTCTACGGCGGAGATTGTAACTGTGAGCCTGCTGATTGAAAGCACGGTACAACCTGGTTCGGACAAACTCATATGCCTCCTGGAGATGTTTGAGCTGATCCGTACGGTGAGTCATATCTCTTCTTCCTGCTTCCTGACTGCCGGATTCCTGGCCGGTTTCTTCATTATGGGGGTTTGTCGAATAAATCGCCCTTGGAACTTCTAGTTCTCTTCCATAATTCAAATAGGCAGGTGTGAATCCGGTAGATTCTTGCTTGGCAGTGTTGATTGCAAAAGTCAGTTCTCCTATCTTCTCATCCCAGTTTCGCTGATCGGTTTCGCAGAACTGTGCTACCATTGTTTTCAATGTACGGTTGGCCCTTTCTACGGGGTTACATTGCGGTGTGTAAGGAGGGGTGAAACGGTGAGCTATGTTCAACTCGCGGAGACTGTTCTTGAATAATCGGCTGTCAAATTGTACCCCATTGTCGGATATCACCAGTTTTGGACAGCCATATTTCAGAATTACTTGTTCGTAGAGGGCAGAGTAAACAGTTTTGGCGGTGGCTTTTCGCAACGGACGGCATTCTACCCACTTTGTAAACCGGTCTTGCATCACAACGATGTAGGAATTTCCCTTTTTGGATCGTGGCAATGGCCCCACGATGTCGGTAGATACTTCCTTGAACGGCGCATCCGCCATTCGGTGTGGTTGCATTTTCCCAGGAGTTTTCTGTTGCGAAACTTTGAACTTTTGGCACGAAGTGCAGCTCCTTACATATTTGGCAACGTCTCTAAACATCCCTGGCCAGTAGTACTTCCGGGCTATCCTAGAAATGGTTTTGGCAATTCCCATGTGACCAGCTAATTCGGAATCGTGGTTTTCTCTCAGGATTTCAGTCCTTTGGTCAGTAGGAATACAGAGTTTCCAGGGTCGGCCGGATCCATCTTCAGTGAAGTCGGATGAGTCCCAGAAATGCCTGAATAATTTTCCATTTTCTACGGAATAATCAGGGAAATTTGCCGGATCTTTTTCCACCTCCTGTAACTTCTTGTTATACCATTTGCAGGGGGTTGTTTCTACCTTGGTTAAACACACAGAATCCACGGACGGCAATGGATTCCGGGACAGACTGTCAGCAACTTTGTTCATGGATCCTTTCCGGTATTGGACTTCGAAGTCGAATTGCTGTAGAAAAACTGCCCATCTAGCGATTCTTCCGGACGGTGATTTGATGGAATTTAACCATTTCAGACTCATGTGATCGGAAATGACGGTGAAATGGAATCCCTCCAGGTATGGCCGTAGTTTTTCTATTGAAAATACTATAGCGAGGCATTCCTTTTCTGAGACGGAGTAATTTTTCTCTGCGGGGTTTAAGGTACGGCTTACATAGGCGATTACTCTCTCATCTCCATCAATCACTTGCGTCAGGGCTCCTCCAAGTCCCATGTCACTGGCGTCTGTTTGTAGGACGAACGGTTGTGTGAAATCCGGACAAGCCAGTATAGGTGATTCAGTGAGCTTTTGTTTCAGGATTTCGAAGGCTTTGTGCTGGTCTTCTCCCCATTTCCATCGGTGTTTCTTCTGCAGTAACATAGTCAACGGCGAGACTACTTCGGAGAAGTTTTCGATGAAACGACGGTACCAACTGGCAACTCCAAGAAATCGACGCAATTCTCGGACGGTTTTTGGAATCGGAAAAGCCACTATCGAGGAAACTTTGTCAGGATCGGTGCAGATGCCATCGGAGGTGACGACATGTCCAAGATATTTCAAGGATTTGCGGACAAATTCGCACTTATCGGGATTCAGACGGAGGTTGGCCTCTCTTAGTCGACGGAATACTTCTTTCAAATTTTTGAGATGTTCTTCAAAAGTTTCTCCTAGGATTACGATGTCGTCGAGGTAGGCAAACGCGTCCGGTTCCATTTCTGGGCCAATCACTGTATCCAAAAATCTTTGGAAGGTTGCTGGACTTGCGTGCAGACCAAAAGGCATCACGGTGAACTGAAACAGCCCTCTTCCGGGAACCGTGAATGCTGTAATCGGACGGCTCTCCTTGGCTAGTGGTATTTGCCAGTATCCCTGTTTTAGATCCAGTGTAGAGATATATTTGGCCTTGCGAAGTTTGTCCAGAATTCCGGAAATGTAAGGTAACGGATATGCATCTTTAACGGAGACTTGGTTAACTGTACGGAAATCAATGCAAAACCGGTATTTTCCATCTTTCTTTCTGACCAGTACAACAGGTGAACTCCACGGCGACTTTGAAGGTTGGATGACTTCCTCAGCCAACATCCGGTCTACTTCCTGATTGAAAATTTCTTGCATTTTCGGATTTTGAGGACGATATCGTTGTTTGATCGGTTCAGTGCCAGGTTTCAATTTGATTTTATGTTCGATCAAATCGGTAGTACCTTGTAATCTCTCAAATTTCTTCAGTTCCCTGTCAAGAAATTTATCTAGTTTCTTCTTCTGTTCGCTGGTCAGTTCTAACAGGTGTTCACCGGCGATATTTACTTCAGGAGTTGGTTCACAGACAGGAATTGGTTTAGAAATCGGTTGTCCTTCCAGATAGCATTCTGCTGTTTTCAGGTTGATGTTGAAGTCGTAGTTTGAGAGTATGTCCATTCCCAGAATGAGGTCTACAGGTAGATCAGGAACCAACAGGAATTTTAAGTCGGCCAAGGTATAATCGTCTATCCGGACCATAGTTGTGTAGCGTTTCGGTACGACGGTAGTTTTGCCATTGGCGATCACCACAAATTCATTGAACATGGGCTCTCCCTGTATTCCTTTTTCTTCCAAGCATTCTGCAACTTTCTGGCTGCAGAAGCTTTTGGTGGCTCCTGTATCCATTAATGCTCGGAAGGGCTCGCCTGTCACATGAACCTCTACTAACGGGCGATTTTCTTTACAGATGGACGGTGTCAGTGGAGTCAAAGTCTCCGGAGATATGGCTGACCCCGATTTCATACCTCCATTTAGTTTTCCGAACACGGGCAGTCTCTGGAGAGAATATTCTCCCTCTGGCATCGAGAACAAAACAGTTTCGGGGGTCTCCGGCACTCTCGTCGCATGTGGCCGTATCCACCACAGCGGAAACATTGGGTCTGAAAGGAGACTCTCCGGGCTCTCTGTTGATCGGTCCGGTCCGGAGGTGATGAATTCTCAGCCTGACGGTGTGCGGGGGTGGCGGTCGACTGTGGTTGACTGTAAGTATTACTTGTTGATGCTGAACGTGATGTTTGTGTCCGGGAAACTGACTCTGCAGGTTTTGGATGGACTGCTGCGGTTGCTGGTTGGACTCGATTCTCGGTGTCCAGCGAACAATTGGCCTGATAACGGTTTCGCTGCTGGGTGTGGTAGGTCAGGTGCGGTTCATCAATGAGGCCTGGTTTGGAGGGTGGCCGGGTGTATTGGTGCATCTGCCATTGGACCAGTTCGAACACTTTTCCTTTCCGAAGAAGTTCATCGTAAGTCCTAGTTTCTTGGAAGGCCAAGGCTTGCTGTAGGGACGGTAGCAACCTCTGTCTAATCAGACGGATCTGTTCCTCCTCGGACGGTCGAATACCTGATAGCTTCTGGAACAGGTTCTGCATCCTGGTAACGTAGAGCAGAAGTTTCTCGTCTGGGCCCTGCATTCGCCTTTTTATTTCCTCCAACAGATTTTCCTCATAATTCACCGGTAGGAACGCGTCCTTCAATTGGGCCTTGAAGTCGTCCCAGTTCTGAAACGTTCCCCTCCTGGGGATGAACCAATCCCGAGCATCTGTCCTCAGAAGTTCGTACACAGAGTCGAACACCTGTCGTAAGGGTACTTTCCGTGATTCTGCCAGCCTCTCCACTTCATCAATGAAGTCGGTGACACTCTGGGTCCCATCAAAAGAAATCGACCATTTGTACAGCGGGACAAACGGTGGTGATGTAGGTCGGGCTTCGGGCTCAGGTCGGTAACTGCCTTGTGCCAATGATCTTAGGGGGTTTCTCGGTGGTAGGTTTGCCGGGAAAGATACCCCTCGTGTGGAGTTCGCCCAGCGGTCCGGTGTCAGTCTCTCAGGTCGTGATATCGCAGGCGGCTCTTGAGAAGTAGGTATGGCCGGCATTTCCTGTAGTATGCTTCTACATGTCCGTCTAGTGTCATTCATAACTCGATCTGATATGGAATTTCTTTCAGGTGTGCGAGCTCGTGAGATCCTGCCAGCTGACGGTGGAGGGACGTCTTCTCCCAGGTCAATAAGGGAGGGCTCGACCCTTGCTGCTCGCTGTGGCTGAATTGGAGACATCCCAGGTGACGGTGGGACCTCCAGATCCAGGAGAGACCTTCCTTCCGGCTGCGACGACGGTTGCTGAATGCTTACTTTATGAACTGCCTGTAAAGCATCCAAGGCCTTGAGGGTGGCTCCTTTGAGCTGATTTACCACCTGTAACTGTGATTCATCAGTTGTGTCAATAAAATTCAGTCTTCCCTGTATGTGTTTCAGCCTCGTGAAAATGCGCGAATACTCGTTAGCGGCGTTGTCGTGATTGAAGTTCTGAACTGCCTCTACTAAATCGGTGAGCTTGTCCTGGCACACCTCGATATCTTGAGCAGGATCCATCCATGTCCCAGATTGTAAGGGTGCATCCGAATGGAGAACCTGTCGTAGCAAACTTCGTTTGGTCATCACTGTGCTGGGTACCGTTTGCCCTCGGAGTTGAAGTTCGTAGGTCAGCTCATCACTCAGCAGCCGGTTCACATCCATGGTTATTGTTTGCGGTCAAGTCTTTCCACGTAAAGTTGTGTCCAGTTAGAAATGTTCACAGTTGCCGGTTATGTCACTCACGAACTGTGGATTATTTGTTTATGTGTACAGGTAACAGTAAAAATATAAATGCCGCAACAGTTACAAATGATATAGCCGGAATAACACCAAATCTGTCTTTATTTCACTCACCAATAATTGTTCAGATAAAGAATAGAAAAGAAGAACTTTCAGTCTTAAGTACAAAAATTCAAAACCACCTACCTCGGAATAATCCTTTAACGGTTCCTGTAACAGAAAATTAAACAACGAAATCCAATAATATCAAAAACAACTGATCAGTACTGAAAGTTCAATGTTCATCAGAAATAAAACACTACCGGGAAAGATTCAATATTTCATAACAGTTCAAAAACAATGGCAACAAATCAAACTCAGAACAATGTATTTATTTCACACAGTTTTCAAAAAGAAATACCAGAAACAGCGGTTTTCACAGTTCAAGCATAAAACTCAATATATGGTATTCACTTTTCTTACTGAATAAATCGGGAATCAACTCAGTTCAGAAAGTCAATTTCGAACGAAAAAAAAATGCACAGTATCAGGTAATGAATACGGTCAGAATCGGGGCGCAAATTTTGCACAGAAACTCTATTTTTGCAGTCCCTGCTCGGGCGCCATTTTGTAATAGGGTTTTCTTCCCTTTTTGGAACCCTTACCTCGAGCGCCAGCTATTCTTTTTGCTTATAAGGTAGAATAGCAAACCTGCCAGGATAGCTGCTTAGTCGGAGACAGAGTTCGGTGGTATCTAGGGTGGTAGCGATAACTGAGAACTCGAAAATAGAGCAATTCACACAATTTATTCAATAGATTGAAATAGTGATACAAATGCAATAATGTCAAGAAAATATCAAATATGCAATAATAAGAAAATATCAAATATTCACCAATAGCAATAAAACATTAAATATACGTTAATCCCAAGATATATCAAATATGCAGTAATCAGAAAATATCAAATATACACAGTTAAAGAAAAGTGATTCAGTTTTGCCTGACTGCGAGCATTTATTCAAAAGAAATATTTTACGGTACGAGTCAGCCAGAATAGAAGGGGGGGGGGGGGAAAATTGAATTAAACGGAGAATTTAAATCTACAGTTGAAAAGAATGTGGGACGGATATGAAAAGGTATAGTGCTCACTGTCTGTCCGATATTCTTTCAGTCCGGAAACTCAAAAGGGTTATATTGTCTACTTAGCTTGTTTTACGTCTGGAAAGGTCGGGTTTGGCCAGGTTAAATATAAATGGTCAAACAGGACGCACCGAACAAGGGGCGCGAAAGATCGGTACCGAAACGGAATTAGACTCCACGTTCTATAGCATAGGTTTGCATAAGCCCTCCAGTCTGATAGTGAGACTACTCGCCACTAAGATTCAGACATTATCGAGCACTGACCAACTCAGATAAACATACTATAGACTCAGGAAATCTTGTACGAATAAAGGAAGATTTAATACGGATCTCGACGTAACAGCTATTTTGATAGACTCAACGAAGATACAGGAAAATGAGACTGAAATGAATTGGATCGGTACTTACGGTTTCAGTGCACTACTTTTCACTCGGTAAAGAAAAGAGAAAATCAGGAATTACGTTCGTTAAACTTTCGACTCAAAAAAGAAAGGAAATTTCGGAAACGCAAGAAAATACTATTCGATTTAGGCCGGAGCAAAAATGAATAATGGGGTCCCAGATGAGGGGAAAATCGCCTTTTATAATCTCCCTGAGTGGGGAAGAAATGACAGGCGCAGAAATGTTATTTTTCTAGAAAAGTACTCCGGTAAAACATCTTCGAATCTGGCTTATCGTACGTATAAACTAGAAAAACGGCGTTATCTACATTCTACGTGGTTCTTATGACTCTTTTTACTAGATTCTCTGCATGCAAAACAATATCGAACGAACCATATTCGATCTTCTCGGTTTAATTCTGAACGGAAATGAAATGCAGGAATTCGAAATAAAAATCCGGAAAAATTAATTTAAGACGAAGACCGATTTCATGATCGAAAAATCGAGCTTCGTCACAATATCCCACCAAAATGTTTGAATGGAGAATTTGAATTTTTCGAATCAAATGAGGATTTCGCTAGAGTTTGTTTTATATAATACCTTTTCTGATGAATGAGATGTTTCTACTAACAGTGTAAAAATGATTCAAGATACTGCAGAAATATCAAATTTCATTAATTTCCGAAGAAGAAGCACTCGTTGCAAGATGTAAAACTGATTATTATAGGTGTTTTCTTTGAATTCGTAGAGATAGATCATAGGAAGACTTTCAGTGAATTAATGTATTATTAACCCTGTATTGTGGAGTTTATTAAATATAGGTGTATAATTGGGTTTTCGCTTCTAATTGGATAGAAATTCTACGAGGAATTAAAAGGAAATTAGGGAAATAAATGATTGTTTTGAATGTTCTTTATTTGCATGGAAACTTACTACAGAATATCAACCCAAAAGTATTTACAACTGCCATAGACTATGATCTGGATGTGAATAAGTCCTGATGCCGCATGAGAAATTAGGATCATTGTACTAGAAAATCATTATAATGAAGCTTGTAATTTCAGAGGGGTCTCCTCAGGAGACCTAGGAGTAGTCAGGATAAACAATATATCATATCATATCAAGTATCACTCTGAAATCATAGTATATTCTTAAAATGTAAAGTGGTAAATTCATCAATTCAACATCATAACTTGGCCAGTGAATACCAAATCTCAAAATATCAGCTAAATACACACAATATATTTACTAAAAATATTGTTCGCAGTTGATTGAGAAACTCCCTTAAAAATGGCTACTTCACAGTTTCAGTTTTATTACTACTAAAACTAATCTCTCTGGAGCAATTTATTTACGGATTTATCAATCTGGATATAAATCTGAAATTAACTTGACATAATCGTCCACGTGAAGGGAACAAACACATATATTCTTTGCAGCAAGGTTCCCATCCATGCTTTTCTCCAGTCCAATTTATGCAATATGTCAAAGGCATTAGTGATATTCGGTGTTGAGGCATCTTTCTCAGGAAATTTATCAAAATGAACAGCCGTGTTTTCACTTTTCCTTGAAGAGCAATTGAAAACAGTTCTTTCCAGTACTAGTACTTTGCTTACATTGTTATATAATCATCTACTCGCCTAAAATTCAAATATATCATGACGATTGAAACATAAAAATCTTTTCGTGCAGATACTTCACCTTTTCTAATTTCCATCTTACAGAAAGATGAAGTCACAGCTCAGAACCTCGAATTACGGGGATCGTAATATCCCTCAAGAATACCTGAAACAGCCATTGATTTAGAATAGATATTCTAATTTCTAAGTCAATGAAAACAGCTTAGGAGCAAGTAAAAATATAAACAAGTCGTTTTACTCGTTTTCTAGGTTGGAAAGTCATAGATTTCCATTAATGAAAACATAAGAAAACAAAAATTTATAGCTTTTGATGAAGACCTTCGTGACATCTAATATTTTCAGGATACACTCATTGGGATTAAAGCTTTCAGGTAAGAGTTGAATCATTGCGAAAAAAAGGAAGTGATTTTCAGGTATTTTTAAACAGTTGGCCAGCATGAAGGGACTCTTCTATTCAACAAAATTTCAAAAAGGCATCAATTATTCATTTTTGCTAAACTTTTTTCGCATACTCTTCTATATCCATGAAAATATAATATACAATCATTAAAACTGATAACGCAGCAACCTCTTCAGCGATGATAACATCAGCTCTGTTGGGGGGCACAATAGACCTTAAGGTCGCAATGAACTATAACCCCTTTTTCACTTTAAAAAATAAAACCCCTTCAGTTGAATGAAATAAGACACAAATCAAAACGGCAGTCGGTGCGATTTCCAGCCATTTAGCCATTCCGGCCATTCGGTCTGGTGGGGTAAATGGTATGGGGGAACAAGTTCGTATTCATATTTCATTTGTCAATATTTATTCTGTTAAATGAACCTCTAAATCTTCTACAAGGTGTCCCGGAAAATGTGGGAAACCTCTCGGATTCAGATAAAATATAAAAAAAAGATGACAAGTTTCCATGATTTTTTTCTTAACGGCCCTCCCTACGGAGATACGGCCTCCTAAATGACGTCACTGGAAATCCATTTTACTGGAATAAATCTCAAACTATTTAATATATTTCAAAAAAAAATCATATGATGAACGGTAGTATATCTTAAATTTAAATAAGCTCTTTTAGTTTACCAGGGGCGGACTAGGTTGTACATTTTAATGCTTACATTTTCAACACCCTACTTGCGTTCGGCCTGTCAACTCCGATACGGGGCGAGTCGAACCAGAGTTTTTATTACAGATCGCTTAGTGTAAGTGGAACTTTTAGAACTTGTCACTTGTTCCTATTTGAACGAACGAATGACAATTGGCGAATCCGAAGATCAAAGCGCCCTCTTTCATCCACTAAAACCCCGGGAATTTCATATTTGAATTTAACTTCTCAGCTAATAGGTTTTAAATCATATTTTCTTAACTGAAATAAGTTCACAATTTGAGTTGAACAATTCATTGGAAAAGATGAATCGACAGTGCTTGGTGATTTAGCTTACAAGCTAAATACAAATTTGTTAGTTGGCTTCAAAAATAATGGACATCTCACAGAAAGGCAAAAAAATCTCAATGCAGCTCTGAGTAAATGTAGAGTGAAGATAGAAAATGCTTTTGGTATAAAGCGAACTTGTTCTTAAAAGGTTCATCACACAACAAAAGTATCAAATCTCTTTGGCAGAATACATAGAACAAAACAAAAACATAACAAATTGCACAAAAAAAAATGTGAGTCCTCTTCCTGGTGAAGGTTGATTTTATTTTTTCATTTTTATCTTCGCGTTCTTGCTCAGAGCAGGAAGCCCCTGATTCAGCTATAGAGAAACCACTCAAATTTGAACATGTTGCTAATGGGGTAATTTCAGGCTTACTATGCATGAAATTATTAATGGCTGTGAAGAATTGCCAGTGTTTTTTTTTCTGGCCTGAAGTGGAATTGTGTGCCAGGCAACTCTTATACGTCCTTTTTAGGCTCTTTCACTTTTGTTCACACAACATGTATGAGACAGGCCGTTTAAATTTTTTCTCGCATTCGGAGGATATTTTAGTCCATACATTTTTTTTAGGCCATTCTCAAATTCATGTTGTCTTTTCTCGATTTCATTAATCAAAAACAAAGTATTTTCATCAGTCCATAACTTATGGTCAGCAGCACTTGTTTCTGAATTTTCCATTTGAAAGTTCCCAATTACCTCGTCGGTCTCTTGTTCTAAGAACTCTTCGTTTACAGTCTCAACAGGAATATAAATCATTTGTCCGTCTGAAAAAAGGCTTTAGTTTTATAAATACGATATGTAACAACTTTTGAATACGTACTTGAAATCTCTCGCAACAGCATTCTGTTTCCTGTAACGCCTTTCGTCATTACCACATTACGGGAGTTCTTAGAAAATGACGAAAATGTCTTTGACATAGTTAATCAAACTTATTTTTTCTACAAACGTCAAAAAATGACAAGGTTCGCGCATAGATAACAATATGCGAAGTGACCCTTTTTTTCATTTTCCTTCGTTACCATGACACCGTGCGCGAAGTAGTGTGCAAAATACTTACTAGGAGCATAGAATAACTGGAGAGAAGGCTCCCCTACGAAAATGAACTGCCAAAAACGTCCGAACTTGTCAGTTCGCCGCGAGGTCACGAGATGGCGACAACGTCGTTTCTTCCTACAACATGGCTATCCTTAATAAAATTATCTTTAATGGTTATTCGTTGTTATTACTTATTAGGTCCCATTTATTACTATATCATAATATATATTCTTTTGAAAGAAAGCAATACATACTTTTTTTCGTAAATCCGACAATATAATGTATATAGCACTTGTAAAGAAATGGCTACAAGGATCAGATTGAATATAGGAAGAAAAATCTGTTTCCCGCTCCGAATCTAAGTGTTAGCAGAGGGAATGAAAACGGGGTACCATACAATTCTGCGTATAATACACGAGAACAGATAAAACCTCAGTCTTCCCGTATAATAATAATAATACTTACCTGAATGTTCGCTTTTTCCGATAAGGATATTGTTTTGACAAATTTATTACCGATCACAGACTTCCCATAAAATTGCGCATAAAAAGTTGATTAGAATGAAGCGATTTTATGTCATCAATATTGTCTATGTTATGATTTATGGCCATTTTCAATTAAAAAGAAGCATAAATGTATCAATAACAATGACAGCCACATTATATTCTTTGCAATTGTAGCGCCATAGAACCAAATATCTGACATGTTACTGAATAAAGGATCTCAGCGTTATCTATCGGGCGTCACACGAAACTCTAACTTCCGCCGTTATTGGCAGTTCAAAATGATCTGTCGAGCGTATGAAGCCTTCCCTCCAGTTATTCTATGCTCCTAGATACTTACTTCGCACACTGCATGTAAACTATATGGGATTTTTATATTTTAACCTTTATGTTCCTCAATCAAGCAAAAATCCAAGATATCATTTATTTATTAATGTATAACAATAATTAAGGCTTTCAAATTGTGAGAAAATTTAACACTACTCAATTCTATTTATTATTTACAATGTTTACATTTATGGTGCAGCTAGTGCACGAATGTTTGTAGAAAAAATTTTGTTTGCATCTCATGCGCGAAATACTCTGGTGATCTCGACTATTTTTTTTTAACTCGGCTGCGCCTCGTTAAAAAAAATCAGTTCTCGATCACCAAAGTAGCATTTCGCGCACTAGATACAAAAATAACTATTAAAATTTGAAATTTCAATTCCGTCTAACCACAGACCTCCTTTCGCGCCCTATCTCTGGAGCTAGGGTTTTCAGAGTTGGTTCCAAAAGCTCTACTCCGTTTGTCACGAACGACATACAATTGACACTTTTCGATCTGACATGGGTGGCCGAACGACACAAACAAAATTACAAAGATCCTTAACCATGCAGTTTTGGCATAGAAAGGCACGTTAACAAAAATTATTGTTTAGAAATGTACTCTCACTAAAGCTTGCAACGATTGAATATAAATACGCTAGTTATAAATAATCTATTAAAAACTTCATGAGAGTAAATTTCTGAAATTTTTTTTTCCCGTGTCTTTCTGTGCCAAAACTGCATAGTTAAGGTGGGCGTTCAATGTAGTGTGTTTTTATTTCAAGTTGATTTCGAAAACGGTTTCACTTTGAGAACTGAAATTTTGTGGGTGAACTCAGAAAGGATTAGGGTTCTTGTTGAAATAATTTTAATCGATTTCATTCCGACAGTTAATTTTTTTTCTTTCAAAAATAGAAGAAAATGAGCCAACCCATGCTTCTGTTTTATTTCAACAGAAAGACCCATGAAAATATTTCAACTTCCGATTAAAAGTGAATCTACTGATAATTTCGTTCAGAAAAACAACTTGAAATACGGAATTGGCAGAGAATGGCCAAATTCAAATTTTGGCGGGAAAAGTTCCTGCTTTACCCACAAATTCGCTTATTTCATAGTTCGGCGATTTTCGGATAGAGAGCGCCATTGTACATTTCATTCATGATTAGAGAGATATTCATAGAACTTATAGTGATAGTGCATGTTCTATGGAGATATCCATAAAATGGACGGTGGCGCCTCTATCGGCTAAGCTTTCCTACTCGCTTTAAACGCCGACCTTAAGAATCTTTGTAATTTTGTTTTTCGAAAACGGTTCATTTCATCGACAATAAACAAGAGTACCTTTTTTAAGCTTAATCTTCAAGCTATCCAAATTTGTTTTTTTCTACTCCTTATCATACAGGGTGTTGACAACGTAAGCATTAAAATGTACACCCTAGTCCGCCCCTAGTAACCTGAAGGAGCTAATTTAAATTTAAGGGCAGTATTTTAAGAGGTCCTTACTACTGTTCATCATATCAATTTTTTTTTTAATATATTAAGTAGTTTGAGGTTAATTCCAGTAAAATGGATTTCCAGTGACGTCATTCAGGAGGGCGTATCTCCGTAGGGAGGGCCGCTAAGAAAAAAAATTATGGAAACTTGTCATCTTATTTTTTTATGTTTTATATGAATCCGAGAGATTTCCCACATTTTCTGGGACACCCTGTATATTGTTTCACAGGGTTATTCACGTTAAACGACCAGGAAAAATATGACTACATCCCTTGATTTTAATAAATTGCTGCTTTCGGAGTAGGTAGGGTTCCATTACAGGTGTAATTTAAAACTATATTCGTATTTCGTAATTTCCCGAAAAAACCAAAAGTACCCAAGAGGTGTTTTTCAAATGGGACACCCATATATTTTTATATTTTCGGTTTTCATTATCAAAATAAAAGTGAGATTGCTATAGGTTCACCCCACCTGAACCTGGAGCTCCTTAAATATTTACTATTATGTGAAAATATAGTACCAATTTTGACTCAATGAATTCTCAATTTTTGTATTGAGTAATTGAGTAACTTTCTTTTCGCACTCGTGAGAAATTTACTTACGTGTACTTGGTGTCCAAAACTTATGACTATCTAATTACAAGTTTTGAACGGTATTATAAACTTGTGTCTTTCAAATGGAAACTCCTGTATTTTATGTCATCAGTAGTGTTATAGAATTATGTTCTGTCCCAAATATCGGGTATTGTCTTCAAAGTGTTAGATCTTCAAATTGAAGTAAAACACATTCAAATCAAGATTGAAGCCAATTTTTTTTTATTTCAAAGAATATTTTATGTTTTAGAAATAATTTTCGGTATATGTCCACCACGACTAGCTCTGGAGCTAATGTTACAGTGAATGGTGCTCATTACCGATTGATGATCAATGACTATCTTTTTGAAAATTCGAATGGTTTCGACCCAGAGGTGTGTTGGTTTCAACGAGATGGTGCTACACCTCATGCTGCTACCGTAACAATTGATTTATTGAAAGAGCTATTTGGCGATAATATTATTTCGAGAAATGGTCCAACTAATTGGCCGCCAAGATATCATGCGACATTGCTCCAATGGATTATTTTCTTTGGGGTTTTGTCAAGTCACTGGTTTATGCTGATAAACCAGAAACAAAAGACGCTTCGGAAGCCAACATGACTCGTGCTGAAATAAGACCTGAATTATTCGAAAAAGTGTTCCAAAATTGGTCTGGTCGAAAGCGGTTCCTCAGAGCTAGTCGTGGTTTATGTTTAGAATCTGATGGTCGCTATTTCGAACATTTGTTATGAGACGCTTATATTCGTAGTTTTATTTACACGCTTTCTCCATTGTCTTCATTCAGACCCAATAATATTCAAAATTACATGTGGATAATACACATATACCTTATCATTGGATCCTTGACATTAAAAGTGAAACATCTAGTGGTTTCTGCCAAGGGCCAGTGAGAATTATTGCGCATGTGCAATAGGAATATTGTGAGTGGGTAATCGGTAGCACGAAGAAAATTTCATTAGGTAACCATGGATACATAATGACATGTCTTTTCTATTCGCCTAACGCATGCGTATAGCGATAACTGACCCTGGATTTAGGACACTACACTTATGTATAATATTTGCCTCTACGCTCAATTTCTATATTTATAATAATTCTATGAGATAATATCAATAAAATAGATTTGCTTTAAAACTGTTATCGTTAATCTGCAAATGTATGTTTTCCATAAACATGTGCATAGATATAGCTATAGAGAAGTGTGATATATAATTCTACACCTGCTGATGACATAAAATACAGGGTGTTCCATTCGAAATAAAGATGTTATTAACGTGTAAAATTTGTAATTATTTCGTCATAATTTTGGACACCAATTACCTACATGTTAGTCAATTTTTCACATGGGAAAACGAAAGTAACTCAATCACTAGGACTCAAATTAGGTCTCAAAGGCAAATATCATAATTAGTAATTCATGGTGTCAAAATTTATACTCAATTTTCACAAAATACAAAATATTTAAAATAATGATTTAGATGAGGTAAACCTAAATTAAACTCGCTTCTATTTTGATCGTGGAATCTGAAAATATAAAATATATGGAGTGTCCAATTCGAAAAAACACAACTTTCGTGTCGCATAATGTGAATAACCCTGTATAACGGGTATATAAGAGTCTGCGAAAATTATTTCCATTCTTTCGAATTCCAGCACAAGTCACTGTTCTTTGGTCTCACCAATCAAAGAAAGCATTCGGGAATGGCGCGAAGAGAATTCGAAGGATACAAATGTGATACATAACTCAGTTTAGGAAATAATGATTCTCTTCTCTTTTTATAAATTCAAGTATTCTGCTGGAAAATCAACTGTCCTACTTCTAGCAATATTTATTATTAATTCATTTCGATTTCATTCATAATTCAATTTTGTTTCGAAGACGAAATGGGGCTCTACCAACAACATCGGTAATTTCATTACGCTTTCTTTTATTTGAGAGGTCCTGTCCTGTCATCCGTGGTTTTAGTAATTTTTATATCCACTCCAAAATTTGATTTCAGAAAATAAAAAGTTAGCCATTCTCCTCGTAATTGAGCGAAATAAAACAGCCGCATATACTCCATCCACTTTTATAATGTACATAGGTATACCGGTTCACCATGAAATTCTGACACACTTCACAGTGTATATTTTGAAAATGTTAGGTAAGAGTCATCTTCTTGTCAGATGAATGAGCAAAGTTGTCCTTTCTACATAGAGGTCGTAGTAATAACGTATTTATCTAAATGTTTATTTACTTTGGGAAAATAATGAATTTGAGAAAATATTATGTGAATTCAATAATTCCATAGACCTGGCGAATTTCGAAGAAGCTTTTTTATCGGTTAATACTGGAAATATTTCACGTATGCAAACATGGTTGAAAAATTCAGTTATGCTATTTCCTTGTACGGAAATCAAGAATCGAGTGTTGAAACTCTACTGAAAAATATTGAACAGAATAGTCCGTTACTTTGTGATAGTTAATTCGAAAAAAAGAATGATAGTACTCGAATAACCCGACAGAAAAACAGTGGAATTCCCCAATTTTCAAAATTCCCAAGAAATGAGCCTACAGAAGACATTAAAATATATTTTTGCACAACTTGGAATACTCCGGTATGAAAATGTAGTCCCTGTTTCCCAATTAAACCTTAAAAGCACAAACTTCATTTACAAAGTTGAAAATACATAGTTAATAAAAATTAGTATTGGCAACGTCTCTGAGAATTATTTGACATTTCACGAGTACCAACCTGTGTCTGTTTCAATGTGATAAACTCAAATCATGGCCAACCGGGATACATTATAGAAGTGAATGGAGTAAGTATACTCTTCAAACAGTTTTTATATTGAATATCGTTTGAAGGATAATTTGGGAGGTGATTATATATTATCTTGAAATTTTGTTAGGGTATTCTCTTCCAAAACCTACCTGAAACACACAATATAAAAACTGGTTTTGGTGGAAATGGCTCCTGTGTTATAATTTATTGTACATTACTTATTAGGAGCAATTTTCTTGAAACAATCTTGAAAAACAAACCGAACTGGAACACTCTGAACATTTTCAGTATCATGCTTGTTTGATTCTAATCACAATTTGTATGATTATATGATGAATTGGAATTATGCGAGTATTCAAACGACAGAGTCTGATCAATATAAAGATAAAATTCAAGATGAAGAACAGTGTGAAGAGAATTGAAAATTTGAAGAATAATAAGAAATGTTGTGAATATGTGAAGCATTTCTCTGAATTGTTCAATAGAGAAACAACCGATAAAAAAAACTGAAGCTTTCTGAAATTACATAATCGAATACAATAAAAAATATTGAAATAAAAGACTGAAGATCTTGGAAAATGGAAAGTAGCTGTTGAATCCAGTGCTAAAAATTCGTTTTTCAGTGAACATGGAAATTGATGCGGATATCCTGAAATTTATTGTCATGGAAATCGATAACAAACTGTTGACAAAGCTATGATTGATTTTGGTAATTTCGATACATATCTTTAAACCACCAAATCTCTCATATTCTAGGCGCATTGTATACCAAAAAGAACATTCCTTGTAGCTAATTTCAATCGAATTATTTTCGAACTTATTCCTGGATGAAATTATTGTGATTTCGATTGGTATATGTGATCTCGTTGATTTCTGAAATCAACTCCTTGATAACAAAACCTTAGAGAATTACTTCTTGCATATTCTTGACCAATTTAGCTGCACTGATAAAATTCAGTACCTATTTTTCCAATCAACACTATAACCGAGTGTTTCGCTTTCAATGAATCATGTACTTGCGATCGTAGGGAAATAACTGAACATTAAATGGATATAGAACAATGTACATACTGTAAATAATTTTAGGTATATATTGAAGTTTCTGTTAATTATTGTGTCGGCAAATAATATTATTACTAATGTTGAAGTGTATGCGTGAAAATAAATAGTTCAAAATACTTTCTTCATTTATTCATTGATTCTTACAGTTGTCAGATATTTGAGCCCCATGTAATGAAATCTTATAGGTAGGTGAATATATCTCAAAATATAGATTATGATGAAATGAAAATTAATTACAACCTGAAATACGTGTCTGATACGATTATCTGGAAATGATTCAAACTTCTTATTTCTCGATTGAAAATGAGTTAAAACATTTAGAGAATACTAAAGTATTATCCTTATTGGAATAATAATGTTACAAACACGATATTTCTTAACAAAAACACTCAGTTTCTCCTGATTATACCTGCAATCAGAAAGCAATATTTCTCCCACCAGAATTAGTTCCTCCTACGATTTTCCTGAAGATTATTTTGTAAACTAATAAACTGTTCATATTTTTCTCAATACCTATCCCAAAAATATCTCCTAAAGAAAGGCTTTCC
Organism: Adalia decempunctata; assembly: GCA_951802165.1. Classification (NCBI taxonomy): domain Eukaryota; kingdom Metazoa; phylum Arthropoda; class Insecta; order Coleoptera; family Coccinellidae; genus Adalia; species Adalia decempunctata. Next base: position 31,188,512 of record OX637701.1, on the reverse strand, counting down.
ATTCAATTTGTGATTAATCAAGTTATATCAACCTATTTGCATTCAAAACAATCAAAATCTTTTATGAATATTTCACAGAGTTTTTGAGAAGACATTGCCAGCTTGCTGATTTTTCGGATAACATAGTATGATCTTTGATTTCTAACATTGATCACGTTCCTTGATATCAGGAATCGACTCATCTCAAACGTCAGTCTTTGATCTGTGACTAAGTTTTCCACGGTTCCGTTCTTCAGCTTAGCAAATCTGTGGTAGTTCAACGTAGTTCGGTTTCATTGATGAAAAAAATTTAAATAAACTCCCACATAAGTCAGGTTGAAGTTATCTTTATAGGTTTATTCCACACAAGTCTTTACCTATGATCTGATCCTTGAAATTATAGAACTTGAACATCTAGAGGGTTCTGCCAAACTGCCAAAAAAGCTCATGCGCATGCTCGATGGGAAATATTGTGATTGGTTAATCGGCCACACGAAGTAAAATTTCATACAAGGTACCCATTTATACACAATAACACGAACATGAAGGGAGCTATGTTGATATGAAAGGGAAAGCAATTATTATAGGTGTCTTTCTTCGATCTCATGATGTTTATGTGAAGACTTTCAGTGAATTGATGTGATATAAATCGTGAAGTATCGAATTTATAAAATTTACGTGTATAAATTGGCATATTTTTTGAGCAGAAGTTTTTCCCTAGTTGGCAGTTCCAATGTTCCAGTTAGGATTTTTGCGAATCATCATACAGGACAATGTTCAGATCGCCACGAATTATTAAGTGCTAAGCATCATTTTATTTTTCATTAATTTTAATTTAAAATGTGGTTTGTATCGACATTCATCATTCATATATCTGAATTTTTCAAGGACATTCATTTTCAACATTTCCCCGAAGTATTTGATGGATTCAGTCTTTACTTGATGGAAATTCATGTTCAATAACAGGTAAATAAAATTCAATTTCCACAAACAATATTTAATTTTGAACATACGCCGACCATTTAAGAGAATTTGGTCATAATTTCAACCACAATTACGAAATTATCCATATCGAGAGTAAAGGATCACTTGAAATTAACAGATATAATTCTCAAAAAATTTTGTTAAATGACCAAACGGATGTTAAATAGATCGCCGTAGATTGGAAAAACCAGCGGCAAAACTCAATAACTTTTATTGCCCCTGTCGGTACATCTTCTTGTAACTTGTGAATACCATCTAAACAACCCCATGTATACCTGGATATCCTATATAATGTCCTGTTATTATACCACCCAATTAGTTCAAATGTAGAACCTGACGAAGCCTCAGTGAGGCGAAACGATCGTTGTTCAAAATTAAATATTGTTTGTGGAAATTGAATTTTATTTACCTGTTATTTCCCCGAAGGATGTATCAGCAACACTAAATTTTTAATAGAAACTATTCGTATGAAATGTATAATTTCATGCTCCTTGGAATTTCATCTTCCAAAATCTGGGGTTTATTATTACATCAAACGTTTTTCCATCATAGAGATTCAAGTCTCGAAAAAGTTGATAAACATTCTGACAACATTGTTAACTTGTAGTATGATCAGGGAGTTTATAATTTTCCTGCAATTCGTTAATATTTCAAATTCAGGAGGCTTTCAGTTTATCCTTGAGATTTACGATTTTCAGTCAAATTTTATCGGATAAAATTGGAAATAATTCAAAAACGACGCGTTTTATAAAAAAAAACATAAGAATACTTTTATTTCCTAAAATTATCGCTTCTTTCGAAAATATGAAGCGTTTATTTTTTTCAAGTAGTTTTATAGTTTTTTGCGTTGATTTAAGAATCGGCTACGCTGTAACTTTTATACCAGGAAAAATATTGAATAAGTGTTGATTGAGTAATATGAGGAAGGACGGTTCGGAAAATATGGAAAGAGAAGTATTTTTTTCATGGATTTCCTACACCCTGTATATTACAAAGAAAACCGAATTTCGAAAAAATATGAAGGAAAAAAGTGTAACTTTCGATTTGAGAAATCTACAAGCAAAATATATGTACAAGTCCATTGACTTGGGGGACTCACCCTGCATATATCTCAACATACGAAATAATACAAATGACCAAAAGTACAGTAGGTACTGAGTTTCCATATTTCATCAATTTTCATAAGGGTCATGTTCAAACAGCAATAACTCTCAAATTATGTGACATACATACATAGTGTCGTTTTGTAGCTGATATCCTTGCGTGTTAGATCATTGAAAAAAATTATACTTTTATGTGCTAGTTTTTGTACTATTGAGGATTTACTAAAAAATTCAGTAAATTTTTCGACTAAATTTTCTTTAAGAATTTTTTTATGACATTTTTGATTTGAATGTTTTCATATTGTTCTACTTGAATAAAAGGTGGTAGTATTATTTTTCAAAAAACATTTTTTTCACATTTGTATATGACCTTTATGTCCAGAGAAATCGAAATCATTTGAAAGAGACAACCAAAATAAAAAAATTAATTTGAAATGGCGGTTATTCCAAAAATATGGGGGTAAACTCCCTAATGTGGGTGTTTTTGTCGATAAAATTAGGTATATTTGATGCCCTTGAATTATCGCTAAGTCATACCGAAACACACTTTATATTATAATCATTCTGTTTTGTTTGTCATTTGATTGCTTCCTAGGAAAATTTTTCAAAAGAACAAGTCTGACAAGTTTGTGTCTTTTTATATTTGTGGATTCAGATTGTAGAAGGTGAATGGCCCAAAAAAGAAGGATCGACAAAAGATACTACATATTTCCTTCGGAAAAAAAGTCACCTTGAAGGAATCATTTCATCATTATAAAATAGCGAAATGACAATATTCTCTAAAAATCCATCCGTTCTGGAAAGCTATCCAGAAAAAGAAACAATATATGATAGATACATTTATTTTAAAATATCGAATAGAAAATTCATGATGCGGGGGATGCCCGAAGTGGTGTAGATGTCGCATAAAAGCTCGCATCAAATATGCAAATGTTTCCATTGTCCAATTCACCATTCAGTGCTGCATAAAGCCTCGGCTATCGGCGTCGAGAATGTCGAATTTCTCTTGAACGGATTCTTCGGATCAGTGACTCGGGTGAATTTGCCTGGTTGGGTCTCCTCTCTTCGATGTTCGAATTTGTGTTGCCAAAACGACATCGCTGACGAGCCATATAATGGATATTTTTGATAAAGCTGGAAGAGGGAGATTTATGTTGAATCGTTGTCCAATATATTCAGATTTTATTCGTTCTTTTTCATTGGGTAATGTTAGACCATCAAACCATTGGACCTCGAAAAACGAAAATTTATATAGAGGAAGAAAGTTTTAATGAAATTTCAACCTGTAGATTTTCAATCGAAATCGGCATGTCAAATTTCAGTTGAATATCTTGTCAAGTACAAATACTATGAGAAAAAAAAACTTGAAAGGAGCGAGTTCCAACTTGGATGAGCCGGTGCAAACATGGACGAAAATGCCATGAGGAATACAACATAATACAAAATTATAACTTGCAAAAACAGACTGAAAGATGCAGAACTGAAGATCAGAGACCCGCAGGGATCTTGCGAGAGCAATAGAAGCACAGTGTTTTCAACAGAAATTTTACCTATACTTCATTCACTTTTATGAAGTATCCCGGTTGGCCATGAAATTCTGACACATTCTACCGCGTATATTTTGAAAATGTTGGGTTATGGTCATTTTCCTGTCAGATACGCACACATACGTTGTCGGTACTACATAAAAATCGTTATAATTACGTATTTATCAAACTGTTCATTCACTTTGGGAAAATACTGAATTTGAGGAAATATTATGTGAATTCAATAATTTCAAAGAACTGGCGAATATTTAAGAAACTTTTTCTCTGTTAACACTGGAAATATTTCACGTATACAGGGTGTATTTAAAGGGGAGGCTTTTTTTTTGACAGATGGTAGAACTCATCAAAATAATGCCTGTTCAGCGTATCAGTTGTACAGAACAAGATTTCTGCTAATGTTGGCGGATGTTCATAAACCTGGAACAAAAAGATGCACGCCAGAGAAGTATTAAGGTGATCTGAATCGATGTGCTTTTCGATGATCCTAGTGTAAAGTAAAACATAACATAACCTGCCATTCTGTATTCCCTGACGGAATTTACTTTGTGTATCATTTCAGCCCACAGCAATTGATAAGGCTCTCGGAGATTATGAAGAGAAAATTGCGCTAGTTTATGTTGATGATATTCTTTGTCCATGTGAAAATATTGAAGAAGGATTTGTTAATCTAAATAAAATTATTGATAGGCTGTCAAAGTGTGGCTTTGCACCTGATTATCAAAAATGCGAATTCTTCAAAAAGTCAATAGACTTTTTATTAGGAGTAATAATTGAATGCGGTATGGTAAAACCCAGTCCACGAGAAATAGAAGCATGTCGGTTATTTAAGGTGGGCGTTCAATGTAGTGTGTTTTTATTTCAAGTTGATTTAGAAAACGGGTTCACTTTGAGAACTGAAATTTTGTGGGTGAACTCAGAAAGGATTAGGGTTCTTCTTGAAATAATTTTAATCGATTTCATTCCGACAGTCAACTTTTTCTTTCAAAAATAGAAGAAAATGAGCCAACCCAAGCTTCTGTTTTATTTCAACAGAAAGACCCATGAAAATAGTTCAACTTCCGATTAAAAGTGAATCTACTGATAATTTCGTTCAGAAGATCAACTTGAAATACGGAATTGGCAGAAAATGGCCAAATTCAAATTTTGGCGGGAAAAAATTCCTGCTTTACCCACAAATTGACTTATTTCATAGTTCGGCGATTTTCGGATAGAGAGCGCCATTGTACATTTCAGTCATGATTAGAGAGATATTCATAGAACTTATAGTGATAATGTATGTTCTATGGAGATATTTCATAAAATGCACGGTGGCGCCTCTAACGGAGGAGATTTGCTACTCGCTTTAAACGCCGACCTTAAGTAGGAATTTGCCTTGCAAGAACAAAATACTGGCGCTCAAATCTGTTACAGGTACTCCTCAGTCTATTGGTGAATGGCAAAAAGTCGACCCATTTTGCATGGAGATCTTAAGTAGAAATCTACATGAGGAAGATTTCGCAGTCCAGGATGACTTGGTATGCTGGCAAGGGAAGAGGACTCACCCAATGAGATGCTTCGTCCCAATTTCGGCGAGATTGGAGATAATGAAACTGTACCATGATGAATCTTCACATATAGGAGTTGATAAAATAATAATAATAATAATAAAGTTTATTTGCTTCCAACACAACCTAATATAATTCTCTCTATCTAAATATTGCAAATAGACAAGTGAACAGAGGCTTTCTACAAGATCGCCTGTTGGTCAACAAGATGAGAGAAGATATGATTTGGCCAGGAATGAAAAAGACCATTCGCAAGTTTGTGAAGAACTGTAGATCCTGTACCGTTGGAAAGTCGCATACCGGAAGGAGATCTGGCTTTTGTCAACTTAAAATGCAGGCCCACTCGTTAAATCTTTTGGCTGCACACAGATATTGGTGGTCGTTGATGCTTTCACACGATTCATCAAACTATGTCCCCTGAAGCAGAGAACATCAGAAGAAAGCATTAAAGAACTGAAGAAAGTCTTAGAACTAGGAAAGCCAAAGAGAATAATATCAGATAGAGCGACAGGACTACCAAGATGCAACGGAAAGGTTGAAAGAGTTATGCGAATCATTTTCAATGCAAATCGATCAATTTTGAACGAGAAAGATGAAAAATTATGGTATAAGCCTTTACCGAACATTGAAAATGATCTGAACTCGACGGTGAATAAGTCGACAGGATATGCTCCTGCAGTTTTAATGAAAAACTCTAATAAGAGACTTTCGTCAACCATTAACTTGCTCAGCGATATACCAATAAAGCAAATTAATGTTGATAAAGATGCCCTCATTGAGAAACTGGATGTTTCGGCAGAGGAAACAAATAGGAAGTTTGATATGGCTCCAAAACCAAGTTCCCCGTTCGAGGTAAATCAAAAAGTAGTAATGGAAGTTACGCAACTGTCAAATGGTGGCAAATCGAAACCAAAGTTCATTGGCCCTTTTGAAATTAAGGCTGTCTTGCCGAATGATCGCTATGCCCTGAAACGAATAGGAAGTCAGAATAGAATGACTACAGCAGGCCAAGAACAGCTGAGAATATGGCCTGAGAATAATGAAGATCTGGATAGACATATGTGAGGACTGGATAGTCAAATGTAAAGACTGGATAGTCATATGTGACGACTGGATAGAAAAATTTGTAGTGAAGTCACTTTGTTAAGAAATTTGAATTTTTGTTGATTATCTTGTTTGGATCTAATCACTTTTGTATGTGATAGTTTTTTTGGTTCTTTTGGCTTTGTTTTGGCCTGACCTATTTCTGTGTGGACAGATAATCATTGCAATAATTGATGTACCATCATGGAAAATCTGAAAAGAGTTATTTTTCAAGAAGCGTAGCACTTTATAGCCTCGAAATATTGTAATTTAATTTGTTGTTGATCATGGCTGTAAAATTTTCAAACCAAAGGATTGGAGCTCATTCATGCAAGGAGTGGCGAATGATTTATGGTCCATTGCATAACCTGAACAATTTTATAGCAGATCATCAATTTTGTGGTAATCAGCTGAAGCTGACTTTTAGTTCTTGGCTAATTAGTTCTAAATCTTGAGTGGTGAGCATGTAAAGCGGTGGTGGTTTTTTATTTGCCTGGCTCTTTTTCCCACCTGAAATACAAAGCCGCAGCGCGAGCCAGCGCCTTGAACATAGCCATGCCTCCCAAAAACTCAATTGTATCAAATGTTAGTCAAACAATGCTTTATGTAACCTGAAAAGTATTATTGTTTGCTATGTTAATGAAACGAGGTCGTTTCAAGTGTCAGTATGGCCGTGTGAGCAATTTGAATTGTGTGCCCTATGAATTGATATAAAGCGCGTTCGGCAATAGCATCCGAGAGCGGACGGATTTTTTAGTCACGTGATAACAGATTTGTCAGATTTTTCTGTAATAAACGAACGCTACGGAGCATTTTGATCGATTTTTCTGTTTGACGTATGTAACGCCTTACCCGAGCCAGATATTAAATTAGAGCTTAAAGGTCTATTCGTCCGTAGAGGTAGTCTGGGTACTATTTTAATTCTTTTGTTATAGTTCTCAACATTTCTACCCCTTGGTTGAGATGATTCAATATTTTGAATCATTATTTTTTTATCAAACAACATTTTTTTATTTATTACTACACAACAAATAACATAAGACACGAAAATTCAACAGACTGTTCAAGGATATTCGAAGCGGGATAAAAAATCCATTCACAAAGGCCGAAAAGTAATTTCTGTTTCTGTTCTGTGGAAAAAAATCCGTTTCCTCCGTCGAAATACACCGAGCAAAAAGATCTACATCCGATTGATCAGATTTTCTTGCCGAACGGTCCAGATGTGTACTCCCCTCAATCTGGATGTAATAAACGAACGGTTCAGATCAATCCGACCAGTCAGATGTCATTGCCGAACGCGCTTATAATAATATGCTGAGGCCATGGCCCACATCTATTGAATCTGTAGCGTAGGCCTAATGTACAAATACTCTGTGATCTGAATCGATGTGCTTTTCGATTATCCTAGTGAGTGTCTCTCTCTCTCTCTTTCTCTCAGTACCACGCGCTCTAACCAGACGCAAGTAAGGTCAAAGCAAGTAAAACATAACATAACCACCTGCCATTTTGTATTCCCTGACGGAATGTACTTTGTGTACCATTTAAGCCCACTGATAAATTGTGAATAAACAACACGTTATCCACCTCGAAGTGTTTTATTATTTAACATACATATTTTAAATTGAAAATTTCATATAAGGAATTTTCGGTCAAATGACTCATTTTGATGAGTACTATCACCTGTCAGAAGAAAAGCCTCAACTTGAAATACACCCTGTATAAACATGGTTGGAAGATTCAGTTCTGCTATTCTCTTTTACGGAAATCAAGAAACGAAAACGAAATTTTGCTGAAAAATAATGGACAGAATAGTCCGATACTTTGTCATAGTTCATTCGGAAAAAGACTTCTAAACGAACAGAATAGACGGACCCGAATTTTCAAAATTCTCAGGAAATAAGTCTTCAGAACACATTTAGATACCTTTATGCACAACTTGAAACACTCTGGTGTGAAAACCTGTGTCACAGTTAAACCTTAAAAGAACTAACTCCATTTACAAAGTTGAAAAAGAGTAAATAGAAAGTAGGCTTGGAAATGTCGCTCGGAATTGTTTGTCATTCACGAGTGCCAACCTGCGTCAGTTTCAAGTAAAAGAACTTGATGAACCTAAATCATGGCCAACCGGGATACTTTATAAAAGTGAATGGAGTATAAAGAGAAAGCAGTTACCAAAAACAAAACAGCAAAAGACAAGCCGACACAAGTGAAGAAAAATCAGATGACAAAGGATGGTTTTGAAAACAGAAGTTCTGAATTCAGAGGGGAATATGACATAATATTCTGACTCAATTTTTACGAACAACTGGCTGAAATCACTATGGATCACCCTGTCATTGCCAATGTCTTCATGGAAAAAACCGAAAAGTATACGCCATTGCAACAGCCTCGAAAAAATCATCCTAATGCGATATGTGGATGATACCTTCGTGATTTGTAGGCCCGGTGAAGAACAGCCAAATATCTTCTCTTAAATACCTCAAAGCAGGCATCAACCAATTAGTCCACCATGGAAGTAGAGAAAGATAAGGCGCTACCTTTCCTGTATGTATTGGTTACTAGGAAGCCCAATGACAAATTAGGACCCAAGGTTCATGAAAACCCTAACCACACGTACAGATATCTACACAATGAGTCCAATCACCACCCCCAACAAAGGTAGGGTGTGATTAAAACTCTTGTTGTATATGTGAGCTCCTGAATATGGAAAAATCCCTCACCCAACATCTCCGGCCGAAATCAAAAACATAATCAACAATTTGAAAACAAGGAAGGCCCCTGGAAAAATAAAATTTCAAATCTCATGCTGAAGAAAATGTCAAAGAAAGGAACAGCAGCTCTCACTAGCATAGCAAACGGTGTGATGAGACAGAAGACTTTCCAAAAAGGTGGAAAACTGCCGAAGTGATCGTTTTCAATAAACCAGGCAAAGACAAGAAGTTTCCACAAAACTATAGACCAATAAGCCTGCTCTCATCCCGAGGAAAAATTGTGGAGAGAGTATTAGCCAGACGACTTAATGAAGAAACCGAAGCCCTGGCGACGTTACCGAGTGAACCATTTGGATTCCGAAAACAGCATTCAACTGAACCACAGCTCATAAGAAGAACCGAGTATATCACAGAAGGATTTCAGAATAAAGAAGCCACAGGACTACTACTTCTAGATGTAACCAGGGCTTTTGATAGAGTATGGCATGAAGGAAATGAAGAAATGAACAAATCCGAAGAGACATAAAATGGGATTCCATTACTACATTCATCAAATGAAAAGCTGCAAAAGCCTATGAAAGAGCTAGTGAACATCCAAATGACCACCTCAGAAGGTTAGTTGACTACGACCTCGTTGAAGATGAAAAAACAGCGAGAATTTACCGCAAAAGACCCAGAGACCAATTGCGAAAATGAAGATATAAAACTCTTAACTTAGAGAGAGGGATATTCAATTGAAGGATGAACACAAACACTCAGCATAAATAATGCGAAAGAGGAAATAACAGACAAGAAGATGGAAGGTTTTTAGGCTTATGCCCGGAACCAAACAACAGGAGAGGTGTTTAGTCGGTAAGAATCCGACACTACCCAGAAAGACTGGGTATCTGATGTAATATTCACCTCTTCCATAACAAAAAAAAATGCAGAGCTGCTCGTAGCAAAGTAGTAGAATCCTGCCCTATAAAGTGGATAGTTGCAATGTTGAATGGACGAAACGTCACTGTCTACCTTGGATAGTCTGGAGTGACCGTGCGGACTTGCAGAGCATGCCCACAAGAAACAGTTTTATCACCTCTTTTGTGGAGCCTGACATGGTCGACCTCCTGGAAAGACTTACACCCAACGGCTTCAACACACAGGTCTATGCTGATGATCTAGTTATTACAAATAAAGGCAAGCATGAAGGCACGATAAGTGACCGCATGCACAAGGCCCTATGCATCACCGGAAAGTAATGCCAGGAAGAAGGGCTAAGTAACAATCCCTCAAGGATCACACTTATTCCTTTCACTAAAAGAAGGAATCTAATTGAAGGACACAAACACTCAGCATAAAGAATGCGGAAGAGGAAAAAACAGATAGGTAAGAAGGTTTATAGGCTTATGCCCGGAACCAACAGCAGGAGAGGTGTTTAGTCGTTGAGAATCCGACACTACCCAGAAAGACTGGGTGTCTGATGTAAGATTCACCTCTTCTACAAAAAAAAAGATTCACCCTTCTCGACCTACGATTCGTCTTGACCATCTTAGCTTCTTGAAATACTTCTGAAACTTCTAAGATCACGCGTCTTTTTCTTCGGTTTACTTCGACATATATTTTTGAATTTGTAAATAGACGGACAGCCATAGTCCCCTTTTAGTGAAGAAACTTATTTAAAAACTCTCTTGTTGATTGTGAATGTTTTGAAATTAAAATATAACCGCGGTATATACAATACTGCAACAAATCACGCTACAATCATTTCTAAGAAAAAATCAAACTTGCATTGCAGCCGTGAAAGACAAAATTGTCAAACTTCTGAAGAGACAAAATATAAAAACAATCTCTAAGCCGAACGAAACTGGGAAAGGTCCTGACGAGTGCCGAAGACCAAACTGACTCATTGTCTCGAACTGGTGTTTCTAGAATACTTTGCTCTTGCGGAAAAGTTTACAGCGGCTTTACTCGAAGGATTCATACCGGGATCAGAGAACACGAACAGTGTTTTTTATTTATCAAACAGAGAAGTCACACAGACTGAACATGCTCGGTGAATGAACATCACATTTTGTTCGCTGAAAGCAGTCGATATCAATATTAAAAGTACATAGTATCCAAGGATCAATATGGAGGCCATCTTCTTCTTCTTCAGCCTTCGCACGTCCACTGCTGAACGTAGGCCTCTCCATCTGTTTCCACTCCTGTCTGTCCTGGGCAACTCTCATCCAGCCTGTCCACACTTTCTTTACGATATCATCCTTCCATCTTAGAGGGGGACGGCCTCTTTCTCTAGTACACGTCCAAGGTCTCCACTGTTGGGTTTTTTTTTCATCCACCTGTCGTTTTCGCTTCTGGCCATGTGTCCTGCCCTGCCTGCCCACCTCCATTTCAGTCTTGCTATTCTCTCAATAACACAGCAGACTTTTGTTCTGGCTCTGATGGCTGAGTTGCGGATGCGATCTCGTAAGCTGACTCCCAGTTTGATCGTATGGCCGAGGTAAATGTAGTCCTCCACCGACTCCAAGGTCTCGTCCTCATTGTTTACATTCACTCGCTCGGAAGACATTATTTTTGTTTTCTCGAGATTCATTTTGATACCTACTTTTTTGACTTCTCATTTAGCTCAGTAAGCATTTCTTCCAGTTGGTATACACTATTACTGATCACGATCAAATCGTCAGCAAATCTGAGATGATTCAGAGAGGTCCCATCTATCAGTAGTCCCTTTGTCTCCCAGTCGATATTTTTGAAAACATATTCGAGGGCCAAGGTGAATAGTTTCGGGCTCATCGGATCACCTTGTCGGACTCCCCTCTTGACGTTAATCTTCTCGGTTTTCCAGTCTTCCGTTAGAGCGATATGCAGACTGGCATTTGTATAGATGTTTTTCATCAAGTTTGTATACCTCGAGTCAACCCGCGTATTTTGTATTCAGAACTTTTCTCAATTAGGTTTCGCACTGTTTGTATTTGTTCGATGGCATTGTAGCCTTTCTGGAAGCCCGCCTGTTCTATGGGTTGATAGAAGTCCAGTTTCTTTGTTAGTCTTATTGCTATTATTCCACTAAACAGCTTATATAGGATACTTTAGTAAACTTATGGGGCGGTAATTTTTTATACATTTCGGATCTCCCTTTTTGAACAATGAAACGACCTCTGCATTTCTCCAGCTTTCGGGTATTTCACACTGTTCCAGACACTTGTTGAAGAGCAGGAAATAGCGTCTTCCAACTTTTTTCCTCCTTTCTTTAACATTTCCGCAGTTATTCTATCTTCTCCTGGACTCTTATTGTTTTTCAACATCTTTATTGCATATCCAACTTCTTCCCTTCTGATCGCGGTATTTCTTCGGAGCCAACATTTGTAATAGTCGGTCTAGGCGGATGGTGTGGGGATTTTTTCAGCGATATCGTCTCTGTCGTGACATATAATACCCCTCTCATCTTTCATCCATTGTATTTGAGCCTGTCCTCTACTTTGGCTAGACTTCAGACACCTCATATTCACATTTTCTTGAATAGCTGACAATATCATTTCTGTGTTTCGTTCTCGAGCTCTTTTGCGGAATGCCTTTTTCATTTGTTTGCTGAGTTCCTCGTATCCCTGAGAGTCTCTTGGTAGTCTTCTCCTCTCTTCCAGCATATCAGTAATTTCCTTAGGAAGCTGATTTTCTCTCTTTTTATAGCACAAACTTTCCTGGTTGTCGTGATAGACTACAGGCCCGTGTCGAAAATTGATGGGTCATTTGAACCAGAAGATGATCTATCTAGAACGATAGAAGGACATAAAATAATAAGATTCAGCACTATGCCGTCACTTGTAAGCTGCCCAACTGAGTACAGGTGGCAATTCAAAAGGACAGGTAGACTGGGTACATTTGGGTCATATGACTTTTGACGGCATTCTTACCATCGATAGCTCCATGGAAAATAATAGGAAAACGGGCAGTGCCGTACAAAAATGATGCGCCATATATTCGGAAAATTTTTTTGATTTTCCGAAAATTTCCATGGTAAAATAGGTCATTTGACTTTGTACGGCATCAGTTTTATACGGTTGCCATACATCTTCTAATCCATTATTCAGCAACGCCGTACAAAAATCAGGCGACAAAGGGAAAAAATCGAGGGTTGCAACCCCCTCTCTTGCCGTGCTCCAGGGGGTCATTTGAAAAAGTACGGCTTCGGTTCCAAAACATTATACAGCACTCAAAATTACTATTAAAAATAAGGCCGTCAAAAAAAAATTGTTCATTTTGATGTTATATCAATACTTATCTTAATTTCATCTTATGCTTGACCCATAAAGCTCTAAAGTCATTTGACCCAGTACGGCAACTTACAACAATCAATTATATATGTATCAATAATGTTTCAAGTATACCTTTTTTAAACCAAAAAGTATACAAAACTGTTGATACTTGGACTGACGGTTTCACTTGTTGGGTATGATATAGACACTTCAGACGGCATAATGATTTTGTAATTTTTTCAATTTTTCTCTCCAAAAATATGTTGATGCCGTACAGTATCAAATGACCATAGAGTATCCTTAAAATGGTAGCGCAATTTTCATCATCCTAAATGATATGGTCTGGATAAAAATGTACGGCATCATTTGTTCCTAATTTATTTACCTTAATACTATTCAAAACGAGGGATAAAATGTAGAAAATTGTTATATATCATTAATTTATGAGTTCCAAACTTTTACAATAATATGAAAAATTTCACTTTTTGTATTTCTCTATAATTTTTTTTAGAACAGTTTCTTTTGAACGGCAATATAATATAAGAATTGTATCTTAAAGTATCATGTAAAAAAAGAAGTTGCCGTACTGGGTCAAATGACTTTAGAGCTTTATGGGTCAAGCATAAGATGAAATTAAGATAATTATTGATATAACATCAAAATGAACAATTTTTTTGATGGCCTCATTTTTAATAGTAATTTTGAGTGCTGGATAATGTTTTGGAACCGAAGCCGTACTTTTTCAAATGACCCCCTGGAGCACGGCAAGATAGGGGGTTGCAACCCTCGATTTTTTCCCTTTGTCGCATGATTTTTGTACGGCGTTGCTGAATAATGGATTAGAAGATGTATGGCAACCGTATAAAACTGATGCCGTACAAAGTCAAATGACCTATTTTACCATGGAAATTTTCGGAAAATCAAAGAAATTTTCCGAATATATGGCGCATCATTTTTGTACGGCACTGCCCGTTTTCCTATTATTTTCCATGGAGCTATCGATGGTAAGAATGCCGTCAAAAGTCATATGGCCCAAATGTACCCAGTCTACCTGTCCTTTTGAATTGCCACCTGTACTCAGTTGGACAGCTTACAAGTGACGGCATAGTGCTGAATCTTATTATTTTATGTCCTTCTATCGTTCTAGATAGGTCATCCTTCTGGTTCAAATGACCCATCAATTTTCGACACGGGCCTGTAGTCTATGAGGACGCTACTCACTATAACATCATGAACCTCATCTATATTCCTCTCGCTCAGATTCGGTATACACCCCAGTTTAGATGTCAGAAATTTTTCGTATTCCTGTTTATGCTTTTCCAGTGTTGAGTCCTTTGGTCTTAACCCCTTCGTGATTAGTTTCCTTCTCTCCAGTTTCTTATGGAGGCCATAAGAATCCATAAGCAAAAAAAAATACAGGAACAGTAGAGCTGAGACTACCATTGTTCACAGTTCGTGGTTGCCTGCGATATGCGCTGCTAAAACTAAACCTATCCGAAGCAGAGGGGGGGGGGGGGCATGAACCAACCAGTCACGCCATCGATGGGCTACGGCTATGAATACAGCGATAAATCCAATAACATCACTAATTCGCAGCAGTCAATCGTCGGGTTACAATCTTCGACCAAGATACCTCTGAAGATGCCTACCGCAGTTGTAGGAAACATTGAGTGTCAGTCCTGTTGGACCACAGCTACAAAGCCCGGAGTATTCTTATTTTGAAGTTGAATCCGGCCGTAAAAACCTTCATGAATTTGAATGCCGCACATCTACAATTGATTCATGTTTCCATTCGTATCATTCGTCTAGTTGATATGAAAACACTGATCATCTCTGTATGAAGCTTTAATTTCTTCAATATGGAAAATGTACCTAATGAGAAAATTTGAAGGAATGTACTTACATAGTAAAATCATAATCAATAAAAATAATAGTTCAACTTTGAATATGTAGACAAAAACCATCTCAGGGAGTATCAAATCAATGATTTGCTCGGACCAACTTCAGCATAATATTTTTTCTGCCGAAATTGAATTGTGAAACTCAATCAGATTTTTTTACAACTAATTTGAATACTTACTTCTTCTTGTTTGCAGTGCAGGA
The DNA here is from genome assembly GCA_951802165.1 of Adalia decempunctata. Lineage (NCBI taxonomy): Eukaryota > Metazoa > Arthropoda > Insecta > Coleoptera > Coccinellidae > Adalia > Adalia decempunctata. The sequence continues at coordinate 31,173,226 of OX637701.1, read as the reverse complement.
CATCCTCTGGAACAGGTTCGAAACCTGGAATATGATAATTACCATCATATTCAGTGCAATATTCTACAACTGGAGGAGGCTTCTGTCTGTTCTGTATGGCTTCATCATATGATTTTTCATAACATTCCTTGATGAATAGTGCTCTTCTCTTTCCTGAAAATGACAAAATGACAATCGATCGGAATTACAAAATTATATGGTTCCCATTTGAAAAAAAGAGATTTCATAGTTTTGTTGAGGCTCACTTTCATTTGAAGCCCTGTTTCAAACACCCTGTATAACATTTCCTCATAATTCATACAAGAAGCAGTATCAGCGTACTTTCTTTTATTTCATTGTTGCGAAAAAAATTTTTTACAATGAGAGATTTCGGAGATATAAACACTTTCTGTCAAAAAATTTGGAAATCAGGCTATAACTCAACAATCGCTTGATGTGGTTGCGCATATCATACATCAAATCATTGCAGAATCGAACGAAGAACTCAAATTTGTATAAATATACAGGTTGTTGCATTTGAAATAACGAAGATTCCGCTTAGAAATATTTTACAAATTGAGTTCATGTACTCGAGCTCAAGTATAATAGAGAAATAATTCCTGAAGATGCCAGACACTCGATCGGGCGAAACATCGAAATCTAATAAATCACGGCGGCCGAAATGCTCGAAACAAGACCAGATGTCAGGAATTCGGTTGTTGACGCAACAACGGTTGAACCGTCGGTTTCCCTCAATGATATCAGCCCTAACTCGAAAATAACGCTTTTCATTAAAAAAACATAAGAATACTTTTATTTTCTAAAATCATTGATTCTCTCTAAATTGTGAATATTTTTCAAGTGGTTTCACTCTTTTGCGTGAATTTGCGTCGGCTACGCTGTAACTTTCATACCAGAAGAAACACCTTGTATCTTTCAAACGAAACCAAATTTTGAAAAATGGTATAGGAAAAAAGTGTTCTGTTATTATGATAAGAATCTGCAGTTACAATAACAATACACGTACCGGGTGGCATATTCATATTATCCCACGTACCGTATCGCAGTCCGAATTCACCCGAAGCCGAAGTAAACTCAACGTAAGAGATCGCGTCCGTTCCTGCGGTCTTGAACGTATTTTATGACCTGCATGGGATCGCTATCGCATTGTTACCAAATAGAGTTTTTGAAGAAAATAAGCGCAGATTTTTTTTGCAAATCGATGATTAAATAGTAAGAACGAAAACAGCCACAGAAGGGGAAATTGAAACTGAGGTGAGGGGTTTTGCGTAATATTCCCATAGTAGCAAAATTATTGAATAAAAAAACGAGAGGGAATTACATCAAGACCTCATTTAACTACAATTAAAAAATCAAATCTTGAAATAAAATAGGAGACTGAATAATGAATTGGTAAGTGCAGTTTCTGAATGGATAAAATAAAAGTCAACATAAAGAATCATCATTTATTTGATGAATGGAAATAATTGTAAAAGAGTAAATTGTGAAAAGATTTTATTAATCTCAACATATCATACACATCATAATTTCATATTTATAAATTCCTTTTACCAATAGCTGAACATAATATATGGGCGGGCAACTGAGGGATTGCGGATTATATATAGAATGAAATTTATATCGACATATAGCTGAGCTCCTCATTTTCCTATTCATCCAGGTAAAATAGGGTTACTCTTACTCCTTACAAACTACTTTTTGTTATAACGATCTGAAACATCATTTGGACAGGGTTATTTGATGTTGTTAATTAGGTATTCCCAAATTTAGTTCTGATATAACAATAGCATTTGAGAAAAATGTGGAGTAATCTTATTCATTGAATATAATTTTCGAAAAAATTCTGTCCCCTTAACTTTTTAAATAGTCTTCCAATCATACTTTCACTTTCACAAATTTTTCCAAGCAACGATGATCCTTATTTTTGTCTTACGTATGTTGGACAACTTATCTCAATTAAGTGATATTCTTTTTTGATACCATTCTCCTTTTGACAACTTTTGAACTTAATAACTCCCCTATTAATTGTGTATATTAAGCTCAGTGATTTTTCTTTTCAACGGCTTTTTACTTTGTGTATCTTTGCAACAGCAACGGAATAGAATATCTACCTACTCACAAAAATCAATTTGCTTGATAGCTATGTAAATTGAGATTAATTTTGTCAATTCGTTTCAGAAGTGGGAGGCCGAACTTATGAATGCAACAAAAGTAACTCGATCAATGACAACAACTATTAGAACACCCCTCAAGAAGTTTAAAAAAATATACCATTAAAGAGAAGATTTCGATCATTCTTTTGGCTTCAATAAAAAATCAATTCTGAATTTACTTATTTTTTCACCCCCATAAATTCATAACCTTAAAGCATTCACCCTTGAATAATTATTCATGAATATGGAAAAAACCTAATCGTTATTATTTGAACTGAAAAAAAAAATAAAAGAATCGGGGTATCATTATAACGTAAAATCCCAATTCATATTCCACGACTGATATCGCCAAATAAGATGCGATCACGCGCGTGGTTTATCGAGTAAGCTTCGGCTGTCTCCGAGCTGCGATACTGTACGTGTGGGATATGAATATGCTACCGGGTGTCCCGAATTCTTTGTCTAGTGGGGATCTCAGGAACTCGATGAGATCGAACAAAATGAATGGCACAATTTCGGGCTCCATTTTTGTGGAATTATTTCGGTGAGAACCGCAATCTTCTAAGTCAAACCATTTCCGAGCTATCGGGGAAAATTTGAAAATGGCGTCAAATGAAAAGTTGTCATAACTTCTTTATTACTGGTGTCAAAAACAACAACATTATACAGGCACTTTTTGCAGTAGAATTCATTTTTTTTATTATTTTCATCGTTTGATAAGAAATTTATTTATCATGTTATGCATTTCAATTTTATCTGTAATAGAGATTTGTATGGTTCACATTTAAATAACACAAGCTTGTATTAAGTATAACTTTGAAAATAATTGTAATTAAGAAATTGATGATGCCAGTCAACTCTAATGAGAAAGTTCATGTATAATGTATTTGTTTCATGTTTATAGCACCAGTAATAAAGAAGATATGAGAACTTTTCATTTGACGCCAATTTCTTATTTTCTCTAATAGCTCGGAAACGGTTTAACTAAGAAGGTTGCGGTTTTCACCAAAATAATTCTCTCAAAATCGCGCCCGGAAATGTGCCACACATTTCGTTTTAGCTCATCGGGTTTCTGAGATCCCCTCACTAGAAAACGAATTTGGGACACCCGGTACAATTGTCAAAGACTCGTCCTGTGTGAACAATCGGGGCCAATACAGTTTTGATTCGAGTCATTACATAAGTTGTTTGAAGTGACAACATTTATATGGTTCAAATTGAAGCAGAAACAAGTTGTTCCAAGTGCAGCAGTTTTTGTTTCATCGTCCCAGTTGTTTCGACATAATTGCAAAAATCTGGCCCGAAACTTACGAAAATTTTTCATTGAACAGACTCAACCATTTTTAAGTGTTTCACCCTTAGACTATACAGGGGGTCTAGTTTCAAAACGGCAAAACTTCAAGGGGAGATTATTCAAGTGATTCGCAACAAAAAATTTCATATAACACATGGCCGAAATCTTGACGGTTATTCTTCAATTTAACATTTCTCGTTTTCACGAAATATTTCAATTTTTTCCATGAAATCTTTAATACCTTCTGTATAAAAAGTACCCGGAATTGTAAAAAAAACACATAAATTTAAATTTAATCATCAATATTTATTTTGTCTCCTTCAAAATAGTCCCCATTGCTTACAATACAACTATGATATCGGCGAACCCACTTTTCCATGCACCGCTCATACGCCGCCAAAGGTATGGCCTTCAGTTCTCTTTGCGAATTTGTTTTGATGGCTTCAATGGACTCAAAACGCGTTCCACGTAGGGGCAATTTGAGTCTTGGGAATAGAAAAAAGTCGCACGGAGCTAAGTCAGGTGAATACGGCGGTTGTTCGATGGTATTTATTGAGTTTTTGGTCTTGTATTCCTTGTATAATTATGGCTCGGTGCGACGGCGCGTTATCATCATGCAAAATCCACGAATTGTCTTTCCATAAATCTGGCCGTTTACGACGAACATTCTCACGCAAACGCCTCAATACACCCAAGTAATACTCCTTATTCACTGTCTGTCCTTCAGGAAGAAATTCTGAGTGCACAACACCACGATAATCGAAGAAAACAGTGAGCAAAACTTTAATTTTCGATCGACTTTGACGTGGTTTTTTCGGATTCGGCTCGTTTGGTAGGCGCCATTCGGTCGATTGTTGAGCTGTTAACGTGTCATACTCATAGACCCATGTCTCATCGCCAGTTATGATTCGTTTCATGAAATTTGGATCACTAGCAGCTCGAGAAACCATGTCTTCAGAGACCTGCTTTCGATGCTCTTTTTGCAAAAAATTCAGCTCTTTTGGAACGAGTTTTGCTGCGACGCGTTTCATACACAAAACATTAGTCAAAATGTTATGAACGGTCATTTTATCAATGCTCAACTCTCGAGCCAACTCTCTAACACTTGAATGACGATTTTCGAGCACTAAATTCTTGATTTGGATGATGTTATCGTCGGTTGTTGACGTTGAAGGCCGTCCAGAACGGGGCAAATCTTCGACCACCTCACGACCGTCTTTGAATGATTTGTACCAATCGTATGCTTGTGTTTTTGACATACAATTATCACCAAAGGCTTTTTTTAACATTTTCAATGAATCGGCACAAGAAAATTCGTTTGCAAGACAAAATTTGAGGCAAACTCTTTGATCAACTATTTTTTCCATTGTAAAATTCGCAGAGCACTTTTGAGGTCGACTGATACTGACAGCTGTTGTAAACACACTAGTTGACAGATCGCGCTCAAATTTGGCTTGGTAATAAAGCAAGGTCCTACCAACTTTAAGAAAAAAACAATTACCGATTCCTTTTTGGCGGATCATTTAAATAACATTTTCCGGGTACTTTTTATACAGAGAGTATATCAGTTATGCTTGTAGCTTCATCGAATTCGATCACATATTTGAAAATGGTATTGAATTTCTACAAGAAAAGAATTTCAGTGTGCGAAAAATTTTTCTATTGCGGGTATGGTGAGGAGATGAATATCACGATACTGAAGTGAACAAAATCAGTCATATTTTTCCAATGGGTTTTTCGTTGAAAAATTATTCATTATGGACATGTTTTCTTTTTAGCAAGAAATACCTCAATTAGTGTACTTTCGAATGACATATCAACTTTTTTGCTAACTGCTTGTTTCCTGTCATAATATATCATGCTAACAAGATGAAAACAAAAAAGTCGAAAAATTTCAAACCTAAATTTGCTCCATTTTGAAACTCATTATGCCTGAATATCGAAGTAATTCTTATGAAAATCATGAATTTATCCATGAAATAAGAATAATTCAGGAGAATGAAATAATTTTTCATAATACAGATTTTATGAAAAAATGTAGAAAACAGACTATTACTATTTATAACAATTGTTCGAAATGTCCACCTCCTTGTTCAATACATTTAACACATCTTTTTCGAACTGAATCATCAACCCTGCGAAGTTCGCAATGTTTCTGACGCATTTCTGCACAACACAATTGAATCCTTTCGATCAGAGCCTCTCGAGTCTGAACGCGAATTCGGTACACATTTTCTTTTAAGGTACTTCAGACATAAAAATCCAAAGGCGTCAGGTCTGGGCTCCTTGGTGGCCATCTTACCGGACCGTACCTTCCAATCCATTTCTCCCCAAAATACTCATTCATCAACTGTCGTACGTTCCGGCTATTATGACCTGGGCAGCCATCCATTTGAAACCAGAAATTTTGGCTGGTAGCCAGGGGCATTTCATCCAATATGTCTGTTAAGCTGCTTCGGATTAATCTTATGAATTCATCAGAATTGAGGCGATCGGGGAGTATAACTGGTCCGAAAAGTTTACCTCCCATGACTGCTAACCACACGTTGACTCACATTTCATGTTGATAATGGGAAACAATAGTGGCATTGGGGTTTTCTCTCTTCCATACATGGCTATTTCGCAAATTTATGAAACTCGATCTCGTGAAAGTTGCCTCATCAGTCCTCAGTCCATAATATTCTATCAACCATTGTCCTAACTTATTCAGGTACCACCTACAAAATGTTAGTCGTACCTCAGCATCTACAACTAAAAGATCCTGCACCTTTTTAAAATGGTTTAGCTCTTAACATAATAAGTTGAGTAACAGAAACTGTCAGATTTCCATAAGAATTACTTCGATATTCAATCATATAATGAGTTTCAAAATGGAGCAAATATAGGTTTGAAATTTTTTGACTTTTTCCTTTTCATCTTGTTAGCCATGATATTATGGCAGAAAACAAGCAGTTAGCAAAAAAGTTGATATGTCATTCAAAAGTACACTAAATGAGGTATTTTTTGCTAAAAAGAAAACATGTCCATGATAAATCATTTTTCAACGAAAAACCCATTGGAAAAATATGACTGATTATGTTCACTTCAGTATCGTGATATTCATCTCCTCACCAAACTCGCAATACAAATATTTTTGGCACTTTGAAATTCTTTTCTTGTAGAAAATTTAATAGCTTTTCCAAATATGTGATCGAATTCGATGAAGATACAAGCATAACTGATATATTAAAGATTTCATTGAAAAAATTGAAATATTTCGTGAAAACGAGAAATGTTAAATTGAAGAATAACCGTCAAGATTTCGACCATGTGTTATATGACATTTTTTGTTACAAATCACTTGAATAATCTCCCCTTGAAGTTTTGCCGATTTAAAACTAGACACCCTGTATAGTAGGGTATAGTCAAAGGTTTCACCTATTCTAGCATGGGCAACCTTTTTTTGAGAGGCTGTATACTTAGATAGCTGTAGTTTTGAAACAACGAGCGTTCAAAAAATTCATGGTTAAGTGTAATGTGAATAAATTAAAATATATTATCTGTGAATAAAAGTAGCACTCAAGCAAGTTTCAAGCGATACATTACATACTGCCATTCTAGGAACTAGGAACCATATGGTTCAAGCTAGTGCTACTTTTAATCACAGGAAATCTACTCCAATCTCTCCATGGCACTCCATACCATTTCATTGAACGCTCGTTATAATTGCTTTCAATGCTGCTTTTGAGAATGCCCCATGCATTAACAGAGTGCATTTTATTGTATGGGTTGTCATGACTACGTTGCACTCTGTTAATGTATAGTGTGCATTACTGCATTCTCAAACGCAGCTCAGGTTTGTATATTAATGAAAAGTGTTGTTCTCTGGAATTCCCAAGAGAATTGGTTGAATCCATCAAGAACAATTGAAATAGAATCTTCACTCCCAACTTACCAATATACTGATATTCGGGTTCCTCTGGAGGAAAATATGAAGATTTCATAGTCGAATGAATCCGATGTGGCATGATTTTAGTCTGCCCGTCTCTCATCAGCCATTTTCGACTGTCGCCGCGGTGATTTTCTTGCCAACAGCGTTCTGATAATACGCTGTCATCGTCTTTCAACTCTCTACACCCAAAATCTTCATCTAATTTCTCCATAATCAGTTGGAAGATTGATGAAGGATACTTAATCTTATCGACAAAATGGCACCCTATTTGTCACGTTTGAAGGATCAATTATTCAGAATGACGTTCATTGAAAGAATATCTAGTATCTAGATACCACATCAGTATTACCAAGTTGGTGATAGGAGCTGGGGTTGTTCAACAACCACCCCAATCTCTGTATTATGCGTGTCGGTTTGTATTCAAGTTTCTAAGCGACATCGATATCGACTGCAGAATACTATGACGAATAGATGCAAAGATAGGCCTGGTGTAACGACTCCTTATTAAAAATCGTGACCAAATTTTGTAGATCTAAGCGGCACTCTAGATTTCATTACTGGTGCTACGTCCGGAATTATCCGCAATATTTATCGGCCGTGGCGCTACTGCGGCAATGGAAAATAGCGCGACCCCTTTAGGGAGATGAGAAGCAGAACTCAGATTTACGATCGTCAAGAAAGTCTTAAACAAAATCTGATCAGTACCAACACCAGGTAGGTATTCTATGCATCTATGTTGACCATTAAATCTGACGGCAACGCTATTCTACTTGACGGTTTCTTGACAACCCCTTCAGAGGTATTCCATACACAAATTTCTTTTGGGGGACAATACTGCAGCTAAAGGGTTTTCCAACACGGATACTCAAACACCGGTCAGCGCCCTTTCATCCCCTCCATTCTCGCAAGCATGTGATGACTTCAAATTAGCCAACGATTTGAACTTTTGAATGAGATGAATTGCTTTTATCGCTAATAATCGCGTATAAATGATTTTTCTAGTATAATTTTGTTTGTGAAATAAACCTTATTGACCTAAAAAACGAATTGAAATGAAAATATAATTGCTGCAGCTATATTTTTATTAAATTCTACCTTATTTTGCTCCGTTCTCGCCTTATACTACACGGAAAAAATATAAGATTCTTCGGTCGTAGAAAGGGTGCTCCAATTCCAATATTGTGAATCTAAATTCATTGATTCAAGAACAAAATATTGGTAAAAGTAGGTTGCATTTATTAAGAAAATTAGGTCCATGAATGAGCTAGGTAGGTACTAAGGTACTCTAATCCAAGCAAATAGAATAACAGAAAATTCCAAACCTAATACTGTAAATCTAAATTCATTGATTCAAGAACGAAATTCTGCTAAAAGTAGTTTGCATTTATTGAGAAAATCAGTTCTTCGGAAGGGCAATAGGTACTCTTATACGAGCAAATAAATACCAGCAATATTTTTTTATGTTGAAAGATGGTACATTTTATGTCTCACCACTAGAAAAAATTTCTTCAAGTTCATATAAAATCTGCTTCAACATTGTAATTTTATTGATTGATTTGAGGATTTTCTGTACGTTTCGTACAAACATAGAAACTTAAAAAAAGGTATATTCGAATTGAAAATATGACAACTTGGTTATTAAGTTCTGATTTGGTAAATTTTATCTTAAATAAAAAACAAATCTGTAAAAATTTTTAATTTTAAATGAGCATTAAATTTTTAACATCGATCATAAATATAGGATGTGTATGAGATATTGTTTGATATTTGTTCATTGTTCGAGCTGTCTGCTCGTCTCAAGTTTTACTAATTGAAATAGCTGCCTTAGAATCTCAATTTCATTCTGTTGCTGACTATTTTTTCTAGCAGCTGTTCGTATTTTATTTTCCAATCAATTTCTCCTGCAGATGGAAGGTTATCTGTAAACGAGAAGATTTAGAATGAGAATATAAGAATAATAATAATCGAGTTATTTAGAACTCAAGTAACCGTGTTGGAGACGTGAAAAAATTTGTACTCACCAAGTTTGGGTCCCAGATTACGAAAATGAAAACGATAAGTCAGCAATCCTTTTAGTTTTTCCAAGAAAAAATCCCAAAGTTACGTTTGGAAGGTAAGGTTATACACTTGTCTAAGGTTATACATAGTTCTAGCCAGTTTTCTTGTATTTTCTCAATCAAGACTCATTGGAAATGTTTTATTTATGAGTCCTACTCTAATTAATGAACTGAAATAATATCAAAAAGTACCGTTTTTCACCCACAAAACCAACAAAACTTCAAAAACAGTACACACTACAATGTAAACACCGTATATGTTGGCTAATTCTACGTCACAACATGGATGCCAAAAAGTTGTGGGGTGAAAGGGCGCTGACCGGTGTTTGAGTATCCGTGGTTTTTCAATAAGAGGTGTCATTTCGACTCAAAAAAATTGCAGTTTTCAGATAAAATTTTTTCATTATAAAAAGGACGGTATGCAGGTGATAATGGAAAATAACATCGGCCAAATGACGACCACGACTACAGGGCCGTATCCTTCTCATGAAATTTTCCATAACCAAATCTGCCCTGTGTCCTCGATCGCCTCATGAATTCCATATTTGAGGTCTTGAATCGACTCTGGGCTCTTGGTGTAGACCTTCTTTCTCTCATGGCCCCAAAAGAAGAAGTCGCAAGGTGTTAAATCACAAGATCTCGATGTCCAATTGTTATCATCTCTTCGAGAGACAACACGGTCCGGAAACTTTTCTCGTGAAAGATTAATGGTTTCGTTGCTTGTGTGGCACGTAGCGACGTCTTATTGAAAGTAAACGTTGTCCAGATCAATATGATCCAAATCTGGCCATAAAAATCATATCTCGATAGCTTAATCCATTCAACGTAACTATAGCTCCAGCCTCATCCTCGAGAAAGTAAGGTCCAATGGCCCCGCCGGACCATTCTCTCACAGCGGAATTGTTACATAGTGTTCAAAAGGTTCAGAATGCATGTATGCGTTTTTCGTTTAACATACCCTTCAGAAATCATATCACACCACATTTAAACGAGCGTTCAATTTTAAACATGAAAATAGAAGAAAATGTCATGGCTATACGCGGATGTATGTATTGATATCTAGTTAGCCTAGACCAGTTCCATGCATAAACAAAATATTGCGATACCATATCAACGAACAATAACTTATTAGAAGTGTCAGTGTAGAGTTCGACGTTAAAAATGTAAACCAGAGTTACGCAATAAATTGAAAAAAGGGTGTCCACCAAAATTGCAAACTCGGAAAATTGGAGTATCGAGCCATCATCAAGTACCTGTATTTAAAAGGGTTTAGAGGTAAGCAGATTTATGAAGATATGCTTAATACCCTTGGTGATCAATGTCCTTCGTATGCGACCGTGAAAAATTGGACTTCAAGCTTCAAAAGGGGTGAATTTTCCATTGAAGATGATGACCGATCGGGAAGGCCAGTTTCTGTGTCAGTCCCTGAAAATATCGATGCAGTTCATGACATGATTTTATCAGAGCGTCGAATTGGGCTAAAACGGATATCTGTAACACTGAAGATTTCATACGAACGCGTTCATCATATAGTTCACGGCAATTTGGACATGACGATATGAGACAAATTTCTGCAAAATGGATCCCCAAATGTTTGAATGTTAACCAAAAGCGTTCAAGGGTAGAAGCATCGCTTTCGATCTGTGCTCGATTTGAAAACGATGTAGACTTCTTAAACAGAATTGTTACTATGGATGAGATTTGGGTAGGAACATTTCTGCGATCCAGAAACAAAGCAACAATCGATAAAATGGCGACACTCTGGTTCTCCAAGACCTAACTTTCGTGTCCGAAAATCTGCTGGAAAAGTTCTTGCTCCAGTTTTTTGGGATTGTCATGAAGTATATACTCCATTCACAATTATAAAATCACAACTCTGGCCTTGGAAATTTGACACATTCCACTCTGTATCAAAGTTATGACGTTTTTCAAAATATTTTTATGTTCCAAGTCAACACTATGTTGCCCTTTCTACATTCTTAGCGTATTTCTCAGAATGTGAATTTATTCGGGTAATGAATGAATTGAAAAAGATGTGATGGACGAAAATAATTAACGTTTATATGAATTGATAGAAAGGATTCCTTTTCTAGTTATTTGCATGATAAGTACAAAACATCACTGTTGAAATATATCATTTTTCGCCATGGAAGAAAATTGCTTTTCTTTAACATAATTTTCATATGCATGCTTGTGAAGATTTAATGTTTATTATCCTCTTGAACTGAAAGTTCAAGACTTGACGACATCAATTGTTGATTCTTATCAAGAATTCATAAAAAAAAATCAACCCAAAGATATAAGATGAATTGATGGGTAATTACAAGAATCAAGAATAATGTCAATTTTATTTTGTTGATAACTTTCTTAAAATCAGTGTTGGGATATAAAACTCGGCTGCGTTTGTTCAAACAACATCTGAAGAATACATTTGTCACCATCTCGACCTTTGAAAGGCGTTTCTTATAGGTGAATTAGGTCTACGTTCCACCTCATTAGTGAGGTACCTCACTTTTGCAAATCTGCTCAGATATCGCCAAATTTTTTGGAAAACCTGAAAAATATCATCCTAATCGACCTCTCGAGGCTCCATCCGATCCATCTACTGCGATATCTGTCCAAATAACAGCTTTTTCAACGAAATTCCTGTGTACCCCTTCAACCTCGAAATGTAAACATTCGTCCTGGTCTTGAAAATCGTCCTCACGCTCCAAATTGGTGCTAAAAACAATAAACATACGTTAGTCTTGGATATTCGACGAAAAACTCACCTGCAAATATCGATTAAATACCAAAAATCTAGGAACAATTTGTAAACCTAACAAAATGTGGAATATCTTTGATACTTTTACTTTGATGTAAACAAAGAAACTGGCAACGTCGTTTTGTCGTTAACGATATTTTCTGTGCGCGCACTGACTTTTTATCATATGTTCTGTGCTTTTCATCAGGAGCACCAATTCCTGAAAACGAAACTATGACCTCCTATGTGATTAAATAAAAGTGAATGGATAAGAGTATACATATTACTATTCGACATTACTGATCACTCAACGGGAAAAAATTAAAGAGAACAGATGCGGAAAGCTATCCAAAGGTATTTTATTTTTACAGGACAACGCCCCAGTATACAAATCTCATGTTGCCATGCAAAAAAATCGTGATTTAGGGTTAGAATTACTAGAACATCCCCCTTATTCACTAGATTTTGGCTCCTTTCGACTATCATCTCTTTCCTCAACTGGAAAAAAGTTTAAAAGGTCGTAAATTTTCTTCCAACGAGGAGGTAATAGAAGCTGTGGAGGACTGGTTTGCAGAGCAAGAAGAAACATTTTTTTTAAAGCCCCCCCCATGAGCATCGAAGACCTAAGAAAAAGGTGGTGCAAATAAAAAATTTCATACATTGTCTACCTGATTCAATGGTTTTTAATCGTTATTACCCCCCCCCCGCCATGATCGTTATTAACCCCCCCCCATGATCGTTATTACCCCTCCCATGAAAAAAAGCTATATCCGCCCTTGCCTCCCTACTTAAAAAACTTGATGCTGCCGCAAGACCATCTTCGAATACGAGAAATATCTCAAAATTTAAAATTGCCAAACACAAAACTACCCAATTTAAAAAAACATTATCTTATTTTGCGGCTAGCTACTGGAATGAACTTCCGCCAGACATAGTAGAGCTGTCTCTTTCAAAGTTCAAGAAATTTATTTCTGGTAAACTTTTGGAATCAAGAAACTCAATCAAATTTCCCTGTAATCCCTGTGTACGCGTCCAAAATAAACTAGATACTGCTCAATTCTCAAAATTGGATATTGCCAAAGTGGCGACTTAGGTACTCCGTTCTGCATCCATGAGTTCCCTAGTTGTTTTTTTTTTTTTTTGGGGAGGGTTTCTTTTTTCTTGTTCCATGGATTTCACAATTCAAACTCTCATATATGGTATTTTCATGCGCCTGTGCTACACAGTGTGTGCCATGGGCGCCCGCAGGGGGCGGCCAGAGGGGGCCATGGCCCCCCCTGAGATTTTGATGGCCCTTACGTTTTTCAGCACGACACCTCAATATTACCTTCTAATCTCTATTTTGGCCCCCCCTGAGAAATTTTTTTACGGGTTTCTGCGGGCGCCCATGGTGTGTGCCATGGGCCATGGCATCTGCTGTGATCAGCTATGTAGTCGCTGCACAGTCCGCTTCTGCTTTTTTTAGTAATTAAATTGTAAATTCCTGTCTCTATTTCGGTATCGTAATGAAGTTCATTACAGTACCAAAAACAGTGCTGTAATGAATTCATTACAACATCGTTTTCAGTTACATCTTTCGTTTTGTGCTTGTCAACAATGACTTCCGATCCTATAAAATCCCAGCAGACGTCAATTTGGAAATGTCAATTTTCGTATTTCCTAACATTCACACCAACTGCCAAGATACGATATGAATATTTCAGATCATTGAATAATAATAATAAAATATATATTTGCCATTTTTTTTATTGCAACTCCTATTTCTTTCCGAATATTATTTTTTACAGCCAAATCTTTATAGCTTCTGTCGTCTGCGTCCTACATTGAATAGGAGGGGATGTTGTGTCACAAAGTCTATCAACACGACACTTCATCCTCCTCCAGTGAGAATCTTTTATTAATTTCCCTTATATTATTCGATTAAAATACTGGACGTTCAACTTCGCGGCGCCGCTCTAACCAAACCTCGACAGATTAGAACGTCCAGGACGCGATACTCGGCGGAGCCGTCCAGTTACGCGATTTCTAGAAAACCGCTTCCACTAGAATACATTGGTTGGATAAAATCGTCGAAATACGACGGTTCGTCGCCTGGACGCGGCGGTCGACGGCATGTCCGAAGAAACCGTAGCTACGTAGCTACGGTTTTCATATACGATTTCTTCGGCCCGTCGAACGAGTCATTCCTAGCAAACCACTTCGAGCGGAAATCACTGTCCCCGACGGTCGACGGCCTGGACGCGGCGGTCGACGGAATGTCCGAAGAAACAGTAGCTATTATACTCAGCCCGCTCAGCGGAGCCGTCCAGTTACGCGATTTCTAGTAAACCGCTTCCACTAGAAATACTAGAATACATTGGTTAGATAAAATCGTCGGAATGCGACGGTTCGTCGCCTGGACGCGGCGGTCGACGGCATGTCCGAATAAACCGTAGCTTTGATTTATATCTTCCTCCTCTTCATCTTTCTTGGAACAAACCTGGAGCCGAACTTAGGGTTTAGTTAAAAGCTATACTTTCTTCAACTTTTTCATTTTTTTTCTGATTTCACCATGACAATTCTCCTTCCTCTAAATATTTCGTTTTCTTGTTTATTTCTTATAATGCATCTATGCAATGTTCAAAATTAACTTAATTTTATTCATATTTAATACCACAAAGTTCTTAGTTCCTACACTTCCTACTGCGAATGGACTACAATGTGGTTTACCCACTCTATTCGATTCTGTGGTCCAAAGTTCTCAAGGAGAGGTACCCAGTACCTAACCAAGGATCCGCTCTTTATCTTCGAATTGCTACGGCCCTAGCAATCAATTCGCCTCTTATTTCTTACCACGCCGCAACCCATTAGTTTCGTATCTATAAAGCGAATTCGTTCCGTGTAAAAAGAACTCTAATTAGTACAATACCTACACGAAGCCAAAAATCCAGTAGATTCATCTCTACAGCTAGCATTAACTGTGAGTACCATTCGTCCATTCTGTCGGTGTTCACATTGAGATATATTTTTTCTATCGCATACATATCTACATACATTTATACATGGGTACATTTAATTCTTCAATTTTCGTTTTGATAAGAATCAGGCCATTTTTCTCTCCAAGAGAGCTCTACATACCTACAATTAACTCATCGAATCGCTTCAAATTTCCTTGGCTCATTATTTCCATCGCTATTGTTAGATAAATACCTATTATCATTGAGTTTAAATATTCAAACTCAATGCTATTATACAGGGTCTTTCACGAGGAACCTCACCCATATTTATACGGGAAACTACTGAACGTATTTTCATGAAATTCAGCACTTATAAGTATTTCACGATGCTGATAAAATCTAAAATATTTTCAAGGCATGAGCACCTCCGGTTTTTCCGGAAATGACGTCAACTTCCGTTTTTCAAATTAGAACACCATTTTTTTATTGCAGAAATAGATTCCTTAGAAAATTTCAAGGTATTTTGATGTAACATTTTTCAGTTTTGGTTGGACAATTCTCTCCGAGCGGCAGTGGCGGCTCCTCCATTTGTGCACATGTGCACGTGTACCCCCAAGTAATATCTTCATCTAAAGGAATTTATTTTTGTGTTTGACGTAAATGTAACGTTTTCCATTGGGTATTTAATTTTATTTTTAATTTCCGATGTTCCGGTACACGGTTCTGTACTACTGTAGAGTGTAGACTACTATAGAAACAAGAAACAGACGGCGGGCGAACTCACAACAGTCGAAACTTCGAACGCCAACGGTCAATGCAAATACGCGTAGCCCGTACACTGCACTGTCGAACTGATCCCTCATTGGAGCAGCAGCTACCCTTCGCGTCCCGCACTCCCCGTAACAGTACATAGTATTTAGCTGGCACAGGTACACATCCAGCATGTGCACGGTCGTCTGTTGCATAGACAAGCTGATAGGCAACTCTTAATTCAAATTCTGTTCATTGTGTCTACGCTATGTATACTCGGTCGTTAGTACTAACAGCTGATATCGGCGTAAAAAACAGACATCGTTTTATATACCATTTGTATAAAAAAATTTCAAATTTCGAGTTCATTAGATACGATGATTATTTGTATTCCAGAGCAATCACTAAATCTTATAAAAAGCATAAAATGTAGAACACCAGTGATTAAAATCAAAGTCTTATATAGGAGTTAAATATTATTCATTTATACATGTTTGTTTATCTACATGAATTAATGTCAAGGCAAATAATAATATTTCACTCAAGAGAACACACAAAAATATTTAATTGGTTGTATTTCGCGCAATTATGGCCGCAAATTTGGGGAATCCGATTAGCATTAGCGTACAATATTCAAAAACAAATTCGGTGACATTAGAAAAAAAAACAGAAATCAAAATTGCTTGTCCTGGTCTATTCAATATTTCGTCTGAATTAGATTTAGCACTCAGGGATCATTTGGATCAATCCACCCCAGTATTCAGCGGAACATCCAAAGACATTCAAAATGAATAGTTGGACTGTATGCTTTCATTGCTTTCTGTGTGTCATGCACACATTAAGAAAGAACTTGCTGCCTCAAAATTCGTGTCCGTGATAAGTGATGAAACAATTGACATTTCAAACATTTTCCAAATGGTTATAGTTTGCCGTTATGCTTCAGCAGACGGTACCCCTATTGTGAGAATTTGGGGTTTTCTGAATGTTATTCCAAGATAAGGCCAAAGAACATCACAAACTGCTCTAAACTGCGAGATTCGAAGTTTTATTTCACATTTTTTTCCTCCCCAGAACCCCCCTTCCCTATGTAGTCCGTACCCTCTAGACCCCCCGGTATCTGCCTACATGTGCACTCCCAAAATATAAATCCACGCGCCGCCACTGCCGAGCGGGAAAATTCGAAAAAAAAAATCGAAAATAGAGCTCCGCTGAAACAAGAATAACTTCGAGGTTTTTGGATGGAAAATTTTCATTTTTGGGATTTTTCAAGATGTAAGATTGATGTATCCACTTTGAAAATCGAAATCGCGATTCATGATACAGGGAATGAAAAAATCGCTTTCAAAGTTAGGGATGACAAAATCGTGAAAAATCAATTTTTTCAAATTAGAACCCCATTTTTTTATGGCAGATATTGAATCTACGTTAAAAAATAATGTGAGTGTATGCATCACACCCTTGCCCTAAAGTGGTTATTTTCTGAGTTATTCACAAAAAACTGTTTTTCGTCTTGAATTTTCAGCTATTTCTTTTCCCTTCACGCCAAAAAGATGAAATTTTCAGGAACTGTTACTTAAACCATGTTTTAGATTTTACTACCCTAATATGCAAGAGAAAAAAGTTACAGGTTGTTCCTAAATAGATGGCGAATTTGGATTCGAATTTGTATCGGAAACCTCTTTATTTCAACTAATCGGCCATCGGTTTTCTCTCCAGTGATAAATAAATAATTCCTTATGAACCATATGCAAAAACTTACCATGTTTTACATTCTTTTTTTTTAATGATAGATATCATTAATTACATCTGCCAAATTCCTCTTTATTCAGTAGATGTAATTAATGATATCTATCATTACAAAAAAAGAATGTAAAACATGGTAAGTTTTTGCATATGGTTCATAAGGAATTATTTATTTATCACTGGAGAGAAAACCGATGGCCGAATAGTTGAAATAAAGAGGTTTCCGATACAAATTCGAATCCAAATTCGCCATCTATTTAGGAACAACCTGTAACTTTTTTCTCTTGCATATTAGGGTAGTAAAATCTAAAACATGGTGTAACAGTTCCTGAAAATTTCATCTTTTTGGCGTGAAGGGAAAAGAAATAGCTGAAAATTCAAGACGAAAAACAGTTTTTTGTGAATAACTCAGAAAATATCCACTTTAGGGCAAGGGTGTGATGCATACACTCACATTATTTTTTAACGTAGATTCAATATCTGACATAAAAAAATGGGGTTCTAATTTGAAAAAATTGATTTTTCACGATTTTGTCATTCCTAACTTTGAAAGCGATTTTTTCACCCCCTGTATCATGAATCGCGATTTAGATTTCTAAAGTGGATACATCAATCTTACATCTTGAAAAATCCCAAAAATGAAAATTTTCCATCCAAAAACCTCGAAGTTATTCTTGTTTCAGCGGAGCTCTATTTTCGATTTTTTTTTCGAATTTTCCCGCCCAGAGAGAATTTTCCAACCAAAACTGAAAAATGTTACATCAAAATAACTTGAAATTTTCTAAGGAATCTATTTCTGCAATAAAAAAATGGTGTTCTAATTTGAAAAACGGAAGTTGACGTCATTTCCGGAAAAACCGGAGGTGCTCATGCCTTGAAAGTATTTTAGATTTCATCAGCATCGTGAAATACTTATAAGTGCTGAATTTCATGAAAATACGTTCAGTAGTTTCCCGTATAAATATGGGTGAGGTTCCTCGTGAAAGACCCTGTATATGGTAATAACATAGCATGATCATGGATGATTGATCTGGCAGATGCTGTCAAGTCAAATTGTTTTCATTGCATTCTTGAATGGGAATCTCTCTACAAGTTAGATCTAACTACAAGATTTTTCAATAGGCTCTCAAAAGCTCACGACAAGAGAAACTCGAAATTCAGAGAATTCCGGGTTTTCTAGCCGTAGTCCAATAGGAAATTCACCGCCTCCCCTGCAACTGCGGTAGAGATCTTCAGAGGCCGGTTGGACGGCTCATTCCCTTCGCTTCGGACGGGTTTAGTTTGTGCATTGTAGATCGCTGGCAACCATTCACAATGAACAATAGGAGTTTCCTGTTCATGTCATTTTTGTTCTTATAGATTTCGATAGGATAAAAAATCTCTTGATGTTGGAAATGACCTCTGTTTTAGAGAACAAAATCTTAAGTCCATTCGTCAAAACATGCTCCGCGATTATATACTTCTCCGTTTGAAATAGTCGACAAAACCGTTCGAGTTTTTTGATTCGTGTATATGAATGCTCCTTTTAGTAGATCCAATGTAAACTTTCCCAAAGTCGCAAGATATTGTATAAACAACACAGAACATCTAATAAACACCATATACCTATAAAGTTGCCTACCGCAGTTGCAGGCGGAACGTCAGGTTAAGGTGAGCGTTCAATGTAGTGTGTTTTTATTTCAAGTTGATTTCGAAAACAGTTTCACTTTGAAAACTGAAATTTTGTGGGTGAACTCAGAAAGGATTAGGGTTCTTGTTGAAATAATTTTAATCGATTTCATTCCGGCAGTTAATTTTTTTTCTTTCAAAAATAGAAGAAAATGAGCCAACCCATGCTTCTGTTTTATTTCAACAGAAAGACCCATGAAAATAGTTCAACTTCCGATTAAAAGTGAATCAACTGATAATTTCGTTCAGAAGATCAACTTGAAATACGGAATTGGCAGAAAATGGCCAAATTCAAATTTTGACGGGAAAAAATTCCTGCTTTACCCACAAACTGACTTATTTCATAGTTCGGCCATTTTCGGATAGAGAGCGCCATTGTACATCTCATTCATGATTAGAGAGATATTCATAGAACTTATAGTGATAATGTAAGTGGCGCCTCTATCGGAGGAGATTTCCTACTCGCTTTAAACGCCGACCTTAAATCATAGAACTTATAGTACATCATAAATCATAGAACTTATAGTACTATAAGTTCTATGGGTTAAATTCCTATGGGACCACAAAAAAGCCTTCGTCAATAAATGAATATCTGAACCCTGTTTTTTAAATACATATACTCAGCTCCATTCACTTTTATAAAGTATCAATGTTGGCCATGAAATTCTGACACATTTCCACGCGTATATTTTGAAAATGTTAGGTTACCTATATTCATTCTTCTGTCAGATATCTACGAAACGTTGTCCCTTCTTCATAGAAGTCGTAGTATAATTATATATGTATTTTATCAAAATGTTTATTTACTTCGGGAAAATATTGAATTTGAGAAAATATTATGTGAATTCAATAATTCCAAAGCCCTGGCGAATGTTGAAGAAACCTTTTACTCTGAATACAGGAAATAGTTCTCGTATAGAGATATGGAAAATGTAGTTGGAAACACTGGGGTTTCACTACAAAATTCTAGCAGTCTTCTAGTCCAGTTGAACAGTGGAAGAATCGAAACCTCAGTGCGATTCGATATCGAATAAGCGGCTGGTCTAGTATAATAGCAGTTTCGATCGTATAGTGGGGACAAAGAGTAGACACAAGAGAAATTACTTAGGCTTTGCGGCAAATATCAGTTCTTCGACCTTGAATAATACTACGCCGATACAGGGCTGTTACTGGCACCCCTCGATTAGACCTCGTCATTCACAAATGACTTTCAAGGTCAAACAAACGATGTTCGCGTTTTCATTCATAAATAGGGGGAGTGAGGTCTCTTGTCAAAAAGTAGACACAAGAGAAATCACTTAGGCTTGGCGGCAAACATCAGTTCTTCGACCTTGAATAATACTACGCCTATACAGGGCTGTTATTGGCACCCCTCGATTAGACCTCGTCATTCACAAATGACTTTCAAGGTCAAACAAACGATGTTCACGATTTCATTCATAAATAGGGGGAGTGAAGTCTCTTGTGTCTACTCTTCTCTTGTGTCTACTCTTTGGTGGGGATGCCTGGATCTCTGCTCCTCTTCGCGGATCGAAGATTCGAAGATCGAATTCAGTCGCAATCCGAACTTGGATGCGATCGGCTATACTGTTTGAAAATAAATTAGATTCCGCGTGAATAAAAATGTTTACTGTTCAAGAGAAAATTCAAATAATAAAATGGTATTTCGGTGGTCAATCAATTGCGGAGACAATAAATTCGTTTATTGTTGCCTTTGGTCCCTTTGGAGATAGGCCGATACCTTCACGTTCGGCTATTTTCAAACCAGTTATGGTGAAAAAGACCTGAGCACTAATTTTCAAAGGAAATTACTTGTATTTGTGTCATTCATTGAGGCAAATTAATTCCTCCGATAAGAGTGGAATAAAATTGTCGTATTCATACTCAACGGACATGATAACACCCATCACTTCGCGCGTTGGGAGTGTTACTGATTCCTCCTCCTCCCTCCAATCTTATTCGATCCGAGATCCTAGATCGTTGCGCTCTGGGCCAGGCCTCTGGCATCCCCACTACAAACTGCCATAAAACTAGACCAGCCGCTTATTCGATATCGAATCGCATTGAGGTTTCGATTCTTCCACTGTTCAACTGGACTAGAAGACTGCTCGAATTTTGTACTGAAATCCCAGTGTTTCCAAGTACATTTTCCATATCTGTATAAATATGGCTGGAAGATTCAGTTATGGTACCTATTTTCTTCTACGGAAATCAAGAATCGAGTGATGAAATTTCACTGAAAGATAATGGACAGAATAGTCCGTTACTGGCGTTACTTTGATGTACATAAAGTTAGCCAAACAACTTTCGCGAATCAAACTCGGAATAGCTCAAAATTTTGCCGTTATTTATCCGTAATTTATCCGTGAAAAAATAAATTTTGCCGCTCTCATATTTAAAAAGATATGGGGTGTGTCGCTAAGTTGATATAAAGTTGGCGACACAACTTTTCAAAAAATGGTTTCAGCACGAAACGAAATAGCTCATCTTTTTCAGTGATTTATCCGTAATTTATCCGTGAAAAAATAAATTTTGCCGGTCTCATATTTAAAAAGATATGGGGTGTGTCGCTAACTTGATATCAAGTTGGCGAAACAACTTTTCGAAAAATGGTTTCAGCACGAAACAAAATAGCTCATCTTTTTAAGTGATTTATCCGTAAATTATCCGTGAAAAAAGAAAATTTGTATCAATCAAGGTTTTGAAGAAAAATGACAAAATCTGATTGATCGATCAGCAGCCGACGGAACACGATTTATGCATTTTTCTCGAAAACTACGCAAGCAATATTGTTGATATTTGAAAAGAAGATGTAACTTTTCATCTTTGATTTATCCGTGAAAAAAAAAATTTTGCCGCTATCGTTTTTAAAAAAATATCACGTGCGATGGTATGTGTACATCAAGTTACCAGGTGACATATTGAAAAAATGATTTCAGCAATCAACAGATAATGCAATTTCTTTAAATGATTTATCCGCAAATTATCCGTGAAAAAATAAATTTTGCCGCTCTCATATTTAAAAAGATATGGGGTGTGTCGCTAAGTTGATATCAAGTTGGCGAAACAACTTTTCAAAAAATGGTTTCAGCACAAAACAAAATAGCTCATCTTTTTAAGTGATTTATCCGTAAATTATCCGTGAAAAAATAAAATTTGTATCAATCAAGGTTTTGAAGAAAAATGACAAAATCTTATTGATCGATCAGCAGCCGACGGAACATGATTTATGCATTTTTCTCGAAAACTACGCAAGCAATATTGTTGATATTTGAAAAGAAGATGTAGCTTTTCATCTTTGATTTATCCGTGAAGAAAAAAATTTTGCCGCTATCGTTTTTAAAAAAATATCACGTGCGCTGGTATGTGTACATCAAATTACCAGGTGACATATTGAAAAAATGATTTCAGCAATCAACAGATAATGCAATTTCTTTAAATGATTTATCCGCAAATTATCCGTGAAAAAGAAAATTTGTATCGATCAAATGACAAAATCTGATTGATCGATCAGCAGCCAACGGAACTTGATTTATGCATATTTCTCGAAAACTGAGAAAGCAATATCGATGAAATTTGAAAAGAAGATGTTGCTTTTCATCTTTGATTCATCCGTGAAGAAAAAAAATTTGCCGCTCCTGTTTTTACAAAAATATTACGTGCACTGATAAGTGTACATCAAATTGACAGGTGACATATCCATATCGAAAAAAATTATTTCAGCAATCAACAGATAATTTAATTGTTTTCGATGATTTATCTGTAAATTATTCGTGATGAAAAAAACATCGCCACTCTCATTTAAAAAAATATTAGATGTTTCGTTGACTTGATATCAATTGAGTGAAATATCCGATATTTTTTAAAATACAAGAGTGGCGATGTTTTTTTCTTCACGGATAATTTAGGGATAAATCATTGAAAAAAATTAAATTATCTGTTGATTGCTGAAATCATTTTTTCAATATGTCACCTGGTAATTTGATGTACACATACCAGCGCACGTGATATTTTTTTAAAAACGATAGCGGCAAAATTTTTTTCTTCACATAAATCAAAGATGAAAAGCTACATCTTCTTTTCAAATATCAACAATATTGCTTGCGTAGTTTTCGAGAAAAATGCATAAATCATGTTCCGTCGGCTGCTGATCGATCAATCAGATTTTGTCATTTTTCTTCAAAACCTTGATTGATACAAACTTTCTTTTTTCACGGATAATTTACGGATAAATCACTTTAAAAGATGAGCTATTTTGTTTTGTGCTGAAACCATTTTTTGAAAAGTTGTTTCGCCAACTTGATATCAACTTAGCGACACACCCCATATCTTTTTAAATAAGATAGCGGCAAAATTTATTTTTTCACGGATAATTTGCGGATAAATCATTTAAAGAAATTGCATCATCTGTTGATTGCTGAAATTATTTTTTCAATATGTCACCTGGTAATTTGATGTACACATACCAGCGCACGTGATATTTTTTTAAAAACGAAAGCGGCAAAATTTTTTTCTTCACGGATAAATCAAAGATGAAAAGCTACATCTTCTTTTCAAATATCAACAATATTGCTTGCGTAGTTTTCGAGAAAAATGCATAAATCATGTTCCGTCGGCTGCTGATCGATCAATCAGATTTTGTCATTTTTCTTCAAAACCTTGATTGATACAAATTTTATTTTTTCACGGATAATTTACGGATAAATCACTTAAAAAGATGAGCTATTTTGTTTTGTGCTGAAACCATTTTTTGAAAAGTTGTTTCGCCAACTTGATATCAACTTAGCGACACACCCCATATCTTTTTAAATAAGATAGCGGCAAAATTTATTTTTTCACGGATAATTTGCGGATAAATCATTTAAAGAAATTGCATCATCTGTTGATTGCTGAAATTATTTTTTCAATATGTCACCTGGTAATTTGATGTACACATACCAGCGCACGTGATATTTTTTTAAAAACGAAAGCGGCAAAATTTTTTTCTTCACGGATAAATCAAAGATGAAAAGCTACATCTTCTTTTCAAATATCAACAATATTGCTTGCGTAGTTTTCGAGAAAAATGCATAAATCATGTTCCGTCGGCTGCTGATCGATCAATCAGATTTTGTCATTTTTCTTCAAAACCTTGATTGATACAAATTTTCTTTTTTCACGGATAATTTACGGATAAATCACTCAAAAAGATGAGCTATTTTGTTTCGTGCTGAAACCATTTTTCGAAAAGTTGTTTCGCCAACTTGATATCAAGTTAGCGACACACCCCATATCTTTTTAAATATGAGACCGGCAAAATTTATTTTTTCACGGATAAATCACTGAAAAAGATGAGCTATTTCGTTTCGTGCTGAAACCATTTTTTGAAAAGTTGTGTCGCCAACTTTATATCAACTTAGCGACACACCCCATATCTTTTTAAATATAAGAGCGGCAAAATTTATTTTTTCACGGATAAATAACGGCAAAATTTTGAGCTATTCCGAGTTTGATTCGCGAAAGTTGTTTGGCTAACTTTATGTACATGTTACTTTGTGATAGTTCATTCGAAAAAACAATAAAAGTACCTACTCGAATCGGTACAAAGTTACAAAGTAAAAAAAATAAATAGTGATTAGCTTCGGCAACGCCTCTCAGAACTCTTTCACTTTCACTTTCAGTGCCAAACTGAGTCAGTT
This sequence comes from Adalia decempunctata, assembly GCA_951802165.1. Classification (NCBI taxonomy): domain Eukaryota; kingdom Metazoa; phylum Arthropoda; class Insecta; order Coleoptera; family Coccinellidae; genus Adalia; species Adalia decempunctata. The sequence goes on along the minus strand of OX637701.1, from coordinate 31,148,273 downwards.
TGAAGTAAAAGAACTTGATAAACCTAAATAATGGTGTGGATACTTTATAAAAGTGAAGGGGGTACCTATATAAGAATTAATTACAACAATGAAAATCATTCGCCACAATTTCGTTTGGTTCTTTTATATTCATAGGATCGATTAGTGAATTTCCCATTCCAATGGATATTGATGAAGTCAAACATATTCACATCTTTGACACAAGTTAGAAAAGCATATTAAAATAAACATACACCCAAAATTATGGTTAAAACTGCAAAACCTTCAAATTGATTTGTCATCCAACCCCTATTGCCATTTAAGACTTTTGAGAGAGTTACCACCACAATTATGGGGACAGTACACCTACAAGTTTGTAATCAGAAAGTAATCATACAGTTTTATGTGGTCCTATGGACTTGTATATGATTTTGGGAAGTGCTTATCAAAAATATTTGAGAATACTGAAATCAATAGGTTGATGCAATATAAATACTGAGAACTTATAATTGGATAATAACATAATCAATGTACGCTTTTTTCAATTTGATGATGTGAGATGTACCCTTATTAGTACTGGGGTACTCAATCATGTTTTTAAAGGTAAACTGTTCATGTTCCTGTCATACCAATGTCTGTTTAATGTCATGATGAAAACAAACATTCACAATATTATAACCATCATAACCAAGGTACTTCGCAAAACTGAACTTGCAGATACATTCATCATACGATTACCGAACCCCCTAACAGACATGAACAGGATTATTTTGTATGCGGTTTGGATAAGTTATTTCATAGTGCACCTTAAGAAAATTATCATAACTTCATTTTCTAAAGATCGAGTCCAATTAGTATAAGAAACTACATAAAATTGCAAAATTGTTGCAACATTTTATTAGCTTAGATATTGTTAATTTAACACACTATATATGTAGGATATATAATAAATTTCCTAAGACATGAAGATGAATAGGCCTCTTTTCAGTTTGTCCCAAGTATCCGAATGTAAATAATATTCATGGAAAGTTGGTTCAATGAAAGCATTTGGGTCGTTTTCATATATAGGTTCTCCATAGTAAGTTCCTACTTTCCATCCTTCAACATTTTTCATTAGTTCCCTCTCTGCATCTCTATTGCGACGGAGTTGTTTGAGATATTCACGATCTCTTTCAGCCAATAATAATGGATGTATTGCAAGTCTACCTGACCTACGTTCTAGATCCTCTTTATGAATTTGTACTCGGTTCAAATAATAAAGATAAGCCGCACCGGCTGTCATGCCAAGGTAACCAGCAATTAATGCAGTTCCTAAAAGTTGATCTCATAAACACTTTTCATTAGATTAATATTGAGAGTGTCCTCTAGATTACATAACAATACCACTCACCCGAAAAATATTGTTTTGCGGGTATTCTTTTATAAGGAATTGCTTTGTAGCCTCCTGGTGGAGGCATATCTTGTTTGCCATATACGGAAGCCATTATTTAAGAAAAAGTTTACTTTTACTTGTATTTTTTGCAAACTATTGTTTTGTTTTACTCAGATATTTAGGTTACTTTTACTTGTCTAACCATAGAACACAAAAATTAAATGATCACATAATTCTATGGCTATGACCGTGGAGGTAAAGTAAAATTCAGGACAACTTTGTTGTTACCAGGGAGTTGGAGGTGGAGTCCTTTACCTCCCTGGTGGTTACTTATTTCTGGAATCCCCAAGAGAATTGCTGAATAACGAAACCAAGAAAGCAGTACGCCCCCTATCGATAAAGCATGGACTAAGTTTGCTTTACTTTTCACGGCGTTGGGGTGTGGGTGTGCTTAGATCGGAAGATCGAAATATCTGCTTCAGAGTCTTCAGACTATTTGTTTTCAGGAGAATAGGCGTAACCAAGGAAGCGGTACGCCCCCTAGCGTTAACGAATGAACTAACGCAAAGACACTACATTGTTTTGTTTACAGTTTGAATTACACGTGCTTCATTTAGATTATTGTTTCATTTTTGTTCTGAGATCATGAATAACTATTGTTGTGTACCTAATTGTTCATCTTCAACTAAAAGAAATCCTGAATATAGTTTTCATACCCTTCCAAAAGTAGGAAATAAGAAAATGACTGATTTTTCACTTGAATATCTCTTCTGTTTAACAGATTTATTATCCACAATCAAATCACATTCAGAATGTACCTCACCTGAACAACTCTTAACACAAACCAGAACAAAATCTCTTTGCCAGAACAACGTGTGAAAGCATGCTTAACGTAAACGCATTCGCAACGTAAACAAATATATGTTTGTAGTGTGTAGAGAGTAGTTCTGATTCTCGCCAATATGGCGCTACGATCTTAATTTCAGACGCCTATTGCTACCTCATTTTTGTAGTTTACGATAATGAAGAAATGAAATACGGCTTTGCCAAATGTCATTTCAGGACTTGTTATGAAGACGGCTTTGGCTTAGATCAACTCAACAGGTGGATTATGCTCTATGAAAAGCACAAAAAAACATTGATTTTGAGAGATTTTTGTTTTAGGTCTTTAAAAATAAAATACACTGACTTTAAGGTGATTAGGAATTTTATTTTTATTATGTCCGCTGATAACAAATTGTGATGGTGTCAAAATACACGAGCGAAATTGGTAATGTATGGAAAATGACTTATATCGCCATATGGTACCTGAAAACCAATATTTTGATAAATCATTTACTGAATTCTTGACCGAGATAATGAATAAAATGAGTTGAAATGAAGAAAAGATTCAGCTCCACAGATATTAATCAAAAACATGGCAATGAGCTATCGAAAAAGTTATATAGGTTAGTATTTTTCTTTCTTTTAGCCTAAATGGTTACTAGATTGATTTTTGCAACCGCATCTCTCATTTCAGAACTATAACAGATCAAACTAAATGTTTAGATGATGCTCGAAGTTGTGCCAGAAATATATCTGATTTATTCACACCAAACCTTTTAATACAACGACGCAAATTATGTGAGTACTGTGAAAGGTTGATATTTTCTGATCCATCTCTATATGGCCGAAAAGGTGAAGAACTCCTTTGGCGCAAAGTTTTCTATGATGCAGTTTCCGCTGCAAAAAAACTGAAGAAAACTGTTTATACACAGGATGAAGTGTCCAATCTCCAGAATCATATTTACGCTGGCATTGGATTCTATCATCATTTGATTTCGAAACTTCAGACCACTTTCAATTTGATCCTTCCAAATATTATTGATTTCCCCATAACCATTCCAATTCAGAATGGAGAATTAAAAGAGTATCATCAGGAATGGGCAGAATTGGCTGTACATCAATGTTTGATTTATTTAGGGGATTTGAACAGATACATGCTTGAGATAACCCCCAAATCTGATTCGTCTTTACCTATTCGTTTCTATATGCAAGCGATATCTTATAAACCTGATTATGGAATGCCACATAACCAAATGGGGACACTTGCTCTAAGCTTGGAAAATCACTTGGAGGCTGTCTATCATTACATGAGATGTCTTGCTTGCAAATATTCATTTGAGGGAACATCAAATAATCTGATGTCTTTATTTGAAAAAAATTCTCATTTTATAGAACAGTTGCCACAACAAAATAATGATCCAGATTGCACAGTATTGCTTTCCAAAAGTGAACATGTGAAAAGATTCATTGCCAGATTCCTTTTGTTGATTGATATATGGTATTTTAATAAGAATATCCCGAAAGTATTCAACTTGTGTCATTTAACATTCAAGGATTTGGATGACTGTTTGTCCTTTTCCAAAACAAATAGTGAAAGTGGTGAAACACCTACAGATGTGGATTCATCAGAGTCTGACTATTCAAATTCACCTTCTTATTTGGACAGTCGTATACTCTTCAAAATCACCGTCATCTGTTTACTGTGTATCTCGAAATTGCAATCAATCAACTCACAGCAAGTGTCAACTGTAACTGCTTTCACGTTAGCAGTATATTCCCAATTAGTCCAGAAAATAACAAATCACATTCAGGTCAGTGTTCTTAACTATCCGTTGGCGGAAGTGGATATAAGTAAAAAACACAAGAAGAAAAATTTCAGCAAGAAACTGAGGAGACGTAGGAAATCAAAGAAAGAAGTAAATGAAGATTCTGAATCAAGCGATGACGATTTATCCATATATTCATCTGACGGCTCTTTAATTTCTGATGAAGACGATCTGCTAGCTGAATCTTCCGAAGAAGAATTAGATGCTACCAATGATACAACAAATTCCGAAGTTGCTGATAAAACTGTGGAGGGTCCTGAAGAAATAGATGAGGCTCTTTTAGATTTGAGGCAGAAAGAAGAAGTGTCAAAGAAAGTAAGAAAGATGGATGTGAACGATATGATTGAAATTATTTCTGAGGAGAACTTATTGCAAAGCATAAAAATCTTGAACGACTGGTTGTTGATGGATTCTAGTATTCTGAAATCCTGCTGTACCAACACTCGATCTCTAATTCGCCAGGTCACTTATTTATTGAATTTGGTTAATGTGGAAATCACGGAAAAACAATATAAGGGTATAGGCTTTGGTTTATTCGATATGGATAAAGTGAATGAAGAAATTCCTCTGTCAGAGGATGTCGTTTTGAAAGGATGGAACTTTCTGGCTAGTTCCCAAGAAAAATTGGACTGGAACAGACTCTCAAAAAAAACTTTGACAGTAAAGGAAGAAGCGATAGTGAGAATAATCAAACTTAAATCATTTGGAAAACATCTGATGTCCATTCCAGAGGCAGGCATTAGTTTTGATGATAAAGAAAAGATTTATATTTGCAAGATGGAAGAAAAGGAAAAGCAACCAGGTGAAGATGTGGTAAGTATTTCAAGCACGTTTTTTTTGTGTTCTTTGGAAGGAAAATAATAAGTAGACCATTGTCTACATTGGAAATTATTTCTCCTGATATAAAAGTAACAGCATATCCGACTCATGAATCCACGCAGAAACACTATAAAATTACTTGAAAAAGATAAACGGTTCATGTTTTCGAAAGAATCAATCATCTTAGAAAATAAAAGTTTTCTTGGGTTTTTTAAATAAAAAACTTCGTTTTCTAGTTATTTCTAATTGTATATGATAAAATTTGAGGAAAAAATCATGAAATTCAAGAATAATCTGGATGTTTCCCTGGATTGAATATCATTGAAGTTTATTTTTTCTCTCGTCTCTAAACGAGTTAACAACGTTGTCAGATTGTTTAACAACTTTGTCAAGACTATCTAAATGATGGAAAAACGTTTGATGTAGAGATATGTAATAATAATAGCCAAGAGCCAGAAGAGACCTGAATATAAAGCCATAAAACTATATAATAAGCTTCCGTTAGAGATAAGACAGTTACCATTGGCTAAATTCAAAGAAACAGTCAAAAACCACCTTTTGAAAATCATTGCATATAGAATGAACGAATTTCTTTGATATTTTATTTTATCATGTAATTGTATATTGATTTATTGGACGATGTGTAAAATGTTTGTATTTTTTGGCACGAAATATACAGGGTGTTTGGAGGGTGAGTAGCCATAGGTAAATGGTGGATAGGTGATGCTCTCGGCTACTTGTTGCGCCTAATAAAATATCATTTTGCCCAAAGTTCAAGGTGTTATAATTTTTTTACCATTTTTCTAGAAATTTACCATTTTTCTCATTAAAACCTTGAATTTTTTCAAATTAAATGCTCGAGGTGCCTATAAAATGATTTATTTCCTTAGTCTAGTCTTGTCTTATTCAGATCGAATCATAATTTCATACAAACGTCTTCAAAAAACCTGACAGCGTCGTATCAAACATTAAAATGAAAAAAAAAAATAATCAGATAACTCAACAAAAAACCGTTTTGTCTTCAAGGATGCCTTGAAAGGATGACGACAAAACTATTCCATTGAGCAGGCAAAATCTTTTCTCTCATTCTACTACAGCTAAAAATAGCGTGCCCTCTCTATCATCGGCTAATAATACTCCCAAGGGCGTCGCCAGGGAGGGGGCAGCTGCCCCCCGTGCCCCCCCCCAATCAGAATAGAAAAAAATGAACTGATTTTCGTATATTGTGCTATTATTTCATGAGCTTTTAAGGGATTTTTGAGCTCTGGGGGGGAGGGAACTGCCCCCCCCAGCTCAAAAGCTGGGGGGTAATTACTACATTTGCAAGTCATTTCATAGGCCTGCAGTAAAGGTGCAGTAATGCAGTTTTGAGTTCACTCAACATTTCGGTGGTTCATCAACATATTCTGTAGCGTATTTCGAGCTGGGGGGGGAGAACACGGGGGCAGCTGCCCCCCCTAGAGCTCAAAAATCCCTTAAAAACTTTTGAAATAACAGCATAATATACGAAAATCAGTTCATTTTTCTATTCTGATTGGGGGGGGGGGCACAGGGAGCAGCAGCCCCCTCCCTGGCGACGCCCTTGGGAGTATTGTTAGGCGATGATAGAGAGGGCATGCTATTTTTAGCTGTGGTAGAATGAGAGAAAAGATTTTGCCTGCTCAATGGAATAGTTTTGTCGTCATCCTTTCAAGGCATCCTTGAAGACAAAACGGTTTTTTGTTGAGTTATCTGATTATTAATGGTACATGTTACATACCATTGCAAAGAGTATTAACTAGAGAAGTTTTTAAAGCCATTTTAAAACCCAACACCATGTAAATTTTTTTTTATTTCACTTTGTAAAGTGGACACAGCATTATTTTTTTTTTCATTTTGATGTTTGGTAAGACGCTATCAGGTTTTTTGAAGACGTTTGTATGAAATTATGATTCGATCTGAATAAGACAAGACTAGACTAAGGAAATAAATCATTTTATAGGCACCTCGAGCATTAAATTTGAAAAAATTCGAGGTTTCAATGAGAAAAATGGGAAATTTCTAGAAAAATGGTAAAAAAATTATAACACCTTGAACTTTGGGCAAAATGATATTTTATTAGGCGCAACAAGTAGCCAAGAGCATCACCTATCCACCATTTACCTATGGCTACTCACCCTCCAAACACCCTGTATATTATTATCATTATAAAATCCCACAAATGTTGGAGATAAAATTGAACACCAAGGATCCTGAAATTATACATTTATTACACACAGTTTCAATTAAAAATTCATTGTTACCGGCCCAGATTATAAATAAATGTCAATGATATACAAAATTCGGATATTGATGATGAATGTCGATACAAATTACATATTAAATTGAAATTAATGAAAAATAAAATGATACTTAGCACTAAATGATCTTTGGCGATTTTTCTATCTAAACAACATCCTCTTGGAATTTCATAAACTCGACACTACACGGTTGATAATATATTAATTCACTGAAAGTCTTCACATAATCGTCACGAGATCGAAGAAAAACACCTAAAATAATCAATTTTCCCTTCTATAACAATGTAGCTCTAAAAATGATTTGTTATTTTGTTAAGGCCATTTACATCACGCTGGTTGTCGCTATCTATACGCATGCGTCGTTCATGGGACTGACGTTTGAAACACAGAACAGCAAGATGAGGTTTGAGATGGGTCGATTCATAGATCTTATGGTTTGTCTTGCGCGCCGGCTAACTCGCATTGCGAGGTAGCGCACCGTTCGTTGTTTAAAGAGAAAATCTGGCATCGTCTCCTCAAAAGCTATGTGAAATGTCATAGAAGATGGGTTAGATTAGGTCATTGACCTAGAATCCTATGAGTTACGTTGATTAGTCATTCTATTTCTATACTATACTAAAATGGTAATAAATAGAGTGAAAAAACAAGTTTTTATGAGATATTTTTGGGATATCGAGAATAATATGCACAAGTTATTAGTGTTTACATACTAATCTTCAGGAAAATCGGAGAAGGAACTTATTCAGGTGGGAGAAATATGGCTTGAAATAATCAGACAAAACTGTGTTTTTATTAAGAAATATCGTGTATGTAACTTTCTTATTTAAATAAGATTAGCACTTGAGTATGTATTTCCTGAATGTATTAACTCAATTTCAATGGAGAAATATGACCTTTGAGGTCTTTGCAGAGAATCGTATAGGCCAGTATAGGGCACGTATTTGACCCAATTTTTTTTATCAAATCTGTTACTACATTGAGTATTGGATGCACCATGAGAATTTCAGGATATTGGCACTTGTTTTTCAGATAGATATCTTTTTTTGGAATTTTCAAACATCAGTCATTCGATATATGTAATTGAAAAAAAACATGTATTTATTCCAATTCGATTTATATTCGGCAACATCCCGTATTGTGTGATTTTTTTTGGAAGATGGTCCATCATATCTCTTGCTTACCTCCTCACTTCTCGTAGCTCTAAGCATATTCGAGGATATATGTAACTACTGAATATTTCGAAAAACTTCTCAGTGAAAATAAGCCCTATACAAATAATATTTTACAGATTAATCACGATTTCACTGAAGCTTCCGAATCCCCACCATTGATCAATGGAAAAACAAGAGAAGAATCTACACCCTCTCCAAATAATTCCCGTGGAGGCCAATTGATCAAAATGAAACACATGGGGCAGCTGTGGTTGGCATCAGAAGTTAGTGCTTTAGAAAACAGAGTCAGAGGGAAAACATCTTTATCGCCGTATATCGTCATAGATGCGGATGCACTGATCAAGTATACGTTTATGGTTAAATATCTGGTGCAGTCAAGGAAGTTTATAGTGCTTGTTCCTACTGCCGGTGAGTTTTAAATATCATTCAGTGTTTGCCATGATATTTTGAACAGATCTCAATATGTATAACCCAGGAGTGCCATTGCATAATATGCAAGGCAGAACCGAAGAACTTATAGTAACATGGATTGACATGTTTACAGATTATTTTAAGCTGAGCAGCAAAGCTAATATCATTCCATTAGAATGTAAGTCGTATGGGTAGAACTCACCAAATAAATCATTGCAAAAAAAATTTCTTATGCAAAAGTTTCATCATATAGAAGTTGAAAAAAATCACCAACTAATACAGAAGAAGCTGGATCTGAACTCGAATAATTCGAAAAATGCTGAACTTGATCGCATAGCCGCGCTTGTCACCTGTGAGAAACAGACCCGGAGTATGGGGGGATGACGCCAATAAGGGCCTGTTTCACCACTCGCAGATAAAGTTCCGGATTAAATATCTGCTGGATATATCTGTTGTATAATATTTACCTGTTCCAACTCTCGGGTCCCGGATAACATATCTACCAGTTCTAAGTTATGAACAGACTAAGTTATAACTTGAAAGGATAATGGACGATTAGGAGATGTCCTATTTGCACTATTCATTTTGAGCATCTTTATAACATTTTTTTTACGACAGTGGCTTGTTAAGATTCATTGGAATAAAAATAAACGTTGGACATTAACTGTACTCAATTGTTCCTGCTAGGGTGTAAGATAAGTTCTGCCGTTTCAGTTGGTTGCTACCGTAGTATTGGATTATATGGCACTGATGACGGCTAACAAGCCAGAAACCGGTATGGCATTATCCTGCTGCGGTGGTGCCACCCGGTGGTGTGCTTTGGAAATTAGATCTCTATTATCGTTATTGATTTTCTCGACTGTTACTAGTGTATTCAAGGAGAGAGGTTATCGGGACGACAGTCAATTTAGATCAATGGTTAAACCACTTTATTGGATAAAACCGAGCTTTCGGATAATAATTTGTCCTTCCTCAGGGCAAACAATGCGTGGTTAACCTCGAAAAAATTGTTAGGCATCGAGTAATCCACGGTCAAAGGCGAAATCAAGTCATATAGATGTTACGAATCATAAAACTACGTCAAAAAACAGACAGTACATGAAATAGTTTCTACAAAAACTTATTGTTTCTATAATATCAAGCCAATATTCCATCCAGCAGGAAAAGCATACCGTATGCTTTTCGAGGTTAACCACGCATTGTTTGCCCTGAGGAAGGACAAATTATTGTCCGAAAGCTCGGTTTTTATCCAATAAAGTGGTTTAACCATTGATCTAAATTGAGTGTCGTCCCGATAACCTCTCTCCTTAGATCTCTACTAGTCCATTTCTCACATTTATTCAGTTAGTCCTAACTTAGAGGACATGATCCTCATTTTTTTGATTATCATTACTTGCGGGCTCCAAACCGTACGAACGGGCATTCACCTTCCCAGTGTAAATGCATGAGACTTCATATAAGTACATAATTGCAAAACTCCGTAATGAGAAAAAATGAATGTATACTCCATTCACAATTATAAAATCACAACTCTGGCCTTGGAAATTTGACACATTCCACTCTGTATCGAAGTTATGACGTTTTTCAAAATATTTTTATGTTCCAAGTCAACACTATGTTGCCCTTTCTACATTCTTAGAGTATTTCTCAGAATGTGAATTTATTCAGAAAATAAATGAATTGGAAAAGATGTGATGGACGAAAGTAATCAACGTTTATATGAATTGATAGAAAGGATTCCTTTTCTAGTTATTTGCATGAAAAGTACAAGAGATCACTGTTGAAATATATTATTTTTCGCCATGGAAGAAAATTGCATTGCTTTCACATAATTTTCATATGCATGCTTGTGAAGATTTAATGTTTATTATCCTCTTGAACTGAAAGTTCAAGACTTGACGACATCAATTGTTGATTCTAATCAAGAATTTATTAAAAAAAATCAACCCAAAGATATAAGATGAATTGATAGGTAATTACAAGAATCAAGAATAATGTCAATTTTATTTTGTTGATAACTTTCTTAAAATCAATGTTGGGATATAAAACTCGGCTGCGTTTGTTCAAACAACATCTAAAGAATACATTTTTCACCATCTCGACCTTTGAAAGGCGTTTCTTATAGGAGAATTAGGTCAAGTTCCACCTCATTAGTGAGGTACCTAACTTTTGCAAATCTGCTCAGATATCGCTAAATTTCTTGGAGAACCTGAAAAATATCATCCTAACCGACCTCTCGAGGCTCCATCCGATCCATCTACTGCGATATCTGTCCAAATAACAGCTTTTTCAACGAAATTCCCGTGTACCCCTTCAACGTCGAAATGTAAACATTCGCCCTGGTCTTGAAAATCGTCCTCACGCTCCAAACTGGTGCTAAAAACAATAAAAATACGTTAATCTCGGATATTCGACGAAAAACTCACCTGCAAATATCGATTAAATACCAAAAATCTGCGAATAATTTGTAAACCTAACAAAATGTGGAATATCTTTGATACTTTTACTTTGAAGTAAAAAAAGAAACTGGCAACTTCGTTTTGTCATTAACGATATTTTCTGTGCGCGCTCTGACTTTTTATCATATGTTCTGTGCTTTTCATCAGGCGCACCAACTCCTGAAAATGAAACCATGACCTCCTATGTGATTAAATAAAAGTGAATGGAGTATACGTAGAGATCTAGTTTTTGATGGGACCTCTGGGATGAAGCGTAGACATTTGCCCGCTAGGTGGAACACTGTACATTTACTGTACTCGATTGTTCCTGCTAGGGAGTAATATAGGTTCTGCCGTTTCAGTTGGTTGCTACCGGAGTATTGGATTATATGGCACTGTTGACGGCCAGAAACCGGTATGTCATTATCCTGCTGCGGTGGTGTACTTTGGAAATTAGATCTCTACCAGTCCATTTCTCACATTCATTGAAATGACAGGATGTTTTATAATCACTAGAGACCGGATTATATGCATTTGCATATTTAGGACAATTTCAGCGGTATTTGCATATTTTAGCTAAGATCCAGTTATGATGCATATTATCGGTACATTCTTTCTTCCCTGCGTTCCGAAATGCGATAAAAGTGATGATATCGCGTATTCCACCAAATTCTACCCGACCAAATTCCACAAAATATGAGGTCTATTGAGTAATAATTGTGACTTTTTGTCTTTTGACTGCTCGTAATAAAGCCTACAAAGAAAAATTACCAAATTTGCTAATCCCTCCCGAACAAGTCATAACTCGATGGGGAACATGGAGCGAAGCAATGTTGTTCTACAATGAACATTTTGAGGCTATCAACGGCAAAGATTTTCTCAAAGAATATCTACATATTCTAAAAGAATTAGGCAATCCAAACCACGTGGCGCCCTGCCTCCAGATAACCTATAAATTTTCTGACAGGTCGCTGGCTTGCAGTAAATATGAGGAATTTTATTATCTTATATGCATTTCATGAGTGAACAAGTGAGTTTTTATGATTTCTAATATCAAAAAGTATCCTGAAGTATCACTGACGAAGAAAATTTCACTCAATCATATGATTACAACATTTAGTATTGGGAGCCCGAAGAGATTGAAGAGAAAGTATTGGAGAAGGAATATTAATCAGAGCTCTGTCCCTGTAACTTCTTTATCCTTTTATATGATATAAATTTAAATATTCATCAGTTTTACATTTTACATGAACTGAATACTGCTTATTTCAGTGTCTACGAAGACACATTCACTTTAGTTTCTTATCTTCGATATTGTCAAGTCTTGATGACTGCTGACCCAATTTCCTTTTGTTTCCTGATAAATCACTTAATATGTGTATAATACACTGTGATGTATTTTATATTGGAATATTATAATTCAAATAATAATACGTTTTTAGGTTTTCAATTTAATGTTAACTCTTCAGATACAAAATCAGGATTGATTTAAAATTAACATATACATCTGCGATACATTCTTATCTCAAAGAATACATATGCGTCAATAATAAATTCATATACAGGTATGTCACAGTCTTCCCCCTTAAATCTAAGAATTCAAATTTACTTAATTTACAAATGAAAAAATATATACAAGACAAATTTGCATTATACAATCAATTTCCAATTTCATCAATTAGTCTTTTAATTGGTTTTCGTTCTCGTCTAGGATATCTTAGATTTTCGTCATTGATATGATTCGAATCACTCTCAAGATTTAAATTTACATCATCATTCAAATTATCACTTTCAGTATTCACATTTTCGGCATTAAAAGTACTAGAATTTTCAGAAATCTCATCTTGTTGAACTGTATTTTCAACTTTATCATCTGAAATAGGCAATTTTGGAGATTCGTGTATTTTATTGATCTGATTAATGTGTCTCTTCCACATGATATTTTTCAAAGATGGAATTTCAATCAAATATACAACTTTACCTAATTTTCTCTTTACAATTCCTTCTGTCCATATTATTTTATTTCTATCTCTATAATCTTTTACATATACTCTATCACCAATTAACAATTCTTGTCTAAACTTTCCACCATAATATTCTTTTTGTTTACATTGATTTCGCAATACATTATCATGAATTTTCTTCAAATCCGGTTTCATTAAATCAAATTTAGTATTAACGTCTCTCCCTAATAAGAGAAATGATGGAGAAACTCCGGTTGTCATGTGTGGGCTATTTCTGTAGTCAAATAAGAAATTATTCAAACAAAAATTTATATCAATAGTACTTCTGTCCCCTAACGCTTTCTTTAGAGCAGATTTTACAGTACCTACAGCATTTTCAGCTGCACCATTAGATTGTGGAAAATAAGTAGGTGATGTTATCGAATGAATATGATATTTTATCATGAACTCTTTCATTTCAACACTAGAAAAATTAGTAGCATTGTCTGATACTAAAACTTTCGGAATACCAAATCGACAAAAAACACTAAATAAAGCTTTTATCGTGAAAGCTGATGTTGTTGTCTTCGATGGAAAAACTTCCAGCCATTTCGAATGAGCGTCCAAAACAACAAGAAAACTATGATCCAAAAACTGACAGTAATCAAAATGTACTCTTTCGAATGGTTCTAGTGGCCAACTCCAATTATTTAAGGTTCATTTTACAGGCGTAAATCGATTTCTAGCACAATTTTCACAGGACATACATATTTCTTCGATATGTTTGTTTATTTTAGGCCAATAAAATCGTGATCTTGCTATAGATTTCATTTTAATGATACCTAAATGAGTTTCATGTAGGGATTCCAGAACACGTTTTCTCAATTTAATAGGCACAATAATTCTATTATTCCAAAGCAAAATGTTATTTTCTATTGTTAATTGATTACGAATGAAATAAAAGTTTTTCAAATTTATATTTTTCTTCGCATATTTCGGCCAAGAAGTTCTTACAAATTTAATAATTTTCTGTAACGTTTCGTCAATTTTAGTTTCATTACGGATTTCTTCAAAAGAAGTTATAGGAATATTTAATTGTGAAAAATAATGGACATAATCAATATCACAAGATTCCCAATTCTCATCATCAGGAATTGGCAACCTCGAAAGAAAATCTGCGGAATTATTTTTGGATCTAATATATTCAATAGTATAATCATAATTACTCAAAATAATTGCCCATCTTCTCAATCTGTTAGCTGTAAATTGAGGTATACCCTTTTTTGGATTAAAAATAGCACATAATGGTTTGTTATCTGTTACTAAGACAAAAGGTCTGCCATAAAGATATTGGTTAAATTTACATAAACAAAATATGATCGCTAACCCTTCGCGTTCTATTTGACTGTAACCTTGCTCAGCTTGAGATAAGGTTCGTGAAGCATAAGCAATTGGTCGTTCTTGCTTATTAGGAAAAACATGACTTATTACTCCCCCAATTCCATAAGGACTTGCATAAGTAGTTAGTCTTAAAGGTAATGATGTATCATAATGAGCTAAAACTTTAGTTGAACTCAATAACATTTTAATCTTATGAAATGCAATTTGGCATTCTTTACTCCATTTAAATTCTGTATTTTTCCGTAATAACTTATACAAGGGATATAAAACTGAAGCTAAATTAGGAATAAATTTTCCGTAATAATTTATAGCGCCTAAGACAGATTTTAGCTGAGTTAAATTTTCTGGTTGTTTAGCTTTTAAAACTGGTACAATTTTATCTGTTAAAGTCTGAAGTCCATTCCGATCTATTTTATGACCCAAATAGCAAATTTCGGATTGATTGAATTCACATTTATGGATATTCACCTTAAGTCCGGATTCTTGCAATCTGTAAAGAACTTGATGTAATCTAAAATCATGCTCTTTTTGATTAGAACCACAAACATAAATATCGTCCAAAAAGACTCCACAACCATTTATATCCTGTAACAGTTGTTCAATTATTCTTTGAAACTTACCACAAGCACATTTGACTCCATAAGGTAACCTTAAATACTTGAATAAACCTACATGAGTCGATATAGTACACAATTCTTGAGATTTTTCATCTAAACATAATTGGCCATAAGCGAATTCTAAATCAATTTTCGAAAATATAGTAGCACCTTGCATTTTAGCAAAAAGGTCTTCAATTCTAGGTAGTGGAAAAGAATCATTTTCAATAAAAGGGTTAATTGTTATTTTGAAGTTACCTGCTAATTTAACAGAACCATCCTTTTTTATAATAGGAATTATTGGAGTAGCCCACTTCGAATATTCGACAGGTTCAATCACATTTATTTCTTATAATCTTTTGATTTCATTCTCAACTCTTTCTTTTATCGCATAAGGTATAGGCAATGGCCTACAAAATTTTGGTTTTACTTCTTGATCTTTCAGATTTATTGTAACAACATCTTTATTAAATTTTCCCAAACCTGGACTGAAAAGATTTTCAAAACATTCATGAAGATTTTGTTCATAATTAATTATTTGATTAATAGGAACGTCTTTATTAAATTTTCCCAAACCTGGACTGAAAAGATTTTCAAAACATTCATGAAGATTTTGTTCATAATTAATTATTTGATTAATAGGAACGATTTTCATATTGAAAAGTTTCATAAAATTTCGACCTAAAAGTGGTGGTCCGCCATTCCTAATAACGAAAAAATTCATATCTTCAGTACGATTATTAAATGTTAGTCCTAGTTTACAGGTACCCAGAATTTGTAGTTGATTACCATTATAGGAATGTAAGCTTTTGTCAGACTTTACAAGTACATAATTATTGAAATTTTCATAGAAAAATTTTTCAGATAATGCTGATACACCAGCACCACTATCAATTTGAAATTTGAAACATTTGTTATCAATCAATATATCTACAGAAATAGGTTCGTTTACATTATAATTTTCAGATAATGTATATATCTCTTCAGATTGAAGCTCTAAAAAATTTTGTTTACTTTTACCTCCATTTCGCGCATAAGCACTTCCTTTGTGATACGCGCACATTGTTGCCAGATGACCTTTCATTTTACATTTGGAACAAGTTGAATCTCGGAAGAAACAGTCGCGATCTTCATGATTTTTTCTCCCACATACTCGACATTTGGTAACCTTGGATGTTTGGGCTGTTCCACTTTTTGAAAAATCTTTCTGCGCCTGCGACTGGAAATTTCTTGCCGATGTTCTCGAAAAATGTGACGTAGGTTGATGACGTTTATGCGTAGAATATAAAAGTGGCTCCGTCTTGATATTTTTATCTGAAGACGTATTATTTTTAGCAGCCATCTTGGTCGATGCAATTTTAACAGCATCTGCAAAGGAACATGCCTTTTTTTCTTCAAAAAGTCGATCTTGAACTCCTCCCTTTTGGAAACCGACAATGAACTTATCTCTAAGAACCATGTCCAATGAGTTGGCTTCAAATTCACAATTTGATGCTAGGCTTCTGACTCTTGCTGCCCATTCAACGGCATTTTCATGAGTTGACATTGTAGCGATATAAAACTTATATCTGTATGCAAAAAATGAATGTGCATCTTTGAAGTGATCGTTGAAAATTTCTGTCAAATCTATATATGTTTTTTCTTCGGGTTTACTAGGCATGCAAAGATTGTACATAAGTTTATATGATTCTTCGCTTAAAGCATTCAGCAGAATTGCTTTTTTCTTCGCCTCTTCCTCGATATCATTAGCAGAAAAATAATTTCCTAATCGGCGGATGAATATGGTCCAATCATTATTTGTGAAATTAAACTCACGCATTTGTCCTTGATTGCTGGCCATTTCTTCTTCCTCGAACGTCGCACAATAATGTAATTTGACACTATTTGTTGTTTATTTATTTATTGGGTTCGTACGAATAATTATTCGCAATACTCGTCGCCAATGTGATGTATTTTATATTGGAATATTATAATTCAAATAATAATACGTTTTTAGGTTTTCAATTTAATGTTAACTCTTCAGATACAAAATATGGATTGATTTAAAATTAACATATACATCTGCGATACATTCTTATCTCAAAGAATACATATGCGTCAATAATAAATTCATATACAGGTATGTCACATACACCAAGTTACACATACTGTGTGTTCCAAAATATTCAAGAAAATCCTCATAATTTGAACGACTTGCACATCCAACTTTGGCACACATTTATGGCATTTTTTATTGAAAATGCACTTACTTTAAATAATTTTCACTGGTCTGATATTCCTAAGAGTTAGATTGACTAGAAATATCAAAAAAATGTCCACATAAAACAATTTTTCAAGCAAATAAACGGTTTTAATGTCTACATGAACAAAGCTAAATTTGGTTTGTTTGACCACCAGCTAACCTCCAAAAAATATTTGACAGGTCGTTGGATTCCCTAATATCTTGTAGAATATCTTTGATCAACGGTGTAGTAAATGTCTTTGACAGTGCCGACTCACTAGCAGATTGTCATTCTAGCATTTGACGATTTTTCAATAAAGAAAAATATAGCAATGATTTGCACTCATTTTTCCCATGTACCTGAAGGCATTAGGAAGCTTGAAACTCAAGGTATGGCCCCAATCGAATATATCCAAATAATGAGTAAAATACGCAAAATGAACTCCACGTTGCCTATGGCATTGCCAAATAAACTTAAAGAAAAGTTTGAGAACATATTGAAAGGAAATCCAGGTTTTGAAGATTTGTGTCTAAACGACAGTTTTATTAATCGGGCGGCAGAACTTTTACCTTAAAACATAATGGAGAACGTAGCACCGAAGTTCAAATTTTGCCCAGTTACGTCCGTGGATGTACAGCGAACATTTTCCACATATAAAAATATCCTGAATGATCGAAGACATAATCTCACAATTGAACATCTGGAACAATACTTTTTTGTTAACGTTTACAAAAACATTAAAAAATTTCAATACCATATTATAAAGAGTTACTGACATACTGATTTTGAAATAAAAATAACTTTTCTCCTCTTTTTGGTTCCTGGAATTCATTATTCAGTTTTGCATATTTTCGTACATATTCTGCCTATATTCGTGCATATTTCAAGCATTTTTCATGCATGTTTGCATGCATATAACAACCTATTTATGTTGCATATAATCCGGTCTCTAATGATCACCTATCATCATTTCCTTATGGGCATCGGTACTTGTGAAGAAGTAGTTTTCATGTCGTTTTCTGTGAAAGATAGTATATAATAATTTACTGCTAACTTTGTAGTCCATACCTAAACTGTTCATCGCCATATTGATCAAATTCTAATTTCCTGACGTTTTCGTGGACGTCATACAAACACGAAAATATTAATCTTCTCAGTCCCGCCTTCTGCACTTGCACCTGTCATGAAAGAATTTGGGTTATCATCTACCCGACCGGATAAAAATTTATCAGCCACTTGATCCGGGCGTTAAACTATCCGACAGTTTATCGGCTAGTGTAACCTATGTGACTACTGTGAAGCACAATTTTTAGGGATATCTGTTAGATACGTTATGTATAGCTACAAATCCTGATGAAGTCCCAGGACTTCATTAGGAACTGTTGAAACAGGCTCTGAGGGATGAATCTTCAACTTGATATCTGTTGACTGAAAAAAGTGACATCGCACGGCGTGATTTTTGTTCTTGTTGATTTGACACCAGGAAAAATAAGGAATATATATACAAAGAAACTGCATCACCCGGAAGAAGCTTTTTAAACTAAAATTTTTTTTGGTACATAGATTAGCAAGAATTGAATCGTGAGAAAAAAATCGTGAAGCTTATATCACGTAACATTTTTTGTTACTTCAATATTAGTAGTCGTGTTTTGCATTTTTTTTAAATTTCACAACAAACCAGCTGTTTGAGGAGATCCTAAGTCGATGTTTAGTTGTTGTTAAAAGGCCTACAGCACGTGTACGCGGAATTTATCGTCAGCTGAGTGAATGTGATAGAGGTCGAATTATTGGTCTACGGGAGGCGGGGTTGTCATTTCGAGAAATCGCTTACCGTACGAACAGAAATCCAACTACTGTTATGAGATGTTGTCAAGCGTGGTTTGATCATGCCCAAAATCGAAGAAGAGTGCGCACCGGACACCGAAAGGTGCATAAATGTTGAAGATCGACGTCTAAGACTTATGGCCATTAGAGACCGATTTGCGTCATCTCGATCTTTGGCCGATGAGTGGTTAGGAGAACAAGGCCATTCTGTAACTGCCCGAACGCCGGATAAGGTCTTTTGGGCTGCAGCATTTTCGAACCCATCTAGTGTTACCTCTGACGGTTGAGCATCGCCGGCAACTATTTCAGTGGTACAGATTGGAATGTGGAATGGCATCCGATCGTCTTTTCTGATGAATCTCGATTCTCCTTGGACGCACATGAGGGCCGAAGAAGGGTTAGACGACGTCGGGGAGGGTACGTACACCGGAAGTAGGTTATGGTATGGGGTGCTATTGCACATTCAAGTAGGTCACCTTTAGACTTCATTCGAGGTAACACGTCAGCGCTGCGTTACCTTCAAGAAATAGTGTTCTCCCTTACCTTAACCGTTCGAAAATCCAATATTTCAAAAAGATAATGCCCAACCTCATGTTACCAGAGTTAGTTTAAACTTTTTTAAGCGACCCATGTGAATCTTTTGTCATGGCCGCCCAGATCCCCCGATCTTTCGCCCATAGAGCATGTTTAGGGCATCATGGGTAGAAGGCTTTGAAATTTACCCCAGCCCCCACGGACTTTGACGGCTCTGTGACATGAAGTACATGCAGCTCGGGATAGTATCCCTCAAGAAGAAATAGACCATTTTTTAACATCAATACCAAGACGTGTTGGGTAGTGTATAGATGATCGCGGTGGACAACACATTATTAACAAATTTATTAAAAAAAAATGTAAACCCTTCGTTTTCTTCTCCAAATCATTCACTCCTTGCATAACGGTCTGTTTTACAAAAAATAAATAGAGGACCCCGCACACTTACTTAGGAAAAGCGGGTTCAGTGAATTTTCCCCATTTCTACATATTATATTTATAACAACCTCAAGAACAATATATCAGATTTTCACGAAGGTCTTACATCCGGTTTGGTCTATAGGGCGTTCCAAAATTGCAGCTACGGAAAAATGAATCTTTAAATTTCGATGATAATTCTTCTAATTTTCAGAATTTCATCATGATGCCTTGGGTCCTGAATAACAAGATATCACAGATATCCAAACACCGCCCACCACGTTGAGTTTCGTTATACAGGCTGTTCCATGAAGCTGTATAAGTAATTGAATGTAACTTTGTTCGTGACTTTGAGACCACCCTGAGTTTTTCAAAATATGATACCATGATGTATATCCACCTCTGTAGAAAGTTTCATTAATGTACAAGGAACAGTTGCAAAATTATTCAGGTTTAAATTCGGATTTCATAAAATTTTTCTTTAAAACTTATCTGTAGTTGAGATAGCTGTCAAGGAATATAGGTTTTCATTCAGTATAATTATTATGATATGTATTGCCGGTCGGTCCGAAGGTGTTTTTATTCAGGAATGTACAAGATGGACATAATTCGGTGTCACTAATCTCCTCATTTCGCTATCTCAAAATCTGTTTATACAGAGTGTATGAACAGATTTTGAGATAGCGAAATGAGGAGATTAGTAACACCGAATTATGTCCATCCTGTACATTCCTGAATAAAAACACCTTTGGACCGACCGGCAATACATATCATAATAATTATACTGAATGAAAACCTATATTCCTTGACAGCAATCTCAACGGCAGATAAGTTTTAAAGAAAAATTGTATGAAATCCGAATTCAAACCAGAATAATTTTGCAACTGTTCTTTGTACATTAATGAAACTTCCTACAGAGGTGGACATACATCATGGTATCATATTTTGAAAAACTCAGGGTGGTCCCAAAGTCACTAACAAAGTTACATACAGTTACTTATACAGCTTCATGGAACAGCCTGTATAACAAAACTTAACGTGGTGGGCGGTGTTTGGATATCTGTAATATCTTGTTATCCAGAACCCAAGGCATCATGACGAAATTCTGAAAATTATAAGAATTATCATCGAAATTTAAAGATTCATTTTTCCGTAGCTGCAATTTTGGAACTCCCTATAGACCAAACCGGATGTAAAACCTTCGTGAAAATCTGATATATTGTTCTTAAGGTTGATATAAATGTAATATGTAAAAATGGGGAAAATTCACTGGACCCGCTTTTCCTAAGTAAGTGTGCGGGGTCCTTCAAACAACTCCTCCTGGGTGTTGTAGTTTCTTTGTCAGTTACTATATTATTGTTGCACGATAAATTACGGATGAACCTATTCTGTAGGTATATCGCAATGTAGAATTGAACGATATTATGAAATAGAAGATGCAAAGTTTATTTCTGGTTAATATTGATTGAATTTTATTGCAGTTGTGTCTGCACTGGATGATTTGAAGAGAGAAAAACCCGAAGCAAGAGATGCTATCCGATGGTTGGAGACTCAATTCCAACGAGGAAATCGCTTTTTTAGATCTCAACGACCCCAGGAGAAAGCCTCTATTCCATTCATCAAGTACCCCAAAAAGAAAGACAAGGAAATGTTTAACTACATTCAAATCATTGAATGTTGTTACTATCTATCAGAACAGCAAAAGGGTGCAACCAATGTAGTTACTTTGCTGATTGGAAACCAGAATCTTTTATCTAATGGAGAGAATAAAGAATTCAGTTATGTGGGTTTGGCTAAAACAGCTGGAATAACAATCGAGTCGATTACCCAATTCTACAACAAATGTAAGAAAACGAGCAGAGATAATAGGTGAACTGCGAAACAAGAAAATTCGAATTTGGTTAATTTATGACGGGCCCAGGAGCTTTACGAGACCAGCTACCTTACTCAGAGCAAGTTAAAAGTGGATTATTAATTTAATATGGAATATTTATATTCATATCGATATAATTTCACGAGAAGTGTGCAGCTTCCGATGTTTTTGGTCAGACATTTTTCATGTATTTTAATTATGTTGAGATGTAATAAACTCATTCAGTTTTTTAAGGTTTACAGTTTTACTCAAAAGATATTCTAATTGAATTTAATTTTACTGAAATATAAATAATGGGTGGCAATACCATGTGATCAGAATATTGGGATGAATTTGGAATGAATAAATACGAAAAAATTAGTGTTCTTTTAGTTTGAAAGACTGATGGTGGGTTTCACAAAGATCGTTGATTGAGTGATTCACAGAGTACCTTGACGTTTTTTTCAAATCGACCAATAGAATTTCAAATTTACGGATTTTTTATCACAGAATCGCTCGATCAAGCATTTGATCGCCCGATCAACTTTTATGAAACCCGGCTTGAGTGATAGTATAAACTCTTTCAGTAAAGAAAAATATATGAGCAATATCATGTGATCTGAGATATTGTTGACTCCAAAAGCTCCAGGAGGGTGGTGAAGGTTGCATTTTGAGGCTGTTTGTGAATACTATGAAAATACATATGTTTGAAAAAATGGTGACCCAGTTTTGATTTTTGTGATAAAACACTTTTGGATAAAAGAATTTGACACTTTACTTTTTGATCAGTTCGTAAAAACTGTCTATCATTTATTTTTATTTTCATATATCTCTTGATTATCAAAATACATGGTTACCAAACTATACATAGAATTATGTCGAAAGTTACACAATGTCATCAACATTTCAATACACTCCCTTAACAGAGACATAATTGTGACTAAAAAATTATACAGTAACATTGCAAATAAAACTTATTCTTCATATATATTAGTCAAGAAAGATATATGCTGTAAAAATAATATTTGCAGATATTATTTCAACTAATTAAAAAAAACACTCCCTGAAACATCTAATAATAATATCTAACTTTTCGATGATCCTGTCAGTCGAGAACTGACGTTGTTATCGTACGTTTGGAAATAATAGTATATTATTTCATTAGGAGGAGAAGTGTCACTTTTCGTGGCGAGCTTGAGTTTATCCGCCGAACGGAGTGAGGCGGATAATTGAAAGCGAGCCACGGAAAGTCACTTCTTCTCCGAATGAAATATGCTATTTTATTTCCAAACGTTTTCAAATTCATGAAAATTGTACATTTAATGTAACTTCATCAAATAAAAATGACGTTTGAATTGGAAGTTTTTGTATTCTATGCATCTATGTTCATGGTAACCAAGTAATCTTTTTCGTAGCAACACTTTTCCTGCCGCCAGAGGGAAAAGTAAATATTTCTCCGCCTAGACGGAGAAATAGAACTTTTCGATGATCCTGTCAGTCGGGAACTGACGTTGTTATCGTACGTTTGGAAATAAAAAGTATTTCCCTCCGGCGCCCACGGCAGGAAAAGTGTTGCTACGAATAAAGATTAATTGGTTACCATGAACATAGATGCATAGAATACAAAAACTTCAAATTCAAACGTCATTTTTATCTGATAAAGGTTCAAATACTGCGTTCGTTATTACCAATCCTGAGAAAAAACGGACACAGAACATCTAATAAATACGGATCTCTCTCTCTCCTCTCTTTCAGCCAGAGAGAGAGATCCGAATTATTGGATGTTCTGTGTCCGATCCGTCTCCGAAAGGAAATACCGAATGCGCCTAAATGTACAATTTTCATGAATTTGAAAACGTTTGGAAATAAAATAGCATATTTCATTCGGAGAAGAAGTGACTTTTCGTGGCGAGCTTTCAATTATCCGCCTCACTCCGTTCGGCGGATAAACTCAAGCTCGCCACGAAAAGTGACACTTCTCCTCCTAATGAAATAATATACTATTATGCACTTTGGGACCCGGAAAACTGAAAACATTGAAATCTCGTACTCGTAACATAAATGTAAATATTAGCAGGTTTTAATAAAATAGACTGTAAAAATATGGATTTTGACTCAAATTTGAAAAAAATTATAAGCACTTTTCTACTTTTCCTGAAGGATTGAAATTGCCACTTTAGTCTCTCAAATGAGGGGTCAAAAGTATCCTTATATTCCCTAAAGTGCATGATAGTATATTATATACTCAGGGTCTAAAGTGGCACCTGTAATCCCAAAGCGAAAAGTTTGTAGGCCCTCCCTCTGGTCGGCCTACAATCTACAATTCGCTGAAGCAAAGAACTTTAGTCCCCTGGTTTATACATTATTTTCTCTATTTCAGTATCGTAATGAGTTCATTACAGTACTAAAAACAGTGCTGTAATGAATTCATTACAGCATCGTTTTCAGTAATATTTTGCGTTTTGTGGTTGTCAGCAATGACTTCCGATCCTTTTAAATTTCAGCAGACGTCAATTTAGAAACGTCAATTTCCTAACATTCACGCCAACTGCCAAGATACAATATGAAAGTCACTAGGACCTATAATTTGAATTTTTCGTTGAATTTCACAAAATTTGAGTGAAATAGAGAAAATATCGTCTAATACTCGTTGCAGAATGCAATTTTGTGAAATTCAATGAAAAAATTCAAATTATAGGTCCTAGTGACTTTCATATTGTATCTTGGCAGTTGGTGTGAAAGTTAGGAAATACGAAAATTGTCATTTCCATTGACGTCTGCTGAAATTTAAAAGGATCGGAAGTCATTGCTGACAACCACAAAACGAAAAATGTAACTGAAAACGATGCTGTAATGATTTCATTACAGCACTGTTTTTAGTACTGTAATGAAATCATTACGATACTGAAATAGAGAAACTATTTTTATTGACCCATTCTGCAACTAGTTTTAGAATATACTATTATGCACTTTAGGGCCCGGAAAACTGGAAACATAGAATATAGAATTCTCATACTCGTAGCTGCCTTGAAAGCGTTGTTATGACATTCGAGAAAAATGATTGGACGCTAACAAACCATGGTGTTGAATCATAGAACTTATAGTACATGGAATGCTATTACCAGATCAAAAAGTGGATAAACATCTCAAGTTGGAGGAATACCGAAATTTCCATGTTTTCATGGATACGACTTGTCACACCGATCAGAAACACAGAAATGTTTGCCGAAATGCCAGGAGAATCGGATCTTGACGATTAAATTCATAGGATTTCTGTGTTTCTGTTCTGTATGACAAGTCGTATCCATGGGAACATGGAAATTTCAGTATTCCTCCAACTGGAGATGTTTATCCATTTTTTTAAGCTGAGCAGCAAGGCTAATGGCATTCCATGTACTATAAGTTCTATGTGTTGAATACGTCAATTTTGAGGGATTGGAAACTGCCTCTTTAGTCCCCCCAATGAGCGATAAATAGTATCCTTTGATTCCCTAAAGTGCATAAAATGTTGTCAGCAACTTCGGGATGATGAAGACGGCATCTATTGTCTATTGTAATGACATTCTTTTCGATTTAAGCCTGGACTGGAGAAGACTGGTTACGATATGCATGAATTGGTCGCATTGGGTTCACGTAACCAGAAATATTAAGAAACCTTATTTATAAATAATGGATCAATGCAAGCTATCCAAAATTGTTTTTTCATTACACCGCTCTGAAAACCCGATCAAAACATGTCGATTCAGGGCACCGAAAGTGACCCTTTTCCGTGCGCTGAGACATAGATGCATCTATGCTGAGACACAAAGCAACGATTGCGTGATGACAGTAGACGTCAGTGTTTCGAATAATTATTGTTTTACAATATTGAAATGCTTTCTGTCGAAGAACAAATATCGTTGGATTGTTTTCAGAGAGGTGTAATGAAAAATATCGCTCATTACACGTCCAGAAAGGCTTTTTCCCGTGTTCGGCTCCGCCTCACACGGGAACTCTTCGCGCGCGCACGGAAAAAGCTTACTTTCTGGACTAGTAATGAAATATACAATTTATTGACTATTCCACTCTTTTCATTTTTAGTGAGGAAGTTTCCGTAGCAACGATCGTTTCATCCCGAAAAAATTTTCAAGCCGGCAAACCAACATGTTGGTTTTTCAGCGACAAAATTTTTGACGTTTCTCGAATTCATAGATAGTTTCGGAAATAAATATCATAGAGAGAACAAACAATTTCCGAGCAACAAACTTTCATATCACAATCGAGAAATTTTGCCGGCAAAATTCCATCTCTAGTGGTATTACATATGCAAAAATTAATATGGAAAAAAGTTTCTTGCGAAAATGATAAGTGAGGCCTTCTCGCTCGCATAAAATGTCTGCTTGATTTTATTCTTGTCAGTTTTTTGGTTTTGAGGAAAAAATTAAAAACTGGCAGTAACTGAGCAGAGGGACTCAAAAAGGAGTTTACATGAAAGACACACCCTATTTTTGGACATGGAGCCATCCCCTAAAAAAACATTCATACACACCTTGTTTACCTCGAGTTAAATTTGTATATTTACTGAACAACATCTATGACAATCATAAAAAATTGGTTGGGGGTTGATTTTCGTCGTATATGGAACTTATAATTTAGTTCAGCAATAGTTTATTCCAACAACAATAATCGATCCATTTGAATAACCATAAATTAATCCAAACATCTATCTTTGAGTTATCGTGAAAGCGATAGAGAAAGTGGGTACATACTTAAAAAGTGTAAGGGATAGGTATCAGTAAAATATGGAGTGCGATATGTTGTATATGATGTCATTTTTATGCCAATACACACTCGAATTTAATTCATGGGCAGTTTCCTTCCATGTGATCTCTATTTAACTTGTTTATCTTATCTGCGTACTCTATTAATTTTGATAAGTTTTCGCACTGACAACAAATTCGTACAGCAGAAAATTCAGTTGCCATGTTATATGTGTAAAAAGTGCTAGAATATGCCACTGAACGTTGTTTATATCTGTCCAACAGACAAGAGTCTGCAGTGCTCATGGAAAGGTTCGGCCGAAGATATAATGCCGCACTTCATTGAAGAACATGAAGATCTTTTGTTACACAGCAGTGAAGTGGGCATCGATTTAAGAATCACTTCCGAAAATCGTCTCTTGTTTCTGAACGAAGAAATTTATTTGATACAGTTGAAAATATCCGACAACTTCCTGAGTATAGGATTGAGGTATCTAGGCCCCAAAAAAATTGCTAATTCTATTTTTTACGACATTGTAGTGAAAGTTGGTGAAAAGAGTTACTTTCCGGATTATTTTGGGAAGAAACCGACAATTTTCGAGATTGTGGATGGCTTTTGGATCATCAATTTGATACACCTAAGGTTGTTGCATGAGGATTTAAATTATTTGGAGTGTAATTTCAGCATATCTTCGAAAACAGAGATCAGCGAGGAAGATTTTGCAATACCAGATAGGCCATCTGTTGAAGAAAATCAAACGTTGGTTGAAGAAGGGGCTCTCTACTTATCCAATGAGAACATTGTGATTGAAGATGACGAAATTGATGACATTTTGAACGAAGACGCGCAACTTAGATCACCGAAGGACAAATCTCCAGAAGAAGATGCTTTGGACAATATAAGTGCTCTGAATTTTAGTTTGTTAGAAAACAGTAGCCGACACTGTAGACGATATAGCAGTTTCTTGGGCATACCTGAAGAATTGTTCTCCGAGAGAGTTACAACAAATTTGAGCTGCTCCAACTGTTTCATCAACATGCTTCCTCCCATTTATCTCTGCATTAACGACCATAACATCTGCACAGAGTGCAGATACGAATCTTGTAAAATTTGTTATGGAATCGTGACTGAAAATCGCAATAAGGATCTGGAGGAATACAGTCGAAAATGCCTCCATTTGTGTCGTTTTCACCAAGAGGGTTGCATGGAGAGCTTCATGTACAACGAGATAAGAAATCATGAGATAAAGTGCTCCTTCTGCTTATACAGGTGCATTCAAGACTGTTCCTTCAAAGGTAAATTCTTGGAATTCCATTCTCATTTCAGGGTGAAACATCCGAGTTGCAAGATATTTTATAAAACCCCTGTTGACTTTCCGAGAAATAGTGAGTTCTTCATTTGTGACAACAAACTGGGAATTTTCCACTGTACGTCGATGTTTTCTAAGAATAGCACAAGGTGGATTGTCGTTTTCTTGGGTCCGAGAGATAGGAATTTTTCTTGTGAATTAACTTTCAAAGGGGTAAGAACGCAGAATAATTTATTTTTGAAAAGGTTGGAAGACCAGTATTCGATAGCTCAAACTAAGGAGGATTTGAAAAAAATCAAAGTTAAGGATAAGAATGCGGTGCTCACAATTACTGGATATTTTCAATGAAAATTGATTGAATTATCTTTGCAACTTCTTTTCAATTTCAATTCAAAGTAAAACATATTCATATCAGATTATTATTACCTAACTTGCCTGAGTTCACAACATAAAATTTGAATAAAATA
Organism: Adalia decempunctata; assembly: GCA_951802165.1. Taxonomy (NCBI): domain Eukaryota; kingdom Metazoa; phylum Arthropoda; class Insecta; order Coleoptera; family Coccinellidae; genus Adalia; species Adalia decempunctata. Next base: position 31,119,847 of record OX637701.1, on the reverse strand, counting down.
TTTTACTGTTATAATAAAGACTTATCTATTCAGTATTCTTTGTTTATATCCTTGAATTCAAGAAATTAATTTCCCATATCCTGAAAATTCAAGAATTCTCAAGCTTCGCATGATTTAGAAAAGAAGATGCCGCGATATGCGCTTGCATGAATTCGTGATTCGTACATCATATCCTCTCTAATTTGTAGGTGTCTCTGCATAAACAATATTTCGTAAATATTTCCACAGAAAGAAATCAAGGCTTGATAGATCGGGTAATCGGGAGGGCCATTGAACACGATTATCACGTCCAATTCCTATCCATCTATTGGGATATCCTTGATTAAAAAATTGTTCTATACTATACTAAACTGGTTGTAATCCTAAACTATCTATCAGCAGGTGCTCCATCATGTTGAAACCACATGCGCCTTCATGTTTCTAAATCAACAACTTCTAGACCTGGTCGAATATCAGTCAAAAAATTGAGATATCATTACGAGTAAACAACATTATTAAAAAACCGCTCAATGTGGAATCCATTAACTATAGCACACCATGTGGTGACACCATATATCTAATAACATCAACATGGCTTAAAACCCTGCTAATCACGTGTCCAATGAGGGTTTTGCGCAGACCAATAATGACAGTTATTTCGATTCAGTTCACCTGTGTTATGGACAGAGGCTTTATCATAAAACGTACCTACATTATGTACCTGAAAAAATTAGGTTCGTTTTGCAACCTTTTCGATGCCCATGGTAATCTTTTTCCGAAATCAGATTGTTTTAACGCTTAAGTCAAAACTAGGTGTAATAGTCTGGGTGCCGGTGGGACAAATTGCAAATTATTTATAAAGTTTTCTTACTTTCTGTATAGCTTCATTGGGTGGAGTCTACCACATTTTTCCTCTGTGAAAATTTTTGTAGACGCGGCTTTTATTCAGCAAACCTCTCGTAAGTCGACCATATTTTCAATTTGTCTAAATCATGCATACTCTTCTTTTGTAACATGCAATCATAAAAACAATCTGGGAGAAATGAGAAAACATGATTGTCCGACAAAAATAGTGTGGCTTTGAGCGTGTCTACCAACAAGAACATGACTGCAAATCGCATTTTTTAAAATTATTAATACCCACCTGATTCTTTCCAGAATCGGTTGATCAGGGCCGGACTGGACAGGCGGGGTACCGGGGAATTCCCCGGTGGGCCCCCTTATGTGGTTTGTGGGGGCCCTTGTCTAAAACGGTGCTACTTATTACTGAAACATATTAGATTTATTTCGGTTAATGGCTGTACTAAAACGCTGTTTGTTTAATTTTTTCATTTTCATATCAACATCTATTGATGTGTTTACCCAATGAAACATATTATAAAAGCTTTCAATTGTTTGCCCCAAAATATTTTCCTCGAAAGCGGGAAGATTTGTTAACATCTCGGTTAACATTTACGCAGGCTTTCACCACGAATCACGATTTCTGAATTTTTGTTGATAAACAAGACCTGATCTCAGAATTGAGCTCATTTTCTGCAATATTTTCAGAAATGATAAGGGACTCAAATATAAATTTCCAAAATATATCTGTTGATTCGCGATGTCTAGGGTACCTAAGCTGCTGTTGTTCAGTATTGAAAAAAAATGAAGATGCATTCGTCGGCATATTTTGATATATAATGTGTATAAGTATATATCAACATTATCATGTACACAGGTAAAATGTGAAACGGTATGTTCTAAATTAAAATTAATAAAATTCAGAATTCGTTCCTCCATTGCTCAGGAAACCCTTGGAGCACTAGTGTTAATGAATGTGGAAAGTGATATTACGGATAATATCGACAACGATACAATAACAAATAAAAATAATAGCTATTTATGTAACAAGTACATAAATTAGGTCTTTATGGACGAGTCCAAAATTTATGGCAGAGCGAGCAAAGCGAGCGAGGCCAATAATTTGGGCAAGTCCATAAGCCTAATTATGTACGAGTTTGCATACAAAGCTTTATGTTTGACTGCAATGCAGACATTTTATTTTCTCAAATGGCAATTAATATATTCGTCGCTTTATTTCAAGAAATACTTTGAGTGTGCTTTTGCTTATCTTACCTTAGTAACCATCAGCGACCTTAGCAACCTCACTGAACAAAGTTGTTTACTTCGTTAATTCTGTGACAAACGTCATAACAATCCGAAAAATGGATAGTTCGGAAGAGGAAAGCGTGAATAATTTAGCCGCAAGTGCCAAAGAATCTCTCCTACCCACCAAAAGTGCTTATGAAAATTTGTATGCGGCCTATAACAAGTGGTGTGAAACGAAGAAAATTGCAAAATCGAGATAAGACTTTGACAGTTGAGTCCAATAAAGTGGTGTCCAATAAAGTAGTCAATTCTGGACGCTAAACGAATTCATGAATCGAGTGTTTATGAAGCAGTCGAACATAAATAAATGTATTTGAGGCAATTGACCTAAGTCCTTCAGGCCAATGAATTCAAATAAATTATAATTATTGGTTATTACAAAAAAAAAATATCTTAATATATTTGCAAATGTCTACACTTGATAGCATCTGAGTTTTTCTAGAAGGGTGCTGGTAGGAAACTTTCTGTGTGGGTGACTAACTGGCTCCTGATGAAATTGCCCAATAATAACAAATATTTTGAGCAGGAAACATGTTTTTAAAAACAGGCTTTAGACAGAGAATGTGTTCCGACTGATTTTTCGAGAGTGAGTATGTTTTTGTCTCGTTTTTTTAGAGTGCCTATTTTTTATTTGATTATACAGGGTGTTTGGAGGGTGAGAAGCCATAGGTTAATGGTGGATAGGTGATGCTCTTGGCTACTTGTTGAGCCTAATAAAATAACATTTTGCCCAAAGTTCAAGGTGTTATAATTTTTTTACCATTTTTCTAGAAATTTCCCATTTTTCTCATTAAAACCTTGAATTTTTTCAAATTTAATGCTCGAGGTGCCTATAAAATGATTGATTTCCTTAGTCTAGTCTTGTCTTATTCAGATTGAATCAAAATTTCATATAAAGGTCTTCAAAAAACCTGACAGCGTCGTATCAAACTTCAAAATGAAAAAAAAAAATAATGTTGTGTTCACTTTACAAAGTGAAATAAAAAAAAAAATTACATAGGGTTGGGTTTTAAAATGGCTTTAAAAACTTCTCAAGTTAATACTCTTTGCAATGGTATGTAACATGTACCATTAAAAATCAGATAACTCAACAAAAAACCGTTTTGTCTTCAAGGATGACGACAAAACTATTCCATTGAGCAGGCAAAATCTTTTCTCTCATTCTACCACAGCTAAAAATAGCGTTCTCTCTCTATCATCGGCTAACAATACTCCCAAGGGCGTCGCCAGGGAGGGGGCAGCTGCCCCCGTGCCCTCCCAATTAGAATAGAAAAAATGAACTGATTTTCGTATATTATGCTATTATTTCATAAGTTTTTAAGGGATTTTTGAGCTCTAGGGGGGGAGGGGGCAGCTGCCCCCCGTGCCTCCCCCAGCTCAAAAGCTGGGGGGTAATTACTACATTTGCAAGTCATTTCATAGGCCTGCAGTAAAGGTGCAGTAATGCAGTTTTGAGTTCACTCAACATTTCGGTGATTCATCAACATATTCTGTAGAAAACTAAAGATAGAGAACTTCAAATCATTTATTTTAAATCTTGTTCAAATTGTTGGCCATTATCTATATATATAAAAGAAAGATGTTGGTTACACCATTTATAACTCGAGATCGGATGAACTGTTTGTTATGAAACTTCATATATGGATTCGTCTACGGTCTGGTGATTATAAAATACAATAAAACTCTGAAAAAATCGATGAAAATTTTTCTTATACAGGAAATGCTTTTCCTTCTTCCGAGTAATGCCACTAGGTGTCGCTACAGTTAGACAGCGATGTAAACATATAGTGTGTAATTTGGGTTGCCTCCAACTCTGCGCTGTTGACCAAAGCCGAAATGACTTAGCAGTAGATTACAGATCTCTAAAATGATGAGATTTCATTGAGATATGTCTGATATTAGAGTAGTTTCGTTCTTGCCACTTCAGGTGGCGCTATTCAGACATTATGACTGATTATTATTAGTTATTTTCACATCTTTATTTATTCAAAATAACGTAATCGTGAAGGTATTGACATCAATTACTGTATAATTTGCATAGAACTCTATCACAGTGAATTTTTATCGAAATTTCAAGTAAATCGCATTTTGTCGATCAGTTTCAATCGTGAGTTGTCCATTATTCTCATCTTTTCTCATGATTTTTGAAATGTTTTTGAATTTCTGTTTGGGTAATAAATATATTTGCGGAAATAACTGAATCCAAAATAGCCATAATTAGTAATTGACATTATTATATTTGTGTTTCTGTTCTGTGTGACAGCTCATATCCATGGAAACATGGAAATCTCGCCCAAGGGCGGATATAGCTTTTTTTTCATGGGGGTGGAGGGTAATAACGATTGAAAATCAGGTACACAATGTATGAAATATTTTATGTGCACCACATTGTGTAACTTTTCCTAAGGACTTCGATACTCATGGGGGGTGATCTGAGTTTCATCTAGCATCAACTCGATTTGACAATTCAAAAATCAGAGAACCAAGCCGTTGATCTCCGTCTCCGATCACCGGTGATTACGATTTGTGAAATTCATCGTAAGTATCATTTAGGCGTAACAAAGTTCGCCGGGCCAGCTAGTTTCTAATACATGCGTAACATCTCTTCCTTATTTCCGTTGTGGTATAGCTTAGTCCAATTTCTTGCTTCATAATCACAAATGCATTATCTATTTTTTTTTTTAATTGCTCTCTTGTGTCAATGGCCAACAATTTGAACAAGATTTAAAATAAATGATTTGAAGTTCTCTATCTTTAGTTTTCTACAGAATATGTTGATGAACCACCGAAATGTTGAGTGAACTCAAAACTGCATTACTGCACCTTTACTGCAGGCCGATGAAATGACTTGCTTTTGAGCTGGGGGGGGCACGGGGGGCAGCTGCCCCCCCTAGAGCTCAAAAATCCCTTAAAAAATAATGAAATAATAGCATAATATACGAAAATCAGTTCATTTTTCTATTCTAATTGGGGTGGGGGGCACGGGGAGCAGCTGCCCCCTTCCTGGCGACGCCCTTGGGAGTATTGTTAGCCGATGATAGAGAGAGCACGCTATTTTTAGCTGTGGTAGAATGAGAGAAAAAATTTTGCCTGCTCAATGGAATAGTTTTGTCGTCATCCTTTCAAGGCATCCTTGAAGACAAAACCTTTTTTTGTTGAGTTATCTGATTATTAATGGAACATGTTAAATACCATTGCAAAGAGTATTAACTAGAGAAGTTTTTAAAGCCATTTTAAAACCCAACCCTATGTAATTTTTTTTTTATTTCACTTTGTAAAGTGGACACAACATTATTTTTTTTTTCATTTTGAAGTTTGATACGACGCTGTCATGTTTTTTGAAGACGTTTGTATGAAATTTTGATTCAATCTGAATGAGACAAGACTAGACTAAGGAAATTAATCATTTTATGGGCACCTCGAGCATTAAATTTGAAAAAATTCAAGGTTTTAATGAGAAAAATGGGAAATTTCTAGAAAAATGGTAAAAAATTATAACACTTTGAACTTTGGGCAAAATGTTATTCTATTAGGCGCAACAAGTAGCCAAGAGCATCACCTATCCACCATTTACTTATGGCTACTCACCCTCCAAACACCCTGTATATTTTGTTTCAAATTATACAGGGTGTTTGGAGGGTGAGTAGCCATAGGTAAATGGTGGTTAGGTGATGCTCTTGGCTACTTGTTGCGCCTAATAAAATAACAGTTTGCCCAAAGTTCAAAGTGTTATAATTTTTTTGCCATTTTTGTAGAAATTTCCCATTTTTCTCATTAAAATCTTGAATTTTTTCAAACTTAATGGTCGAGGTGCCTATAAAATGAGCACGTTATTTTTAGCTGTGTTAGAATGAGAGAAAAGATTTCACCTGCTCAATGGAATAGTTTTGTCTTCACCTCAAGGCATCCTTGAAGACAAAAAGGTTTTTTGTTGAGTTATCTGATTATTAATGGTACATGTTACATACAATTGCAAAGAGTATTAACTAGAGAAATTTTTAAAACCATTTTGAAACCCCACACTATGTGATTTTTTTTTATTTCACTTTGTAAAGTGGACACAACATTATTTTTTTTCATTTTGATGTTTGATACGACGCTTTAAGGTTTTTTGAAGACGTTTGTATGAAATTATGATTCAATCTGAATAAGACAAGACTAGACAAAAAATAAATCATTTTATACCTCGAGCATTAAATTTGAAAAGGTAACATAAGGAAATGTTTTGATTTCTTTCATTTATAGTTTGGGCGAATTTTTCTTTGTACTTAGAAAAAAATTGCAGTTCGATTTTAAGTGATAGGCCTTACAACAAATTGGCTTGTAAAGGGTGGCCAGATTTCGATGGTTTAGTACTACAACTTCTAAACTATAAAAGATAGAGAAAAAGTAAGATAAGTACATGTCATGTTCTCTTTTTTCGAAAAACAGGATTCCGAGTTTACTATACAGGTTGTTTGGAGGGTGAGTAGCCATAGGTAAATGGTGAATAGGTGACACTCTTGGCTACTTGTTGCGCCTAATAAAATAACATTTTGCCCAAAGTTCAGAGTGTTATAATTTTTTTGCCATTTTTCTAGAAATTTCCAATTTTTCCCATTAAAATCTTGAATTTTTTCAAATTTAATGCTCGAGGTGCCTATAAAATGATTTATTTTTTTAGTCTAGTCTTGTCTTATTCAGATTGAATCATAATTTCATACAAACGTCTTCAAAAAACCTGACAGCGTCGTATCAAACATCAAAATGAAAAAAAAATAATGTTGTGTCCACTTTACAAAGTGAAATAAAAAAAAATTCACATAGTGTGGAGTTTTAAAAACTTCTCTAGTTAATATTCTCTGCAATGGTATGTAACATGTACCATTAATAATCAGATAACTCAACAAAAAACCGTTTTGTCTTCATCAAGGATGCCTTAAAAGGGTGACGACAAAACTATTCCATTGAGCAGGTAAAATCTTTTCTCTCATTCTAACGCAGCTAAAAATAGCGTGCTCATTTTATAGGCACCTCGAGCATTAAATTAAAAAAAATCAAGATTTCAATGAGAAAAATGGAAAATTTCTAGAAAAATGGCAAAAAAATTATAACACTTTGAACTCTGGGCAAAATGTTATTTTATTGGGCGCAACAAGTAGCCAAGAGCATCACCTATCCACCATTTACCTATGGCTACTCACCCTCCAAACACCACCTGTATAATTCTAATGTGTTGTATTTTTGTACTTTTGTCAAACGTTAGGGTTGCCAACCTTCCGGGATTGGCCGGGAGTTTTCCAGAATTTAATGTTGAATTTGGGGTTGGAGATTATTCTGAAATTGGCGAAAACCAATTCCTAGTGTCCAATGTTCGAACTCGACTATGGTGCATATCTTTAGAAAGGTTGCTTTCTACTTATTTTTCCGGGTTCACCTTAAATTACGTTACTCTTTCAGAATCTGAACCAGTACGCTGGTCCTCAGCCTCTGGAGGCATCCGCGACAAGCGCTCTGGTTTTTTTGAGTTTTAAAATTCATTAATATTATTTTGTCGGACAAGAATTAATTTATATTTTATAGAGATTCATTTAATAGAAAAACAACTGTCTAGTATATAAATTGCGGCAAATTCTTAATCGGACAAAAAAACTTCTTGAAAAATATGGTTTTGTTTCAGAATCTTTCTTATTCATTCTTTTCTAATTATTGAAGAGAAACTAATGATTTTGATTGAAAGTGTATAATTCAAATCAATCAAATCTGATACAAAAAAAACAATGGAAATCTCCTTCCTCACATTGAATTCTTTGTAACAAGACGAATGGTATCCAGAAAAAGTATCACACCAATCGTCAGGTAGAATGTCATCCTTATATTTTGACATTTTGTTGATGTTTTGTTGATGCCAAGAATATTTTACACTGTCAGCTGTGACTTTTTTTCACTTCCTCCCTTTGCGTTTTGTAGCCAGGGTTATTCTTCAAATATTTAAAAAAGACACTTCATCACTACTAAGAATATTATATCGGCAACAACTGAAAAACTGTCAAAAAAAATAGAACAAGAAACCTCAAGAAGAGAAAATTCGGCAGCACACTAAATTTCGTCTACACAGTTTCAGACTGCAGAGGACTGCGGTGTAAAACCGAAACAGCACTCATAAATATAGGGAAAACTACCAAACTACTTTTACAACCCTTGAGATTCCTCAAACGGGATTCCATGAAACTACCACTTTCTTTTCGAAGAATTCGCGACTTCGACCTGGGGTGGAGATTCCATATTCAATTGAGGGAGAAAAAATTCAGTTTGTGCATTTTTATTTTGATTGTCCATTTTCTGATACTTCATTAGATAGCTTTAGCCTTCAAAGTTAAAAGCTACAAGTATAATCAATTGAAAACATTGTTTTCATAACTCCAGAGGTGTTACAGAAAAGTTGTCCCAGCAAGTACGTTCTATCACTTCCTGCTGCCTGCAACATTTCATTTCTAGAGTAGAATTTTCGTATCCAACCAAAAGTATGAAAAAAAGAACTTTCAGCGAAATTTCAATGTCACATAATTATAATGATTAAAAATGTTAGTTATGATAACAGAGTCTCACGGGACCAACAACTTTCATTCGGTGGACTGACAAACTTCCGAATATTTTTCGTCGGGCAGTTGAATGATAGTATTCAGCACATCCTTGTTAAATGATCCTCAAAAAATCAAATGTTTATTTATAACATAAGCAAAATTATATCCGATAAATGCATACAGTCTATGTTCATGCCCAAATCAGAGCTTTGAATTCTTCAATTTTTCAATGAACGCCACATTTTTTTTGTCGGACAACTGGTGCACTACATTGTATTTTCAAGGTGAAGAGAGAATAAGAAAAAAAACATTATTCATAATTTTTTTATCTCAAAAAATCGTCGGACAAGAAAAACGCCACTTTTTTTTGTGGGGCAATTGCATTTCCATATGGTTGCATCAACCGTTCTGAAAAATCAGGAGGTATCAATAATTTAAAAAAAATTCGATTTTAAGTCATGTTCATGTTGGTAGACACTCTCAAAGCCGCACGCTTCTTGTCGGACAATCATGTTTTCTCTTTTCTCCCAGATTGTTTTCATGATTGCATATTACAAAAAAGGAGTATGTATGAATTTAAAAAAATTGAAAATATAGTCGACTCACGAGAGGTTTGCCGCAACTACAAAAATTTTCACAGAGGAAAAATGTGAAGATATACAGAAAGTAAGAAAACTTTACTAATAATTTGCAATTTTTCCCATTGGCACCCGGACTATTATATGAAAATATGTCAGTTTAAAACTTTTTCTTGAACTGAGAAGTAAATTTTGCGCAAATGTGAGACTTGCTCAAATCACGCCGCCAGTACCAAGACGCGATAGACACGGCATTATAAGGGGCAGAAGAGAGTAATTTAAGGGAGTGGATTGAGAAAGCGGAGTTATTCGATAATAACATCGAATATCACTGGTCTTGGCAGGGAACTAATTAGGTACGAAGTTAAGTGGTAAATGTGAATAGCTTCGTTCGAATTGATAACGAGTCAAGAACCAGCAGGAACGGGAGTTCTTAATTACCTCCTCATTTCCTTCGTGTGAGAAACTCAAAATGGGGTCGTCATTTGCGATACCTCTCACAAATTAACTCAGAATACATCTTCTTTATGAAAAGGTTTTCAAGAGGGTAATATATCTACATATATGTATAGCTTTGACGCACGTGGACACGTGGTTATTTACGGAATATCAGACAGTACATTCAGCTAGGAGCAAAGTATAACTGGAAAGAAGGCTTCCCTACCCTACAAAAATGAACTGCCACAAACGTCGGAACTTGGTATTCCGCCGCAAGGTAACGAGATGGCGCCAACGTCGTTTGTTCCTCCAACCAGTTTTTAATGATTATTAGTTGTTATTGCTTTTTAGGTACCATTTGTTACTACAATATCATAATATACAGGGTGTCCGGGAAAATGTAGGAAATATGTTCGGATTTAGATGAAACATAAAAAAATAAGATGACAAGTTCCCGTATTTTTTTTTCCTAGCGGCCCTCCCTACGGAGATACGGCCTCCTAATAGTACGACAGATGATGAGCAAAACCATGTTTCATAGCCACCCGGCTAAAACCGTGTACAATCGATAGATTAGATGACCCTAGAGCATAGAAATCATAATATATATACTTACTCTAGAATGCTAATTCCTTCTAGTTCCGCAGCGAAAAACGTGCCGCATAGGCAACTGATTCACAATGTGCGCATGCTCACTGTTTGGGAATTTCAACTTCCCTGCAATGTTTGTCAATTTTAAATATTTGTTTTATTTTTCAAAAGTTTTGTTGGCCAAATTAAATTGTTTCCCTTTTTTGTTTAATATTCAAATTTCGCGGCATTGCAAGCCACACGTCTGAAAATATCGGCAACTGCTGGTTTTTCGGACATATGTTACCATTAATATTCTTACTGCCGAATGTCTGAGTCGCTCGCGAGTGCTATCATCAAAATTGTTTTTAATAATTACTGCGAACTCTAAAAATTCGATCCAGTGCTGTGATCCAACAATTCAACTTCCACAGAAATCCAGGATCCAAGATTTCGGAATACACTGACGAGGTAAGCGGTTGCCATTGGAACATTATTTTTCTGAGGTGTGCTTGCTCGATCATTTTTATTTTTACTTTTAATTACTTTTTTAAACCAGCATTTTTCCTACGTTTACATTGGTCCTTCGAGCCGGATTATTTCCTTCAGAAAATCTCAGCCCTTTAATTTAGTTTGGCCAAGATTTACCTTTCTCATTTTTTGCGACATACGTTGAGAATCGTGAAAATCATTTCATTTCACGGTCAGACCAGTTCAAGGTCAGGATCACATGGCACAGAGTACATCTGTTTATTATTTACTACGGGAATTATAAAACGAATGTTTTTAATTCTTTTCATCATTTCAATATCTTCTAATTCATACAGTGGACACTATTTTGGTAACAAATTCAATCTTTTGAATATAACAAGTCAATATTTTGTTGCGGTCGCTGTATTTTGTCTTCTGGGGCTGTTCATTGCTGCATTCTCGAATATCTTTACTCTCTTTCAATAAGTATTATCACTTCTTTTCAATAACTGTCATTACTTCTTTTCAATAACTGTCATAATCGACTGCTAGATATCTACTCATTTTCAAATTTCATTCATTTGTTCATTCATTATTATTCCATATTTACAACAATTAATTCAATACTTACGCCAATTAATTCCTTCACTCTTACATTTTGAACATTTGAATAACAGTTCACGCTGATTCACCGTTTCTGTTCATTTATCAATACTACATCGGATTAATAAATTCATTATATTTATTCATAATGTCCAACAAATTAACTAAAGCTAAGTTGATGCGTCAAACCGCCTATTCCCGTTTAAAGGAAGCTCAGGAAATTGGCATGCAGGCATCAACAGATGAAACTTGTAAATATCAGTTTTTAGCCAGAGCTGATGAAATAGAAAGCACTTACGAGGATTTTCAAACCGCACACAATACAATCATTGGTTTAATTTCAGATGAGGAATTTTCAGAGTACGATAAACTTAGAATCTCAGCTGATCAGGCATACTATGGTGCGAAAGCAATTAAACATGATATGGTGTTGAAAGGTTGTGCGGGAACCTCTTCAGGTACTTCATCAAAATCTAGTTCACAACTTCGCAAGCCTTCAGCCAGAATTCCTAAGCTTTCTAATCCAATATTTTCAGGCAACTTTCGAGATTGGCCTAGCTTTTTCGATTTATTCAAGAGAATCATTCATGAAAATTCTGATTTGTCTGACGTGGAGAAGTTTCAGTATCTTTTAACATTCCTTAGTCCAGAACCCTTAGCACATATTAAAGGCATTCCCCTCGTTGATGCAAATTATAAGATTGCGTACGAAACTTTAGAGAAAAAGTACCAAAATAAAAGAATACTTGCCACTCAGTATTACAATGAAATCTTCAATGCCCAATCAGTACAGAAACCAACGTCTGTAAAATTGCGACTTCTTCTGAACACATTTACGGAAAACGTTGCGGGTTTACGTGTACTTGTTTTCCCTGTCGATCATTGGGATTTTTTATTATTCAATATGCTTGTAAATAAATTGGATGTTAAAACACGTACTGATTTCGAGTTGGAAAATAACTTAAATCATGGGGTGCCTACTTATAGACAGTTGGTTGCCTTTTTAGAGAAACAATGTACCGCTTTGGAATCTGTACAATTTACTACTTCCGGTTTGCAATCTGCAATCGTTGGGAACACTCAGCGATTTGCCCGAACCTCTACTAGTAGAGGGCCGGTAGCGAGCTTCGTTGCTTCCGATTCCCAGCCTGGTCCATCTGGCCAAAGCGCTAAGTGCCTTTTGTGTTCGTCTTCTCATCCCTTATACAAATGTCAATCATTTCTGATCAAAACTCCTCAAGAGCGTTTTTCTTTAGCTAAGCAACATAATCTATGCGTTAATTGTTTGATTTCCCCTCATTCTGTCAGAAATTGTAGTTCAACTCATAAATGTAGAATTTGTAAAATGCCACATCACACTACCCTGCATTTCGATAAATCATCAAAGGGATCAAGTTCATTGCAGCCATCCCATAGGGATGAAACTCTCAACTCAGTTGGAGAAACTCAGTCTTTTGTTCCAACATCTCTCGTCAGCACAGAATCTTCTCGTCCTTCTTCAACACTAACAACAATTTTATTATCCACATGCGTAATACATGTTAGAGATTTTAACGGAAATTTCCAAAAAATTCGTATACTTTTGGACACAGGTTCCATGGCAAACTTTATTTCCGACACTTGTGTCAGACGTTTAGGACTTCCTCATAGAAGAATATCGATACCTGTGGAAGGGCTAAATGGAATGTCATCATCCACCACTCAGGGTACAACTTCCTGCCTCATCAAGCCTTGTGATCAGTATGGTCCCACTTTCTCATTGGAAGCCATCATAATTCGAAAGATTTGTTCGAACCAACCCAAATTTCAGATAAATCCTCAAGAATCTATATATATATAAAAGAAAGATGTTGGTTACACCATTTATAACTCGAGATCGGATGGACTGTTTGTTATGAAACTTCATATATGGATTCGTCTACGGTCTGGTTATTATAAAATGCAATATAACTTCGAAAAAATCGATGAAAATTTCACTCATACAGGAAATGCTTTTCCTCCTTTTGAGCGAGGCCACTAGGTGTCGCTACAGTTTCAGTTACGCTACCGCTTATTCGTAGGTACTTCTCGCCGTTAGATGGGGTGTACAGTGACTATATTACCACTATAGTCACTGTAATAGTGTGTAATTTGGGTTGCCTACAACTTTGCGCCGTTGGCCAATGTTTCGTTCTTTCCACTTCAGGTGGCGCTATTCACAAATTATGACTGATTTTTTTCAGTTATTTCAAATACTTGAATTTATTCTGGCGAACGTGGCGTGTTAATGGTAGACAATTTTGTCAAGCAATAATGTGTCTTTATATTCCTGACATTCTGATGTATATTAGTTCTTAGGAAAAGTAGAAAACTTTCATTATAAAAAGATGCCATTCTGCTGTCATGTCATAATTGACTTTAGCAAATCAGCTGTTGATACATCCATCAAATTGACAACGGAAAATACACTGAAAACTGAAATGATATTGCGGCGCCGCCACATTGCTAATATTTTCGATTTGGTCGAACGTCATTCCATTCAAAAATTGACAGGTGCCTACACCATTATTCTAGACATCTTATCGTGAAGGTACTAACTATATTTGACATCAGCACCATTAGATGGCGATGAATTTGTTGAGGCTTTCGCGACCATCAATTTATGTCATCTGTTTTTTTTTCGAGAATTTCGGTCGTCGTTGTTTGAAATGGTCGAATAAAGAACATATGACATTAATTACTGTGTACTTTGCATTGCATAGGACCTATAGTACCATGAAGGTCAATTAACAGATCCAGAAGCGCGTGAATATCACAGTGAATTTTTATCGAAATGTCAAGTATATACGATTTTGGCGATCAGTTTCGGTCGTGATATGTCCATTCTCATCTTTCCTCATAATTTTTAAAATGTTTTTGAATTTCTGTTTGGGTAATAAATATATTTGCGGAAATCACTAAATCCAAAATTGCTATAATTGGTAATTGACATATTATTTTTATGTATCTGTTCTGTGTGACAGCTCATATCCATCGAAACATTTGACAGTTCAAAAATCAGAGAACCAAGCAGTTGATCTCCGATCACCGGTGATTACGATTTGTGAAATCCACCGTAAGTATCATTTAGGCGGAACAAAGTTCGCCGGGCCAGCTAGTTGACTCATAACGTATGGTCCGAAAGTTTTGGGAAAAATTTCACCTGGTCTGATTGAGAAGCAACGTGTCAGGGAAAATAATTAGGCAAGTCGATAATAATGGTCCCTTGTCCGTTACTTGAATTTTGATTTATAATAAGGATAGTTAAGTTAAATTGTTGAATAATTCGATAAAAATATAAGATTATTTAAGTCAGAGTTATATGCTTTTGAAATTTTTCCCAAAACTTTCGGACCATACGTTATTCATGGGCTGAAATTGGCAGACCATAAATTTCATCAGCCAGGTCCTATAGACATGCTCATAGGAGCTGAATTGGTCCCTTTCCTTTTGAGATCCAAACGAGTTTTTGGTGGACCCAATCAACCGGTAGCCTTAGAAACCATCTTTGGGTACGTTCTTCAAGGACGAACCTCCACAATTTCTCCAAGTTGACATTTTACATCCCTCCATTCATCTGTGGAATTGAGTGTGGATCATATTCTACAGAAGTTTTGGGAGGTCGAGAACGTCCCTAAGCCTCCTTTTGTATTACCGGAGGATGAAATTTGCGAGAAAATTTATTCTTCCTTGGCTTTCCGAGAGCATACAGGCAGATTCTCGGCTCTAAGAGATCGCGTCCGTTCCTGCGGTCTTGAACGTATTTTATGACCTGTATGGGATCGCTATCGCATTGTTACCGAATAGAATTTTTGAAGAAAATAAGCGCAGATTTTGTTTGCAAATCGATGATTAAATAGTAAGAACGAAAACAGCCACAGAAGGGGAAATTCAAACTGTGGTGAGGGGTTTTGCGTAATATTCCCATAGTAGCAATTCGAAAAATTATTGAATCAAAAAACGAGAGGGAATTGCATCAAGACCTTCTTCAACTACAATTAAAAAAATCAAATCTTGAAATAAAATAGGAGACTGAATAATGAATTGGTAAGTGCAGTTTCTGAATGGATAAAAGAATCTAAGTCAACATAAAGAATCATCATTTATTTGATGAATGGAAATAATTGTAAAAAATGTAATTGTGAAAAAATTCCTTTTACCAATAGCTAAACATAATAATATATGGGCGGGCAACTGAGGGATTGCGGATTATATAAAAGAATGAAATTTATATCGACATATAGCTGCGCTTCTCATTTTCTTATTCATTCAGGTAAAATAGGGTTACTCTTAATCCTTACAAACTACTTTTTGTTATAACAAACTGAATCATCATGTGGACAGGGTTATTGGATGTATTCCCAAATTTAGTTCTGATATAACTATACCATCTGAGAAAAATGTAAAGTGATCTTATTCATTGAATATAATTTTCGAAGAAATTCTGTCCACACTTTTTGAATAGTCTTCCAATCATACTTTTACTTTCACAAATTTTTCCAAGCAACGATGATCCTTATTTTTGTCTTTCGTATGTTGCACAACTTATCTCAATTAAGTGATATTCTTTTTTTGACACCATTCTCCTTTTGACAATTTTTGAACTCTTCTATTAATTTTGTACATGAAGCTCAGTGATTCTTCTTTTCAACGGCTTTTTACTTTGTGTATCTTTGCAACAGCAACGGAATATAATATGTACCTACTCACAAAATTCAATTTGATTGGTAGCTATGTAAATTAAGATTAATTTTGTCAATTCGTTTCAGAAGTGTGAGGCCGAACTAATGAATACAACAAAAGTAACTCGATCAATGACAACAACTATTAGAATTAGAACACCCCTCAAAAAGTTTAAGAAAATATACCATTAAAGAGAGGATTTCGATCATTCTTTTGGCTTCAGTATAAAATCTATTCTAAATTTACTTATTTCTTCATCTCAATAAATTCATAACCTGAAAGTATTCACTCTTAAATAAGAGGTAGCCGTTATTATTCGTGAATATGGAAAAAACTAATCGTTTTTATTTGAACTGAAAAAGAATCGGGGTATCATTGTAACGTATAATACCAATTCATATTCCACGACTGATACCGCTAAATAAGATGCGATCACGCACGTGGTTTATCGCGTCAGCTTCGGCTGACTCCGAGCTGCGATATGGTACGTGGGATATGAATATGGGTCCCGGTCAGTATAGCGACTTTTGTCGTTATCGAGAATTATATTTCCTTCTCCTTCCTAGAACCTAAGATGATAAGGAGCCGACGAATCCCCAGCATTTTTATGTTGGTGCTCAAGAAGTATGATTCTGGGAAGGTTTTAAAGTTTGAATAATCATTCATTTAGGTTTATTTCATTGTTTGACCTCTTTTGAATGTCCTTTAGTTTTATGTTATTACTTATTTGAATGAAATTTCTAGTTGCGATATGATTTTTCGTGTCTGCTGGATGCGGCAGTGAAAATAATCCTAAGGTTTCTTCTGAGAGCTCGACAAACGAACATGGAATGAAGCTAATGACGTGAAAATCCGTTACTGAAAATGTCAAAGTAGGAACACTTATCCTTGTGGTAGAATAATAACCACGCCACTGGTAACAGTCTTTTTCGAACTAAATTCGCACAAATGAATGGTCTTAAATGAATGTACTTAATTCGAATGAATCGAAATCACTAGAATTTGAAACACAAGAAAAACTGAACTTTTCTAGATTCACGAAAGGAAACAGAATAAATTTATATTATCGGTAGCAGATATATTCACGATTACGGGAATCAATGAACTGAATGAAAAATATGGAAAATATAAAAACGCAACATATGCGCGCTCCACAACTGACAGTGACGATTTCTTCTTGCGCCCACACTACATATGGGATCTCCCTGGTTTCGGAGAAATTGAATTAATTCTGAAGGAAATGAACTATGAAAATTCAGAACAGTTTCTGAACCGTTCACTTGGCGTGAACAAGTAAGATATTCAATTGTCTACATTATTGTGGAAAAATATACAGAAATAATAATTTGAAGTTCTTCATGTTTGGACCTTAATAACGGACACCCTTTATATGACAGGTTGATCATTTAGGAACGGTGACAATGCAAATCCTTCAGTTAAAATACTTTTAGATCAAATTCATGTTACTATCGCTTCTGGAAATCGTCAGAAGACTTTCACTGAACTGCTTTTCCGTCACCTTTTTTCAGTTTTCTACGAATAAGATCTGTACCTTTGGAAAAATTTCTAGTATTTTGCGTCATGAAAGAGGTAATGAAGGTCATTGAAAATATGTGAGAATATATGGGGTGATCCACTTAAAAAATCATCCATTTGTTGAATAACATTTATCGGGGGCACCCTGTATATCAGAAAATAATTTCTTGAGATGCTTAAATGAAGGTACAAGAGGTCTACTTTGCAACGAAATCTCTGAGATTTTCGCACTATTGCAGGGGCCTGTAGAATTTTATAATTATTTGAGAAAAGAAACAAAATAACTTAAGAAAGCCAAAACTTCAGAAAAATATGAGTGGGCAGAGAAAACTGGAACCGACTATCAAGCCCAAGTAAAATATGATACCTGTTTGTTATTTTTTGCGATTCATTTTTGGTTTTGTTGTGAGTTGATATAGTTTTTGTTATTTATATTTTATTTTCAATGGATTTGTCTGAATTAATTTGCTTTATTTGACCGGATAATGTGGTTTACCTACCTAATTCAACCTAAAAAAAGTTTTCTGGAAAAAATAAAAATTAAGTAATATGAGCTTTTCTTGTACGGTATTTTAACTTATTTTTGTGCCACTTGTCACGGTAGATGCTCCAACATTTATGGCAGCTCTACTCTAGGGCATAGAAATCATAATATAGGTATATACTTACTCTAGAATGCTAAATCAATTGGATCGAAGTGTTGTAAAAATTTCAGTGTGGTCCACAATGCGCATACGTGCCATCAGGTTGTTTCTGAACAGGGTCGGCTTCAATAAAATTTTATGCTGTTATTGTTGCAGTTGGATTTAATCAATTCATAATTAGTATTCGACACTTACTAGTTGTTTTGAACATATTGATAATTTTCAACAGCTATTTGAATGGTAAATTTGGAATCATCAACGACTGGAAGATAAGCTGAAAATCTTTCATTATTCCAAAACCTCTTCAGGCGTTGAAAAAACCCGGTTTCGGTATAAAAATTAATTCAAGGATCAAGGAAGACAAATTCTGGTTAACAAACAACGAATCTTTTGGTAAAGTACAGAAAAAAATCAAATGAGCAAAATATACTAATTTATCCCTTCAGGACAGTTCTATTCTTCGGTGTTCCTGAAAATAGTGGAAACATGAAAATGTATTGTACATCTGCCAATGCCTTACTCTGCATCGTTTCATGAGTAAATTCTGATACCTACATTCATTCTTCAAGTCATTTGTCTTTTTGAGTTCCGAGTATATTCCAAAATCAATCTGTTATCTTATCTGAATGAAACTGCAAAGTTTTACTTCAATATATTTTATTTTCGAGTTCGAATTATCCGTTAAAAGATGGTTTACTCGCAAGATTTCATGATTTTTCATAATGAATTGCGTTCTTTTTCTATATAAAGAAATAAAGGACCAATCTCATGGTGCGAGTGGATAGATATGTGTCAATCGAATGAAAAGCAAAGCGTAAATCATAAATTTCTAACAGTTTATATGAATGAAAAGGTGCACATAGTTTACATACTCAAGTGGGAAATGAACGGGTCAAGACAAGGACACCACAACACTATACAGTTCATTGTTTATCGGATACGAAAAAATCCAAATCGAACACAACACACAACAAAAGCAAAATGCACACGAAGAATATCAAACACGAAAATAACAGTTACGCAACAGTAAACTAGTTTGTCTATGCAGTAAACTAAACTGTGGCTGCAGACTGACACCAACCCGTTCCTGCCTAAACTTTCACTAAGGTCATTTCAAAGTCATTTGCCATGAGACAGAAAAAACGGTGTTGCGCGGTCTATATCTATTTAGTGAAACCTACTACATGACTGCTCTGATTTTCTCACCAATTCCACAAATATTGCAATTCAATTATGATATTCATGTGTCTAATAGTCGTAGGAAGTGGCGCATGAGCTACAAAATAAGTTTGTTACTCAATGGAATATTTTTATTGTTTAATTATATTGAACTTAAAATAGAACCGACAAAACATTTAGGGACTTGGCCTCGTTCTACGTGAAATTTCCTAATGGTGAGTGTAAACGTAGGAAAAATGCTGGTTTAAAAAAGTAATTGAAAGTAAAAATAAAAATGATCGAGCAAGCACACCTCAGAAAAATAATGTTCCAATGGCAACCGCTTACCTCGTCAGTGTATTCCGAAATCTTGGATCCTGGATTTCTGTGGAAGTTGAATTGTTGGATCACAGCACTGGATCGAATTTTTAGAGTTCGCAGTAATTATTAAAAACAATTTTGATGATAGCACTCGCGAGCGACTTAGACATTCGGCAGTAAGAATATTAATGGTAACATGTGTCCAAAAAACCAGCAGTTGCCGATATTTTCAGACGTGTGGCTTGCAATGCCGCGAAATTTGAATATTAAACAAAAAAGGGAAACAATTTAATTTGGCCCACAAAACTTTTGAAAAATAAAACAAATATTTAAAATTGACAAACATTGCAGGGAAGTTGAGATTCCCAAACATTCTCCCCCACCAAAAACGAATGTTTTTAACCCCAAATTATAAAGAAAATTAATTTAATCATGAAATGATTAACGAAAAGAAAAAAAAAAAATATATGTATACATATAAAGACTGTCCATGTCAATTAACAGGCAGTGGACATACTTTGACCACTGGACGCTGCATAGTTCCACCGCGAGCGGTTTTCAGTGTGACGACCCGTGCAACACCGTCATCACCATGATGCAATTTTATGATTCGGGCCAAAGGCCAACGAAGAGGGGGTTGTTGTTCATCTTTTACCAGAACTAATGCATCCTGGAGAAGTGAAGGGGTGGAAGTAGACCATTTTGATCTTTCTTGAAGAGAATGAATATATTCTTTGGACCATCTTTTCCAGAAATCGCCTTGAATGCGTTGGATTGATTGCCAACGATTCAACCGATTTATACTTAAAGAGCTCAGGTCAGGATCTGGCATGGAGCTGACTAGTGGCTCGAAAACCAAAAAATGACCCGGGGTCAGAGCTTGGAGGTCATTTGGGTCAGTGCTTACCGCTCAAAGAGGGCGAGAATTCAAGACGGCCTCTATCTGCGTCATAAGGGTGTAAAATTCTTCGTAAGTTAAAATTTGAGCACCGAGGACCTTATAAAAGTGGGTTTTGAAAGATTTCACCGCAGCCTCTGCTAAGCCATTGAAGTGTGGTGCGCCTGGCGGGTTAAAATCCCAAGAGATTGAGAGGGCTTCAGACGTGAGTTGAGCAAGCCTGATCATTTCATTATAAGCTCCTTTAAAATTAGTGCCTTGATCGCTTCTGATCGACAAACATTTTCCGCGTCGAGATATGAATCTCCTAAATGCCGCCAAAAATGTATCGGAACTGAGGTCGGAAGTTACCTCTAAATGAATGGCCCTGGTGCTACAACACACGAAAACACAAACGTAGCCCTTGTAAGTTTTTGCACCTCTACTCTTGCTCATCAGCAATTAAAAAGGTCCGGCGAAGTCCAGACAAACTGAGGTAAAGGCGCGTAAGGGAGTTACTCTTACATTCGGTAGATTGCCCATGAAGGGATTATAGGATTTTGGCTTGCATCGAAAACAGCGAATGCATTTGGACAAACATCTGTGAATTGCACTTCTAGGGGAAAGAATCCAGAAGCGTTGAAGTAGTAAATATTGCATTGTCTTTAAGCCTGGGTGTAAGGAAGTTTGATGAGTCCATTCAATAATTAGATCCGTAAGCCGATGGACTTTAGGTAAAAGAAAAGGATGCTTAGTGTCAAAGGAAAATTGCGATTTTTGCAAACATCCTCCCACTCTTAAAAGACCATATTGATCAATGAATGGAGCAAGCTTTCGTATAGGCTTTGGCAAAACCTCATTTCGGTTGATCTTAGTGAAAATTTCGGCGAAAACATCATTCTGTACAACTTTAATGATATATTGTAGTGAAATATCACCTTCTAGAGGACTAATAGAAATATCCGGAATGTGGATTTTTGAAATATCATTTCTTTTCAGTCCGTTTAATACAAATCGCAAAATATATGCTGTTATTCGCTGTATTTTTGGAAGAGATGAGAACTTCGACAGTAAACTAAGTATAAAATTCTCGGTAGTAACAAATGTTGACAATAAGACAGTGGGCGCTCTTTCTTCCGGTATTTCAATTTCATTTGAAGAACGAAAATTATTCTGAGTAGGCCAATGCTCTTCAGATTCAAACAAGAATCCCGGACCATTCCACCACAGGAAAAAATCTGACAGTTGCGCCGGTGATAAACCACGACTTCGGCGGGGTTCTGACGAGAGGGCACGTGATGCCAAGATGAAATTGGGAGTATTTCTTGTATATGCCTTACACGATTGGCAATAAATGTTTTCCATCTATGCGGAGAGGAGGTGACCCAAGCGAGGACAATCATGGAATCCGACCAAACATATATGTCATTGAAAGTAAATGTGTCTCTGAAGCTTTCTTTCACGAATGCTATGAGATTAGCAAGTAATACAGCGGCTTAGAGTTCCAATCTTGCGATTGATTGAGTTTTCAGAGGAGATACCTTACATTTGGCGCAAACAAGCATCGTTTTAAAGCTATTGGAACTCCAAAACCTGAAATACACAACACTGGCATATCCAATTTCGGACGCATCGCAGAAACCATGAATTTGCACGTCAGAAGTGTTATCGAAACCGAAATAACGAGGTATCTTTATATTACCGAGGCCGGGTAATTCAACTTTGAATTGTTGCCATACTCGCTGTATATACTCAGGAGGCTCTTCATCCCAAGATATGTGGGATTGCCACAACTGTTGGAGAAGCTGTTTCGCAAGCAGTAGGCATGGAGAGACGAAACCCAACGGGTCAAATATTCTACTGACCTCAGAAAGAATAGATCGTTTAGTACAGGTTTTATTGAGAGGGTAGTATGAATATGAAAAGATATCCGCTTTGGGATTCCATTTAAGTCCCAATACTTTGATGAAAGAAGGTTCATCTTTATCAAATGTGCAGTCAGTCAACACATCCGATCCAAAATCTTGAACAAGACCGGGATGCGTATTGGCATTGTTTACTACAGTGCAACGCATACATGGTGTTGCACCGCGGTAAAGAATGACTGAACCAATGCTCTATCTACCCAGACATATCTTACCACGGCTCAGCGCAGGGAGGTGTTCAGAGGCGTAGTAATTATTGTATTATGGATACGCGCATCTATTCTTGGGGCATTTTTTACCGCGTTCCAATTCAACATTGCTTATGCCTTGATGGATTTGGTTGCCAATATTTTCGAGTCCTATCAAAGACGACACTTGCTGCATAGATAGAGGAACTTGAAGTCATTTGCCAATCTCCGGAATTCAAGAATGAAATACTGTTTAGAAAATTGTCACATTATTCTAATGTCTCTGTTCAAAGAATCGACGGTAATACTTTTTTAGTTTCTTCGGAGAACCATGATCATATGTTTCATAGTGCATAAGTAGATATTCTTTTTTGCGACTGTGTTTTTGGTCAGGTATTGTAAGCACCTTTGGGCCATATAAAATAAGTTTGGAATCACTTTTAGGACCTGTAGGCAAATAAACACTGATGAAAGAAAAGAATTGGAAAATTAGCTCTTGGAGAAAACATATCCTTAGAATTTTTTGACGACATATCAACAGATGTGGGTATGGAGAATAACTTGCCAACTAGCACAGAGCAACAAAGCAATGTTTTTGCCTAACAGGGTACTTTTTCTAAAGAAACAATAAACACTGTCGAGAATGCCAATGAAACCAATATAGGACATTCCGCATCTGTATTTGGAACATTCCGCAGCTGTAACAGAACTATCCGAAAATTTTGAACGCATAACAGTGGATTTCCATGCATCCGTCATCCGATGTCCGATTCGGAAATCGTATACATTTTGTCGGACGGACGAAACTGTCAATTTCCATCCATCCGAATATTCAAAACGTTGTCGTGTGTTTTTATGAGAAAAATGGTAACATTTTGTATATACAGTGTGCGTCAAAATTATGGAACAAATTCATTTTCTCAGAAGAAAAATATTTGACAACAAAAATCAAGACAGGTCAATTTTTGTTTAACTTTTACCAAATTTTTATGCATTTTTGAAGGATTTTTGTTGCCAAATATTTTTCTTCTGAGAGAATGAATTTGTTCCATAATTTTGACGCGAACTGTATAATTATTGAATTATCAAATTACAAACCTTAAATTCAAAGCTAGTCTTTCACCCGATGAGATGGGTTCTCGTATATGGTACATTTTTGTGAGAGATGGTCCAACAATACTCAATAATTTGTTGAATGTGATATTGCTCATTCTCAAATAATTGAAATACTGCCCACTATCGGACAATCGCATTTCTTGCACCAAGTTATTGGGCCTCCTTTCTGCTCATAAAAATATCTTTCACCCATAATATAGGTGAACTTCGTTTTCTTTTCTTTTTTTTTAATAGAAGAATCGAAAGCAACAACAAATTTTCCATTGATATTTATATTCTTCTCCAAAAAGAAGAGAACGCCAAACATTCAAAAAGTTATGTCAAATTTGATACGATAACGGACAAAAGTTAAACATTTTTCAACTTTCTCCGATAACGGAGGAGAGTTGAAACTTTCGGACGAATGTTTGGCGCTCTTTCAATTTTGAATATTTCCGCCAATCACAACACTTTCGGACGATCGTATCATCGGATGACGGATGCATGGAAATCCACCGTAAGTAAAATAGCACACAAAAATAAAACGGTTGATATGGTTAATGCTATGACAAAATTTAATAAAACTCTGAACAAAATTATTATACCCTCTTACTTGTTTAATTCTATTTGTGTATCAAAAATTATCTCACTAAAAGAGAACATTTCTTCTCAGTCAACATCAGTAAGCCGAAGAAAAATTAGACGCGGTTTATCATGCGGCTGGTAGGCCATCAAGCGAAGAAATGCCAAACAATCCTAAAAGGCAAAGATCTTTAAAGAAAAATATTGATCTTAATAGATCAAATGCAAAATCACATGGATTACTAAAATAGCCTGCAAAAATAAAACGGTTGATATGGTTAATGCCATAAAAAAATTTAATCCGACTTTAAACAAAGTTGTTACACCATACGACTTATTAAATTTTATTCTTGCATCAAAAAATATCCCACGAAAAAAGAACATTTCTCTTCAGCCAACATCAGTCAGCCGAAGAAAAATTAGACGTGGTTTTTCATGCTGGTAGGTCATCCAACAAAGAAATTACATAAAATCCTAAAAGGCACAGATCTTTAAAGAAAAATATTGATCTTAATAGATCAAATGCAGAATCACGTGGAAATGCACACTAGGATTATACGTCAGTTGATTTTACATTTTATGTAGTTGCTTTCAGCGATACTGAAATTATACTATTGTTATTTTTATGTATCATTTTCTATATATTATTCTTTTTTTATTCAAGTATGGTTCAATAAACTATTTTTGGCGATATTAGGTATATTATTGTCTTTATGAACGATGGTTGCAAAATTGCGGAAGAAAGCAATTTTGAACGTAGTTGGAATGCGGTAAACAATGACCCGAGAATAAGCGCGTATCCATAATACTACGCCTGAACATCTCGCTGCGCTGAGGCGTAGTAAGATATGTCTGGGTAGAAAGAGCATTGGTTCAGCCATTCTTTACCGCGTTCCAACACCATGTATGCGTTGCACTGTAGTAAACAATGCCAATACGCGACCGGGATGCATATTCATATCCCACGTACCGTATCGCAGTCCGAATTCACCCGAAGCCGAAGTAAACTCAACGTAAGAGATCGCATCCGTTCCTGCGATCTGAACGTATTTTATGACTTGTATGGGATCGCTATCGCATTGTTTTTGAAGAAAATAAGCGCAGATTTTTTTGAAAATCGATGATTAAATAGTAAGAACGAAAGAAGCCAAATAAGGGGAAATTGAAACTGAGGTGAGGGGTTTTGCGTAATATGTATTCCCATAGTAGGAATTCGAAAAATTATTGAATCAAAAAACGAGAGGGAATTACATCAAGACCTTCTCTAACTACAATTGAAAAAAAATCAAATCTTGAAACAAAATAGCAATTCTGAATAGATAAAATATCTAAGTCAACATATAAAGAATCATCATTTATTTGATGAATGGAAATAGGTAATTGAAAAGATTTTCATAATCTTGAAATATCAGAACAAAAAAATTTCATATTTATAAATTCCTTTTACCAATAGCTAAACAAAATATATGGACGGGCAACTGAGGGAATGCGGATTATAAATAAGTTGTTGTTAATTAGGTATTCCCAAATTTAGTTCTGATATAACTATACCATTCGAGAAAAATGTGGAGTGATCTTATTCATTGAATATAATTTTCGAACAAACTCTGTCCACTTAACTTTTTGGATAGCCTTCTAATCATACTTTCACTTTCACAAATTTTTCCAAGCAACGATGATCCTTATTTTTGTCGTATGTTGCACAACTTATCTCAATTAAGTGATATTCTTTTTTGATCCCATTCTCATTTTGACAACTTTTGAACTCTTCTATTAATTTTGTACATTAAGCTCAGTGATTCTTCTTTTCAACGGCTTTTTACTTCGGGTATCTTTGCAACAGCAACGGAATATAATATGTACCTACTCACAAAATTCAATTTGCTTGGTAGCTATGTCAATTAAGATTAATTTTGTCAATTCGTTTCAGAAGTGGGAGGCCGAACTTATGAATGCAACAAAAGTAACTCGATCAATGACAATAACTATTAGAACACCTCTCGAAAAGTTTAAGAAAATATACCATTAAAGAGAGGATTTCGATCATTCTTTTGGCTTCAGTATAAAATCTATTCTGAATTTACTTATTTCTTCACCCCAATAAATTCATAACCTGATAGCATTCACCCTTGAATAAGAGGTAGCCGTTATTATTCGTGAATATAAAAAAAACCTGATTTTTATTATTTGAACTGAAAAAATAAAAGAATCGGGGTATCATTATAACGTAACCCGTCAATTACACTCAGCCCACTTCCACGGCATGGAGCAGGGAAGTGAGCAGGGAAATGAGCATGGTGAGAATGTAATCACCTCACTTCTACTGCCACTCGTGCTGCTACTCGCGTTGCCGGTCACTCCCTAAATTAGCGGTTTTTCGTGCGGCAGTCAAAGGACCGGCAGCGCAAGTGGCATGGAGTGATCACATTCAGCCCAGTTACTGTCGTGCCTGCGTTGCGCACTTTGTCGATCAATTGATTGAAATCGTTAATTGTTGCGAAAAATGTCGACGGAGTGGAGCAAGTAAAAATAATATCATTTTTAGAATACCTTGAGAGTGAAAGAGTGATATGGGATTCTTCTGATGAAAATCATAAACTTAAGCACAAAGTGCACGATGGTTGGAAGGATGTTTGGAATTGAGGAATTGAAGTGGGAAAAAAGTCACTTAGGGCGACATTCAGACCTCTTCTGATATCAGGATCAGGTGCAATTTCGTCGTCCGCCATTGCCAAAACTTGATCGCGAGAGAAATGTTTGAGCTGAGTGTAAATACTCGCTGCCTTTCCATACTGCCGCAGAAGTATTCCGGGAAATATTTCTGGCAGCGCGAGTAGCAGTGGAAGTGGCTGAGTGTAATTGAGGTATATAATCCCAATTCATATTCCACGACTGATATCGCCAAATAAGATGCGATCACGCACGTGGTTTATCGCGTCAGCTTCGGCTGACCCCGAGCTGCGATACTGTACGTGGGATATGAATATGCGTTCCGATCGACGATACATGGTCGATCGTAGTTTATCAACTTTGTCGAGACTAAAATCTGTATTGTGAAAAAACGTTTGATGTGGAGATGTGTAAAAATAAAATCCCTCAAATGTGGGAGATAGAATTGAATTCTAAGAAGCACGAAATTATACATTTTATACGAACAGTTTCTATTAAAAACTTATTGTTACTGGTCCATATTGAGAATGAAAAATGAAATACAGAATTCGGATATTAATGATGACTGTCGACACAATGATACGAACCACGTATTAAATTATCGAAATTAATGAAACAATAAAATGATACTTAGCAATAAATAATCTGTGGCGATGTTTTAATCTGAACAATATCCCCTTGGAATTTCATGAACTCGACACTATACGGTTATTATTACATATTCACATAATCATTACCAGATCGAAAAAAATCTCCTAGAAGAATCACTTTCCCCTTTTATAACAACATAGCTCTAGAAATGATTCAACCATTTTACGCCATTCACATCGCATTGCTTTGGGTGTTGGTTTACGTTCTTCTCTGTAAATAAATAAATCGTAGTCCCTCCATCATGCAGGTTATCGCTATACGCATGCGTCGTTTTGGGACTGACGTTTTAGACGCAACGGTTTTTCTTGCGCGCCGGCTACCTAGAATTGCGAGGTAGCGTACCATTGTTCGAAGGAAAATCAACAATCTGGCATGGTCTTCTCAAAAGTTCTGTGAAATATCACAGAAGTTGGGTTAGGTTAGCGTTAGGTCATCGACCTAGAATTTCATAACTTATGTTAATAGAGTTGGGTTAGCGAAAAAACACTTTTTATGAGATATTTTTGGGATATCGAGGAAAATATGAACAAATTATTAATGTTTACAAACTAATCTTTAGGAAAATCAAAGAAGAAACACATTTTGATGCCAGGAATATGGATTTTCAATTGCAGAAATAATCGGACAAAACTAAGTGTTTTTTTAGGAAATATCGTGTTTGTAACATTCTTATTTAAATGAGGTTAGTACTTGAGTATTTCCTAAATGTATCAGGTCAATTTCAATCGAGGAATATGAACTTTGAGATCTTTGCAGGGAATCGTATCAGGTACGTATTTGGCCCAATTTTTTCCTCAAATTGATCTTCTAAACAAGGCCGAATTCGGAAAAAGGAAAAAAAGTTTCTTTTGGCCTCAAGATTCTACAGTTAAAATATATGCACAGGATGGCCAGATTTCGATGGTTTAGTACTACATCTCTTAAACTATAAAGGAGATAGAGAAGAAGTAATATACATGTCATATTCTCTTTTTTCGAGAAACATAAATTGCTGAAAACCCCAAGTTGCTACGGCTCCTAGTTTTCGAGCTACAGGGCGATTTTGATATTTGGTCCATTTTTATAATATTATACTATAACTTCCGTATTATAGGATCTACGCTCTCGAAATGAACACATCTGTGGGGCACTTTTTTACTGCTTTTCATCAGTGCTATTGGATTTTTTGTATCTGCTCAAATTTCCGAGCTATAACAAAAACATTTTTTCTTCGAATTGAAACCATAGTGGGAAATGATATATCCAAATTGATCTTTCTTCAACGATTTCAAAAATATATATCATGATATACTTCCAAGTTCACTATATATCGAAAATTTCTGAGGCGGTCATAGAATTTCATTTCTTATTTATTTTCACTTGTCAATTCAGTTTCATCATTGTTGTATAATATCGCCTTTATAGAGTTCTTATTTATATCACATCATTAGAAGATGCAATTTATGTATTTCCTCGAATGAACAACGAATTGAACATTTGTTGTGAATATTATTCATATATTATATATTTATTTTTTCTTGAATGAGCTTTTTTCGTCCCACATGGAAACATTCATTCCTGTTTTCAACAATTTCAACGGGTTACATAAAACTTGGTGTTATTGTCAGAACCAAATACTCTGAGTATTCAAATGCTTTTCAATTTAGCAGAGAAATCACACTAAATCAACAGGTGTCCCGAAGCCCTTCTATTGGTCTGAGACTAGAAAATTCCTTTCCTAGTTCAATCCCGAGCTAGGAAGAAAATTTTCTAGTCGCGGTAGGGGCCACCATTCCACTGTTGGGTCAAAAATTAACAGTGCTGTGCCTAAGGCGTAAGGACACAGTAAGAAAGCCTACACAGAACACAACTGCTTACTGCACAAGTTACAAGCTTCGATGCTTGTAGTTTCAGAGGGGTCTCCACAGGAGACCTTGGAGTAATCAGGACGAACAATATATCTTATCAATATTGAATCTGATATTAATAATAATATAATAATAATAAATTTATTGGCTCAATTATTACATAATGAAAATAATTTCAATACATAACGAATAGTCAACACGTCAGCTCAAAGGACAACAGTCCCGATTCTAGACACCTACAGAACCCAAGAACTCATCGACACTGTAGGGTTCCAGTTCAGTAATAAATTTGTGGATCGCACCCCTGAAAGACTCTCTATCGACCATCTCGCGAAGGTGTTGAGGGAGCGAGTTAAGAAGCTTAATGCACATGTATTCTACATTTTTCTGTGTTAACGTAAGGGAGAACAGAGGGTATGAATACTGGAAAACCCTTCTCGTTGCATTGAAGTTTCGATATTTTAAGAATAATTCTTTATGATTATGGAGGAACATGAGGCATCTGAACACGTACAAGCCAGGTGTTGTCATCATCCCATGCCTCCGAAATAAACCTCGACAAGACTCCCTATAACCCAACCTAAACATTTATCTAATGGCCATTTTCTGAATTAAAAATATTCGAGGTGCAAGAGAACTGTTACCCCAAAAAATTATTCCATAAGCTGCTAATGACTGAAACAAAGAAAAGTAAACACAACGTAATGTATGAGCATCAACCTGGGCTCGCAGGATATTTAAGCAATATGTTACCGACGCCAATTTACGTGACAGGGCATCCACATGGGCTCCCCATTTCAGATGTTTATCCAAATATATCCCCAAGAACCTCACATCATTCCAAACAGAAAAACTCGCCTCCCGGTGTCGGAAATTCTCAGGAGCAACCAGGTGAGAGCGAGCCGTATAAAATAGGATGGTTTCAGTCTTTGACTCGTTGAGGAGAATCCGATTCTCCTTACACCATCCCTCTGCACGACTCATCAAGTCCACAAAATGCTCCGAAAGAGCGCTGACACTCCTCCCAGACATCAGGACGTTCGAGTCATCCGCAAACAAAACAGTACCATATCCAGCCTCCGTAAAAACATCTGGAAAATCGTTTATAAATAAGACAAAAAGGAGGGGGCCAAGGATGCTCCCCTGGGGTATACCCCTATTTATATTTCTAGGTGAAGATGAGTATATAACATTATCGACAGTTATCCTAGTAAATTGTACCCGAGACGATAGATAACTCTCCACAAACTGAAGCTGCATACCACGCACGCCCAAAGATTTCCTGAATCAATTTGGCAGCTCATAATAATTGTGAGACATCGAATTCTATGATCTTCTAAGAACTTTAGAAGCGCCAGAGGATACAACAATGATGAAACTGAATTGAATTTGAAATAAAAATAAATAAGATATGAGATTCTATGACCGCCCCAGTTTTGAAGGAAGTGCATCATAGACTGCTTGGATTATGTTGAAGAAAAGTGTTTTTTTCGAAATTTTCGATATATGTATGTATAGTGAATTCGGAAGTATATTATGATATATATTTTTGAAATCGTTGAAGAAAGATAGATTTGGATATTTCATTTCCCAATATGGTTTCCATATGAAAAAAAAATTGTTGTAGCTCCGAAATTTGAGCAGATACAAAAAATCCAATAGCACTGATGAAAAGCAGTAAAAAAGGTGCCCTAAAGATGTATTCATTTCGAGAACGTAGATCCTATAATACGGAAGTTACATAAAAAAGGACCAAATATCAAAATCACCCTGTAGTTCGGAAACTAGGAGCCGTAGCAACTTGCGGTTTTGAGCAATTTCTGTTTCTCGAAAAAAGAGAACATGACATGTATATTACTTTTTTCCTTATTGTTTAGGAGTTGTAGTACTAAACCATCGAAACCTGGCCACCCTGTACAAGTACAGGCTCATCCTGTATACAGGGTGTTAGTGAATAAGTGCGACAAACTTCAGAATGTGATACTGCATGAAAAAATAATGACATTATGCCATAGAACATCTGTCCGCAAATGCTTCGTTTTCCGAGATAAAAAGCGCGTTCGGCAATAGCATCCGAGAGCGGACGGATTTTTTAGTCACGTGATAACAGATTGTACAGATTTGTCAGATTTTTCTGTAATAAACGAACGCTACGAAGCGTTTAGATCGTTTTTTCTGTTTGACGTTTGTAACGCTTTACCCGAGCCAGATATTAAATTAGAGCTTAAGGTCGGCGTTTGAAGCGAATAGGAAAGCTCAGCCGATAGAGGCGCCACCGTCCATTTTATGGATATCTCCATAGAACACTATCAAGTTCTATGAATATCTCTCTAATCATGAATGAAATGTACAATGGCGCTCTCTATCCGAAAATCGCCGAACTATGAAATAACTTAATTTGTGGGTAAAGCAGGAACTTTTTCCCGCCAAAATTTGAATTTGGCCATTCTCGGCCAATTCCGTATTTCAAGTTGATCTTCTGAACGAAATTATCAGTAGATTCACTTTTAATCGGAAGTTGAACTATTTTCATGGGTCTTTCTGTTGAAATAAAACAGAAGCATTGGTTGGCTCATTTTCTTCTATTTTTGAAAGAAAAAAAATTAACTGTCGGAATGAAATCGATTAAAATTATTTCAACAAGAACCCTTATCCTTTCTGAGTTCACCCACAAAATTTCAGTTCTCAAAGTGAAACCGTTTTCGAAATCAACTTGAAATAAAAACACACTACATTGAACGCCCACCTTAAAGGTCTTTTCGTCCGTAGAGGTAGTCTGGGTACTATTATAATTCTTTTGTTATAGTTCTCAACATTTCTACCCCTTGGTTGTGATGATTCAATATTTTGAATCATTATTTTTGTATCAAACGACATTTTTTTTATTCATTACTACACAACGAATAACATAAGACACGAAATTTCAACAGACTGTTCAAGAATATTCGAAGCGGGATAAAAAATCCATTGACAAAGGCCGAAATGTAATTTCTGTTTCTGTTCTGTGGAAAAAATCCGTTTGCTCCGTCGAAATACACCGAGCAAAAAGATCTACATCCGATTGATCAGATTTTCTTGCCGAACGGTTCATATGTGTACTCCCCAATAAACACACAAACGTATAATAAACGTTTATTTCTAGTGGCTGAAGTTGATTTAACGTTACACGTTGAATTTTCTACGTTACATCCGAAACGAAAATTCCACGAAACGTTGATTATACACATAATATACGTACCCAATTCAACTGTTTGACTCATCCACCATTATGAAACGTATATTTATTACATTTTTTCAAACGTTCTTTCAACGTGAGCTCAGTAACATTGAATAAACGTTAAATGAGTCACTCTTCATCAACTCTGACGTAAACCAACTTTAATTCTACTAATTACATCCGAAACACAAATTCAACGAAACGTTGAATATACATATAATATACGTACCCAATTCAACTGGTTGATGAACCGTTATAAAACGTATATTTATTGTATTTTTTCAAACGATTTTTCAACGTGAGCTCTTTAACATTGAAGAAACGTTTAATTAGTCACTCTTTATCAACTCAGACGTCAACCTACTTTGATTCTACTTGTTACAACCGAAACACAAATTCAACGAAACGTTGATTATACATATAATATACGTACCCAATTCAACTGGTTGATTCATCCACCATTATGAAACGTATATTCATTACAGTTTTTTAATTGTTTTTTCAACGTGAGCTCAGTAACATTGAATAAACGTTAAATGAGTTACTTTTTATCAACTCAGACGTTAACCCACTTCAATTCTACTTATTACATCCGAAACACAAATTCAACGGAACGTTGATTATACATATAATATACCTACCCAATTTAACTGGTTGATTCATCCACCATTATGAAACGTATATTTATTACATTTTTTATTTATTACATGTATTGTATTATATCAGCTTCTTATTAATTCGAAGGAATATTTAACAGCATATTATAATGAAGGTAGGTACCTAAATATACCTTTTTGAAACGCTTTTAATGTTTCTTTTATAAAATCTTTCATTTCGAAAGGATGGAGAAATATTATCATTTTATGTGAAGTGATATAGTGATTTCATACCTACCGAAATGTCCGAACTTATTTCCTGCATTCTTTACTTTGAATTTTTTATTCGTTCAAAATATGAAACCCATTATTAGTAATAACCTTATATTCGTAACATACATCGTCTTTGCTAAAATCAATTAATAGAAAATTATGAAGTTTCTTGAAAGATAATAATTAATCAACCTAGGCAACGGTGCACTAGAGTCGGCAGGGGTTGTGATGACGTGATACGTGATAGTGCCGGCGCCATATAGGCCGGCGCCGGCGATCCTGCTGTGATCGAGTTGAGTTGAATCCTGCATTCGTGCATTCCACTTCCACATATTGAAGAGCTAGTGCCGCAGTCACCCGATAGTTCCCTTCGCTATTTTCGACGTGGTAAATCGAGTTTGCTAGGAAAATTATCTGATTTGTTTAGAAGTGAGACAACAAAGATGTGGTAAGTACCTATCAGTACCCTAAAGTTTCATATTGATTATTGATTGGTGAAATAAGATTGGAAAGCTTCCAGAGCTCTTCTGAAGAATCGGAGAACTCGAATATGGAACATTTAACACCACCGATTTTTTTGGATGAATCAGTTCCTGTTTCATCAGCAGAGGATACCGAAATCATTTGTGAGTAAATGTTAATTTTTGGACATATCTACATATCTAATATGAAAGCTTTGTCATTCCTAACATAGTTAATTGTGAAATTTGTTACATAAATAATGTAAGTTTGTTTTTTTACGAAGGTATAAAAATTGATATAGCAATGCTAAAATTATTACCCCTGTAAAAATAATTATTCTCGTTTTTTTTTAAGGTTAACCGATATAAGTCAATGGGATGTAATGGTCCCGAGGACCATACCAGAAGAATTCTCAGATTCATATTGAGTAATGATTCAGCTTGCCAATACAATTGGAAGGGCAGGGAGAAAAAACCTTTTAGAGATAAGAAGTCGACGGAACTCATTTATGGTAAGGCTTCATTTTGTAGACCTATTTTCAAAATATCTAATGAGCATTATGGGTTTTTTCAGTGGCTGTCAAGAAAGAATTTGCGGCAGCCACAGACCTAAAAATTGCAGACGCAACAAAAGATTGGCTGGAATTTGCGAAAGAAGACTCAAGGACGCTGCATTAAGTAAAGAAAAAAAAATGAAATTTAAACATTTTTTTAATATATAGGTACATTTAAAAATCTATAAATTTTTTTGTTTGTTCTCTTTATATTCATAGTTATTTTTTTTCTTTCATATTTTACTTATTCTGTTTATTTTTTTATTATTACAAAATATTGATGAATCTGTGTTTAATTGTCAGCATTTTGAAATTGTTGTCCACTTGAATAGATAAGTACTTGAATATTTCCCAAATTTTTCACCCATTATAAATAACAAGAGTCCACAGAAATAATGTACGTTGTACTACTAACGATAACTACACCTATATATCTGACCAAAATTATATCTCCAATGATAAACATTTCTTGTGATAATACTTCATTTAAAATTTGGACCAAAATTTATTTCCTGTTCTTTATTTTCATATTCATGAAAAAAACATTTGAATATCTTGAAAGTTTTTAGAATATTTTTCAAGATGTAGATGACAAAGGTTCATAAGTTTCCTTAGTTTAGGACAAATTATGCTGAAATTCAAATAATAACAATTCAAAAATATTTTTACTCAAGATTAATTCATTCTCTAAAATCAACGTTACCTTGACGCTTGCAATGAACGTCGAATATTTGTGGTATTTTGGTATTAACATCAACGTTGAGAATTCGTATACCATCAACGTTATTTCCGAAACGAAAATACGTCGTTACGTTGAAACTTAAGAGTCTTTCGCCTTCAAAATAAGAAACGTTTACCGCCAGATGGCAGTGCGAGTTCCCCGATCCTAACTCCGCCCGTTTTATAGCTTCACGATCACACTGCTGTCAACCCACTGTACAGGACCGAATCGGTGCTTGTTATCCCACAAATTACAAACGTGTTCGTTTTCGAAGGTAATCTGAAAGTTTTCACGAAAATTTCAGATTATTATATACTGGAATCCAGTGAAAGATTATTTGGGCTGTTTCCATTATCTGTAGATAATGTGAACTATGTCATCCTGTATTGTTGAGATTTTCTTGTACACAGTTGAGTTATTCCCGTTGTTCCCGTACTTTCTATAATTCCTGTTATTCCCATTGTTCTCGTTATTTCCGATAATCCGATGTCCTATTATTCCCGTTATTCCTGTTACTTCCGTTGTTCTCGTTGCCAAAAAACCTTATTCCGTCATCTTAATGATGATAATGAGGATGATGAAGATGAAAATACAAAGAAATAGAAACAAACATTAATACATTAATTTTTATACATATATTGGATTATTCAGCTTCATAGAACAAATGTTGGGGCGCAGGGAATATAACAAGAAATGAAGAAATCCGACCCTGAACTATATATCTCACACTAGCTGTATAAATGCTCTCTCTTTCATTCATCAATTAACTGGGAGGAGCTACCTGCGGGGCGTGTCATTTAAAAGAAATTCAATTCCATCTTAAAATCCATAATTGTTATTAACAATTGATTTTCACTAATCGACGGCTAAAACAAACCTTAATTACTTGTCTTTGAGAAAAATGGATATTTATCATTCCGAATAGAAAAATTCAAGGAAATAAATTTCGCGAAAACAACACATTTTTGTAATATCATTTACAAACAAAACGGCTAATTATAAAAGAAAAATGAGATAGACATGTCATTAACTAAATGATAGACTTCAATACTGAAATGAAAAAACACAAAAATATTAGTTCGTTTTGATGGTGGAAATGTTGAAAAATAACCAAAAATGATGTTGAATATCCTTTTTATTTATTCAATACTCATAAAATATTTTTTTTATTATTTTTACCTTTATACACACATACATCCCTTGATCAGTCAGAAAAATAAATCGTTTCTGACTCCCTTTTTTTCAGGGATGTAGACCCTTAATAATAACGTTATATCACGGTATTTTACTTATGACAATAGGAGGTTTGCAACGTTGAATCAACGTGCAGGGAAAACGTTACGATGAAACCAAAAAGAAACGTATTTCATAACGACATTTTACCGTTTTTTCAACGATGAAATATAGTGACGTTACCTAAAAAATACAACGTTTCTTAATGGTTACTGTGTTTATTGGGTCCCCTCAATCTGGATGTAATAAACGAACGGTTCAGATCAATCCGAGCAGTTAGATGTAATTGCCGAACGCGCTTACTTTATGTTAATGTTTTACTTGAAAACTGACTCGTTCAAGTTTTCAAGAAATTTGGTGGTATAGTTATTACGCCTTTTATATAATAATATACTATCATTCATCCCTTGTGACATCAATGTATAGACATGCAATTAAAATTTTTATATTCATCATTGGCACGCATACGGGTAATGATTATCATCATCAAATATTATTTAAAGTCATGGAAGATAATTTGATTGTTTCGTTTCAAAACTAATTCTATTCAAAAAGGATACAATCTTTAGCCTGGTTAAAGCCATAATGACGTTGGCGCTACCTCGTGACTGAACTAACAAGCGGAGCCTTTTCTCCAGGTATCTATGCTCCTATGTATGAGACCGGTTTATGACAAGATGAAGCTGCATTTATTAGGAATAATCTCAAAGTATAATCACAATGAATATGTTAAAACTATTCTATTCATCAAAGTAGGTACATTCTGAACGGTGTGAGATTGTCAACTCCTGAGCATACAGTTCAAGGCAGTTCTCGGACGATTCCGCGTTCTCGAGTCAGATCAAACCTATTTTAAGAACCTACTCATGGCTATTCAATCCGTTGTACGCTGGGCTGGTGCACCGTAGCCTTATCTTATCATTGTGGACATTATATTCAACAATTCAACTGCTGAATACTTCTTTACTTTTCCTTGTCAGGAATGAAAGCTGAGTTGTCATATTGTCCGATGGTTACCTTCCCATTTTCATTGATGGTTTGCGAATCTTCTAGTGCAGTATGATCCTTAACTTCCTCAATCTCACCACACGATTCTTCCTTTCTCACGACGTTGGTAGTGTTACTTTTCATTGGTTCATTTGCACTAAGTGGTGGTATAATTACATTTGAATATTTTCTCTCGACATCATTGTGATTTTTCTTCATTTCCACTTTATGCATGAGATATATCCAACTGAAATCATAAGGTAAGTTCAGTGATGGGTTCAAATCCATCAACCTTAAAAAGAACTCACAGGAATATAAAAAAAGCAACTACGTGAAATATTCCACTAACGAAGAAGAAGGCTCCAGGGAAGAAAGCAATTGTTTGATTGTAGACGAAACTGTACAAAGGCCCACAAATCAAGGGTGTTAAAGCTTCACACATTCCAAATAACGAATTAGTCTGGCCGAGTTCTTGAACAGATACCAACTTCGACATGATTGACCTCAAAGCTATGTGAGAACTCCCGTTGAAAACTTCGGTTAAGGCAGCTGAAACATACCTAATAAACACGGGAAAGGGAAGTTTTTAATTTTAATGGAAATAATTTCTCATTAAGTTTGTTTCCTTCGAAATTAATTGAGTAACATCAAATTCTTCATTCTATTAATTCGTATGAGGTAATGCATGATTGTCTAATTCTTCGTGATCATCATATTTCGGAAACACAGGATGTAGTTGCAAAAAAATTTCGGGGGTTATTCATTGTCAAAAAAGGTGGTTCTTTTATATAACTTTTCCATTTTGAGCGCCCCAAAGTGCTGAAGAGGGCTCCCGAAAACCAGTTTTCAATTTTTATCTTGAAAACCAAAAAACTTACTACAGCAAAAATATTATACGAGGATGTATTGATATCTAGTTAACCTAGACCAGTTCCATGCATAAACAAAATATTGCGATACCAACGATATCAACGAACAATAACTTATTAAAAGTATCAGTGTAGGGTTCGACGTCAAAAAAGTATCGAGCCATTCATCAAGTACCTGTATTTGAAAGGGTTAAGAGGTGAGCAGATTTACGAAGATATGTCCAATACCATTGGTGATCAAAGTCGTTCTTATGCGACCGTGAAAAACTGGCCTGCAAGTTTCAAAAGAGGTAAATTTTCCATTGAAGATGATGACCGATCGGGAAGGCCAGTTTCTGTGTCAGTCCCCGAAAATATCGATGCAGTTCCTGACATGATTTTATCAGACCGTCGAATTGGGCTGAAACGGATATCTGAAGCACTGAAGATTTCATACGAACGCGTTCATCATATAGTTCACGTCAATTTGGACATGAGAAAAATTTCTGCAAAATGGATCCCCAAATGTTTGAATGTTGACCAAAAGCGGGCAAGGGTAGGAGCATCGCGTTCGATCTATGCTCGATTTGAAAACGATGTAGACTTCTTAAACCGAATTGTTACTATGGATGAGACATGAGACTTGGGTACATTTCTACAATCCAGAAACAAAGCAACAATCGATGGAATGGCGACACTCTGGTTCTCCACGACCTTAGAAGTTTCGTGTCCAAAAATCTGCTGGAAAAGTTTTTGCTTCAGTTTTTTGGGATTGCGATGGAGTAGGTAATCATGATTGATTTTTTGGATAAGGGTAGAACAATAACTGGATTACTATTCGACATTACTGACCACTCTACGGGAAAAAATTAAAGAGAAAAGACGCGGAAAACTATCCAAAGGTATTTTGTTTTTACAGGACACCCCCCCATTAGACAAATCTCATGTTACCATGAAAAAATTCGTGATTTAGGGTTAGAATTACTAGAACACCTCCCTTATTCATCAGATTTGGCTCCGTCCGACTATCATCTCTTTCCTCAACTGAAAAAAGTTTAAAAGGTCGTAAATTTTCTTCAAACGAGGAGGCAAAAAAAGCTGTGGAGGAGTGGTTTACAAAGCAAGAAGAAACATTTTGTTTGAAAGATCTAGAGACGTTGTAGGTTCGCTGTAATAAATGTATTCAATTACGAGGATTGATTGATTGATTGATAAGCTGACGAACAAGAGACCGGGTTAGCGCTTGGCCTCCCTGTGACACTGCGACCAACTTGGGTCTATTGTATCACTCTTTCGTCAGTGGTTCCTCACGAGAACAGGTTTGTGTCCTTTATCAGGTTCAGTAGCCTGTTTGTGAGGTTTTTCGGATTCATTCCCGTTTCCGGATTGATTTCTCCGAAGATTCTGTGGCGCCTTCTTCCCAGGGCGTCGCATTCAAAAATTATGCGAGAGGCTGTTTCTTCCTCTTCACCGCAGAGTCTGCAATCCACCGGTTCTCCAAGTATTCCTATGGTGTTCAGATGTTTTCTAAGGCCGCAGCGTCCCGTCAGTAGACCTACTATTATACGTGCCTTTGTTCTGTTTAGATTCAAAAGTCAGCCGTCAAGGTTTGGCTTGTGTGTCCTACCATGACTTTGCTGTGTGTTTGCCCGTCGCTCTGTTCCCAGCGTTGTCGGTGTCTTTGTTTTATCCACTCCTCAATCAGGGTCCTGCATCGGTTTTTGCTGATTCCAAGCACAGGTTCTGGCCCTGTGAATGGCGTTTCAGATGCTTGTCTTGCTAACTGGTCTGCTTTTTCGTTGCCCGCTATTCCCTTGTGACCTGGCACCCACATCAGAGTAACCTTGTTGTGTTTTGCCAGCTCCAGAAGGTCCTGGTGGCATTCCCAGACGAGTCTAGATTTTATCTGTGTCGAGTTGAGAGCTTTGATGGCGCTCTGGCTGTCAGAGAGAATGTGGATGTGTTTTCTTTGGTACCCACTTTCCAGGTTCTTCTGTATGCATGTCCTAATGGCATGTGTTTCAGCTTGAAATATCGTGGCGTGTTTGCCGAGAGGTATTATGTAGTCTCTTCTTGGCCTCACTCCGTGTATTCCCGCTCCTGCTCCTTCATCTCTCTTAGAACCGTCTGTGTACCAGACTATTTCTGCAGATGATTGTGATTCTATACTCGAGTCTCATCTGTTCCAGTCCGGCTGTGTTTTGAATGGTTTTTCGAATGAGTATAGAGGTTGCATGTAGTCTGAAATCATATCAAGCTCGGCTACGTCAGCTACATCAGTGATTCTGGTGTGCCCAGTTGTGCTGGTTCTCCAGTTTTTTGTTTGGATCAGTCTGTATGCACCCATCCTGCCCTCTCCCATGACATGTATGTCAAGGGGTGAGAGGTTAAGGATGACCTCCATAGCAGCTGTTGGAGTGCTATTCATTGCACCCTTGATGCAGAGACAGGCAAGCCTTTGGATTTTCCAAGGTTGGTTTTTGCCTGTCTTTGATTTGTTTTTGGCCACCACAGGAGTGAGCCATAAGTGATTCTGAGTCTTATTACCGCTGTGTAAAGCCAGTGCATGGCTTTCGGCTAGAGTCCCCAAGTTTTTCCAAAAGCTCTCCTGCACATCATAAGTGTCGTTTTACTTTTGTTGGTAACATGATGTAGATGCGGGTTTCTTAGTTAGTTTCTTATCGAGAATCAGCCCAAGGTATTTCACCTGTTCTACAACTTGTAATATTTCGCCGAAGAATCTGGGAGGTGCGAGATCTCCTATATTTCTTTCAATTACGAGAATATGTAATAAAATATTTTGACATTGAAATTTTGTTTGGTCTATAGTAGGCTAAGAATTTTTCAATATATCGACGTACGAGTGATAATGCACTTAAGAAATGTTTGGTAGTGTTCCTCTATGATTGCAAGGAGAAGAAAAGGCCACCCCTAAAACATGTTTTCCAAGAAACTTTTTTCCTTATTCATATTTCACATTGACCAAAATATTTCTACCTGAAGTTCAAAAATAATTCATTAACAGATAATTCTCTGGATGTGCACGTTATGGCAGCACCGTTTTCTGAACCTGTGACCAGTTCCTTCATTAATTTCGTACTCTGCAGATTTCTTTCTGATATTGAGAGGAGAAAAATTTGGTTATCCACTCTGAATTTCCGTTAAAAAAAGTTCACCTAACCCAGAATCTGTTTCAGTGTTCGTAACATTGTATGAATTGGTCAAAAAGAGTTAGGTAATTCAATTTCTATTATTCAATACCGATAACATCACGCCACTGGAACTCCCCAAGTATAAAATGATATTTCTATCCCTTATGCTATCTTCGTCCCACTCATTGAAAACTAATTACATTTCGGCTTTACGAATTTTCGAAATTATGAATGAGATGCTGTATTTCCTCTTTCTATGGTCCGAAGTTTTGATGCATTTATTTGATATTTGTACCATGGATGCATAGAATACCCGATGTTGGAACTGCTTGGATTTTGTTCAAGACTTTTTTGTCGATCGAAAATTTAAGTATTTGTCCTGCTTTTTATTTCTCCCGAAAGGGGTCGCGCTCTTTTTCATTTCCGCAAAAGCGCCACTAACGACAAATATTGCGGATTATTCCGGAAGTACCACCAGTACTGAAATCTAGAGTGACGTTTTGATCTACCAATTTTGGTAACGATTTTCAGTAAGGAGTCGTCGCACCAGGTATTCTATGCATCTATTTTGTACCAATAAAATTGTCAACTTGACAATAAGGATAAATTTGAAGTCAAAAATAATTTCAGACTTTACGTATTATCAGTTGATAATTTCGCAAAATCTGAAGAATAACAAGAGTCCTCATTCGTTAAGAATGGATTAAGCTAGCCAAAATTAATTATTCTTATGTAAAATATGAAGGTTTTGGTGTGGCTTTTTCTACCCCTTGCAATCATAAAGGAGCACCATCAAATTTTTTTTGAATTCTTCTTTTTCGCATAAAATGTCTGCTTAATTTTGTTCTTGTTAGGTTTCTGGTTTTTAAGAAAAAAAATTAGAAACTGTTTCTCGGGGGCTATCTTAGGGGATGCCAAAATAATATATGAAAGATCCACGTCCTATTTTTCGAGGATTCACCCCCTAAATTGTT
Source organism: Adalia decempunctata (assembly GCA_951802165.1). Lineage (NCBI taxonomy): Eukaryota > Metazoa > Arthropoda > Insecta > Coleoptera > Coccinellidae > Adalia > Adalia decempunctata. The sequence continues at coordinate 31,077,286 of OX637701.1, read as the reverse complement.
TCGCACCTTTCCACATATATCTTGTATATGTCGATATTCAGCTCGTGCACCACAGTTTATGAGCTCAAAATTTCGAATGAAGCCTAGGGAGAGCATTCTTTGAGTGGAGTCTTACAAATAGGCGAAACAGAAAAAATGGATTCTGACCGCATTGAATATCATGAAGTCTTCATGTAATGAATATTGAAGAAAGCGAAAAAATTATGCCGAAATTAATGTAACGATATTCTTATTCTCTATAGAAAAATTTAGAAAATAAAGAAAAAAATTCAAAGCTTTTTTTTTAAATAGGAAATTAGGAAAAAAACTCAATTCTTGAAAACTTACAAAGATAAAAATATAAAGGATCAGGAGCAAATCCATACGCGATAGATCCAACTACTTTGCTTGTCATAGCAATCATTCCAAGTGTTGCGTCGTCCACTTTCATCCATTTTACAAAAACTGTCAAGCATATTGCAGCACCTGAAATGAATTTAGAAGAATTGAGAATCATCATAAAGAAATATTCTGGATAACTTACCTGCCATTTGAGTTATGCAGTGGAAAGTATTGAATGCACTGTAGCTTAATTCTTCCCAAGCGAATTTCCTTCTTGTGAACATATACATAACACTCATTTCACCTGGAAATTCAGATTTGATGCGTCTATATATTTATATATTGAGTGCCCTTTTCAAATGAAATCCTCTCAGCTCTCAAAATAAAAAATTGAAACAAAACCGGAACATGAGGAAACAAGATAGAGAAAAACTGCAGAGAAAGATGAAGGAATAACAGTCACAAAAAATAAACACGTAACATATCAGGAAATTCTAAATAACGCACATCGCAAGCGAATGATTGTGAGAAAATCTTAATATTGATTGAGTATAGAAGTTGTTTTCTTCTTTTCAGCTCAATGTTCTTCAGTCGGGTATTTTGTTTTTCTGTATTGATTTTATTGTTATTTATTTAATCAGATATTTAATTCTGTACTCACCTCTTCCAGGTCCAACTATGACCAAAACAAGAACCATGATTCCACAAATCTTTTTTTTTCTATTATTTGGACCCTCTTTGAAACAAATGGAGAAGGTATTCTTAATATGTTGCAAATCAAATAAATCAACCAGAAATGGTTTTTTCTTTCCTCTCCCATCTGTTTTCGCATCACCAGGTATATCATCCTGGATTATGATGAACCCGTATGTTATCGATATGATAAAGAAGAGGATGGATATAATATATACGCCGTAGAAGCCCAATACTCTGAATGTTACCCCACTAAGAGCAATACCAAAGGTGACAGCTACGTGGGTCATCATTGCTGCTGCTCCTACCTTCAAGGTTTTCGTTTCCAAACTGCTTTTTCCTCCGACGTAGCTGTACACTCCAACGAAGAAGCAGAACCATCCCCCTGTTACCGATGGAGGGACTGCTTCGAAGAAAATAGCATACTCCACTGACAACTGTAGGAAGAAATAGGTGCATATTATGAAGCCTATGGAACTGACAACTTCTCCAAATATAGGCATGAGAATGAACGGTTTCCTCTTTCCATGTCTATCGCTCCAAGAGCCTAAAAAAATCATAAGAAGAAAGGGCACTATTCCTTGTATAGCCGTTCTAACAGCGAGCATCGTAGAAACAAGCTTCTGAACTTCTATTTCTTGACCAGCTGTGTAACCCGAGGTGTTCCGAACAACCATAGCATCGCAGATCTCTTTGTCGAATCCTATGTTAACGCGGCAAGCCTTCTCCAAGTTAAGGTTCTCGGTGGCTAAACTGCCCATCACTGAGGGCCCTATATAGAGAAGGAGCATGGGCTCCACTGATATGCTGGAGAGGGCTGATCGAAGCTTCGAAAGAGTGGAACATCTTGATTTGTTCCTATGTTCTACATTTTCAACGGCTACACTTTTATTGGTTTTGGACATTGTATACCGATGAAATTCAGGATTAACCAGTACAGAAGAACTTCTCAGCTATTTCATTTGTGCGGAAATATCCCGTTGGATCGGAGCCATTTCCAAATCTAAAATCTGAAAGAATTCTGAGTCAGTTTGTCGATTACAACTTAGTCCAAATTTAAAATTTAGTGATTGTTTTTCTCCCTAACCATTTTCCGGATAAATTATCTTCAGATAACAAAATGAGCCCCAAGACATGTTTACTCGCGATTAAATTCTGACAACAATATACGAGGATATATTGAAAAATTCTTAGCCTACTATAGAACCAAACGAAATTTCAATGTCAAAATATTCTGTTACTCAACAAATTCTTCTCTTAATTGAATACATTTATTACAGCGAACCTGCAACGTCTTTAGACCTTTCAAAAAAAATGTTTCTTCTTGTCCTGCAAACCACTTCTCCACAGCTTTCAATGCTTTCATTACCTCCTCGTTGGAAGAAAATTTACGACCTTTCAAACTTTTTTTCAGTTGAGGAAAGAGATGATAGTCGGACGGATCCAAATCTGTTGAATAAGGGGGGTGTTCTAGTAATTCTAACCCTGAATCACGAATTTTTTGCATGGCAACATGAGATTGGTGTACTGGGGCGTTGTCCTGTAAAAACAAAATACCTTTGGATAGCTTTACGCGTCTTTTCTCTTTAATTTTTTTTTCCGTAGAGTGGTCAGTAATGTCGAATAGTAATCCAGTTATTGTTCTACCCTTAACCAAAAAATCAATCATGATTACCTACTCCCTGGCAATCCCAAAAAACTGAAGCAAGAACTTTTCCAGCAGATTTTTGGACACGAAACTTCTTAGGTCTTGGAGAACCAGAGTGTCGCCATTCCAGCGATTGTTGCTTTGTTTCTGGATCGTAGAAATGTACCCAAGTCTCATCCATAGTAACAATTCGGTTTAAGAAGTCTACATCGTTTTCAAATCGAGCACAGATCGAACGCGATGCTTCTCCCCTTGCACGCTTTCGGTCAACATTCAAACATTTGGGGATCTATTCTGCAGAAATTTGTCTCATGTCCAAATTGACGTGAACTATATGATGAACGCGTTCGTATGAAATCTTCAGTGCTTCAGATATCCGCCCAATTCGACGGTCTGATAAAATCATGTCATGAAAATATCGATTTTCGGGGGCTGACACAGAAACTGGCCTTCCCGATTGATCATCATCTTCAATGGAAAATTTACCTCTTTTGAAGCTTGCAGTCCCATTCTTCACGGTTGCATACGAAGGACATTGATCACCAAGGGTATTAAACATCTTCGTAAATCTGCTTACCTCTGAACCCTTTTAAATACAGGTACTTGATGATGGCTCGATAGTCCAATTTTTCGATTTTTACAATTTCGGTGGACATTTTTTTTTTTAATTTATTGCGTAACTCTGGTTTCCTTTTTTACGTCGAACTCTACACTGACACTTCTAATAAGTTATTGTTCGTTGTTATAGTATCGCAATATTTTGTTTATGCATGGAACTAGTCTAGGCTAACTAGATGTCAATACATCCTCTTAAAAAAAAATTCATTTCCTAATTGTGGGAATGATCTATAAGTGAAATCTATAAATGAGAATTAGATTTTCGATAAGTAGAGAAAAGTTTGACATAATTCGCTAAAAATACATCAGAATTTGAATTGTCTACATGCAATCTTTGTCCTCATAATTTCTTCAATACGATATGAAACTTCATTGAAGAAAGGGAACATATAATAATGATGGCTCAAATATCCTGTTGGTATTAATTTTCCTCTAATAATTTTTTCATTTCTATCTTCGATGTTTTATTAATGCACACGTTGATCAGGGGATCAGGGAAGTAAAAAGCGGGGTCCACCTAGTAAACAAAATAACAGTTTCAGATAATACGAAATCATTGATTCAGAGTCAATTTTCTGAAACATCTCTATCACAACTCCGAAACCATAACTCCGAATTGTATCGTGAGAAAGACAATTTTCATCTGAAATGAAAGCTCGCAGGTACTGCCTTAATAATTTCAAGGACATTGATTATCAATGTCAATAGGCAAGGCAAGAGAGTGGTAAATTTTATGGAAAAACGAGATAAGTGTCCTCGAATTGAGCCCCACCAACTTACGTAAAATGGTTTGAATTTTGCTCCTATAAGCGTCTCTCATTCAATTATGGTTAGAATGGCCATCCAGTGCTCAAGATCTGTTCCCTCTAGTTTTTTTTTTATTTTGGGGCTACTTCAAATCGAAAACTTTATGCCACAGAATGCGTCTCTCTGGAAGAAGTACACCAGCGAATTGCTCTCGAATGTGAGGCACAGTTGAGAAAAATGCGAGGCACATTTGAGCATTTTTTAGACTCAACCATCCACGACACTTATTCTAACTGACAAAGAAAGTGCAAGTAGGAGCTCTTTAAATTTTAAATTTTTTTTGCTAAAACATGAGGAGCAAAAAGGAGTAAATGAATAAAATTTGAAGAAAAAACGACGGGTTTACAATTCTTTTAATAAATTTGTTGATAATGTTTTTGTCCACTGCGATAAACTATACTGCCCCCAACACGTCTTGCCATTGTTGCAATAAGATGGTCTATTTCTTCTTGAGGGATACTATCGCAGGCTACCTGTACTTTATGTCTCAGAGCCGTCAAAGTCCGTGTGGGCTGAGGTGAATATCCAAGTCTTCTACACGGAAAGAAATCTATCCTCAAATCAAGAATCCCAATATTCTTGAAATATTAGAGTTGTTTCAAGTATATATAGAATCAAAACAAGTAAAAAGGGAAATTTTGTATACTTGGAATGAATTTATTTTACTTAAAAAACATATACTTGATTGAAGAATGAAATTCTCCTTCGGAGTAAATTATTTATTCAATCCAAACTATTCACTTTTATCAATTCGAGAGTACTTCTATATTTCAGGTAACTATATGATATCTTGACTTCGAAAATATAATATTCTCAGTTCGAGAATTAGGATATCCTCATTCCATGTGTTATATTCAAGAAATTGGTTTTCTTGAGATAATAATTTCGATTGACATGAAATAATGAATTGACATAAAATTATGAATTGAATTATTAATTGATCAATCAATAATGATCCGAGAATATTTCGCCAAATGGAATAAAATCGAAAATAAAATATTGCTAGGATAACGTTCAGATTTTAGATTATATGTATACGATAAGTTAGAAATCTGAAAAAAGTTATACCATTGAGATAGATAGACTCTCCTTTCAAAATACATATACATTGTATGGATTGAAATATGAAGTTGAAATCATAAAAAAATTGTGAAAATATAATTGGAAAAAAAATTTTTTTGGTACTTCTCACAAATCTATTTATAATAAAATTATGTGATGAAACATTATAGAAAAAAAAATCACCAAATCTATCACACTCTGTAAAACATTTCTCTTAGTGTAATTCCATAATTTTGAAAGGGAAAGAAAGAAGTTGTTGAAAAATTCATCGTATTTGTAAATTTAAGTGAAATGACATGCATTCACTCGATCCAAGTGTAATTTTCAGAATATACTAAGATGCCAATTCCTTATCCGGTAGTTAGGCAACATGCATGAATAAGAGGAACCGTGATCCGTTTGCGCGCAGTTTCATCGTAATCCAAGTATATAAATTTCTCCATCCACTAGATCCAAGTGGATTATTCGACAATATACGGTCTTTGGGTTAACAATGCCAAACCTCTTTACTTCTGTATTTATGCAAATAAAGTATTGGTATTGAATGTGGTGTCGAAATCGTTCGAGGATGTTACAACCCCAGAAAGGGCCTAGTATTAATAAGGGCTCTATAGCACCCTTACTTGTTGATTTTGACTTCGATTTCATTATATAGGCATTAAACTTGAGACTGTGAATTATCTCAGAAACTATCAACTGTAGAAGAATATGTTTCAAGTGAAAATTGTTAGATATCACATCTTGTTTTCACCTTAACCTTTTCAAGGTTATTTCAGAGCCAACTTGATTTTTAATGAATTTTGATTGAAGAGAATGCATCTAATTTTTCCATATTCTTCTACATAAAAGTATGTAGTATGAAATATTTCGTTTAGAGTAAATTTTCATAAGGGTAAATATCAAAGTATCCTAAAAATGCTTCTTGAAAGATGAAAACAGAAATCATCAAATCTGGAACATTAAGAAATTCCAAAATTTTGAAAAAAAAAGTAGAACAATTCTATATAACTAAAAATTGAAGTGAAACTATATATAACTAATCTTGACAAAATTTTCATTCACTTGGTCCGAGTAAGATATTCAGCGATAAACTATAATACGCCAATTCTCCTTCCGGTAGTTAGGTTTTATCGTAATCCAAGTATATGAATGTCTCAATCCACTAGATCCAAGTAAATTATTCAACAATATACTAAAAAGCGCCCTCTATTCAGTGCCCAAAAGGGGATATCACTCTCGATCTTGATTCGACTTGTTCATATCGCGTCTTTCGTCCAAGTTCAGTGTGTTGAAGAAAGTTTACCAATTTTTAGTGAAATGTGGAAAAATTATTGGGACAATAGGGATGCTCGGGCAGTGTAAGCAAGCTATTTCAAGGTAAGATATGTTAGCTATGTATTGATTTAAATTTATATTGAGATTAAAAAAAAAACATAATTTCTTCTTTGAATCTTATACGTTTTGAATCACCAAGCTGTTTTCTTTTTCGATAAATTTAATACTTGAAATACTCTAAGTGCGCATCTCTTACATTTCTGAGAACATTTATTTTCAAAAATCCTATTACATTGGGATTATCAATTTTTCAGAACAATATATTTCCTTAGAGCTATTAAAAAATCTCAATGATCATGATCTCATACCTACCTTAGGAATGAAAACTGATTTCAAGGAAAATTAAAGAGATGAATTCTGAAGCAAGTGAAATATTTTTATTTTTATCAAATGAATTCGCTTTTGCTACTTCTAAAAATGATTTTTCGAATTACACAATACTGTACTAGCATCGTTGAATAAAAAAAAGAGCGATAATCAACCAGTTATACCATATTTTCTTATGTAACTCACGAATTTTGAATTATTAGATTGAAATGGTCTCGTACAGTGCTGTTATTGTATCTTTTTTGGGGGGAATAGCTCATCATATCACTCATTATAGAATGCGGATAATAATTCAGAGGATACAGAATTTATAAGCATTTTTCTTGCAGAGGTTTGGAGATATGGAAAATATTATCCAAGAGCAGAGGCAGAAAACAATACAATGGAAAGGAACGGTGCCGCCCTATTTGTTGGTTTTGGGACAGTTTCTATTAGAACCGAAAAGCTTTTTGATTATTGTTGAACACCTCTACCATCAGTTCTCCTCTGCACGTAAGGCATTCAAAATTATTTTCAAATTGTTTCACGTTTTAAATGTTAATTATCCCTTTCAGTGCCAGTACCTTTAAGTGATTATACTGCGATGTGTACATATATAATTTTTTTATTTGTGGTTCTTCTGATATTTCTTCTGTTCTTGATTGTATACTTATTTATATGTGATAATATTTTTAGGATTATGATTTGTCTTATAGGATAGAGTTTTTATTTGTGGTAGGTACTTATTTTTTCACATCAGTTATTATTGGGTTTATTTGTACCTAGTCCAGTTGATTATATATTGAATTTAGCATTTTCTCTATTTGTTTTCAGTGATCACTTTCATACTTTTGTTTGTTTATAATTATTTCAGAAGTATAATAAATTTGTTTTCAATTCTTATAAGCCTCGTTTTATGAATATAATCCTCATCCTGAAATCACAGCAATGTTAAACGATTATCGTATTTCAAATAATTTCACTATTTGTCAAAACAAGCATAAAATAAATCTCATTATTCATCTTGAGAATATAATATACTGAAACTGAATATTCAGAATTCTCATTGGTTCAGAGTGAGAATATAAATGGTTTTGACCAAAAAGGTATTTACTTCTTGTAAGTAGACCGAAAACTAAATCTGAAGTTAATATTCACTCAAAACCATTATTGAATGAAATTTGATTTGAAAATATGATATACTCAATTTAACAATTTTCTGATGTTGGATTGAGTGAAATTATTGAGTTCATTCAAGTATTTGGTATCTTTGCTTCGAACGAAGAAACTACTGAGATTAAGATGTACAATAATTCCATTTGAGATTATGTTTCCCTTAGATGAAATATTTCGAATACTCATTTCAAAATTCTCATTTTACTCACAAGGAATATATGAATATTCTTCAATCAATAATACGTGATTTATTAAATTCAAGTATATGATATACTTAGTCGAAAGAATTATTTTATTTGAATTCGGAGAATAAGGTATACTTGAATCGACTAAATCTTATTCTTGCTCATATATGAATCTATCATTTACTTCAATCAAATATTATCCACTTGGTACGAGAATAGATTTCTTTCCGTGTACCCATGATGTCCTTAAAATGGTCAATGGGCGAAAAATCTGGGGATCTGGGTGGCCATGGTGAAAGATTTACTTGGGTCGCTTCAAAAAAGTTTGAACTAACTCTTGCAACGTGAGGTCGAGCATTATCTTGGTGGAATATTGGTTTCTCGAGCCGGTTAAGGTAAGGAAGAACATAAGGCTCCACTATTACTTGAAGGTAAGCGCTGTCATGATACCTCGAGTTAAGACAGAAGGTGGCCTACTTGCATGTGAAATAGCACCCCATACCATAACGCCTACTGTCCGATGTACATGACGCTCACCATCAAACTGAGGTTCAAGTCTTTCTCCCCGATGTCGTCTAACCCTTCTTCGGTCATCATGTGCACCCAAGGAAAATCGAGATTCATCAGAAAAGACGCCATTCCACATTCTAATTTTGACGTTCTCCGTACACTGTAATCGTTGCCGGGGATGCTCCATCGTCAGAGGTAACTCAAGATGGGGCCGATGATGCTGCAGTCCAAAAGACCTTATCCGGCGGTCAACCGTTCGGACAGTTACAGGATGTCCTTATTCTCCTAACCACTCATCAGACAAAGACCGAGTTGTCGCAAATCGGTCTCTAATGGCCATAAGTTTTAGACGTGGATCTTGAACTTCATTTGTGCCTCGTCGACGTCCGGTGCCTACCAGTGGCGCACCCAGAAATTTTATTCGGGGGGGGGGGGCTGCTCAAGAGTAATCAGGTTTTTGTAAGTTATATAATTTATAAAATGCGCCGCAAGCGAAAACCTTCTTAAGATCTTAAGTAATTGATATATCGCATTCGTTATTATACAGGGTGTTTCATTGGTAAATGAACATACAGTAACCTGAGCTAGAGCTACCCTAGGCGAGTCCAAAAAACCGATATATGATAGGTCTTATCAATTCCATAACCGAGATACAGGGTGCTTTATGTATTCACCAAAAATTTCAATTCATCATAACTTTTTATCCAACCAGTATAGTCGGTTGATATTTGGAACGTATGATTCACTTCTACAGGTCGATCGATTTACTTTTGAATTTCCAAAAAAATCCAGGACCGTATTTGAAAAATATGGGACTTCTACCAAGCTGAGATTCAACACCCTGTTTATTGAAATTTTGCGATTTGATTGAGATGTTTGAAAAGAGCAGAAAATTTTCAATGGGGTTCAGTAGATTTCATTGTCCCGCACGTCATTTCCAATTGAATATTGGAGTTCCACAAAATTCGCAGAAAAATCGTACATTATGATCTAAATGAATTTTTTTCGTCCCACTAATTGCACATTCAAATTTCATAATATTCTGTGGAATCATTTGGAGTTATTTCCGGAAAAACATCGAGAAAAATTTAGTTGAAGTCAACAAAGATGAATAAATAACTGAAGAAACATAAAAACTTAACGTGAATTACAGAAGGTGCTCGAAAGTACCACCATTTTGTTCAATACACATTCTTGCCCTCTTCAGAATATGTCAGATACTTTTTTTGATCATGTCTGGATTATTACGTATTTCATTGCACGCGACTTCGATAAATCGACACTTCCTATTTCAGATGAATTTACTGAACATTTCAAATAATCAACAGGATTGAAATCTGGTGACCTAGCGGGCCAGGCATGCGGTCCACCTGTGCGCCTATCCACATATTTGGAAAGTTCTGATCTAAAAATTGTCTGATCATCACGCTTAAATGGGGTGAAGCTCCATCATGCTGAAAATGCATTCCTGCAATGTCCGTACCTTCGAGTAATACAGGAAGATGATGTTGGAGGAAATCTAAGTAATGATTTTCTTTAAGCTGTCTTGGTATGACCTGTGGTCTAATCAATCGATTTTATTAAACGCCACACCATACGTTTCTTGAAAATTTGTATAAGGATTTCGTATGCCTGACTGCATGCGGATTCTCTTCAGCCCATTCATGCGAATTCCTCATATTGAAGACCACATCCCTCGTGAATATGGCTTCATCGGTAAATAAAATTCTGTTGACCATTCTTTCATTTCGTAAAATACAGCTACTAAAGTTAGTTATTCCAATTTCATCACCTGGATCCAATCGTTGTACCTTCTGGAGATCAATTTGATCATAATGTACGATTTTTCTGAGAATTTTGTGGAATTCCAATATTCAATTGGATCTTTCCCTGAAGCTCTCTTTGAGCAAAATGACGTGCGGGACAATGAAATCTACTGAACCCCATTGAAAATTTTCTTCTCTTTTCAAATATCTCAATCAAATCCCAAAATTTCAATATACAGGGTGTTGAATCTCATATTTTTCAAATTTTAAACAGCTCCTTCTCGGCCGTTTCTTTTTAGTTATTATATCCCGTTTTCCTGGACAAATTTTCGCATTCTGCATTGTTTCTAAAGCGTTAAATTCAGTGATATTCAATCTCCGAAGTAGAATATCACTCGAATAAATGGTCAAATCTCAACAATTCACTGTAATATTCAGGAGAAGAAGACCTTTTTAATAAAAAATAGCACGACCCTTCTTGCTATTCAAATTTGGGAAATGGTCTTGCCACACAAAGGGATGAAGTGATGTGATGATGGTTTTTATGTGAAAACATATCCTCATCATATGAAGAAAACTGAGAGGACCTTGCGATGTCCTTATTTCACTATAATATTAGAAAAGACATCTGTTTCTTATTGAATATGACACCCTGTATAAATATTTATTTTTTTGTTTCATGCAGTCTGAAGAGAAGCTAATTTAATTCATATTTCATTTCGTCAAATGAAGCCTGACTATACGTAATTCTCCATATTACTGCAAAATCTACTCTTGATAAAATCTGTAGTTTCCAAATAATCAGGAAACCAAAATTTCGACCATATTCAAGCTCGAATTTTGACAATTAACAAACTTAACCGCGGTATTCAGAACCCTGTTAATTTCAAGTCTATTATCTCTTCTGTTCGACATTAATTGTGTCTGCAAACGGATGGACAGAATTGAATTTGACTCGGCTCAAAATTTGAATACCGTGTCGAAACGGTATAGCCCTGGTTTCAGTAGGTGGATCCGAGCAATATTCTGGGAGTAATAGGATATATAGATATTTCAAAATAAATACTCACCTGCTCTTTTCTATACGGAATTTCACATGGAGATCTTCGTCAAACATAGATGTTGCGAATTCTTAACGCGACTAAGTAACAACAATGAAAGTGTGAATTCCCGTGACGATGTCCTCTGTGAACGATTTTTAATAATGTGACATTAAAATTATTATTGTATCAGCCCACCTATAATTTACGCGAATTCTCCCTACATTATCTATGTTTTCCCAGTGCGCAAATTTTTTCTCCCAATTTTGTTCACTCGTAGGCAGGAAATAGTTCTGCACAATTATATTCCAATTTATGGATACCTCTTGTGATGACAGCACACCGGTGTCTTTTGTGTGAACCTGAAGATCGCTTAGATGATCGAGCATATTTGAAAAAAAAAACATTACTTTTCGTGATAATCAAATTTCCTTTTCCAATATAGAATATTGTATAGTTCTCTGAAAGTTATGAAGCATCTTCTACTCATCAACGGCATATTATTTCAAAGTTTCAAGTAATCATATGACGAAATATTGTACCGATCTATGTTATGTAAGGACGCCATAAGAGAAATATCTGATGGAAGAGAAAAACAAACAGGAAATGGGATAGAGTAATTCAGGTACGAAAATGGTTCGGTATTGTTGGTTTTTGACTCATAAGCGAGATACTGGGTGTTTAATGTCAACTTTGAGCAATATTCTTACAACTGTTGAGGTTATGCGTGACATTTAAAAAATCGTTTTCTGGTCATATCATGTTCATAAGTAGTTGAGCCCTGCAATCTAACTTGTCTCAGTGAGTTTTCAGTTCTGTACTAATTGTTGATATCTGTTCTTTAATTGAAAACTTTCGGACAAACGTTAAGAAGCTCTTGTTCACACTTCCAGAGGAGCAGTCACGCAAATTGGGAGAATAAAACTAATCATGCATATTCATCAATGTTTATTCATTACATTAACAGATGAATATGAGTCGACATAGCGCGGAGCCGCGGAATCCAACTTAAATTAGATTCCATGCTTAAATTGGCGATAAAATGAGAGGAGCACATGCAGCACTACATGTCGCAAATGCTGTATTACACGCAGCCAACGCAGGAGTGGCCGCAATGATGGCAGCTGGTACCACACCAAAAGTGAAACCCGCTGCTGAGAAACAGGCAACTGCTATTCCAGCGCAGGCTGCTTGGCATATTCCATAGGTCAAAACCATATCTGCAATAAAATTCAATAAAATAAGTTCAATTTTAAGGCCGGCGTCTAAAGCCAGTAGGAAAGCTCAGCCGATAGAGGCGCCACCGTCCATTTTATAAAATATCTCCATAGAACATGCATTATCAATATCGAGTTCTATGAATATCTCTCTAATCATGAATGAAATGTACAATGGCGCTCTCTATCCGAAAATGGCCGAACTATGAAATAAGTCAATTTGTGGGTAAAGTAGGAACTTTTTCCCGCCAAAATTTGAATTTGGCCATTCTTTGCCAATTCCGTATTTCAAGTTGATCTTCTGAACGAGATTCACTTTTAATCGGAAGTTGAACTATTTTCATGGGTCTTTGTGTTGAAATAAAACAGAAGCATGGGTTGGCTCATTTTCTTCTTTTTGAAAGAAAAAAAAAATAACTGTCGGAATGAAATCGATTAAAATGATTTCAACAAGAACCCTAATCCGTTCTGAGTTCACCCACAAAATTTCAGTTCTCAAAGTGAAACCGTTTTCGGAATCAACTTGAAATAAAAACACACTACATTGAACGCCCACCTAAAAGTCGCCCATGGCATTGTTTTCTCACAAATCTCACAATCGGGTAGCTCATGAGGCTAACCTTAGAATTTCTAGGAAAGGTACAGTTGATGAGAGAATGCTAATTTCTATTTTTTCTTTTTTAACTTAGTTCTGCTAAATTTCAACTGTGACCAGTGGTGACGCCTGCTTTCAAAGACAGGGGGGCCCAGAGGGGGCCGGAATTTTTTAGGAGGGACCAAATAAATAGAAATACAACGTCTTAGTATGTCAAAAAATTCTAGGGGGGCCAGCAAAATGTTAGGGGTGGCCCGGGGATGGGGATCCCCTGCCCCCCCTTGCCCTAGCGTCGCCACCGACTGTGACTCAGGTTTCGTAGCACTACTACATTTTCATATTGGAATATTTCAGAATTTGAATTAAAGTACTTATCAGAAACGTGGATAGTTTATTTCTCTAATTAAGTCTACAGAGCCAACGTTTCGGAGACAATATTTTCACCTTCAGGGCTACAAAAACAAACGGAAAACATCAACAAAACAAACAAACACAAAAGATGCGACAAGAACTAACCTTAAGATTATTTATTTTTCAGAGATTTGACATTTAGGTATCTGTAAGATCTACAATTCATAATAACTCTAAAATTCAAAAAACTGTCTATCAAACAACAACGACGCAAAAAATATTATCATGAAATTAATTAAGACGGAAAACAGACATGTCAAGTTAATGTCAAATTTGTAAAACCATCAATTCTTATTATTTCCCGGAAACATGGTCCTAGTGAACTATATACTAAGTTATGTCAAGTAAAAAATCATAAAAATAGCTCAGATTTTTCACGTCCTCTCTAAACTTCACCGTGTCGTTTCTTCTGATGAAAAATCCAAATCCTTAAAATCAATCATACTTCTCATTCGATACATCGAGAGGGCGAATGTGCCTTCAGATATTCTTTTCATTTTAAAATGTTTTTAATTTCCGAATGAAGACTACTCACCTGCTTAGTCAAAACTACCACTCGAACGTTCGTTGCAATTTACGATTTTGCGAATGAATTTCCGATACCAACTTCGGTGTATTTAAAGGGTGCCAATCTAGTAGAACAGTGTTGCCATGTTCAATGTTCTAGAAATTTCGTTTCGGAAGGAAAAAAAAATCGAAATCCCCATTTTTGATTTTGGGATCTGTAACTCGTAGGTAGAAACCCCAAAATCACTCAATACTTGGATAGGTAACTAAAAATTGAAACAGAAACTAAGAAGCAACAAAGATTCTGCTTTAAAAACGTTAAAAAAATGTATTAAAGAAAATGGGTCTTTCAAAACTACCATAAGGTACAGGTATACATTTTAAATGAACAATTTTCGAAATCAACTCTTTTAATCGCATGATTTTTCAATGATTTCAAGATTGCTTCAATAATACAACAAGAATGATTATAAGAAACATAATTTTGATATTCTCGATACGGTATTCCTGCAGTGAACTATACATACATTCATCGAAGCAAACATATGGTTGAAAAATCGTTGATTTAAAATATGAATGATTTGAAATACTCTGAAAATTTTTGAGAACTGTCAACAGGGTTTATTTGCGTAAGACGAGATAAAGGAGGCATTCATAGAACGGGGAATCACCGGGAACTCACTACGCAATTAATAAATTCCGTGTTGCCACGGTAGATTTCAACTATTCGATAACCTTGAACATTTCTGTTCAATTCAAAATATGCCTCTTTCGATTTTGGGGAATTTCCATCTGAATGTTTCTTCACAATTTTTCAACTATAGAATTATATAGACAAGTTATGCAAGAAATCGTAAAAAATCAAGTGAAACATTTCGTACTTATGCTGATAAGCAGTGGCGGCTCGTGCCAGATTAAGGTAGTCTCAAAAGTCTTGCCGTGGCTTTGTCGTGACAGACAGAACTGACGATTAAAATAATTCTTTATCGCTAGCATACTTGAGGTTATCCATTTCGATAAACATTTTGTTTCGTTAAATATTTAGGTACTTCTAGCGATGAAGAGTTATCTTACTCGAATACTGAAATTTTCATAGTTCTACAGCTCTATTAAATGAGCGTGTAGAAAAACTATAGGGTGAGCCATTTGAAAAAAATAAGCTCCTTGTTGAAATTCTTCAATTTTTAGACCTCGTCCAGAATATCCTCTACAGCATATAATCAGGTTTGGAACACTCAATAATCAGAAAATTGAGAATATTGAAATTTATGTCATTCTGATTATTATTTATTGAATAACTAGCTGGCCCGGTGAACTTTGTTTCGCCCAACTTATACTTACGGAGGATTTCACAAAGCGTAATCACCGGTGATCGGAGATTAACGGCTTGGTTTTCTGATTTTTGAACTGTCAAATCGGGTTGATTCTAGATCAAACTCCGATCACCGGTGATTACGCGTTGTGAAACCTACCGTTAAAGTTGTATAAACTCACCATTGCTGTTTTTCAAGCAGGAGATGAATTAGGAAGAATAAAGTTCGAAATATACAAAATTTTAATATTATTGTAATTTACATGAAGATAATTCTCTTTATTCAAGCGGTACCTAATCGTTGAACATATGACTTTTTGTTTTTAATGTTTTGAAAATCAGTCATGATAAATTCTCAAAATCTAATCAGTGCTCACACCATTATTTAAGACATTTAGCTATGCTGCTAAGCTCAAAATAGTGGGTAAACATCTCAGTTGGTGGAGCAGCGAGATTTTCATGTTTCCATGGATATGAGCTGTCACTGTCACACAGAACATGTGCTGGGAGGCTGGGACGGGGTTTACCAAAAAGGGTAAATGGAAAATTCCGGTAGATGTTATTTTATTTTATTGAAAAAATCTAAAAGGTTGAAACATGTATTTTTAAGCTTTCCATCATCACATACAATGCTTACCTAAAAGGTTGACCAAATTAGGTGAATTCCCTATTTTCGAACAATAGGTACGACAAATAAACAAACATTTTAGGGTTCAATCTCTCAGATTGAATTTGTTCAATTTAGTTGACGATAGGTATCAAGCTCGTAAGAAGGCAAATCGAGATGTTCAAATGAAGTCGATAGCACGATCGACACGGCAGAGTGAAATATGCAAGAAAAAAATTATCAACACTGCCGGTTGAACTCACATTCAAATTTATTGATGGTCATTCGACCAAATCAGATTAGGCAACCCATGAACCATTTTTGTATATCATTAGTGAAACCTCGATGTGCAAACGTTTCAAAATTATTGACGCTTACAATACTGTCTCTGTGCAAACAGAAACACTAAAATAATATGTCAATTACTAATTATGGGCAATTTTGGATTCAGTTATATTTATTACCCAAACAGAAATTCAAAAACATTTCAAAAATAAAGAAAAAAGATGAAGATGGGCAACTAACTTTTGAATCATATCGTCAATTCCGATTAACTTGATATTTCCGTAAAAATTCACTGTTCCACCAACTTGAGATGTTCACCCGCTTTTTAATCTGGTAATAGACTTCCATGTTACCATGAGTTCTATGCGAATCACACATCGCCATCTAACAGCGGTAATATCAAATTAAGTACCTACGACTACGTACAGAGACTTATCTAGTCACTGTACGACTATACGCATCAACGGTAGCGACACCTAGTGGCCTTATTCAAAAGAAGGAAAAGCATTTCCTGCATAATTAAAATTTTCATCGGTTTTTCGAAGTTTTATTGCATTTTATAATAACCAGACCGTAGACGAATCCGTAAATGAAGTTTTATATCAAACAGTCCATCCGATCTCGAGTTATAAATGGTGTAACCAACATCTTTCTTTTATATATATAGATGGTATTGTTCGTTTTTGGTATGAAAAGGAATTTTGTTATCATTCTAAATTTGTATTGTCCGGACCTTTTTTATTCTTGTTGAATGTTTATGTAGTATTTATATTTTTTCCTACCATATCGGACAGACGCGAGACGCACCAGTCGATTATCAAAGATTACGTGCCAGACAAATAAGTGCGTGAGGCCTGCCTCTTACCGTATAATTCTCAAAGAGAAAGTGAGATGGATCCACAGGAATCGAGAGATATGGAAACGCGGGCATTTTAATGCTTTCGGCAAGTACTTGTCCTGCCTTCTCAGCTAAAAACATGGGACGGGATGAAATAAGTGAACCTGATATATATTGTTACAACGTAAATGCATATGGATGATTCGATCAATAGGTGTATTATACAGGTTGACAATTTGAAAAGTTGCCAGTCCAATTGTCACGACAAGAGAAAATGCCGGAACAGGTCAATTTCTATTCGTAGGGGGACATATTACGAGCAGCCTTAGCCCCCTCCCCCCCTTGGACCTCGAAATTGACAATAATCCCTTGATAGTAGTTCAATCGATGTCTAATATTTTCAATACAAAAATTTCATAAAATAATGGCTCCCCTAAAAAAATTCTCATTCCCCCCTCTTTGAAAAACTGTCTGGATCCGACAATGCCAATAGAAAAAAGTTCATGAGTAAAACATAGGACAGTGTTCCAGAAAAAAAATCACCCCGTCGATTTACATTCGGAATTGCCATGTCAAATGATGTAAACTCTAGAATGTGATATGTATCTCTAATTTCAGTTGACTATCTTTCCGTACAAGTACTATGAAAAAAAAACAAACTTCAACGCCCTCTATCTCGAAAACGAAACGTTGGCAGTCCCACATTTATAAGAATATTTTTCTCTTACAAGTATATAGGGAATCTCCCATTCCATTTGTACCTCCAATTTAGTAACACCCTGTACATACAGAGTGTAACAGCCAAATGGAATAAATTCGATAACGAATAAATGAGGGCGTGTTGGGAAAAACGCTCGGACACGTCGATTTGGAATTTTAAATGCGCATATTTTTCAAGAAAATAATATAATATAGGGTGTTCCATGTGACCGTGGTCAATACCAACTTTCTTATTTCAAATGCATGTTATTTATTTTTTGGATTCTTCAGAGAATTCTAGACACAATTCATGCACAATGTCCTATACCTATCCTCAACTATTTCGGAAGTGTTTTCAGATTTATTGCAAAAATCAACGTTTTAAATAAAAATTATTTTATTTCACAAATTCGGTACATTACACATAAAACCTCATATGTAATTTTGGTTATTTCGTAATTATTAAAAAAAAACAAAAAAAAACTTTAATGTCAATGTAGGAAATGTTCAAAATGCTCGCCGCGAACGTCTTGGCAACAAGCTAATCTGGTGTAGAATTGTCTTCTAACGATACTCAACATTTCAGGCGTGACTGATCTAATCGCAAGCGTGATTCGGTTTTTTTAGGTCGTCTAAGTTTAAGGGTTTCGTTTCTATACAATAATTTTGACATATCCTCACAAAAAGAAGTCTAAAGGTGTCAGATCAGGAGATCGTGCTGGCCATTCTATCGATCCACGCCTCCCTATCAACCGATTTGGAAAAATTTGGTTCAAGTACTGCCGGACATTGATTTGGTAATGGGGCGGTGCTCCATCCTGCTGAAACCATATTATATTGGGAGGAACTTGTTGATTTGCTGGATCAGGATATAAGTTTATCAAAGTTGGTACGACATTATTTTAGAGTAGTTATAAATATTTTTCTCCATTCAAGTTGCCGTCAATGAAAAAGTGACCTACGATATGATTTTTTTCTCATCAGACGAATAGCGGCAATTTTGACGATTAACATGACCATGTAGTGTAAATGTACTCTCATCAGAAAACAAAACATTTTCTGATTGGATCACATTGTTATCCAACATTGCCATCATTTGCTCACAAAAATGCGTTCCACTATCGAAATGGTCTTCTATGAGCTCCTGAGTTGCCATCATTCTATAGGGATGCATCTTACTTTCCTTTAATATTCGAAATATTGACGTGTGGCTGACGAAGAACAGCGGGGGCTACTTTTCGAACAGAATTATGTGGGATTTCTTGAAACTCAAGCATAATATCCAATTTCGTATCATCACTTACTTGGCAGCAATTTTTTTTATTTGTCTTACATGACCAAGCTCTCGAAACTGCTTTTCTATTTTGCTAATTGTTCCTTGGGATATAGGCGGCAAATTTGGAAAATTTTCGTGAAACTTCCATTTGTGTCCGTGTGTAATCTCCACAACCAATCATTTGAAGAATGGTTATTTTATGCATTTCTATTAAATGAACCAATTTTCTAATATTATTACGTACAGTTATCGAAATTCAAAACACAATAGCACTTACACTGATCACTTATTGTCATGCAAACAGACAACGTGTTACTAAGGAACTAAGGCTATGAGAATAAAGAAATCTGTTTTTGTTTTTTTTAATTTCTTCTCAGTAATGGTTTTTGCTTACTTTCTTCATATCAAGAGGTGAATGAGAAATAAGTATTGAGTGTAATGTATCGAATTTGTGAAATAAAATAATCTTCATTCAAAATGTTGATTTTTGTAAAAAATCTGAAAACACTTAATATTTCCGAAAAAGTTGAAGATAGGTATAGGACATTGTACATGAATTATGTCTAGAATTTTCTGAAGAATCCAAAAATAAATGATATACAGGGGGTTGCATTCGAAATAAGAAATAAGAAAGTTGGTATTGGCCACGGTCGCATGAAACACCCTATATAATTTTATTTTCTTGAAAAATATGCGCATTTAAAATTACAAATCGAAGTGTCCGAGCGTTTTTCCTAACACCCCCTCATTTATTCGTTATCGAATTTATTCCATTTGGCTGTTACACTCTGTATATACATTTACAAATAGATTTCCATGACACCTAAGTACTATATTTGACGACGCGTTAGTATTTCTTTTATTGGGACTACTCGCCTATTAGAGCCGATGGCCGAATACGTTACTTGATACTACATCACTTAAATTTGCTATCAAAATTTACGAAATGAACTAAAAGCTAAAAAACACCGCTTTCTCTTTCTTTTTGAAGATGACCTGATTAAATTCAGATATGCAATTCAACTATCTCCACCCTAGGAGTCGGCTGGCCGTTCTAGCGCGTGTTGTACGACGATCAAATTTACTAGGATTTAGAAATATTTCATATTTTTATGGTCAGAAAATCACTTAACCACTATCAAACTGTACGAAAAGGTTTTTTCTGACATAGACATAATATTTAGTAACTAGCTGGCCCGGCGGCATATACGTATACTGCAGACGCATAAGGCATAGCTGAACGATCCGGCTTTTCAAGATCTATCCGACCAATAACAATAGCAGTAAAGTGAAGACGTAGATTGTCCTTATGACTCCTTATACGTCTGCAGTTTACTACGGTTGGTCAACATAGGCAAGGGCAGACGTAGTTTATGTTAGTACGTCTATAAGTATGCCAGTTTATAGAATGTAAATAAGGCGCAGTATAAAACCAACTTTTTAATTGCTTTCATATTTAAATCAACATAATGACAAATTTACATCCGCTAAAAATCACTATTTTCTAAATTCATTGCCACCTAGAGCTAGACCAATGTTACTCTCTACACACAGTTGCAATTTGTGTGGTGCTCTTTTTTGCTGTTTTCTGTTAGATTTTCCAGGTTTTCGTCCAGCTAACGATGCTCTTCTACCTGTCAATGTAACCTTACGTCTCGATATTGTCGGTTGTACAGATATTTTTTTCCTTGTCTTAATACTGCCTAATTTGATGAAAAGAAAAATACTGATATAGAAGCAATGAAAACTAGATGGACGGCACATTCGAATTCAATTATGTCAAAGCATGAAAGCGATATCTACTGAATCTTCTGGACCCGCTATAATGAAATATTTGGACAACTGTACCAAGTATGCCCAATCAAATCAATCATTGATATCAGGCATGCATTGTGCTTTCAAATACAGGGTTGGGATAAAGCATGGAATCAAGAGAATGTCTTTTAAACAAAAAGAACGATAATTATGAAAATTTGCAGGTAAGTGCAATGAAACAAAATGCGTCTGATGTACATTTTTTGTTAATAATATACTTCCGGTTCAACCGGAAATGCCATCAACTACTTTAATTTAAATGGGACACCCTTTATATTTTTACAGATTTTGAAAGAGCTTGTTATTTTGAATTTATACTTACTGAGTTTAGTGAAAAAAATTGTAAAATCGAAGAATATAACACTTGGATCAACCTCCTTTGAGTTTTTTTGCATTAGAGCAGAAAACTATTTAGATAAACTAATTGATGTTGTTTGTATGCATAGTAATAAATAAACGAGTACTGTTTACGTCTTTTGTTTTCCAAGTGTCAAATTTTAATTGACGGAAATAAATTTTTCAATTAGGAATGGTTCAATTAAGTGAAAAAGAGCGTATTGAAACTTTAATGATTATCGGTTATGGTGATCGTGTTAGAACCCATGAAGAAGTGTGTCATATTTTTAATAATTTGCATCCGGAGAAAAATCCTATATCACGCTCAACAGTAACTAAAACATTAAAACGTTTCAATACAACTGGGATGGTAAAAAATTTGCTAAAACCTGGAAGACCGTGGACTGCAACGAACGAAAATGTTAAACAAAATATTGCAATCGATTTAGAGGAATCACCTCAAACTTCCACCACAAATTTGGCACTGATCCATGGTATCAAAAAACTCAAAGGAGGTTGATTAAAGTGCTATATTCCTCGTTTTTATACATTTTTTCACACTAAACTCAGTATGTATGAATTCAAAATAACAAGCTCTTTCGAAATCTGTAAAAATATATAGGGTGTCCCATTTAAATTAAAGGAATTGTGGGCATTTCCGGTCAAACCGGAAGTATATTATCAACGAAAAAATGTACATCAGATGCATTTTGTTCCATTGCACCTACATGCAAATTTTCATAAATACCTATCATTCTTTTCGTTCAAAAGATATACTTTATCCCAACTCTGTATAATTATATTCATAATCCTCTGGCACTATATTCTCCATTGTTCATATCATTTTTGTAACTAAATACCTAATGCAAATTGCAGACGTGTAAGATCGAACCAGATCCAATTACGTCGCCAGTTTATGCCGTGATTACTACACCGATCGTAGCCGATCATATGCGAATTGTGTGCCCATCCCTTGTGCGTCTGCAGTTTACGTATATGCGGCCCGGCGAACTTTCTTTCGCCTAAATTATACTCACGGTCGATTTGCCGAATCGAGTTGATTCTAGATCAAGCTCCGATCGCCGGTGATAACGCTTTGTGAAATCCACCGTTAATGTTGTGTAAACTTACCATTGCTATTTTTTCAAGCAGGAGATAATCTAGGCAAAATTAAAGTTCAAAATGAGCCATATTATACCTCTTCACAGAACTAATATGAATCAAAAGGTCATGAATATGAACAAAAATTATTGCTTGAAAGAACTATCGATTTTTAACAGAGTCTGTTGACCAGAATAAAAAAAAATATTTGAATAAGAAATAAAAATCAGTCATTTGTGCTACCTGAAGTGGACAATCGAAACTTTTCTGATTTTCTCAATTTTGGCTAATGAAGATCAAATCAGTGCTCACACCATTGATTTAGACAATTAGCTATGCTGCTAAGTTCGAAATAATGTGTGAGCTTTTCAGTTGGTAGAGCAGCGAGATTTTCATGTTTCCATGGATATGAGCTGTCACACAATAAGGGTAAACGAAAAAGTCCGGTAGATGTTATTTTATTTTATTTGAAACATCTTAAAGGTTGAAAATATGTATTTTGAATATTTCATGATAACATACAATGCTAACCTAAAAGGGTGACCAAATTAGGGGAATTCCTTATTGTCGAACAATACGGCAAATAAACAAAAACTTAAGGGTTCGATCTCTCTTCAATTCAGTTGACGATTCCAAGCTCGTTAGAAGACAAATCGATATGTTCAAATGAAATCGATAGCACGATGGACACGGCAGAGCGATAAATGCAAGAAAAAAATTATCAACACTGCCGGTTGTGTTGAACTCACATTTGAATTTATTGATGGTCGAATGCCATTAGATCAGGCAATGCATGAAACATTATTGTATATCATTATTAGTAACGTTTCGAAATCATTGACGCTTACAATACTGTCTCTGTGCAAGCAGAAACACAAAAATAACATATCAATTACTAATTCTGGGCAATTTTGGATTGAGTTATTGCCCCAAATATATTTATGACCCAAACAGAAATTCAAAAATATTACAAAAATAAAAGAAAAGGATGAAACTGATCGTTAAAATCCATCTTACTTGATATTTCGGTAAAAATTTACTGTTCCACAAACTAGAGGTGCTTACCCGCTTTTTTCATCTGGTAATAACCTTCCATGTTACTACACAGTGATTGTATACATCGCCATCTTATAGCGGTATTATCATATAAACTACCTACGATGAAGCTATCAATTGTAGCGACAACTAGTGGCCTTGTTCAAAAGAAGGAAAAGCATTTCCTGCATAAGTAAAATTTTCATCGATTTTTTCAAAGTTTTATTGTATTTTACAATGACCATACCGTAGATGAATCCCAAAATGAAGTTTCATAACGAACAGTCCATTCGTTCTCGAGTTATAAATGGTGTAACCAACATCTTTCTTTTATAGCTATAGATTATCTCGATTATTTTTGGGTGGACCAGGCAACGTATGTTCACAGTTTTGTACAAAATTGTTAATATCAATTCTATAATTAAAGTTTTTCGGGAAAAAGTTATGAAGTTCTTGTCCACAATTCCACAGGAGGAACCACGCAAGAAATGGAAGAATAAAACTAATCATGCATATTCATCAATGTTTATTCATTACATTATCAGATGAATATGAGTCGACGTAGTGCGGAATCTAACTTTGATTAGATTCCATGTTTAAATTGGCGATAAAATGAGAGGAGCACATGCAGCACTACATGTTGCAAATGCTGTATTACACGCGGCCAATGCAGGAGTGGCCGCAATGATGGCACCAGGTACCACACCAAAAGTGAAACCTGCTGCTGAGAAACAGGCAACTACCAATCCAGCGCAGGCTGCTTGGCATATTCCATAGGTGAAAACCATATCTGCAAGAAAATAAAATAGAATGAGTTTTCAAATCGTCCATGGCATGGTTTTTTCACAATGATTCATCATCGGGTAGCCCCTGAGGCTAACCTTAGAATTTCAAGGAGAGATACAGGTAACTCTCTGAAGAAGAACATTTCATTAGCGAACCTACCTATTGATGTTATGATCAAAAAAGTAGGGCTTTAGAAGCATTATAACACGATGCTATGTGAAAAGGAAGAATGGGAATAGGAATACAGTACCCAAAATTTCAAAGTGAATGCCATTAAATGGTATACAAATGATTCCAGAACCACGATAGGGCTTGGCTCTGGAGTATACGAGGCAAGAACCAAGTGTTCAGTTTCGTTAAGATCCAGCTCGAGTGTTTTCCAGGCAGAAATACCCTCAAACGAAAGATTCGTAGAAATCGTAGACATGAACAAGAAAGAAACTATTATTGGTGTGATTTAGGGATACATTCTAATAGTCAAGCCGATATCAAAGCATTGAACTCCAATGTCATCGACTCAAGCTGGTATAGAAGTTCTGTCTATTCATCTAGCTTAGAAATAGGACTTTCTATTCAAAATTGTCCAAATTGGCCCACTCTATACCTACATGGGAAACAATAGGTAAGGGCATTGATTTTGTTGTAATAGTTTTCTGGAAATTTGAATATAGACTGAGGGCTTTCAAATATGATCTTTTCAGTTAGAATATTACTGTGTCAAATTGAAAACTTTCCCTTGAGCACAAGAGCAACGAAAAACAAGATAATTTGTGTCGATCAACTTTGACATGAAGAAATCCAATTTTGTTATGAAGAAATCCAATTTTGTTATGAATAAATAGATTGTTAAAGTGGCATGTGTGGCAGTTGGCACAGTCTTGTTGAAACAACATATCCTCCTGATTATTCTCAGCAACAACAGGAAAAGAATCATTTAATGTTGTTCTGCATCATACTCTACTGTGGTTCTTCGAGGAAATAGGGACCTATCACTCCTATCACATTAATTGCACACCACACAGGGACTTTAAACCGAAATGAAATGGTGTCTGAACTGTTTCGTGTGGGGTAAAGACAATCCACTCAATTGTTTGTCTTCAATACGATGAATATACCCCATTCACTTTTATAAAGTATCCCGGATGGCCATGGAATTCTGACACATTTCACCGTATAAATTTTGAAAAAGTAAGGTTATAGTCATTTGCATGTGAGATACAAACGCAACGTTGCCTTTTCTGCATAGAGGTCGTAGTAATAACGTATTTATCAATATTTTTATTTACTTTCGGAAAATAATGAATTTGAAAAAATATCATGTGAATTCAAAGATCTGGCGAATATTGAGGAATTTTTTTTCTCTGTAAATACTGGAATAATTTCACGTATATGAACATTGAACATGGTTGGAAGATTCAGTTCTATTTTCTTGTACGGAAATCCAGAATCGAGTGTTGAAATTTTACTGAAGAATAATGGACAGAATAGTCCGTTACTTTGTGATAGTTCATTCGAAAAAAGAATAAAAATACTAGAATAACCCGACAGAAAAACTTCAAAACGAAAAGGCGGATCTATGCATTGACAACGCCTATGAAAATTATTTTTAATTCACGAGTGCCAACCTGCGGCACTTTTAAGTAAAAAACTTGAT
Source organism: Adalia decempunctata (assembly GCA_951802165.1). Lineage (NCBI taxonomy): Eukaryota > Metazoa > Arthropoda > Insecta > Coleoptera > Coccinellidae > Adalia > Adalia decempunctata. Next base: position 31,051,345 of record OX637701.1, on the reverse strand, counting down.
TAAACCTAAATCATGGCCAACCGCGATGCTTGATAAAAGTGAATGGAGTATAAGTAGTCGAATAACTGAATAATGTCGTCCATGAATTCTCATCAAATTCCTCTCAGTATTCACAATTGGGCACTGATTTTAATTGAACAATTTCTTAACGTTGTGGAAGGGTGTTTCTTTCCATGATTAAATGGCCTGACCTAGTGAACACATTAACACATAATACACAGTGTTGGCATTATGTCTACTTCAAATTGTATCGGATTTCTTTCACAATTTTTTTTCAGTTTCTACAAAAATCAATAATTCTTGGTATGTATGGGGGCGTAAACACAAAGTCCTGCTATACAGGGTTATCATAATAATCCGTGCATTAGACGTTTCTCGGCTTCTATAAGGAAAAGATTTCTGAAATTTGGCACACTGCCATTTTTCAAAGAGGGAAATCATTCTGAAATATTTTCATCGAAATCGCACTTCCGGTTATACCGGAAGTGACCACCAGCTTTGTTATTTCAATACATGCTATCCATAATAAAGAAACAAATGAAGGATTTTTCGAAAATTCAATAATTTTGCCTCGTATTGCATGGCTATCGAATCATGTTGGAACTGTCACAATAAATTCATATTTCTGAGAAATTTCAAACTGCAATAACTTAATTTTTTCAAATGGCATGCCTATATGTTTTGTACAGAAAACGATTGGAGATGGACATAAGGAACCCTGGGAAAATGTTTGAAATTGAATGTTCTGTACAAAAAATATGGGCATGCCATTTGAAAAAATGAAGTTATTGCAGTTTGAAATTTCTCAGAAATATGAATTTATTGTGACAGTTCCAATAGAACAACATGATTCCATAGCCATGCAATACAAGGCAAAATTATTGAATTTTCTATTAATCCTTCATTTGTTTCTTTATCAAGGACAAGAAGGCCGTCCCAGCTTCGCCCGGGTAGATATTTGTTTCACGCGGCGGTTTCATCTTCAACACTTCAACCTGCCATATCTTTTAATGTACTCGTTGTAATTGTATGATGTGAAGGGCAATTCCGTTCTAAATTAAATACTGGAGATAAATAACGTTTAAGGTTGGATAAGGATCAATACCCAATTCATAAAACACACTCCCAAATAGTGCATAATTTTGGTAAACATCTGATTACCATAAACAGGTAATAGCAAGTCAATCTTGAGAGATAGGATATATGCTATCGCAGACTTTTTTGTAGAACTTTTCAAGAGGTACATTTCCGTCATACATTGTATCCACGTAAGTCTTACGGTTTTTGCAGCGCACGTGAATATAGCTGATTATGGCTGATTTTTTTGTAATTATTGAAGTTATAGCAGGTATCCTCAATTTTTTCTTGTGAAAAGTATAGCCTATGTCACTCAGGGATAATGTAGCTTTCTAAGGGTGAAAGAATTTCTGAAATCGCTCTAGTAGTTTTTGAGCCTATTCGTATCAATCAAACAAAAATACAAATCTTTCCTCTTTATAATATTAGTATAGATATAGATAGCATGCATGCTATGATACTGTAACGTTTTCGGGGTTCAAACAAATTGTCTGCTGAATTTAAACGTCTAATTTATTTCCAATACCACTAACTTATCACACTAATTTATGTGCAATAACTAATACTGATTTATTTACACACTTGCTAATAATGCCGATTTATATTCACTACTTGGAATTCGCGATTCACAATTCAATCCGGCTCTATTCAGATAGTAACTGACTGTCTCCATCGTGCGCGTCTTTATATACCTACTACGGCTCTGTTTCTAGAATAGTTCAGATAGTTTCCGGAGGCTTCTAGAATCGGTACGCTGAATCAGAGAGTCCAGAGACGTATTCAGGAGGATTTCGTCCGCTACACTGCCCCCTCCTTAAGACGTTCGGTCCCCGAACACCCTGGATGATGTGGCTGAATCTACAGGCGTCTCCTTTTCTGCAGCACCCCTGTTGTCCGAAAAAGCATTCCACTGTCTTCTTCTTCGGCGTATATCCGCTCGGGTTGAAACTGCAAACCAGTATCTTCATTCCGGTCTTATGGAAAATGACCTCAAGCATACTTCGAACGATTCTCCAGTTGAGCTGATCTAAACCACAACCCAACTTTGGCACAGCTAACTTTTTCACCTTCAACTTGGTGAGCTCGTCTCTCAGCTGCAACAGGGTGTCCCACATACTTTTGTAGCTGGGTTTGTTGTCGGAGAATCTCTTGGTTACCAGGTAGAAGAGGTAACGCTGGCCATCAGCCAACCTCAGCGTTTTCCCAGTACGAGGATGTTGATTTAGGAGTTCTGATACACGGCCAAATTTCTTCCGGAAGACGAATGCTATTCCTCTCGACATACGCAGGTCTTCCGAGACACAATGAGCTAGTGAATAGTTCTCAGATACAGAGAAGAGATCTTGCTGTTTCTCGATGGTTACTCCGAATCTTCCCTTTCCGGTTCCACCGTAGTTTGCCATGAATAGGTCGAAACTCATCTCCTCATGCTCCGCTTTCTGAAAAGTCGTTCTTCTCAGATGGGTTTCGTCATGTTCTTCGTAGTCTGCCTCATATTTGCCTAGACGATTTATATGGACCACACGTTTCTTGCCTCTGGGTAGTTTCTGGATACGGTACACTACATCGTTGATTCGTTTTACTACTCTGTATGGCCCTTCCCAATCCTTCTGCAGCTTAGGTGATAAACCCCTCTTCCTCTGGGGGTTGTACAGCCAGACTAGGTCTCCCACATTGAAACCACCTTCTGCAGCTTTGCTGTCATACCGAGTCTTCATTCGGTCACTCGCTATTTGGAGGTTCTGTCTGACCTTCTCATGGATGTAATGTAGCCTACCTTTCAAAAGGCTCGCGTAGTCCTCACCAGCTATCTCCGCTCCAGGCTTGCATCCAAACTCCAGGTCACAAGGCAACCTTATTTCTCGGCCGAACATAATACAGGCTGGTGTCTCTCCAGTCGATTCTTGCACTGACGACCTGTAGGCCATAGTGAACAGATGGAGATACCTGTCCCAGTCTCTTTGGTGATCAGAGACCACTTTAGCCAGATATTTTCCCACAGTTCTATTCATTCTTTCGACCATGCCATCTGACTGTGGGTGAAGCGCAGTTGTACTTGTCTTTTTGATTCCGAGTAATTGGCATACATTCTGAAACAGGCTAGACTCGAAGTTTCGTCCTTGATCCGAATGAAGTTCGAGAGGCACACCAAATCGGCTAAACATCTCCTTAATCAGAACATCCGCCACTGTCGAGGCCTCTTGATTTGGAATAGCATAAGCTTCAACCCATTTGGTGAAATAATCCATCGCAACCAGTATGTACTTATTCCCATCTTCGGTTTCGGGGAATGGACCTGCAATATCGATGGCAACTCGTTCCAGAGGACTCCCCACGTTATACTGCTTCATTGGAGCTCTACGACTTCCCCTCGGGCCATTCGATGAGGCACATAATCTGCATTTCCGGCACCAGTCTTTAACATCTTCTTTGCAGTTGACCCAGTAGAAACGCTCTCTGACCTTTTCTAGCGTTTTTTTGATACCGAAATGGCCACCGGAAGTTCCGTCATGTAATTTCTCTAAAACCTCTCCCACTCGACTCCTGGGAATTAGCAGCTGTTTCCTTTCTGCGGTACCTTCGTCATTTTCGATCGACCTCTTCAGCAGTCCATCCTCCAAAATGATAGAATCCCACTGTGCCCAGTAGGACTTGACCCTAGGATTCAGATGACTCACTTCCTCCCATCTTGGTCTCTGTCCGCTTATCTTCCAATACAACAGCATCTTCAATTCTGGGTCACTTTCTAGATCTCGCTTCAGGGATTCTGGCATCCAGTTCGTATCCACGATGGTCGTTCTCAAGCAGAATTCTTTCTCTTCTACTTTATTGCAGTGCTTGCAATCTGACGGACATGGTCTCCTAGATAATGCGTCAGCGTTACCATGAGTTCTTCCTGCACGATGTTCGACAGTAAAATTATATTCCTGCAATCTTTCTATCCATCTGGCAACCTGACCCTCTGGATTCTTGAATTGTAGAAGCCACTTCAGAGCGGCGTGGTCAGTCCTGAGAAGGAATTCTCGGCCGTACAGATATTTATAGAAGTGTTCCATGGACTTCACTGCAGCGAGAAGCTCTCTTCTTGTAACGCAATAGTTACGTTCGGGCTTTGACAGGACCTTGCTGAAATATCCTATCACTTTTTCTTGGCCATTCTGAATTTGGGACAATATGCCTCCTATGGCCATGTTACTCGCATCTGTGTCCAAGATGAACTTTCCACTGACTTGGGGATAACTTAGAACAGGAGCCGTTGTTAGAGCTTGCTTCAGCCGATTGAAAGCATCCTCGCATTCCATATCCCATTTGAAATCCTTTCCATCTTCCGTCAGTCTCGTCAAAGGCTTCGCGATATTGGCAAACCCAAGAACGAATTTCCTATAGTAGGTACACAATCCAAGGAAACTTCTTACTTGATGCCTGTCTTGCGGTATCGGCCATTCTTGTACGACCTTGACCTTGTCTGGGTCAGCACTAATTCCATTTTCGGATACTACATGCCCCAAGTATTTCACTTCTCTCCTGAACATGTGGCACTTCTTCGGACTGAGTCTCAAATTTGCAGTGCGTAGCCTCTCCAGAACGTCTCTTAAATTTCTCAGGTGTTCTTCGAATGTCCGACCAAAAACAATGACATCATCCAAATAAACCAGGCACGTCTTCCAGGATAATCCTCGAAGAATGGTTTCCATTAATCGCTCGAAGGTCGCAGGTGCATTACATAGACCAAATGGCATTACTGTGAACTGCCACAGTCCTGTCCCAATGGTGAAAGCTGTTTTCTCTTTGTCCTTGGGATCTAGTTCCACCTGCCAATACCCGCTCTTCAAGTCCAGTGTGGAGAACCATCTTGAGCCAGAAAGAGTGTCCAAAGTGTCATCAATCCTTGGAAGGGGGTAACAATCCTTCTTAGTGACTTCGTTCAGACGACGGTAATCGACACAAAATCTGGTGCTGCCATCTTTCTTTTTCACCAGAACCACAGGTGATGACCAAGGACTATCTGATGGCTCTATTATTCCTTGTTGGTGCATGTCCTTGATAATATTCTCTGCTTCTTCCCTCTTTGCTATCGGAAGTCTTCGTGGGTGTTGGCGAATGGGACCGGATTTATCAGTGTTGATTGAATGTCTCACAACATTTGTTCTTCCCATTCGAGTATCATCCGTAGCAAAAACGTCGCTGTATTCACTTATCAATTTCTTCACCTCGCTTATGTGTTCTGGTTCAAGGTCTATGTAGGAAGAAGTCAGTATCTCAAGTAATTTTTGCGAACACTTCCTCCTTCTGGTAACCTTGTTCTGTTCATCCCGAATGTCTCCTGTCACACAAAGCACGGAGCAGCTTTCCCCCAGAATCGTGTCCTTCTTCAACGTCACCGGATACATGTTGGTATTCAATATCCTCACAGGAACTTCCTTTCCGCCTCTCACTAAGGTTTTTCCGACTAGCAATCCCTTTCCTAGGTTATTCTCACTAGCTGGTTCAATGAGTCTTGTACCGTTATCTCGAAGGTTTCTGTCTAAGTACCCCTTCACTATCGTTTCTGCCTGGCCACCTAGGTCAACATCTTCGCTGAGCAAGACTCGAATTGATGCACCTTCACATCCCAAGAATGGGATTTCCAGACTTCCAATTCTCAAGACATCGTTCCTCATATCCATCTGGAAGCCATAACCTTTGATGACATCCATTCCCAGGATGACCTCCTCCATGATATCTGCTACCAGCACCTCATGTTCGAGAGTTATGTCTCCAATGCTCAGGACAATCCTTTTCTTTCCATGTGTTGATACGTCCTCTCCAGTAGCTGTTCGTAAACGGACCATTGTTTGTCGGATTTTCCCATTCCTTACAACTATTCCTGGCTTTACTATGGTCCGGGTTGCGCCTGTGTCGACTAACATTTTAACCGACCGCCCATCAACTTTACCGTCGACATAAATACTTGAAGAGATGGTCTGAATTATGACTTCTGGGGCATTGTCATGGCGGGTCGGTTTATGCCCCTTCTCACCAACCCGTTTTAGTTTTCCTGTTCCTGACGTTTAGCTGGCTCTTTACAGTAGCGCCGAATATGTCCTTCTCCGCCGCAATTCCAGCATTTTGGTCTTAGTCCTCTATTCCGTCGCTCTTGACGAACTCGGCGTAGTACCTCTTCTATGATTTCATCGCTGACCGAGGAATCATCCACAGTGCGCCTCACCTTGCTGTGTCCCCTGTGCGAAGCCTGTTTGGCAGCTTCAAACTCTAATGCAAAGGCCAGGGCGTCATCCAGAGTCTTGGGTCGGGCCAATCGTAGTGTCTGTTGGGTTTCCATATCTCTCAGACCATCGACAAAGGTCTGGATAGCGAGCTGTTCCAGGAAGCTATCCGGTGCTGTAGGATATGCCAGTCTTACCAACCTTGCTATATCGGCTTCAAATTCCTGCAAAGTTTCTGCACTCCTCTGCTGGCGACTCTTGATCTGCGCGTGATACACTTGTTGGAGGTGTGCATCACCATATCTCATTTGAAGTTTAGTTGTCAAAGCCTCGTAATTACCTTGTAGGCTTGCAGGAACAGTCTGAAGTATATTCAATGCATCTCCCCTTAGTGCAACAATCAAAGCTGTCGCTTTCTCTTCCGCTCCCCATCCATTGGCATTCGCTGCTGCTTCAAATTGCTTCTGGTACGTGCACCAAGGTGTTTTGCCATCAAAAGTTGGAGGTTTAATCTTCATTTTACTTTCTGTGTTGTTTTCCGATTTCACGAAGTTATTGGGTGATGAAGCTAAAGTTTCTTTTCCATGTGATGTTCTCTTCAGGGACTCTATCAACTTGGCATGTTGTTCGATTATTCCTGATATTTCTTCAAATCTTCCATTAACCTCATCAATTACTTCGTCAAACTTTTCATCAGCTTTATCAAATTTTTCATTAACTTCTTCAAATTTTTCATCAACCTTATCAAATTTTCCATTTTATCCATTTTTGAACCCATTTCTCGAGAATTTTCTTCCATTTTCAAGCTCATTTGTTCAAAGGCTTGCTTGAAGAATTCCATACTCGCCTGGTCCATTTTCTCCTTTTGCGATCTTGTTGTCGGCATTCGAAAGTTCCACAATGAAGTCCACAATTCACTTAGCACAGCAGTTCAATTGACCCCACACCTGACACCAATGTAACGTTTTCGGGGTTCAAACAAATTGTCTGCTGAATTTAAACGTCTAATTTATTTCCAATACCACTAACTTATCACACTAATTTATGTGCAATAACTAATACTGATTTATTTACACACTTGCTAATAATGCCGATTTATATTCACTACTTGGAATTCGCGATTCACAATTCAATCCGGCTCTATTCAGATAGTAACTGACTGTCTCCATCGTGCGCGTCTTTATATACCTACTACGGCTCTGTTTCTAGAATAGTTCAGATAGTTTCCGGAGGCTTCTAGAATCGGTACGCTGAATCAGAGAGTCCAGAGACGTATTCAGGAGGATTTCGTCCGCTACAATACGTTTCGCGGACCTCTGAAACTGGTCATTTTCTCATAGAAGTACTTATATCTTCGTAACCATGACAACAACGTAAAAATGTTTCAGATAAAAAATGTGTAAAATTCAAAAAGGAATCCATTTCTGGTTAGAAAAATAGGTAGTTACATTTGAAATACCAAAGCTGATGGTCACTTCCGGTTTAACCGGAAGTGCGGTTTCAATGAAAATATTTTAGCATGATTTCCCCCTTTGAAAAACGGCAGTGTGCCAAATTTCAGAAATCTTTTCCTCATAGAAGCCGAGAAACGTCTAATGCACGGATTATTATGATAAGCCTGTATATGAGCGTACACTGCGTAGAATATAATGGAGTTCAGAGAAGAGGGACTGTCATTTGAAAGAAATGAGTATGTACAAGAATTCAGAGCATGGATTTTTTGAGATGATTCGAACAATATAGACAAATCCTGAGAAATTTTGATATCGAAATATTCAATTTATCTTCAAGTGATGTACAATGCTTAAGAATTAAAAAAAAATATTATTATTACTTTAAAATTCAATTCATTCAATATGCATCCACGTATTCAATGGTAGGTACATACAAAATTGATAAGAAGTGTGCCGCTATAAACAGGTAATTCTGAGTGAATATAAGTCATTGTTCTTTTCTCATTTCTCGAAATTTTTATGAAAATCAATAATGGCGTTCTAGAGTAGTGCCGATTTAAAATTTTTCGAACAAATCCATAAAACATCCTGTATCTCGAACATAACCAGACTCTGCAAAATGTACTGTATCTGCACTGAAAGTCTATACATACATTTACATTCGTAAAACACCCTGTAAATACTCATGTAGTACAGATAATTATTTACTGAGAAAAAATCGTTTCAAGTCTAATGGTTTCGGATACTAGTTGGAGTATAATCAAGATTGAATAAATAATCCACATCCTCAAAATCAATCATATTTCACATTCGACACATAAAGAGGGCGAATGTGCATTCAGATATTCTTTTATTCTAAAATATCAATATTCAAATAAAGATTACTCACCTACTTAGTCAAAACACTCAAACGTTCGTTGCAATTTACGATTTTGCGAATGAATTTCCGATACAAACTTCGATCTATTTAAAGGGTAACAATCTCGTAGAACAGTGTTGCCATGTTTAATGTTCTAGAAAGACCTTTTCGGATGTAAAAAATTCGAAATCCATATTTTTGATTTCGACATTTGTAACTCGTTATTATTAGATTTCCAATATCACCCAATACTTAGGGCTGGTATTATAAAGGGCAACGGAGGGATCAACCGTTGCGTCAACAACCAAATTATTCACCAAAAATAATATAATCTGGTAGTTGACGCACGGTTCAACCGTCGGTTCTCCTTTTATAATACCAGCCCTAAGACATGTATCTAAAAATTTGAAAACAAAAAAAAATTCTGCTAAAAAAACGTTTTACGATGAAGTGTGGAAATTTGATAGGGAATATCCCATACAGCACACGACATCCATTGGACGTCCATTTTACGACCATATCAAGTCCAAACGTCCATGGACGTTGAATGGATGTCCATTGTACTCACAATTGTTGACGTCCATTGGTTGTTACGAACGTACGTTCATCGTACATACATATAAAGTCCAAAAATATATATGAATTTTCTGTTTGAATCTCATCTATTTTCTCTGTTCCAAATGAAAATCAATAGTATTTCCAAACACAGAATTCAAATAAAATTTGATGAATGATGCATTTTGTTCGTCCAGTTAATGTACATTTCTGGACGTCCATTGTTCAACCAACAGTGAACATTCATTGTACGCCCAATTGAGATACATTATTAATGGTGCATATTTTGTTGGCCCAGTCAATGTACATTTCTGGACGTCCATTGTACATCCAACAGTGAACATTCATTGTACGTCCAATTGAGATACATTATTAATGGTGCATATTTTGTTGGTCCAGTTAATGTACATTTCTGGACGTCCATTGTACATCCAACAGTGAACATTCATTGTACGTCCAATTCAGATACATTATAGACGATTCGCAGATGAGCGCCATATCGGCCATGTTTCAGTCCGAAACTAAAGTTGATTTCAGAAGAAATTATTTAAAAAAAAATAAATGAGATACCGCGTGCATTGATATAAATATCAACAACTGATATATTATTAATCTCAGTTTTACTGACTAATTCCTTCTAGAATCAACTTTCGTTGAATAATTATTATTTTCGGACATGCCGATAACTATGAACGATTCTCACGCACCCGGCTTGCATGTTTGATATTATGTGAAAACTCAGTCTTGCTTGCTAGGGAGAAATACAGTGACTATGTTACCGTATAGTCACTGTAAGGAGAAAATGAGAGATATGCCATCTATCTTCGTCTGCGTAACTTCAAGAGCGAATTGTTTGTCTGATTATTAACTAGATGTCGCCATGTGGTAGTCTTTTCCCAGAACGATATTCCGTTTTGTTTTAAGAGGACCTTCGTTCCGTTCCAATGATATGATTTACTGCAGAGATCCGTACAAGATCTTGAACAGATGTGTTTGGAACCGTTGCTTAATTGGTTCTTGGATGATGATGTGTGGCAAGCTGACTACCTAGTTTGAGTCAGATCCCATGGCGTGTGATGATGTTATAGGTATATCTAGTAACGCCGCCGTATCTGATTAATTTCAGTGTTACTAAATAATTTCCTGGATTTAAATAACGTTGAATATTTGTTTATATTATTAATCATAATAATGAATTCCTCATCTTGTGGTGGATGATATTAAAAGTTTTTGAAAGTGAAGCATAGACCGATATTTGCAGGTTACGCACAATAAACATCCATTGTTCATACAATGTACGTATATATGACATACAATGGATGTCCAAGATAGGCACAATGTACATCCATTGGACGTTATCTGGACTTGAATTGTACGTCCAAAGTGGTGTCCTGGACGTCCCATGAACGTCAATTGGGTGTATCATGTACCAATTCTGGACATCCAATGGATGTCTCGAACATCCATAATAAACGTCCATTGTTCATCCAATGTACTTACATGTGCATCCAATGTACGTACAATGGATGTCCAAGAAAGGCACAATGTACATCCATTGGACGTTATCTGGGCTTGAATTGTACGTCCAAAGTGGTGTCCTGGACGTCCCATGAACGTTCATTGGATGTACTATGTACCAATTCTGGACATCCAATGGATGTTTCTAACATCCATAATCAACATCCATTGTTCATCCATTGTACGTACATGTGCTGTGTGGGATGGGTCAGACAATAAGGTACAGGTATATTTTTTGTGAATAATTTTCGAAATTCACTCTTTACGGCAGATGATTTTTCAATAGGTCAGTTTTTTCTGCATTATGCCCGATTCAAGAATCCTACATCGAAGATTGCTTCAATAGAATCAATAAAAATAATTAAGAGAAAAATCATATTGATATTCTTGCAGTGAACTATTTTTCTCTGAGCAAATTCATCAAAATCAAAGTATGGTAGGAAAATCCTTCAATTCTAACATGAATGATGTGAAATACTCTGAGAATTTTTGAGAACTGGCAACATGGTTTATGCGCCTGAAACCAGATAAAGGAGCCATTTATAGAACGGGGAACCACCGGGAAATAACTGCGCAATTAATGAATTCCGTGTTGCCACGGCAGATTTCAACTATTCGATAGAACCTTGAAAATTTCTGTTCAATTCATAATATTTTATCACAATGCCTAATTCGATTCCGGGGAATTTTCGTCTGAATGTTTCTTCACTTTTTTTTAACTATAGAATTATAGAGAGGAGTTACGTAAGAAATCGTATCAGGTAAAATATTTCGTGAAAATATTTGCTCCTTATTATCGGCGTCTACTTTTCATATAATCATTTAATGATTATCCAATAGTAAATCACAAGTGAAAGATAGTGGGAACATTGGGGCCCTTCCCCGAAAGCATTGTTGAAATGTGTCTGCGGCCAAGCCAGGGGAAGTCCCTTTTTTTACAAGCTTTTATTTAGTTTCACCTGTCCCGGTGTCTGTCTGTTATCAAATCTTGCTACTCAAATATGACACACTTCTAATCGTCCGATTGATTTGAAATTTTGCAGGTGTACATAATTCTGGTGACAATTCATCATGAAATAAACTGCTCCACATGAGTTATGATATTGCCTTGAATCGAAAAAAATATATAGTTAAAATAAGATTTTTGTGATGAAAATTCATATTAATATGATTTCAAGTTGCAAATGAATTTTAGCCTGTAGGTCTGCAGCGTATACAGGGTGGTTAGAAAAAATCGAGTAAAAAAAATTATTCCCAGAGAATTCAAGCATTTTAAGACTATCAATAAAATGTATGGCCTCTACGGGCATCAATAACAGCTTGACATCTTCTTCGCATACTACACACGAGGTTGTTGAACATGTAATATCCAATTTCGTATCATCACTTACTGCATTGGCAGCAATTTTTTGTATTTGTCTTGCATGACCAAGCTCTCGAAACTGCTTTTCTATTTTGCTAATTGTTCCTTGGGATATAGGCGGCAAATTTTGGCAAATTTGTGTCCGTGTGTAGGTAATCTCCATAACCAATCATTTGAAGAATGGTTATTTTATGCATTGCTGTTAAATGAACCATTTTTCTAATATTATTACGTACAGTTATCGAAATTCAAAACACAATAGCACTTACACTGATCACTTATTGTCATGCAAACAGACAACGTGTTACTGGAGGCTATGAGAATAAAAAAATCTTTTTTTTTTTTTATTTCTTCTCAGTAATGGTTTTTGCTTACTTTCTTCATATCAAGAGGTAAATGGGAAATAAGTATTGAGTGTAATATATCGAATTTGTGAAATGAAATAATATTCATTCGAAATGTTAATTTTTGTAAAAAATCTGAAAACACTTAATATTTCCGAAAAAGTTGAGGATAGGTATAGGACATTGTACATGAATTATGTCTAGAATTTTCTGAAGAATCCAAAAAATAAATGATATACAGGGGGTTGCATTTGAAATAAGAAAGTTGGTATTGGCCACGGTCGCATGAAACACCCTATATAATTTTATTTTCTTGAAAAATATGCGCATTTAAAATTACAAATCGAAGTGTCCGAGCGTTTTTCCTAACACCCCCTCATTTATTCGTTATCGAATTTATTCCATTTGGCTGTTACACTCTGTATATACATTTACAAATAGATTTCCATGACACCTAAGTACTATATTTGACGACGCGTTAGTATTTCTTTTATTGGGAGTACTCGCCTATTAGAGCCGATGGCCGAATACGTTACTTGATACTACATCACTCAAATTTGCTATCAAAATTTACGAAATGAACTAAAAGCTAAAAAACACCGCTTTCTCTTTCTTTTTGAAGATGACCTGATTAAATTCAGATATGCAATTCAACTATCTCCACCCTAGGAGTCGGCTGGCCGTTCTAGCGCGTGTTGTACGACGATCAAATTTACTAGGATTTAGAAATATTTCATATTTTCATGGTCAGAAAATCACTAAACTACTATCAAACTGTACGAAAAGGTTTTTTCTGACATACACCTAATATTTAATAACTAGCTGGCCCGGCGAACTTTGTTTCGCCTAAATTATACTCACGGTCGATTTGTCAAATCGAGTTGATTCTCGTTCAAGCTCCGATCGCCGGTGATAACGCTTTGTGAAATCCACCGTTAATGTTGTATAAACTTACCATTGCTATTTTTTCAACCAGGAGATAATCTAGGCAAAATTAAAGTTCAAAATGAGCCATATTATACCTTTTCTCAGAACTAATATGAATCAAAATGTCATGAATATGAACAAAAATGATTGCTTGAAAGAACTATCGACTTTTAACAAAGCCTGTTGACCAGAATAAAAAAATATTTGAATAACAAATAAAATTCAGTCATTTGCGAATAGCTACCTGAAGAGGAAAATCGAAACTTTTCTGATATTCTCAATTTAGGCTAATGAAGATCAAATCAGTGCTCACACCATTGATTTAGACATCTTTGCTATGCTGCTGAGTTCGAAATAATGGGTGAAATTCTCAGTTGGTAGAGCAGCGAGATTTTCATGTTTCCATGGATATGAGCTGTCACACAATAAGGGTAAACGAAAAATTCCGGGAGATGTTATTTCATTTTATTTAAAACATCTAAAAGGTTGAAAATATGTATTTTTAAACATTTCATGATAACATACAATGCTTACTTAAAAGGTTGACCAAATTAGGTGAATTCCTTATTGTCGAACAATACGGCAAGTCGGCAAATAACCAAAAACTTAAGGGTTCGATCTCTCTTCAATTCAGTTGACGATTTCAAGCTCGTTAGAAGACAAATCGAGATGTTCAAATGAGAGCGATAAGTGCAAGAAAAAAATTATCAACACTGCCAGTTGTGTTGAACTCACATTTGAATTTATTGATGGTCGAATGCCATCAGATCAGGCAATGCATTAAACATTATTGTATATCATTAGTAGTAACATTTCAAAATTATTGACGCTTACAAATCTGTCTCTGTGCAAGCAGAAACACAAAAATAACATGTCAATTACTAATTCTGGGCAATTTTGGATTAAGTTATTTCCCCAAATATATTTATGACCCAAACAGAAATTCAAAAATATTACAAAAATAAAGGAAAAGGATGAAGATGGGCCACTCACGATTGAAACTGATCAACTTAACTGATATTTCGGTAAAAATTTACTACTGTTCCACAAACTCGAGGTGCTTACCCGCTCTTTTATCTGGTAATAACCTTCCATGTTACTACACATTGATTGTATACATCGCCATCTAATAGAAGTATTATCAAATAAACTACCTACGAAGAAGCTATCAACTGTAGCGACAACTAGTGGCCTTGTTCAAAAGAAGGAAAAGCATTTCCTGCATAGGTAAAATTTTCATCGATTCTTTCAAAGTTTATTGTATTTTACAATGACCATAACGTAGATGAATCCTTGAATGTAGTTTCATAACGAACAGTCCATCCGTTCTCGAGTTATAAATGGTGTAAGCAACATCTTTCTTTCATATCTATAGATTATCTCGATTATTTTTGGGTGGACTAGGCAACTTTGACGCGCCGTTACTGCTTCGCAAGCAGTTGAGCCCTGCAATTTAACCTGTATCGATATGTTCACAGTGTTGTACAAAATTGTTAATATCTATTCTATAATTAAAGTCTTTCGGGAAAAAGTTATGAAGTTCTTGTCACAATTCCAGAGGAGCAACCCCGGAAGAAATGGGAGAATAAAACTAATCATGCATATTCATCAATGTTTATTCATAACATTATCAGATGAATATGAGTCGACGTAGTGCGGAATCTAACTTTGATTAGATTCCATGTTTAAATTGGCGATAAAATGAGAGGAGCACATGCAGCACTACATGTTGCAAATGCTGTATTACACGCGGCCAATGCAGGAGTGGCCGCAATGATGGCACCAGGTACCACACCAAAAGTGAAACCTGCTGCTGAGAAACAGGCAACTACCAATCCAGCGCAGGCTGCTTGGCATATTCCATAGGTGAAAACCATATCTGCAAGAAAATAAAATAGAATGAGATTTCAAATCGTCCATGGCATGGTTTTTTCACAATGATTCATCATCGGGTAGCCCATGAGGCTAACCTTAGAATTTCAAGGAGAGATACAGGTAACTCTCTGAAAAAGAACATCTCATTAGCGAACCTACCTATTGATGTTATGATCAAAAAAGTAGGGCTTTAGAAGCATTATAACACGATGCTATGTGAAAAGGAAGAATGGGAATAGGAATACAGTACCCAAAATTTCAAAGTGAATGCCATTAAATGGTATACAAATGATTCCAGAACCACGATAGGGCTTGGCTCTGGAGTATACGAGGCAAGAACCAAGTGTTCAGTTTCGTTAAGATCCAGCTCGAGTGTTTTCCAGGCAGAAATACCCTCAAAAGAAAGATTCGTAGAAATCGTAGACATGAACAAGAAAGAAACTATTATTGGTGTGATACATTCTAATAGTCAAGCTGATATCAAAGCGTTGAACTCCAATGTCATCGACTCAAAGCTGGTATAGAAGTTCTGTCTATATATCTAGCTTGGAAAAAACATTATACAAAACAAAAAGGACAAAACACTCCACAGATTTTACATTTGAATAAATAAAATAAATGTAACATATATCTCAAACCATTGTGGATGATGTGTACAATAGCCATGGCGTGTGAGAGACTAAAAAACAAATCTATGACTTATGTGTAGAAAAGTTGATTATCTTTTTCTGCATTGGTTATCCCTAATTAAATGTTTCTATTAATTGACGGTTTTGAAAAGAATTAAAAATAAGATGATAACCAAAATCTATGACTGAGAAGTTTTTTCACGTTACCAGCTATCTGAGAATGAAAGGGCAGAGAATCAATTGAAACTCAAAGCAAAAAACCTTCTAGCATTACAGATGATATGTTTACAAACCATAGAACAATTATTAATAAGACGAGCACTGGCGATATGTATGATATGGGGCTTCCTATACCTCGGTAAGATGGTTACTGGCACAATCAAGATAAACAGCAAAATACAATACAGCGACAGTTGTTCGAAGGTGATAGGCATATAGAGTGTGTCACTTTATTGTTACGCAGTGCTTTTACAGCACCATGTGTAAGCATCCTTCCTTCCAAGTGTGTGTGTGATTCTATTCGCGTTGGTTTGGAAGTGGACAATAAACTCTTTAGATTTCCTGTTAACTGATGAACGGTGGACCCGGGACGAAGCAATCCGGCCTAGGATACTTGCCCGGCTCACCAAGGCTTGTTTTACTGAGGACGTTCGTCTAAAGAACTCTCAAGGTAAGTTTCCTCCACGTTGCTAGGGAGGATGTTTTCCTTAGGCACAGGCGATATAAACAGTTTACCTTAGACCTCCAAACCATGTTTCCCCTGTACGTGAAATATTATACTAAAAGCAACAACCCCAATGCGTATACCATAATGTCAATGAATAGTTAAATGTGCAGTAGTTCTTATCGAGTATATAGGAATATTTCAAACAAGTTCAAATAGAAATGCAAAACAAAATAGGACAAGCTTACATGAAATCGAATCATGAAAACAGTAATATTTAAAATGGTGGAGAGTACATACCAGTGAACAAAGGAATAAAGGATACGCCTTTTACAAAGTTTCTAATGTGAATGCCGAAGAACCTCTCTTCTAAAAAAAAAGAACTTTTAGCATCCTCCCCAAACCTCACTTTTTTTTAACCACACTTCTGCGCACACTCCTGTATCCACGGTCCCACGGATCATAGAATCCCTTGAGATTATTTTCTTCGTAACAGGGAATCTGTGGAACCCATGCTATCGAATCATGGCGTCCAGTGTCGTCTCTAGGGCCCGGGCTTGGTTTTAAGGGGATTTCGGAAACACTTATGACCTGAACTGCTACAGTTGTTTTATGAAGGAAAAAGAATTAATACTCTACAAAGAAAGCTTGAAGGAAATGTTGAGGAATCATCCACAAATAATAGAACCTATTAAGATTGCCCTTTCATTCTCAGATAGCTGGTAACGTAAAAAAACTTCTCAGTCCATTTAATTTCATTCCAGCTTGGTATTCTTTAGATTCCACGAATTCTCTATTCAGCAGACTGAAAGATGAGATCCCAAAATTGGACAGGAGCAACGTTGTATACAAAATAAAATGTGGTGCATGTGAATCATGCTATATCGGTGAGACAAAGCAATATCTTAAAAACAGAATTTACCAACATCAATACAATACCAGACGTGAAAATGTTGCCCATTCAGGTCTATGTCAACATTCACTAGAACTTGGTCATAATTTCAACTTCAACACAGAAATTCTACATAATTGTTCAACTTTATTTTAGAATCACTATCACTCAGTTGCAGGAACGTCCATTATAATTTAAAAGTGTCATTAAAATCCTAATGCCACATTAAACATGGTATTCTGTGGCAGAAAACCATGTTTAATGTGGCATTAGGATTTTAATGACACTTTTAAATTATAATGGACGTTCCTGCAACTGAGTGTATATACAATATATATTTAAACCCAGATAATGTAAACTCCAAGATTGAGGTTGACGGTTCAAGACAACAAGAATTATTAGGTACTATCTCAGAAATAATTTTTTAAAATTACGTTCTGTTTATAATCCATAAAAATAGACTTTGAGGTTAACCTTGCATAGAGTCTTTCATTGAACATAGATTCTGGTTATCATCTTATTTTTAATTCTTTATCTACTCCAATAGAATAATATACCCATTATTCAACTGATTTTGATCTGTAATAGTTTCTATAAACCAATAGTGTGAGGTAAAAATAACTCACGCCTATAACTCACTCTAATACAAATATTACAAATAGGAAAAATTTAGCTTATGAAATGAATAACAAAATCGGGTTAGTTGGGAACTCTATTTCAGACATCAAGGAAACGTTCTCGCCATCCATTACTACATTTTCTTAGGTCTGAATATCCAAGAATTGCATTTGGAAAACGTGAATTTTTGACGTTTTTTTCGGGATGCGATATCGATTTGATTTTCGATCACAGAAATCGCTTTTGACAACTGTTGTCAATTTTGAAAATGCAGATTAATTCGAATTTTGCTGAAGAAGTCGAAGATAAAGTATAGTGTTGAATTCGCGGTAATGGTCATAACACACTTGATGAATTACACCCCTCGCCTGACGGCTCGGGCTGCAAAATGCATCTACGTGTGTTATGACTAACATTACCGCTCATTGAACAATATACTATTACATGCAAAACCGTCAATTAATAGAAACATTTAATTAGGGATAACCAATGCAGAAAAAGATAATCAACTTTTCTACACATAAAGGTGAATACAGACTATTCTGACGTGACGTGATTCCACGTCACGTCAGACGCGTACTGTGCTCCCATTGGCCTAATATGAACGTGAACGCACAGAACAATGTGTTTTATTTTTATATCACTCACATTTTGACGTTCACGTTCATATGAGGCCAATGGAAGCACAGTACGCGTCTGACGTGACGTGGAATCACGTCACGTCAGAATAGTCTGTACCTATTCACCTTAAGTCATAGATTTGTTTTTTAGTCTCTCACACGCCATAGCTATTGTACACATCATCCACAATGGTTTGAGATATATGTTACATTTATTTTATTTATTCAAATATAAAATCTGTCAAGTGCTTTGTCCTTTTTGTTTTGTATAATGTTTTTCATTGACTATAATGCCATCGCTGTAAATTTTAAAACTTGGACTTTTTTTCAGTTTCTACAAAAATCAATAATTTTAGGTATGTATGGGGGCGTAAACACAAAGTCCTGCTATATATGAGCATAATCTGCGTAGAATATAATGGAGTTCAGAGAAGAGGGACTGTCATTTGAAAAAAAAAATGAGTATGTACAAGAATTCAATGCGTGGATTTTTTGAGATGATTCGAACAATACAGAGAAATCCTGAGAAATTTTGATATCGAAATATTCAATTTATCTTCAAGTGATGTACAATGCTTAAGAATTTAAAAAAATTATATTATTACTTTAAAATTCAATTCATTCAATATGCATCCACGTATTCAATGGTAGGTACATACAAAATTGATAAGAAGTGTGCCGCTATAAACAGGTCATTCTGAGTGAATATAAGTCATTGTTCTATTCTAATTTCTTGAAATTTTTATGAAAATCAATGATGGCGTTCTAGAGTAATGCCTATTGAAAGTTTTTGAACAAATACATAAAACATCCTGTATCTCGAACATAACCAGTCTCTGCAAAATGTACTGTATCTGCACTGAAAGTCTATACATACATTTACCTTCGTAAAACACCCTGTACTCATGTAGTAGTAGTAGTACAGATAATTATTTACTCAGAAAAAAATCGTTTCAAGTCTAATGGTTTCGGATAGTAGTTGGAGTATAATCAAGAATGAATAAATAATCCACATCCTCAAAATCAAAATGTGCATTCAGATATTCTTTTATTCTAAAATATCAATATTCAAATAAAGATTACTCACCTACTTAGTCAAAACACTCAAACGTTCGTTGCAATTTACGATTTTGCGAATGAATTTCCGATACAAACTTCGGTCTATTTAAAGGGTAACAATCTCGTAGAACAGTGTTGCCATGTGTAATGTTCTAGAAAGACCGTTTCGGATGTAAAAAAAATTCGAAATCCACATTTTTGATTTCGACATTTGTGACTCGTAAGTAGATTTCCTAATATCACCCAATACTTAGGGCCGGTATTATGAAGGGCAACGGAGGGTTCAACCGTTGCGTCAACAACCAAATTATTCACCAAGAATACGGAATCTGGTAGTGGACGCACGGTTCAACCGTCGGTTCTCCTTTTATAATACCGGCCCTAAGACATGTATCTAAAAATTTTAACACAAACAAGGAGGTAACAAAGATTCTGCTTTGAAAACGTTTCACGAGAAAGTGTGGAAATTTGATAGGGAATATGGGTCAGACCATAAGGTACAGGTAGGTATATTTTTTGTGAATAATTTTCGAAATTCGCTCTTTTCGGCAGATGATTTTCCAATAGGTCAATTTTTTCTGCATTTATGCCCGATTCAAGAATCCTACATCGAAGATTGCTTCAATAGAATCAACAAAAATAATTAGTAAGAGAAAAATCCAATTGATATTCTTGCAGTGAACTATTTTTCTCTGAGCAAATTCATCAAAATCAAAGTATGGTAGAAAACTCCTTCAATTCTAACATGAATGATGTGAAATACTCTGAGAATTTTTGAGAACTGGCAACATGGTTTATGCGCATGAAAACAGATAAAGGAGCCATTTATAGAACGGGGAATCACCGGGAAATAACTGCGCAATTAATGAATTCCGTGTTGCCACGGCAGATTTCAACTATTCGATAAAACCTTGAAAATTTCTGTTCAATTCATAATATTTTATCACAATGCCTAATTCGATTCCGGGGAATTTTCGTCTGAATGTTTCTTCACCTTTTTTTAACTATAGAATTATAGAGAGGAGTTACGTAAGAAATCGTATCAGGTAAAATATTTCGTGAAAATATTTGCTCCTTATTATCGGCGTCTACTTTTCATATAATCATTTAATGATTATCCAATAGTAAATCACAAGTGGAAGATAGTGGGAACATTGGGGTCCTCCCCAAAAGCATTGTTGAAATGTGTATGCGGCCAAGCCAGGGGAAGTCCTTTTTTACAAGCTTTTATTTAGTTTCACCTGTCCCGGTGTCTGTCTGTACCTAATCAAATCTTGCAAGTTAAATATGACACACTTCTAATCGTCTGATTGATTTGAAATTTTGCAGGTGTACATAATTCTGGTGACAATTCATCATGAAATAAACTGCTCCACATGAGTTAGGGATATTGACTTAAATTGCAAAAAAATATAGTCAAAATAAGATTTTTGTGATGAAAATTTATATTAATATGATTTCAAGTTGCAAATTAATTTCAGCCTGTAGGTCTGCAGCGTATACAGGGTGGTTAAAAAAAATCGAGTAAAAAAAATTGTTCCCAGAGAATTCAAGCATTTTAAGACTATCAATACAATGTATGGCCTCTACGGGCATCAATAACAGCTTGACATCTCCTTTGCATACTACACACGAGGTTGTTGAACATTTCTTGAGGAATTTGGTTCCATAAACGGGGCAGAAGCTCTCTCAGATCATTTAAGGATTCTGGGGTAGGTTGATGATTATCTAATCTTCTCTGGAGCATATCCCATGCATGTTGTATGCAATTCAAATTTGGTGGATGCGGTAGTATTGGTAAATGTGGAATACCAAGCTCCTCGCGCGCATTCTCAACTATGGTGCGGTCTAGCGTTATCGTCTAGAAATTGAAAAGTTTCACCAATAGCAGCGTGAAAATTTGGCGCAACATTGTCAATGACATGCTCCCTATAGTGTAAGGCGGTCATATTCCCAGGACAAATGTGTAGATCTGTGCGCCCGTTGAAACATATCCCGGCCCATACCATAACACTACCCCCTCGAAATGGATGGACTTCTTGGACATAGCGACGATTACGGGGTATGCATGGGATTGTCCATACCCTTATTCTTCGAGAATCTGAAAATTGTCCATATCTGGATTCATCAGTAAAAAGGACAATACGCCATAAATCGTTCCAATTGGTTGCCTTGCCCATTCCAGTCTTTGACGCTTATGGTCACGTGTTAATGGAACTCCTCTCAATGGACGTCTAGAACCTAGATTCACCTCCCTCAAACGTCGTCTGATGGTTTCGATGGAAACTTGGGCCCCATATGCATTTTGAAGAGTATTCCGTAGCATTCTACACGTAAATGTAGGGTTTCTCCTTGCCGAAACGGTGATGAAACGATCCTGGGCAGGTGTTGTTTTTCGTCGCCCACTAAGCCTTGGTCTTTCCAACACGGAACCTGTCTCCCTGAACCTATTCCAAAGTCGAGATATCTCACTTTGACTTGGAGCCTTTCCGCTACAACAACCTGAGTTAGGCCACCCTGTAGCATTCCGATAGCCCCATTGGCCTCAGCGTTTGGTAATTTACGTTTTGGCATTTTCAGAAAACTCGTTTCAAATCGAAGCCGTTGATAAACTGACTTCATTTCAAAATGAGAACATTCATGAAGCATATGCGAAGAACTAAACTTCAGAAAAAAGGCGACCAGATTGACAAAATGGCTCATACTGATTTTTATTGGATCGATTCAAGTTGTTATTGAATACGATATCCCTAACTCTTGTGGAGCAGTATTTTTGTTATAGAAAAAACAAAATGGCGGCTCCAAAATGGCGGATAAGTTTTGTAATTATGATCCGATTCCATTCAAAATTAGTATCTGAGGGTTTTTGGGTTCGACAATGATGAATCTTCTGTCAGAATTGGAAAATTCAAGTTGGCGGCTACAATATGGCGGACGAGTTTTGTAGTTACGAACCGATTCTATTCAATTCAGAATTGGTATCTGGGGTTTTACTGGGTCGGAAATTTTGACTACAATTCTTCAAAATTGAGGAATTCAAGATGGCTGCTTCAAAACCGAGAATGAGTGTTGTTAATATAAAAGCTTGTCTTTGAAAATGTTTTTTATAAGAATTAGGCTTGTTCTGTTGAGTTTTTTCAAGCGGAGGCCACAGTCTGATTATTGAACTGCTCGTCGAAAGTTTGGATATTGAATTAATTTGTGCTTTCTCTGCAGAAGGAAGTTTTCGTTTGAAATATGTACATTAAGATATAGGGTGTACACACTTTCAGTGCAGATGCAGGAAAGAGATTCATAATGTTTTATGAATTTCATCAAAAACTTTCAATCGGCATAACTCTTGAACCCTTAGATTATATATCCCTGATATATTATATATATTAGATTATATATCCCTGATATATAATCTAAGCTTGAACCCCTTCTTGGATTTTCATGAAAATTTCAACAAATGAGTATAGGCTATTGAATAATATTCGCTCATAAAGACTCGTTGATAGCGCTGTCAACATGGTTTATTGTCGTAAGTGCAGATAAAAGAGTGATTCATACAAATACTCTGCGCAATTAATGAATTTCTTGTTGCCTTTCTGTTCCATTAAAAATTTTGTGCCACAATACCTTTTTCGGTTTTAGGGAATTTTCTGTAAAGTAATTTTTTTTCAACTATCGAATTCTTCAATTTGAATTCCTCTCTATAGAAAGGTTAAGTAAAAAATGGCATGAGGTGGAACATTTCGTGCTTTTACATTTGTCGAGATAAAGGCAGAACTGACGATTAAAATAATTCTTTATCGCCAGTGTTTCAATCTCTCTTCAATTTATTCAATTCAATTAACGATAACAAACTCCTTAGAAGGCGAATCGAGATGTTCAAATGAAATCGACAGCAAAATCGACACAGCAGATTGAGAAGAGAAGGATCAACACGGCCGAATGTGTTGGACTTACATTCAAATTTATTGATGATCGAGTGCCATTAGATTAGTCAACCCATGAAACATGATTGTGTATCATATGTGGTAGCCCGATGAGTAAAAGCTTCAAAATTATTGGCGTTTACAATATTGCCTCTGCGCAATGAAATCAAATATTTGGGGGTCATTTTGGACCCACAGTTAAATATCTGTTTGTACGTTGATTACTTGTGTAAAAAAATTGGTAAAAAAGTTTCTTTCTTCTGCTATGCAGAAAACTCTTTTTTTGAAGGTATTCGTTTGTACAATGCTTTGCCAACTGAAATAAAAAATGCAACATCGATTATGGCATACAATAAGTTGCTGTTCTTGTATCTGAACGTAGAAAATACATTTCATAGATGATTCCACTTAATTATGTAATGAAAGAAATATGTATTTTTTTTTGTACCAGCTATGCTAAATAAAGCTTATCATTATCTATCGTGTTTTTTGTGTGGAAACTTACATAAGAAGCAATTTGATAAAAAAAGTTAGGCGTGGATTCCGGTGTCAGTTCAAAAACAACAATAGAACTGTAAGTACTGTTCCGACAAGATGCGGCAACAGCTCATACCGCCAGCAACACAATGGGTGTTCTGCGAGAAATGTGTAATGGCCGACTCAGTTCTCGATTCGGAGATTTGCCTTAGCTTTCGACATGATGGCACCCGATTTATTCCTTTGGGGATATTTACAGTCAAAGTGTTAGCGAGTCGTCCAGGTACAATCGAGGAAATCAAAGTTGAAATTTGTGAAGAAATTGACGAAGGTTTGCTACGCCGTGTAATGAACTACTTTTCATCTAACATCGAATTTAGAAGACGTGATTTTTTAAAGTTATATAATTGAATAAGCAATTTTTAAGTTATACAGGGTCTTTCACGAGGAACCTCACCCATATTTATACGGGAAACCACTGAACGTATTTTCATGAAATTCAGCACTTATAAGTATTTCACGATGCTGATGAAATCTAAAATATTTTCAAGGCATGAGCACCTCCGGTTTTTCCGGAAATGACGTCAACTTCCGTTTTTCAAATAAGAACACCATTTTTTTATTGCAGAAATAGATTCCTTAGAAAATTTCAAGTTATTTTGATGTAACATTTTTCAGTTTTGGTTGGAAAATTCTCTCTGAGCGGGAAAATTCGAAAAAAAATCGAAAATAGAGCTCCGCTGAAACAAGAATAACTTCGAGGTTTTTGGATGGAAAATTTTCATTTTTGGGATTTTTCAAGACGTAAGATTGATGTATCCACTTTGAAAATCGAAATCGCGATTCATGATACAGGGGGTGAAAAAATCGCTTTCAAAGTTAGGGATGACAAAATCGTGAAAAATCAATGTTTTCAAATTAAAACCCCATTTTTTATGGCAGATATTGAATCTACGTTAAAAAATAATGTGAGTGTATGCATCACACCCTTGCCCTCAAATGGATATTTTCTGAGTTATTCACAAAAAACTGTTTTTCGTCTTGAATTTTCAGCTATTTCTTTTCCCTTCACGCCAAAAAGTGAAAAAGATGAAATTTTCAGGAACTGTTAGTTAAACCATGTTTTAGATTTTACTACCCTAATATGCAAGAGAAAAAAGTTACAGGTTGTTCCTGAATAGATGGCGAATTTGGATTCGAATTTGTATCGGAAACCTCTTTATTTCAACTAATCGGCCATCGGTTTTCTCTCCAGTGATAAATAAATAATTCCTTATGAACCATATGCAAAAACTTACCATGTTTTACATTCTTTTTTTTAATGATAGATATCATTAATTACATCTGCCAAATTCCTCTTTATTCAGTAGCATTTTGTGTTTACTATTAATTTGGTGATAATTCGTATTAAGTTATAAAATCGATCACTATGCCTAATTTTACCAATGAAGATTATTTAAATCTCATTCTACTTCATGGAGAATGTGATAAAGTTGTAGATAGAACGATTCGACTGTTCATTGAGAGGTTTCCTGACCGACCCAGACCAACGAGAGATACCATTAACAGAACCATGACAAACTTGAGAAATGTCGGATCTTTCGTTAAGAAAACTATACACAGAGAAAAAAGTGTAGTAGAAGATGGGAACAACGAAATTACAGTTCTTGCATATTTTCGTGTGAATCCTCAAAATTCTCTCAAAGATGCCGAGATCGATCTGGGATTATCTCAATCGAGTGTTTGGATAATATTAAAAAAACATAAAATGCACCCATATAAATTCAATAGGGTACAGCATTTGAAGGAAACTGATTTCGTCAGGAGAACAGAGTTTTGCGAAGCCATGATGATTCGACTTCAAGAGAATGAAAACTTTTTGGACTGTATAATTTGGACAGATGAATCTAAATTCACAAAGAATGGTTCTTTCAATAGGCACAACAGTCATTATTGGGATGAAGAGAACAACCACCACTTCAGACAATGGAACTTTCAAGAGACCTGGAGTTTCAATGTTTTTTGCGCCATCAAAAATAATGCAATTATCGATGTTCACATTTATGATGGGACTTTAACTGGTAAGATAGAACACTACACATGTTTGCATTATTTAAAGAATGTTCTCCCTTAGGAGATAGATATTCTGACATATTGACTCAAATAATTGAGCCGCTAGTACAGAACCATAATGACTTATGGTATCAACAAGATGGCGCGCCTCCACACAATTCACTCAATGTGTCAAATATCCTCTACAGGCTATTTGAAGATCGATGGTTGGCGAACAATGGTCCACATCTTTGGCCACCACGTTCTCCCGATTTAACTCCTTTAGACTATTATGTTTGGGGTAGGATCAAAAATATTGTCTACTCAACTCCCCTGACTGATAAAGAGGACTGCATAGAACGAGTCAGAAATGCGTTCAGGTTTGTTTAGATTTTTAGATTCATATTTCCCGATGAAATAAGAAGAGCAACGCACGAAGCATTCCTGAGACGTATAATAAATAAATGTCTAGAAATTAACGGTCAAAACCTTGAGCATCTTCTCTAGTTATAACTGCGAGAGTTTGCCATGGTTCTCCTAATAGTAACTTGAAGTCGGTTTCAAGAAGGGGTGAAAAATCTTCAGCATGGTTCAAATAACAGTTCCTGAAAATTTCATCTTTTTGGCGTGAAGGGAAAAGAAATAGCTGAAAATTCAAGACGAAAAACAGTTTTTTGTGAATAACTCAGAAAATATCCATTTTAGGGCAAGGGTGTGATGCATACACTCACATTATTTTTTAACGTAGATTCAATATCTGCCATAAAAAAATGGGGTTCTAATTTGAAAAAATTGATTTTTCACGATTTTGTCATCCCTAACTTTGAAAGCGATTTTTTCACCCCCTGTGTCATGAATCGCGATTTCGATTTTTAAAGTGGATTCATCAATCTTACATTCTGAAAAATCCCAAAAATGAAAATTTTCCATCCAAAAACCTCGAAGTTATTCTTGTTTCCGCGGGGCTCTATTTTCGATTTTTTTTTCGAATTTTCCCGCTCAGAGAGAATTTTCCGACCAAAACTGAAAAATGTTACATCAAAATAACTTGAAATTTTCTAAGGAATCTATTTCTGCAATAAAAAAATGGTGTTCTAATTTGAAAAACGGAAGTTGACGTCATTTCCGGAAAAACCGGAGGTGCTCATGCCTTGAAAATATTTTAGATTTCATCAGCATCGTGAAATACTTATACGTGCTGAATTTCATGAAAATACGTTCAGTAGTTTCCCGTATAAATATGGGTGAGGTTCCTCGTGAAAGACCCTGTATATCATAAATTCCAAAGATTTAGCTGTTGCTTCGAGTAATATTCTGATAACTGTGGTAAGTTATTCGTGACATTTGAAATAACGGTTTCTGGTCACTTCTCAGTACTTTTTAGGGCTCAATTCAATTGTTGTGTAGAATTATCCTAACTCGCACAAGCTACAAGCTTCTGAGAGGTCTCTTCGGAGGACCTAGGAGTAATAAGATTAAACAAACAAACAAAGAGTATTCAAGAAAAAATGTAGCATGGCGGAAACCTGCAAAGTTCATCTCGGTTGCCTATTTGGCATTATTTCATTGTATTCGATTTTCTAAGATTTTCCATGAATTTTTTTTTTCTAAATTCGAGCTCAACTTTTTTACATGTCCCCAGTGAAGAAAAAATTTCACCAAAAATTGTTGGTATCTGAATACTAATGTGAAAACAGAATGACGAAATATCTATTGGTTTTCTTTTTGTGGCCCTCCAAAGATTTCGTTCGGAATACTTTCATTATTTTTTTTTGAATAACTGGAGACCTTACAGAGGTCAAAATTGTGCTAATGTGCTGCTAGATTCTAGAATGACCCAGATAGAAATATGAATTTATAAACCCAAAAATTTCTTTCCAAAAAAAAAAACTTGATGACTGGCTGGAAAGCCACAAAATGGCTCTGTTCCGGTGAAGGGAATTGACCCCCCTGGCAAGTCGGTCTGCCGCTTCATTGCCAGCTATCCCGGAGTGGCCAGGTACCCAAATAAGGTTGACCTGGTTTCTTTCTCCGACTGTGTTGAGGGACGTTCTACATTCCCAGACTAACTTTGACTTACCTAATGAGAATTCACAGCCTTAAAATAAAATGGATAATAAGATTGAAATAGAAGTATATTATTCAATGTAAGTCATAACACACGCAGATGAATTTTGCAGCACGAGCCGTCAGGCGAGTGGTGTAATTCATCAAGTTTGTTAAGACCATTACCGCGAATTGAACACTATTATTAAGTATACTTATACTTAATCTTCGACTTCTTCAGTAAAATTCGAATTGATCGGCATTTTCAAAATTGACAACAGTTGTCAAAAGCGATCTATGTTGCCGAGAATCGAATCGCCTAATAGAAATCTTCAAAAATTCACGTTTTCCAAATGCAATTTTTCGATATTCAGACCATAGGAAATGTAGAAATGGATGGCGAGAACTTTGGCCGCGGAGAAAGTAGTAGATAACAGCATAAGAATGGAGCATCTGGAGAAAACACCACTTCACAATTATCAGCATGCTCACAAGGAACGTTCAACGGAGATCGCCCTATATATCAGCTGACTGAAGTCATCCAGAGATCTCTGAATGACAAAGAAATCGCCATTTGTGCATTCCTGGATGTATCTGGAGCCTTGGACAACACAACCCACTTGTCTGTCAGAAATGCACTTGAGAGGCGAGGAGTTAATGATAACATCTTAAAATAGATGTACGAGAATAGCTGGGACGTCGATGGGCGAGGAATCCGTCTTCGTCAAAACTACTCGTGGACGAACTCAGGGTGGGGTGATATGCCCCATATTTTTACCCCCCACACACTCTGGCTATTACTGAGAAGATGCCCCTTTATAAAGCAATACATTTTTATTGTGCTCTGCCAGCGAGATTACGAAGTATTGACTCAACTAGGCCCTTCAAGAATCAAGAGGCATGTTTGCGAATACATTATAAATTGTGAACCTTACAGTTTAGAAGAATATATGATATATTGTAGGAATTTTTGATAGAAAAATCTATGTTCAATTTTTCTTTTCTCTCTTGGACGTGTTTTCATTTCATTTCATTTGATGGGTCTGTACTTTATTTTTTGTGATGATTTTGGAAATAAATAAACTTTATTATTATTATTATTATCTCCCCTCTTATGGAGACTTGTAGTGGATGAACTTCTACACAGGCTAACGGAGCTTGGCTTCGAATGTGTTGGCTATGCAGTAATGCCAAAGAGTAGACAGTAGACACAAGAGACCTTACTCCCCCTATTTATGAATGAAATCGCGAACATCGTTTGTTTGACCTTGAAAGTTATTTGTGAATGACGGAGTCTAATCGAAGGGTGCCAATACCAGCCCGGTATCGGTGTAGTATTATTCAAGGTCGAAGAACTGATATTTGCCGCCAAGCCTAAGTGATTTCTCTTGTGTCTAGTCTTTGGTAATGCTGACGACATAGTCATAATAATGCGCGTCAAATACCTAGGAATAACCCTGGATAGCAAACTTCTGTGGAATAAGCATGTTGATAACGCAAGTGGTAAGGTACGGTTCCACCAAAACCGTGTGCCGCACAAATGTTCACGAACATTTTGTGCTGCACTCCAGTAGTTCGCGTACAAGCTGTGAACACATTTAGTCCGTTTCCACCGGTACAGCTGTGTGTAACTTTTGTGCGTGCACAGTGCAGCACACCGTGTGCACGAACAAGTTCTCATTGTTTCGCTTTCCGTCAATAGTTGAAAATATGGAGGATCAAGAAAATGTTGTGATTTGTAGTGCAGCTGTACAGGATGCCCTAAATTCGATGATCACTGAGAGCATCTCGAGAACCATAAGGGTTAGAGAAAAAATATTCAAGCACTCCCGATCTCTTGATTCGAAAAAAATCAATTGCCAGCAAACAGATCCGAGATATCTGAATTGGTTCTCGAGTTACAGAGCGTTTCTGGAAAATTGCTGTTTCAAATGTTTCGCTATATCTCGTTTTCTGTTGGAGATATCACGAAAATTCCAGAAAGTTTTTTTTTGTAATTTCTATTGCCTGAATAAAATATCTCCAAATATAAGAAAAATCTTTATATACAAGCTGTCTCAATTCAAGTGAAGACGTAAAACTCAATATCTTTGAAACGGATCAGATTTTCGAAAAACCAGTTACAGGATGATAGTCGGTGAATCTGCCGCTAAAAATGTATAGCGAAACTCTCGTTACAAAAAAAATTATATATATACAGATATAAGAACTTACTGATGTAGATAATGATGAAGAGTTCCACTAAGATTTCCTCGGTCAGCTGTCAGTGAAGACGGCGTGGATTCATGATATTTTTTTTTAAATGGGGCGCCAACGTATTTAATTGAGTGATCCTCAAAAAAAAAAGATATATTTCAATCGGCCAAATACGTAAATACCAAATGAAGTGATTAACAAAAAAAATAATATAGATTGAAAGAAATACAGGGATAAGGGGAAAGAAAAATGATCGAATAATGATCTTCAGTTTGTCTCTATATTCGCACTGTGCAAACTATATACAATTCTGAATCAAATGTCAGAAATAGCTGTGAATAATATTAAAAAAAAAATAAAAAAAAACAAAGAGATACCTCACTTGATCAAGTTCAGCTAACAAATTTTCATTTACAAGAAAATATCCGAATTTACACGAATTTTTATGTTCTTTAGATCTCATTCATAAAACAAAATGATCAAATAATATTAATTTATAGTATCGATCTTATTCATGAAACAAAATAATTAAATAATATCAATTTATACCATCAAATCAAAACTCTCATATACCTAATCTTCAAGCAGAACAAATGTTTGAATTTGAAACTTGTCTAATGTCAGAAAGTTGGAAAAAAAAATCTACAAAAAATTACAAAAAGCTACTATCTGAATTCCGAGATATAAGCCAAGAAATGAACACTATATTGAAAGAGTTCAAAATTTCTTGAACTTCACTTTGCTCCGGGATATTCTTGACTGGAATCAGCAATTATAAACTGGAATGGTTCTCTACATACCAATTGATATCAAGAAGGGTTGAAATTATCATAGGATCAAACTTTTCCCGTTTTCCAATCCCGTGTCCAAACTCGGGAATAACAGAAACACAAATCAGAAATCTGCAGCATTCAATCTCCAAGGTGTTGTTAGGAGTTATTCAAAAATCTCAGTGGTCAGCCCACTTATATTCTACGTTATATTCAAAACGCCAACAGGAGATGAATAATGGGATAAGACAAACCAAGAAAAGGTAAAAAAAAGGCCCTAGAATAAAGGAAATCAATATTAATCTTTCTAGATGAATAGTGAAAGAAAATTCGAATTAATTAAATGAAGAAAACTCACTTCGATATTGGGCGGCCTTAGAGTGAAGGAAATCCTTTTTCGTACTCAATAATCCCCAATACGGGTATTATATTGCTTTTTCAAACCACCAACTCGCAATATATTCGAGGAAATAAGGAAAATATCCTGATCCCAAATTCAATTGGATTTTCACTATGAAAAATACTCAGAAAAATCTATCTTCCAAATTCCGAAGTACGAAAACGTCTCTCTCGTGAAAGAAATTTCTTTTACATATGGTAAAAAAAAGGAACAAACAAAGAAGAAGTTGAATTATTTGGAAATGTGGATAGGCACCCAAATTACAGAATCCGGTATTTTATGTTGCAATCGAACGCTACAAATGATGAAAAATATAGGGTGTCTCATTTGAAAAACACAAACTTTTCTCTATGGCACTTGAACGGCGAATAATTTTTCGGATCAGAAGGAAGTAGCGTATACAATACAAATTACAAAACAAAACTTCTTGGAATTTTCGTGATATCTCCAACAGAAAACGAGATTGTATAGCGAAATATTTGAAACAGCAATTTTTCAGAAACGCCCTGTAACTCAAGAACCAATTCAGATATCTGGGATCTGTTTGCTGACAATTGATAATTTTGAAAAAAGAGATCGGAAGTCCTTGAACATTTTTTCTCTAATCCTTATGGTTCTCGAGATGCTCTCAGTGATCATTGAATTTGGGACACCCTGTACCGCGATAAAATTATTTTCCACTTTCGCAGAATCTCTGTGGAACCGCAGTCATATTTTTTAGCCAACTCGTCAGCTGCATCATGTTTTTTATTTCTGTTTTTATAATATTCATTATTACAATCCCACAATACCGAATATATTTCTACTTCTTTAATAAATTGGATTGTTTTCTCGTCATTCCAATCCATGTTCGCGCACACATAAATGTTTTCACTCTCGAAGCGGAAACAAAACTGAGTTCGCAGAAACATGTGTGGGGACTCTGTGCGTCAACCCGAGTCCACCGCTGGAAGCAGTGCTCGACAAAAGTTTGCAACTGTGCGTGAACTTTTCAAGAAAGTACGCGACATTTTGTTGCTGTTCACGTTTACATGTCCACCGCAACGAACATTTGTGGCGTACACTGTGCACCACTGTGCCGCACAGTGCGGCACTCCGGTGGAATCGCACCTGTAGAGCTACAAGGGCTCTGATGGCGTGCAGGCGTTTATGCGGCAGGAATTGCGATGGATGTACGTCATGATCGTAAGACCTATAATCACATATGGGGCAGTTAGTCCAGTCATCTTAGTAGTTTCACCTCGGAATGGGAGATACCCAGCTGTATATTTGTATAAACATTTATTTTGACACCCTAAAACATGTCTCAAAACCTACATATTGTAAGGTGTCCGCGTCTATCAAAAAATAAGGTCAAAGGTCACAAAAATCGAATTTTTTGACGTTTTTTGCAAATATCTCGTTTCCTATGGGGTTTACGGGATTTGTATTCATTATCAATATTATAGAAGATAAAATTCTCTACAACTTTTGTCTGAAAATTTTTTTTATACGTTGAATCGTTTTGGAGATAGAGGGCTGTGAGCGCGCAATGTTTAACTATATAGAGGATCTTTAAAGGTCAACCGGTAGGTCCGATCAAAAATATGTCTCAAATAGTTTACAAAATGTTTAGAAATATATAATTATAAATTATTATAATGTTGCAGAATATTGTGTTAAGCAATTCCTCTGGAGCAGGTGGTAAAATTGTTGTGATTGGTTCCAGGAATTCGTTACGCATTGTCCAACCCCACTCCTGGGGTTCCAAATCATGCCCTAACCAAGTTTGGCTTGATAACAAACACGATTAAGATGTTGATGAGCTGCAGCACTTGTTGGTGGAATATTTGACAACTGCACAGGTTTATTTGATTTTGTAAATTTAATATATTGGGTATAACGCAGATGGTCGATGCTGCTCACAGACTTTGGAGCATTATAGACTGCCAATAAAATCTTAATTCCACTTTCGAATAATCTTTGTACCGGACAGTTTTTTTCTTCGAATGCTGCAGCAGTTTCATCCAAATTCGACAATTTCTCAAAAGCTTTTGAAAAAGTTTTTTTACCTTTTTTAAATATTGCCGAAGTCGTATCACAGCCACTCAATGCGTGCAAAAACAAAATATGTTTTTTAGAACTGGGATATTTGTCAAGACATATTTAAGCTCTTTTAGTGTAAATTGTGAATCGTTATTATTCTCAATATAATTGAAAATTTCAAACATAGCTTCAGTTACTTGATTATCTTGACGAAGTTTCTGATGAGGCGATGGATGATGATGTTTTACTTGAAAAATTTGTGAAGCAAGTAGCATGATATTTAGCTTCAGCAGCAACCAAATCATAATGGAAAAGTATACGATTTTTTACTATTTCTCCGAAATCATCACCACGTTCTTCTGCTTTTTTGATCACAGATTGTTTGAATTCAAGATCTATACGGCCTCATCAGCTGTTTCACCACAAAATATACATTGAGTCTTAAAATAAAACACTCCACTTCGTCTTTTACAGGGTACAGATGGAGAAGCAATGCTTTCCCCTTTTTCTAATCGCCGTTTTGCAGCTTGAATACAGTTTTTGCTAATGTAAACACTTCGGCATTTTTCATGCACTTTTACAGAGGTTACGGATTTTAGACGATCAATGAGGCCATCATTTCTTTCGATACTTGCCTTTCTCAAAGTCTTTAAGCCGCGCACTACTTCAACTAATGCATCTTTTGAATCAGAGTTATTACATATAAAACACACATCAGCCATAGTTCTTGAAATAGTACGTACGTAGTTACCAAGATACGATTTAAACTTACGAATAACCATGGTTACTATAAAGTGGTTCCTTGATAAAGAAAACGGTCGAGACTCTATACAAGACAGCGCTCACTGCCATCTATCTCAAAAACGATTCAACGTATAAAAAAACTTTTGAGACAAGAGTTGTAGAGAATTTTATCTTCTATAATTTTGATAATAAATACAAATCCCGTAAACCCCATAGAAAACGAGATATTTGCAAAAAACGTCAAAAAATAGATTTTTATGACCCTTGACCTTATTTTTTGACAGAAGCGGACACCTTACAATATGTAGGTTTTGAGACATGTTTTAGGGTGTCAAAATGAAGGTTTATACAAATATTCAGCTGGGTATCTCTCATTCCGAGATTCTTACCTTATTTTGACTAATATGACTGGACTAAGTAGCCTGGATTGCTAAGGCAAGTGAGGTGAGTACGAGGAAAATGCTCGATAGAGTACAAAGGCTTGCTTGTGTGTGCATCACATGTGCTATGAGAACGTGCCCAACTAGAGCGCTTGAGATCATCACAGATCTCACACTTCTACATCTAGTGATGGATAGGGTACCCCATGGTCTAGAGTGTCTAGACCATCCTCAGAATATATAAAAAAGGAACAGGCCATGAGTGAATGAGGAATCAGAGGGTTTGGTCCTCTCTGAATAAAGTCTACATTTCATCTGCAAACCTTTCTAGTGATGTAATGATCAAGAAAGTGAGCACTGAGAAAAACTTCAGTACAATGCTGAGCAAAGGAGAAGATTGGAAACGGGAATACGCCAACTCGTATCTCAAAGAAAATACAATGAAATGGTAAACAAATGGTTCTAAAACCGCTACAGGAGCTGGCGCTGGGATTTACGGGAAAAGTACCAAATGTGCACAAACGCTAGGCTCCTGTACAAGCGTCCTTCAAACTTAAATACTAACAATCGAAAGATGTCTAGACATGAATCTAGAAAGAAACTATCAGAAGTGCGATATAGCTATTCATACAGATAGTCAAGCTGCCGTTAAAGCACCGAGCTTCTGTCATCGATTCAAAGCTGATTTGGGAGTGCCGAAACAAACTCAATGAGGTAGGCAAGAAGAATATTTTCAATCTGGGCTCCCGGTCATTCGGGAATTTTCGGAAACGAAGAGGCTAATACACTGGTCAGAAAGAGCGCACAAACACCACTCACTGGCCCCGAACCCTTCTCTGGTATAGGAAGAAGCAACTATAAGAAGGAGTTTATGGTGAAGGAGAAAACCGAAAGGGAAAAATTCTGGCGGAATCCCCCAGAGATGAATCACTCCAAAAAGTTCCTCCGAAACTTCGAAACTGCTAGATCCAAGAAATATCTGGATCTTAGTAAGAACCAACCAACTATACCTTCTCACTGGCTTTCTCACAGAATATTGTCGCCTGAAGAAGCATCTGTTGAGAATGGATTAATAATATACTGACTGAGTTTAGATCCTGTTGGGAGGAGAAAGAAACTCCTATTCACCTGGTTACGCAATACTATGCCATTGCAAGTCAGAGGAAAGGGTGCTTTGGACAAGAAAATTGTAGGAGTAGGGAATTATCCTCGTTGAAGCCGTCCCAGATACTGGATTTCATCGAATCTCTGGAACTGGAAGGCAATAATTATCTATTAACTATTCATTTTTGATGTATACTGCGATATTCCTACACAGGGTAAACGCGGGTCGTCAGGCCGACATTGTATGTATCAAGCAGCGACCGAAGATCGAAGTATTGTATCGTTCTATCGGGGAGGAACTGTGAACGTAGGTGTTGAATAGTTCCATATTCTGTAGCTCTCCAGTGGCTGGTCGACTCTGAATGTTTCGAGCAGCGACCGATTGTCGAGGTAGGTATTGTATATAGTTTTTTTTTGGCGGGACTGCGGGAATCGTAAGACTCTTAGGTGTTATTATATTCTGAAACTCGCGATCGACGGGCCGACCTTCGTGATATACAGGGTGAGTCTTTGACTTGTACATATATTTTAACTGTAGATTCCTCCCATCAAAAGAAACACTTTTTTCCCATACCATTTTTCAAAATTCGGTTTCGTTTGGAAGATACAGGGTGTCAAAAATCCATGAAATTAACACTATTCTTTCCATACAGGATGGCCATTTGAAAACGAAACAGACGAGATTACAGACGAAATAAATTTTTTCGATAGAAATGCTCGGACAGGTCGATTTCTGTTTCGAGGGGGACAACTTAAGATGTAGGTTACGGACGCATAGCGCTTCAACCCTTGCTACTACAACCCTCACCCCCAATTTTTGAATAGGGAAGATGGGGTGAGTGATACCTCATTTGAAAGGTATTTTTATACTTATTTCAGCACAGTAATTATTTTTTCATTTTATGCATTAGTTCTCGAAATATTCTTAACTAAGTATTTGAAAATGAAGTGGTGTTTTCATGACACTTGTAGTGTTTTTTTGTGAAAAATCGCCATTTTGAGCTTCAAAACAACCATGACTGTGGCTTCCTTCCTCCAATCCACTGACATAGAAATCTTTAATCAAGATGTCGATTTTTCACAAAAAAACACTACAAGTGCCATGAAAACACCACTTCATTTTCAAATACTTAGTTAAGAATATTTCGAGAACTAATGCATAAAATGAAAAAACAATTACTGTGCTGAAATCAGTATAAAAATACCTTTGAATTGAGGTATCACTCACCCCATCTTCCCTATTCAAAAATTAGGGGTGGGGGTTGTAGCAGCAAGGGTTGAAGCGCTCTGCGTCCGTAACCTACATCTTAAGTTGTCCCCCTCGAAACAGAAATCGACCTGTCCGAGCATTTCTATCGAAAAAATTTATTTCGTCTGTAATCTCGTCTGTTTCGTTTTCACATGGCCACGCATTAAGCCCAACTTTTTTTTTCAAATGGCTATATCTCTTAAACAGAGCCGAATTCGGAAAAATGGAAAATGAAAAAAAGGATTCCTTTAGCATCAAGAATCTACAGTTAAAATATATGTACAAGTCAAAGACTCACCCTGTATAGTAGGTATACGAAAAATGAGATGAGAAAGATTTTGAGGGCGATAATCGAGACTTGAATTTTTTGAATATTCAAAATCCTTTTCTATTTCCAAATTATTTTTGGGTCAGTCCGGCTGAACCTGCATACCCTGACGAGCCGTCACTGGACATATTGTTATACACCTTTCCTATTAATCTTATTAAGGTAGGAAGTATATTTAAATCATATTTCTAGTCTTTATATTAACTGTACAAATATGGCACGAGCAGTAGGAATTTTGAAAACCCTGCCTCTTCCAGTGGTCGACCCTGACTAATGGATGATTGTAAAGGATTTTAATCTGAATATTATTCATATGATAGCTAATGAAGGGGATAGAATAGTAAAATATTGGTTTTAATTTAAATGAAGGCGAAGTTAACTATTTTTGTTCACCGAAATGATGTGGCATACTATTGCAATCATACTTGAATGTATTGTGTGTAGCATATCATTTCATGTTCAAGGCGCTCATGTGGGGGGAAATGAATTAGTACGAAGTTAGCTCCCGAGAATAAGATTTCACTGAACCAATATCAAATATACAGTGCGCGTCAAAATTCATTTTCTCAAAAAATATTTGGCAACAAAATCCTGAAACAGGTCAATTTTTGTTTCACTTTTACCAAATTTTTATGCATTGGATTTTTGTTGCACCCTGTGCCGTTTCCATCAACCCTCCAAATTTTTTGAATAGGGAAAGTGTGTCATGTGGTACTTTTTTGGCAAGGTCTTTGTATCTTCTTTACAGGCGTGCAGAAATTTTCAAGAAAAAAATTTTTTTTTAAGAATTAGTTCGAAGAGGTTTTCAGTATGTGCACTTTGTCATGTCTTTTTATTTGAATTTAAACATTTTATCGAATAGTTTTAACTTCAGTGGAAAAGTACTAATACCACACCTACTCAAGATCATAACTGAAGCGCAGCTTTTCCCACATTCTAATTGTTCACGTGAGGGGGTTGAAAGTTGTGCATGAACAAAACTGTAATGGTCGACTACCAATCGGTGACAATTTCATCAGATACCATCGTCCCAAAGTGAATGAGCCATGACAAAGTGCACATACAGAAAACTAAGTAAGTAATTTTTCAAAAAAAAAAATTTTTTTCTTGAAAATTTCTGCACGCCTGTAAAGAAGAAACAAAGACCTTGCCAAAAAAGTACCACATTACCCTCTTTCCATTTTCAAAAAATTTAGAGGGTTGATGGGGATGGCACAGGGTGCAATTAAAATCCTTCAAAAATGCATAAAAATTTGATAAAAGTGAAACAAACATTGACCTTTTTCAGGATTTCGAGGCCAAATATTTTTCTCCTGAGAAAATGAATTTGTTCCATAATTTTGACACGCACTGTATAAGTGTATAAGTCGGCTCATTACCCCATCGTAGAATTCAATAAAGACTTTACCTGTAGGAACCGCAGATCCCAAAATATTAGCTGATAATTTCAGCGAGTTTTTCACAAGCATAGGGCCCACATTAATCAAGAAGCTTTCAACTGTAAAATCAAAAAGTAAAATCCAGCCAAAAACAATAAAAAATTCATTTTTTGCTTTTGACATTATGGAAAATGAAGTAATGTCAGTGGATGAAAACTGATTTGAAAAAAAAAACAAGCGGGAATGATGAAGTTCCGATGAGTTTGTTGGGGAAATTTATGACTTATATAGTCACCCCAAAAACACATATTTTGAATAATGCCCTCAAAAAGGGAATTTTCCCGGATGCATTGAAGGTGGCTGTGGTTAGGCCAATATATAAAAAGGTGCAGAATGAGATTTAGGAAATTACAGACCCAATAAGTTTGTTAAGTTCTTTTTCGAAAATTTTTGAGAAAGTAGTAGCAGTCAGGCTCATCTGATTTATCGAGAAGTTCAAGATTATCTCAAGCTGTCAACATGGTTACCTCAAAGAGAAAAACTCTGAAACTGCCATCTTTGAGTTGACTCTGGCTATAAGTGATGCTTTGGAGAGGCTTTTGGGGTTGTTTCTTGATCTGTCTGAAGCTTTCGACTGTGTAGACCATGAGTTGCTTCTATTGAAACTGGAGAGAAGTGGCATTAGGGACAAGCAGTTGAATTTTCTGAGGAGCTATCATCAAAATAGAAAACAGAGAGTGAGGCTATCCATCAATGGTGACCAATTTACATCAGGTGATAAGGACATAACCATGGGTATTGGGTATCCCACAAGGTAGCACATTGGAACCTCTTCTTTTTCTTGTGTACATTAACGACATAAACCTCATTTTAACAAAAAATTGTATGCTACTAAATTTTGCTGATGATACTAACGCCTTGAATGAATGTGATAACATCCCAACATCGATTGAGTGCTTCAAGATATTGTACAAAGACATATGCAACTGGTGCAGTAACAACAGGCTAATGCTTAATAGGCAGAAAACTATCTGTACTTACTTCTCTATAGATAGGACCTCGGATAGGACAAAACAAATTTTTCCTCATAGCATAAATTGTGATGAAATTCTTGTAAGGCAAAATGTATCTTTTTTAGGTGTCCTAATTGATGAGAATTTGAAATGGGATAACCATTTAGATCAACTTACAAAAAAAATTGAACTCTGTAGTCTATAGTTTGAATGTAGTGAAAAAGCAGGTCGATGTAGATGTGCTGCAGACAATTTAGTTGGAAACTTCCGAACTTTAACATCTTATGGTATAATTTTCTGGGGTAGTTCCTCAAGTATGAATAGGATTTTCGTAACTCAGAAATGGACAGTCAGAGTAATATTTGGACTTGAATATAGAGAAACTTGTCGAACACTATTCAAGAAGAATAAAATACTAACTATTCATGGCCTGTTCATTTATCGATTGCTGTTATTTTTCCATAAACATAAAAACTATTACATGCGTTGTAAAAATAATACTACACCATTTCCAAGTGTTTTTCAGAAGGCGTCGATTGTATTTCAGGAAAAATCACTTGTATTTCAGATTAGTCAATTGCATTTCAGCAAACATCAAATGTATTTCAGATTTGTCAATTGCATTTCAGAAAACATCAAATGAATTTCGGATTAGTCAATTGTATTTCAGAAAGCGTCAATTGTATTTCAGAAATCATCAATTGCATTTGAGAAAACATCACTTGTAATTCAGATCAGTCAATTTAATTTCAGAAATCGCCAATTGTATTTGGGAAATGGTCATTCGTGTCCCGAGACTGAAAGCGAGATGACTGTGATATTTGGAAATTCGGTTTAATGTGGCACAAAAAAGAAACTGTAATTCTTGAAAACTCTTATTCGAGCATTTTTCAAATATTCGCCACAACTGTTTTCTGGAAGACTTTGGGGTTCGTGGATGATTCATGGAGCATGGGGGGATTGTCTCGATATTACCTATACGTTGGTCAAATTCGATGCAGTCGTGGAGAAATTATATACCTACTTTCTGAATTACAAAGGATGGTTTCTTGAATACAATTGACGCTTTCTGAAATTCAATTGACTAATCTGAATTACATTTGATGTTTTCTGAAATACAATTGACTGATCTGAAATACAATTGACTGATCTGAAATACAATTGACGCTTTCTGAAATCAAATTGACTAAACTGAAATACAATTGACGCTTTCTGAAATTCAATTGACTATTCTGAAATACAATTGACGCTTCCTGAAATACACTTGGAAATGGTGTAGACACATATTTCAATGGTTTTATCCTAGGCATTCCCTTACAAGTTGTGAAAGACATCCTCTATATATGGGAATAAAAGTGTTCAATAAGCTACCAATAAAGCTACAAAATATTGAAGAGTTCAATAGTTTTAAGAAAGAGGTCCATAAGTTTATGATTGATTGTGAACCTTAGAATATTAGTGAATACCTGTACTTTTGTAGTTTGTGATGGT
The DNA here is from genome assembly GCA_951802165.1 of Adalia decempunctata. Taxonomy (NCBI): domain Eukaryota; kingdom Metazoa; phylum Arthropoda; class Insecta; order Coleoptera; family Coccinellidae; genus Adalia; species Adalia decempunctata. The sequence continues at coordinate 31,010,110 of OX637701.1, read as the reverse complement.
AAGAATGAGGTTGACTTGTTTCATCTTTATAGTTGTATGCTATAATTTGTGAAATAAATATTTACTTACTTACTTACTTAATAGCGAAGAAGAAGCATTGTTCTTAATTTTCTTATCATATTCTTACGGTCGACATGAATATAGATCTTCTTTCCCACGAAATTCATGGGGTTTAAACAAATTGTCATTCTGAATTTAAACGTCTAATTTATTTCCAATACCACTAACTTATCACACTAATTTATGTACAATAACTAATACTGATTTATTTACACACTTGCTAATAATGCTGATTTATATTCACCACTTGGAATTCACAAGTCGATTCGGCTCTACTCAGATACTAACTAACTGTCCTCATCGTGCGCGTCTTTATATACCCAATACGGCTCTGTTTCTAGAACGCTCCAGATAGTCTCTGGAAGGCTTCTAGAATTCCTACGCGGAATCAGAGAGTCCAGAGACGTATTCAGGCGGACTTCGTCCGCTACACTGCCCCCTCCTTAAGACGTTCGGTCCCCGAACACCCTGGATGGTGTGGCTGAATCTACAGGCGTCTCCTTTTCTGCAGCTCCCCTGTCGTCCGAAATAGCACTCCACTGTCTTCTTCTTCGGCGTATATCCGCTCGGGTTGAAACTGCAGACCAGTATCTTCATTGTGATCGAGATATTCTTGATAATGGGATATTTGTTGAAACATTATTTGGGCTGTTTCCATTATCTCTGCGGTTTGTTGTTTCCGACGTTTCGGCAAGCATTCGCCTGCCGTCTTCAGGGTGTGGGTCCTGAGAAGGACCGGTTTTTGCCAAACTTGATCTGTCTGGACTTGTACGCACCATACTTTTTCGATTTTATGAATTACAGTGTTGGGATTCGAACGCGGGTTATAAGGATGCAATTTCGAAATTCCAGTCACTCTAACCACTAGTCTACCGGAGCAGGTAATTATTATACTATTCAAGTTATATATGAAGTATTATTTCCTGGTAGAGGTCACCTTGACCCGATCAGATGCGCAGTTGATATGCGCAGTAGGTTAAGTTCGGTCAGGTTAGGTTAGGTTAGGTTAGGTTGGGTTAGTGTTAATTGCTACCCTGAGCCGAGTTCATCCTTCTCAATTCAGATCTTATAATTGGTGCCCAGACATCCTTTATTTCCACAGAGGGTGTACTAATTGGGTTGGGAGTTATGGCCATGAAGGCTGCTTCTTTCAATTTCCTCCTTCTCCATCCTTCTTCCTTTGATATTATGGAAGCTTCATCCCATCTGATGTTGTGGTCCTCGTTCCAAGCATGTTGGGCTAGCTTAGATTTTTCGGTTTCTCCCAGTCGAGCTAGTTTTTGGTGCTCTTTGATTCTAACCTCAAGGGGCCGTTTAGTCTCTCCAATGTAGGACCTGCCGCATTCACACGGAATTTCGTATACGCAATTTTTGGTTGTTTGATTTTTGTTGTCAGGTTTCACCTTCGTGAGCTTACTCCTGACCGTATTTCTGGTCTTGAATGCTGTTCTCACATTGTATCTGTTGCCAATCCTTCTTATCTTCTCGGATAGCCCCTTCACATATGGTATGACAGAGGTTATAACCTCTCATATGGTATGACAGAGGTTATAACCTCTGTCATACCATATGTGAAGGGGCTATCCGAGAAGATAAGAAGGATTGGCAACAGATACAATGTGAGAACAGCATTCAAGACCAGAAATACGGTCAGGAGTAAGCTCACGAAGGTGAAACCTGACAACAAAAATCAAACAACCAAAAATTGCGTATACGAAATTCCGTGTGAATGCGGCAGGTCCTACATTGGAGAGACTAAACGGCCCCTTGAGGTTAGAATCAAAGAGCACCAAAAACTAGCTCGACTGGGAGAAACCGAAAAATCTAAGCTAGCCCAACATGCTTGGAACGAGGACCACAACATCAGATGGGATGAAGCTTCCATAATATCAAAGGAAGAAGGATGGAGAAGGAGGAAATTGAAAGAAGCAGCCTTCATGGCCATAACTCCCAACCCAATTAGTACACCCTCTGTGGAAATAAAGGATGTCTGGGCACCAATTATAAGATCTGAATTGAGAAGGATGAACTCGGCTCAGGGTAGCAATTAACACTAACCCAACCTAACCTAACCTAACCTAACCTGACCGAACTTAACCTACTGCGCATATCAACTGCGCATCTGATCGGGTCAAGGTGACCTCTACCAGGAAATAATACTTCATATATAACTTGAATAGTATAATAATTACCTGCTCCGGTAGACTAGTGGTTAGAGTGACTGGAATTTCGAAATTGCATCCTTATAACCCGCGTTCGAATCCCAACACTGTAATTCATAAAATCGAAAAAGTATGGTGCGTACAAGTCCAGACAGATCAAGTTTGGCAAAAACCGGTCCTTCTCAGGACCCACACCCTGAAGACGGCAGGCGAATGCTTGCCGAAACGTCGGAAACAACAAACCGCAGAGATAATGGAAACAGCCCAAATAAGTATCTTCATTCCCGTCCTATGGAAAATGACCTCAAGCATACTTCGAACGATTCTCCAGTTGAGCTGATCTAGACCACAACCCAACTTTGGCACAGCTAGCTTTTTCACCTTCAACTTGGTGAGCTCGTCTCTCAGCTGCAACAGGGTGTCCCACATACTTTTGTAGCTGGGTTTGTTGTCGGAGAATCTCTTGGTTAACAGGTAGAAGAGGTAACGCTGGCCATCAGCCAACCTCAGCGTTTTCCCAATACGAGGATGTTGTTTCAGGAGCTCTGGTACACGGCCAAATTTCTTCCGGAAGACGAATGCTATTCCTCTCGACATACGCAGGTCTTCCGAGACACCATGGGCTAGTGAATAGTCTTCAGATACAGAGAAGAGATCTTGCTGTTTCTCGATGGTTACTCCGAATCTTGCCTTTCCGGTTCCACCGTAGTTTGCCATGAATAGGTCGAAACTCATCTCCTCATGCTCCGCTTTCTGAAAAGTCGTTCTTCTCAGATGGGGTTCGTCATGTTCTTCGTAGTCTGCCTCATATTTGCCTAGACGATTTATAAGGACCACACGTTTCTTGCCTCTGGGTAGTTTCTGGATACGGTACACTACATCGTTGATTCGTTTTACCACTCTGTATGGCCCTTCCCAATCCTTCTGCAGCTTAGGTGATAAACCCCTCTTCCTCTGGGGGATGTACAGCCATACTAGGTCTCCCGCATCGAAACCACCTTCTGCAGCTTTGCTGTCATACCGAGTCTTCATTCGATCACTCTCTATTTGGAGGTTCTGTCTGACCTTCTCATGGATGTAATGTAGCCTACCTTTCAAGAGGCTCGCGTAGTCCTCACCAGCTATCTCCGCTCCAGGCTTGCATCCAAACTCCAGGTCACAAGGCAACCTTATTTCTCGGCCGAACATAATACAGGCTGGTGTCTCTCCAGTCGATTCTTGCACTGACGACCTGTAGGCCATAGTGAACAGATGGAGATACCTGTCCCAGTCTCTTTGGTGATCAGAGACCACTTTAGTCAGATATTTTCCCACAGTTCTATTCATTCTTTCGACCATGCCATCTGACTGTGGGTGAAGCGCAGTTGTCCTTGTCTTTTTGATTCCGAGTAATTGGCATACATTCTGGAACAGGCTAGACTCGAAGTTTCGTCCTTGATCCGAATGAAGTTCGAGAGGCACACCAAATCGGCTAAACATCTCCTTAATCAGGACATCCGCCACTGTCGAGGCCTCTTGATTCGGAATAGCATAAGCTTCAACCCATTTGGTGAAATAATCCATCGCAACCAGTATGTACTTATTCCCATCTTCGGTTTCGGGGAATGGACCTGCAATATCGATGGCAACTCGTTCCAGAGGACTCCCCACGTTATACTGCTTCATTGGAGCTCTACGACTTCCCCTCGGGCCATTCGATGAGGCACATAATCTGCATTTCCGGCACCAGTCTTTAACATCTTCTTTGCAGTTGACCCAGTAGAAACGCTCTCTGACCTTTTCTAGCGTTTTTTTGATACCGAAATGGCCACCGGAAGTTCCGTCATGTAATTTCTCTAAAACCTCTCTCACTCGACTCCTGGGAATTAGCAGCTGTTTCCTTGCTGCGGTACCTTCGTCATTTTCGATCGACCTCTTCAGCAGTCCATCCTCCAAAATGATAGAATCCCACTGTGCCCAGTAGGACTTGACCCTAGGATTCAGATGACTCACTTCCTCCCATCTTGGTCTCTGTCCGCTTATCTTCCAATACAACAGCATCTTCAATTCTGGGTCACTTTCTAGATCTCGCTTCAGGGATTCTGGCATCCAGTCCGTATCCACGATGGTCATTCTCAAGCAGAATTCTTTCTCTTCTACTTTATTACAGTGCTTGCAATCTGACGGACATGGTCTCCTAGATAATGCGTTAGCGTTGCCTTGAATCTTTCCTGCACGATGTTTGACAGTAGAATTATATTCCCGTTTCTGACATTTAGCTGGCTCTTTGCAGTAGCGCCGAATATGTCCTTCTCCGCCACAATTCCAGCATCTAAGTCCTCTCTTCCGTCGCTATTGACGAACTCGGCATAGAACCTCTTCTATAATTTCATCGCTGACCGAGGAATCATCCACAGTGCGGCTCATCTTGCTGTGTATCATGTGCGAAGCTTGTTTGGCAGCTTCAAACTCTAATGCAACGGCCAGGGCGTCATCCAGAGTCTTGGGTCGGGCTAATCGTAGTGTCTGCTGGGTTTCCAAATCTCTCAAACCATCGACAAAGGTCTGGATAGCGAGCAGTTCCAGGAAGCTCTCCGGTACTGTAGGATATGCCAGTCTTACCAACCTTGCTATATCTGCTTCAAATTCCTGCAACGTTTCTGTACTCCTCTGCTGGCGACTCTTGATCTGTGCGTGATACACTTGTTGGAGGTGTGCATCACCATATCTCATTTGGAGTTTAGTTGTCAAAGCCTCGTAATTACCTTGTAGGCTTGCAGGAACTGTCTGAAGAATATTCAATGCATCTCCCCTCAGTGCAACAATCAAGGCTGTCGCTTTCTCTTCCTCTCCCCAACCATTGGCATTCGCTGCTGCTTCAAATTGCTTCTGGTACGTGCACCAAGGTGTTTTGCCGTCAAAAGTTGGAGGTTTAATCTTCATCTTACTACTTTCTGTGTTGTTTTCTGATTTCACGAAGTTATTGGATGGTGAGGCTAGAGTTTCTTTTCCCTGTGATGTTCTCTTCAGGGACTCTATCAACTTGGCATGCTGTTCAATTATTTCTGATATGTCTTCGAATTTTTCGTCAACTTTATCAAATTTTTCATTGAATTCTTCAAATTTTTCATTGACTTCATCTATTATTACCTCTTTGATGGTTTCCATTTTCTCATCCAATGTACTTGCAATTTGACTCACCAATTCGTTGCAATTGTTCATTTTTTCTTCCACCTTTATTTCCATTTTATCCATTTTTTCTTCTAATTTCAAGCTCATTTCCCGAGAATTTTCTTCCACCTTATTTTCCATTTTATCCATTTTTGAACCCATTTCTCGAGAATTTTCTTCCATTTTCAAGCTCATTTGTTCGAAGGCTTGCTTGAAAAATTCCATACTCGCCTGGTCCATTTTCTCCTTTTGCGATCTTGTTGTCGGCATTCAGAAGTTCCACAATGAAGTCCACAATTCAGTTAGCACAGCAGTTCAATTGACCCCACACCTGACACCAATGTAACGTTTTCGGGGTTTAAACAAATTGTCTGCTGAATTTAAACGTCTAATTTATTTCCAATACCACTAACTTATCACACTAATTTATGTACAATAACTAATACTGATTTATTTACACACTTGGAATTCACAAGTCGATTCGGCTCTACTCAGATACTAACTAACTGTCCTCATCGTGCGCGTCTTTATATACCCAATACGGCTCTGTTTCTAGAACGCTCCAGATAGTCTCTGGAAGGCTTCTAGAATTCCTACGCGGAATCAGAGAGTCCAGAGACGTATTCAGGCGGACTTCGTCCGCTACAGTATGAATGGGTTCACATCACTTATAAATAGAATTACTCGGCCAGATAACCGATCATGTTAGGAATTAAAACAGGGTTGGAAGTCAACCCTCGGTTAAAAAAAGTTCGGCATTATAAACGTCTTTGCGGCCTCGGTGGAACAACCTCGTGTTGAGGTCGCTTTTTTGGGTTGGCTAACCTGAATCTTATTTCTTGAAGTATTTTGGCACCTTTTCTTATACCATGTTCGGATAAATTCAATAATCGTAGTCTAATAAAGAAAAAACAAGAAGATACTTCGAAAATATTCTCGTGTTTTGTCACCATCACGGCAGAGAGTTTGGGGAAAATAGAGGAATCTAATTTCCTACATCGAAACAAATTAATGAAAATGTTTTGAAATTTATGAAATGAGGATGGACTTCGTAGGAATTTTTTCCACTCGAAGCTATTGGCAAATACGCTGTGGTCATTATCACTTTTGTCAACTTATTTGACTCGAATGATTTAAGTTTGTACTATTTTAATATTTTGGAAAGTCTTATCTCAAACTCTCATGCCGAGTAACCAAATAAAAGCTGGGCCAATACAAAATATTAAATGAAATTGCATAAAAATTTATTCGTATAAGAATGTAGTTATATTCAGAATAAGTACAAATCATTCTTGATCTTGTTTGATTTGATTGAATACCGTACATGAAAAACACATCAAATTGGAAGATCACATTTATATCTTGATTCACTTCTGCTTTATTCAGGTTCAGAGTCATGTATAGGGTCAGTCTCCTTCATTTATATAGCAATATTAGGCAGGACTTCTCAAGCCACAAAAATAATAGAAGAAAAGTAATCCTTTTCACTTCTAAAGCATTCAGCATTTTCACAACCCATTAAAATAAACATGCACTTGTACTATGTATTGTAAAAAATGAATCCTACCAGAACGTTAGGTGTGCTCCAGCAACACGGTTCTAATACACCAAAATTTTGTACTAGGACACTCAATGCAACCTTTCCCTTGTCAGTTGTAATTCCTGTTGATTGCTTGGCATTTTGATAAAATAATAAAATAAGCTCTAGAATACTTTTTGATATTGTCAAAAGTTCTGTACATTTCATAACTTTCTGACGTTGTTTTATGAATACCACAAAAAGCTTCGAATATGTTAATAACCCTGAAATGATCCAGCTAATTCAGAGTAATTTCATCCACCAGTGGCGTAGCTAGATAGTCAGGGGCCCTAGTGCAAAAATCGAAGAGGGGCCCTTAATGAATTGTTTGATTTTTATCAAGCCGAAAGATAAATACTTCGAAGAAGCAAACATACTTACTGAGGGTAAAGTTGAGTTATATACTTGAATAAATGATTTTGTTATTAGGTAATGAAGTGAAATAGGTGATTCGAATGGTTCATGTATGTGTTTAAGAAGGTTTATTATATTTATATGGATGAAAAAAGAACTTTGAAAAAATTTTTTAAGATACTTCATATATGTACAAATATCTACAAAGAAAATGAGCAGTCATTGTCACAATCTCTTTCTAGACTTATTTTTTTATTGATATGTTTGATAATATGGCAAAATAGCAACAAGAATCAATTATATAGGAAATGAATAAAAATTAATTATAAGGGATTTGCATCTAGACGACCATCAAGTTTAGATTTGAAGTCATTGATTCTATGCTCACTCCATCTTTCTCGACTCATTTTTTGCAAAAGATTCAATGACTTCACTCGAATCTAAACTTGATGCATCTCAATTGATATAAGCGATAAATGTCGCAGTCGAGCATGGCCCATAGTGTCCTCAAATAAATTTTTATTATTCTCAATTTGTTGAAAGATGTTTCAGCTTCTACAGGCTGAAGATCTTTCAGCTCTACAGAGGTGACAGGAATGGTATGGAACAGTAATATTACTGTGAATACCTCTGTTAGATCGCATTCCAACATTCCATATTTCCTTATTATTTTCATACAAAATTCGTGAATTGGCTATGCCTTATTCGATTCAAGTAGAAACAGGTGATAAATATAAAGAAATTGAATTGAAAAATTGGTTCCAATCATATCGGAATATTCACTTCGAAATTGGTCGCAGCTTTGAATGACAGTTTTTTGTCTACATCTAGAAGAAATGATGGTGAAAATACGAAATTTTGTTGACTGTTAATTCCTTGAAACGTGCATTATATTGTGAATTTATTGTATCAAGCACTTTATAGAATTTTTTTTATTCTTCCCTGCTTCGAAATCGATGTTCGGAAGCTAAATCATTGAAATGTTTTTTAACTTTTTTTTTGTCTCTTTATTTCGAAAAGGGAATCTATACCATATGCTATGGCATTCCTCTAGCCTTGCACTTGAAGGACTCGAAGTCACACCTATAAATTTTCGTCTTTGTATTCGTCTCTTCTAGAGCTCTGCATGCGTCGTCTGAATTGATATCGCATTTTTGTAATAGTTTCGATGCATAATTGATATTATTGAGAATACGGTGCATAAAGTCTCAGAGAAAAATGAACCAAAGTGCTTGATAGTTCATCTCTGGAATAAGTTTTATTCAAAAATTTGCTGAATACTCCTGATTCGTTGCCATTCATCGAGAAGGGTGACTGATTTTTCTTTAAAATAGCCTTGATCTGAGCATAGTTTCAAATTTCTGATCACTCGTAATGCCCACACCATTAACCACGCCCCAACCTGTTCACCAGGAACAATGAATGAACAAGCACTTATAAAAAAACAATTTTAAAGGCAAGCTTTCATAACACCTGTCCGCCATTTTGAAGCCGCCATCTTGAATTCCTCAATTTTGAAGAATCGTAATTACCGACCCAGAAAACCTCCAGATACCAATTTTGAATCATTTGAATGAAATGGGATGATAATCACAAAACTCGTCCGCCATATTGTAGCCATCATTTTGAATTGTTCAAGTTTGACAGAAGAATCATCATTGCTGAACCCAAAAATCCCCAGATACTAATTTTAAACTCATCCGCCATTTTGGAGCCGCCTTTTTTTTTCTATAACAAATATTTCATGATGCATTGTCACCAGAATTATGTACACCTGCCAAATTTCAAATCGATCGGACGATTAGAAGTGTGTCATATTTGACTCACAAGATTTGATTACAGACAGACAGACCTGACACCGGGACAGGTGAAACTAAATAAAAGATTGTAGAAAAGCAGTAACCCCCGGACGTGATACGCCTCTGGATCTCGAGCTACGTACAATCTCTTGTATAAATTAAACACCCAAAGCCGTTAGCTAAACGGAGTGTACATTCACACATGCCTAGTACATGAATGTTGACACTGTATCTTACACATGCCGGTGTGTAAGTAGTGAGGTAAGGTTAGGACTCCGGCACTGTATATACCTACATACACATTGAACCGGCGCTATTATAGTAGCTACTCGTCGATCTGCCGACAAGGACGCAATTATGCCCACATCGTCGGCGAAAGAGATTTTTTCTCTCGCTCGCTTAACAGGTCTTCGTTCCTTTGAAGGGGGACATACCTACCAGGAAAAGTATCAAATCTTTCCTGTTAATTATACAAGAAGTCTCTTGGAGAGAAGAATGGACGGCTGTGCCAATTCATATCACCACGAGAATTGAAGAAAAAATTTATGTACAGGGTGGCCAGATTTCGATGATTTAGTACTACAACTCCTAAACTACCGAAGATAGAGAAATAGTAAGATATATGTCATGTTCTCTTTTTGCGAGAAACAGAAATTGCCGAAAACCCCAAGTTGCTACGGCGTCTAGTTTCCGAGCTACAAGGCGATTTTGTTGTTTGGTCCATTATTATAATTGACTATAACTTCCGTATTATAGGATCTACGCTCTCGAAATGAACACATCTTTAGGGCACATATTCACTGCTTTTCAGCGGTGCTATTGGATTTTTTGTATCTGCTCAGATTTCGGAGTTATGAAAAAATTTTTTTTTCAAATGAAAACCATAATGGGAAATTATATTTTCAAATTTATCTTCCTTCAATGATTTCAAAAATATAAATCATGATATACTTCCGAGTTCACTATATATCGAAAATTTTGAAAAAACACTTTTCGTTCAACAAAATCCAAGCAGGCTTTGATTTAGATACTTCTTTCAAAACGGGGGCGGTCAAAGAATTTGACGGAATGATATTTTTAAATTGTTATTTCTCTCGTTTCCTCACATTATACAAACCCACATTTCAGGCTATTAAGTCAATTTTAGCACCTTTGTTATTGAGAATAAGAATCTTGACTCACTTAATGGGCATTTATTTGGTATCAAGACTATCAAGTACAGGGAGTTAAATATGTTTTACTACGAAATCTCAATGAAACTGGCATACTTTTTCTCAATTTGGCCCTCAGGCACTATATTTTTTCACACCATGTTAGGTTGAACTTAGTAAAAAATAAGCAAATTATGAAATTTCAGAAGGATTTCGTTTGAAAAAAACTATGCATGCGCCCCTAAAATTATAGTTCGCATTCGATAGCGCATATATACAGGGTGAGTCTTGCACATATATTTCAACAGTAGATTCCTCCCACCAAACTTAACACTTTTTTCCTTTGCCATTTTTCAAAATTCGGTTTCGTTTGAAAGATACAGGGTGTCGAAAATCCATGAAAAAACGCTTTTCTGATCGTATCTTCGGAACCGATATTTCGAAAGAACTGAATTTTGATTGATTGTTTACTCCATTCATGGTGCATATTCCTCAATCAGAACTCATTCAATACTTCAACTGATAGAAAAGTTACAGCGTAGCCGACTCATAAATTCAGGCAAAAATTCTATGAAACCACTTAAAAAAGATAAACGGTTCATATTTTCGAAAGAGTCAATAATTTTAGAAAATAAAAGTATTCTTATATTTTTTCAATAAAATGCGTCGTTTTCGAGTTAATTCTAATTGTATATGGAATTTGAGGAAAAATCAATTTCAAGAATAATCTGGATGCTTTCCTGGATGAAATATTATCGAATATTATTTCTTCTCTGGTCTCTTTACATGTTAACAATGTTGTCTGAACGTTACCAACTTCGTGAAGACTAAAATCTCTATGATGGAAAAACGTTTGATGTAGAGATAAGAGATATGTAATAATAAAATCCCATAAATGTGGTAGATAAAAAATTGAATTATAAAAGCATGATATTATACATTTTACATTTACAGTTTCTATTGAAAATTAATTGTTACCGGTCCATATTGAAAATAAATGTCGATGAAGTTCAAAATTCGAATATTAATGATGGTGTCGATACAAACCACGTACTGAATTGAAATTAATGAAAAATGAAATGATACTACTTAGCACTACATAATCTGTGGCGATGTTTCTATCTAAAAAATATCCCCTTGGAATTTTAATTCGACACTACACGGTTATTAATTCATCAATTCACTGAAATTCTTCACATAATCATCACCTGTTTGCATTATTCTCTTCAAATAAATCAGTCCATGGCGCTATACACAAGCGTCGTTCATGGGACCACAGACTGGTCTGTGATGGGACTAACGTTAGAGACACAGAATGACAGAACAACGGTTTGTTTTTCGTGGCGGCTACCTTGCAGTGCACCGTTATAGCCGACTGAAATTATGATCGAAGCGCTATATCGGCGAGAATCAGAACTATTCGAACTATTCCAAAGAGCAACGCCTAGACGCCATTAGCGAAAAATAAACAAAACTAGTGCCATTGCGATAGTTCATCCGTTAACGATAGGGGACGTAATTGGTTTCGCCTATACTATTGTTTGAAGAGGTAATCAGCATTCTGGAATCGTCTTCTCAAAAGTGAAATATCACAGAAGGTTAGGTTAGGTCATTGACCCCGAATCCTATGACCTAGGTTGATGAAGTTAGGCTAGTTTAGTGAGAATACAATTTTTTATATGATAGTTTTGGGATATCGAGAAAAATATTAACAAATTGTTAGTGTTTACAAGCTGATCTTCAGGAAAATCGAAGAAGGAATTTATTTTGGTGGGAGAAATATGGCTTTCCAATTGCAGAAATAATCGGACAAAACTAGTGTTTTTGTTAGAAAATATCGTGTTTGTAAATATTCATATTAGAATAAAGTTAGTGCTTGAATATTTCCTCAATGAATCACATTCAATAACCACCTCAATTTCAATCGAAAAATATGAACGACACGTATTTGGCCCAATTTTTTTTCAAATGGCTGTAACTCTTTAACAGAGCTGAATTTGGAAAATGGAAAATGAAAAAAAGGTTTTCTCAAGAATCAGTTAAAATATATGTACATGTCTAAGACCCTGTATGTAGGAAATCTATACAAAAAACAGTAAAATTACCAAAGTGAGTGACAGAGGGTGTAGTTTTTTTGAATTTTCGAAAATGTCGAATATTTCTGAGGCCCTACCTTTACTAAACATAAAACATTTTTTTCTGAACCTCCACAAAGTCCTCTACCTGCAAGAACCATATTAACCATTCACTACGCCACATCCTGCATAAGAATTTTTTTCGAAAGACCCACCCTATCAAACACCTATCATAAATCTTGGAATTTGTAGGATCACTAGCGGAACCCCTCCCCCCCTTGGACCTCAAAATTTAGGTACAATAATCCCTTTATATGAGTTCAATCAATATTTCCGATATCTCCAATAATGTTAGTAGAAAATTTCTTTAAATTCATGGAGCCCCCCCTTAAAAATTCTTGACCCCGGTGAAAAAATTCATACCCCGCCTGAAAAAATTCATGGCCCCCTGAGAAACTGTCTGGATTCGCCAGTGTGCAGGATATCATGATCCTATAGTGTACGGGGGACTTTAGCTAAAGTGTTCCTCTTTATCCAATAAGTAAATGGGCGTTCTCGGTTCTCCCGATTCGTTCCTCCAAGCTACAGGCAAACGTCAACTCCACGTGGTGTCTCCGCTATCTCTTTCACTCTGGCACGCAACAACACCATAAAGCCTCCCTTTTCTGCGGAAATTTCACCGGAATGAAGAGCGAAAAGTAGGCGCAATGAGTCAGAAAAAGACGGGAACACAATCTTAAGAAACTGGAATTCGCAGTACGATTCTCATCTTTTCGAGATAGTCCAAGCGTATACTTATACAGGGGTCGCCGAGGGGCTAGGGGAATTTATATGTTTCCTAGGGGTATACTCCGCTTCACAAACCGAGATGTCTCGCTCCAACGGAGCTCACCGATTAAATACGCTCGGGATAATGACAAGTTTTTAATTAATTACTTACCGAGGAGCAAGTATTCGTTTTAATTCAATAAGGTTTTATTCACAGGTGAAGCATTTTGTAACGAGCAGATATTTCAATTGTTCTTGCTTGTTCTTTGGTAATTGCAGATCTTTCAATTGTTCGACTCCAAGAAAGATCAGAGTTGCAGTCGGCTGTTGCTTTGGTATCTGTATGATTGAAACCATTTAGAAATATTAATATTTTTACTAACAGAACTTATTTAAATTCGTGTGAACTCATTCATTATTGGTTGAGAAATTAAAATTAACGTATTTTCATGTATTACTAGATTGTAGATATTCCGTCCATGATGGTGTGGAGGTACGAGGATGTATTGATTTCGAGTTACCCTAGACCAGTTCCATGCATAAACAAAATATTGCGATATCATATCAACGAACAGTAACTTATTAGAAGGGTCAGTGTAGAGTTCGACGTCAAAAAAGTAAACCAGAGTTACGCAATAAATTTAAAAAAGATGTCTACAGAAATTGTGAAAATCGAAAAATTGGAGTATGGAGCCATCATCAAGTACCTGTATTTGAAAGGGTTAAGAGGTAAGCAGATTTACGAAGATATGCTTAATACCATTGGTGATCAATGTCCTTCGTATGCGACAGTGAAAAATTGGACTGCAAGCTTCAAAAGAGGTAAATTTTCCATTGAAGATGATGACCGATCGGGAAGGCCAGTTTCTGTGTCAGTCCCCGAAAATATCAATGCAGTTCATGACATGATTTTATCAGACCGTCGAATTCGGCTAAAACGAATATCTGACGCACTGAAGATTTCATAGGAAAGCGTTCATCATATAGTTCACGGCAATTTGGCCATAGAAAAATTTCTGCAAAATGGATCTCCAAATGTTTGAATGTTGACCAAAAGCGTGCAAGGGTAGAAGCATCGCGTTCGATCTGAAAACGATGTAGACTTCTTAAACCGAATTGTTATTATGGATGAGACTTGGGTACATTTCTACGATCCAGAAACAAAGCAACAATCGATGGAATGGCGACACTCTGGTTCTCCAAGACCTAAGAAGTTTCGTGTCCAAAAATCTGCTGGAAAAGTTCTTGCTTCAGGTTTTTGGTAATGCCATGAAGTAATCATGATTGATATTTTGCATAAGGGTAGAACAATAACTGGAGATTACTATTCAACATTACTGACAACTCTGCGGGAAAAAATTAAAGAGAAAAGACGCGGAAAGCTATCCAAAAGTATTTTGTTTTTACAGGACAACGCCCCAGTACAAAAATCCCATGTGGCCATGCAAAAAATTCGTGATTCAGGGTTAGAATTACTAAAACACCTCCCTTATTCACCAGATTTGGCTTCGTCCTGGTTTGCAGAACCAGTCCTCCACAGCTTTTATTACCTCCCCGTTGGAAGAAAATTTACGACCTTTTAAACCTTTTTTTCAGTTGAGAAAAGAGATGATAGTAGGACGAAGCCAAATCTGGTGAATAAGGGGGGTGTTTTAGTAATTCTAACCCTAAATCACGAATTTCTTGCATGGCCACATGAGATTTGTGTACTGGGGCAAGAAGAAACATTTTTTTTTAAAGGTCTTTAGACGTTGCAGGTTGGCTGTAATAAATTTAATGTATTCAATTAAGAGGAGAATATGTTGAGTAATAGAATATTTTGATATTGAATTTTTTTTTGGTTTTATAGTAGGCTAAGAATTTTTCAATATATCCTCGTAAATGTAGGTATTCTCTTGATACGTCTATCTAATTCTTCGCATGATTCCATTAATTTTTCATATAGGGTGGCCCAATGACAGCGCAAGATTTCAGTGTTCAATAGACCATGGTTTTCTGTAGCAAAGTATTGAAATGTTCATTGATTTAGAAAATATACATTTGGAAATTATACAGGGTGAGTCTTTGACTTGCACATATATTTCAACTGTAGATTCCTCTCATCATACGAAACACTTTTTATCCATACCCTTTTTCTAAATTCGGTTTCGTTTGAAAAATACAGGGTGTCGAAAATTCATGAAAAAAACTCTTTTCTGTTCATATCTTCGGAACCGATATTTCGAATGATCTGAATTTTGGTTGATTGCTTTTTTATGGTGCATATTCCTAAATGAAAACATATTCATTCCTGGTATAAAAGTTACAGCGCAGCCGACTCATGAATTCATGCATGTATACGATGAAATTCGAGGAAAAAATCATGTATTTCAATAATAATCTGGTTGCTTTCCTGGACGAAATATCATCGAATATCATTTCTTCTCTGGTCTCTTAACAAGTTGACAATGTTGTCAGAATTTCGTTAAGACTACGATCTCTATGATGGAAAAACGTTTGATGTAGAGATATGTAATAATAAAATCCCAAAAATGTGAGTGATAAAATTGAATTCTAAGAAGCATCAAATTATGCATTTTATACGCACTATTGAAAATTTAGGTATTGTTACCGGTCCATGTCAAAAATAAATGTCGATGAAATTCAAAATTCGAATATTGATGATCATGTTGATACAAACCACGTTTTGAATTGAAATTAAAAAATAAAATGATAAATACTTAGCACTGGATAATCTTTGGCGATGATTCTATCTGAACAATATCCCCTTTGGAATTTCAACTCGACACTACATGGTCTTCACATAATCATCACCTGATGTTTGTATTATTCTCTGTATATACATAAATAAATTCGCAATTAGCGGAAAGTAAACAAAACTAGTGCCCTTGCAAATTTTCGAACAAAAAAGTGCGAGAAAAAATATCTTACAGGGTTACTATTTTAACCATTTCTTAGCATACTTTAGGGTTGAAAAAATTTCAACATGTGTAATTTCATTGAAAAATGACAATCACCAAGTCTCGTGTCCTTACCTCAATATACAAGGAAAATAAAAAAGAGAAACATTTTTTTTTTGTTTTCGGGGTGGAGGTTTTTCAAAAAATTCTCTACCAAATACCCACTTTGATTTTTCTTAAAGAATCACCCCTTTAAATTTTCGGTGTTATTCAGGTACAACCTGTGAGGGGAAAACCCTTTATGGGCGCCGAGAAGGTCCGCACTCTCGGTAGTGTGAGAGTCCAAGATTTTGTTAGGCTACTCACTAAAAACCCCTCACACATTCCATGGAGGAGTTCTTCATCCTGCCGTCGTAGCGTCCCTTAACAAAAGAGATGAGCTGCAATTGGCTTCTAGAGTTCATGAGACCTGATGATATGGAGTGACCCGAGCAACACTGCTTTCTGCATTCTGTGCGCCAATACCTCGGCCTGTGATCTGCAAACCGGGATAATCTTTAGTTCATCCACGTAGTTAGCTCTAATTCCACCGAGACATCCTATGATTAGTACGACCATCCTTATTTTATGACCTGGGTATAAAGTTCCAAGCTCGAACATAAGTTCTTTGTATTTTTGCCTCTTCTGTTCTTCTTTCATCACAACATTATTTTCAGCAGGGAAGGAGAATTCCATGACAAATAGCTCCTTCAGCTCCTTGTCCAGTAGAAGTACTTCTGGCTTAACAGCATTGATCTGCCGTGTTGTTGAGACAGGATAGTTCCAGCATCTGCGAGCTCTTTCGTTCTGGACCACCGCTTCAATCTCCAGAGGCACATATGGTAGCACCGGTTTTTTGTCTTTCCCATACGCAGCTCTCAGATGGAAGTAGAGAATTCGGGGTGCCGCGTTGTGTCTCTCTACATACCCTGATGGATCATAGACTCTGCAGGCGGAAAGGATGTGCATAATCGTTTCCTGTTGCCTGCAAGTTGTTGGGGTGTCCATTTTCATGATGTTCTTTTTATACCATCTCGTATTTAGTACTCCAACTTGACACGCCATCACAAATCCCTCCGTCTCTGACTTAAGGCTAGCTGACCTCAGAAAGGCGAAAGACAATTCCTCAGACAGGTCCTGGTCTTTTAAACTCCTGAAATATATGGAGTGCAAGTATGATGTTCGAGTAATGTATCCGACTGAGACTTTCGGATCAGTCTCGCTAGGCTTCTTTGGTCCGCTTGAGTGAACGGTGTTCCAGCGAGCTCACGATTGATCGATACACCGGTTATGCTGAGCTTCTCCACGACCCTATGTGCAGCTCGGAATAAGAAGGCTCCATGGTTCGCAATTTCATGCTGAACAACAAATTTCAGAAGCGGATCTTCACTTCTTAGAATCCTTACTGCCATTTTCAATGTTTGTTGATAGTGTTGATATTCCAAACATTGCAATCCTCTACCTTCCTGGCTTCGGGTAAGGTATACCCTCTGTATTGAACTGTTGGGATGTAGGCTACGATTCATGTTCATCGTTTTCCTTGTTGACCTACCAAGATCGAGGAGTTCGTTCACCGTCCAGTTCACCGTCCAGTTAACCACCCCGAAAGAGTAGGTGAGAATCGGGATGGCTAGCATATTTGTAGCAGATACTTTGTTCTTTCCCGACAGCTGCGATTTCCAAAATGCTCCTCAGCTTCTTTTTGTAGCCGGTGGCTTTTAAGGCATCCTTTATCTGGGTTGCCTCCAGTCCACACCTCTGTTTCATCCCAAGAAACTTGTAACTCTGTTCCACAGAGTCTACAAATCTCATCTGCTAACTTTCCCATATGGTACAAATGATGTTTATACTGACACTTCCCTGTCAGCAGACCTACCATCACCCGAAGCTCAGCTCGTGACAGCTTTAGGAGCTTACTGGTATAGGTCGGTGAAATCACCACGAATTTTTTGGACTGAGTAAGTCCAGGAGTGTTTCTTCAGAGGGTTATACTGTTGTCCAACTCGCATTGTTGAACCGCTTTATTTTATTGGTCTTTATCAAACCCACAGAAAGGCTCAGATCCAGCAGGTGTTAACCTTGATGTACTTCTCGCAAGTCCATCGGCTTTTTAATTTCCTTCAACACCACAATTTCCTGGCACTCATAGTAGAGTCACTATATTGCTTATTGCCTCTGGCCAGTTGCTTTATGGTGTAAGAGCACTCCCAGGTCAGCAGAGATCCCTGGCAATGTGATTCCAGGGACCTCAGCGCGGCCTGGCTATCCGTGGTGATGAAGATTTGCGCCCCTTCGAGGTTCATTTCAAGGCACCCCTGAGCACATACGTACACAGCCAGTATCTCGATCTGTGTAATAAAGGGTTCACTTCTCAGGACTTCAGAGATCTTCAGTCTAGGTCGATGTATCCTGATTCCAGTGTCTCTTTTAGATATTGATCCATCGGTAAACCATGACTTTCTGTCCAAGCGATTAACGAAACTTTTGCACTATGACGGTCAGCTATGACCGTTTCAAAGGACGTTTCGAAATCGAAGATTATTGGTATAACATCCGATGGTTTTACCAAGAGGTTAGAATCCAGTTGATTCAATATCCTCATGTGCCCAACCCAGTTTCCAGGTAGGAGTTTTCCGTTTAGGAATATTTTTATTGCATCCAGCAGGATGCAATACTTGTGATCTAACTATCTGCTTTATCAGTTTGTTACACCTACTCTGCAACATCTGTATATTGCAATTTCAATCTGAAACATTTTTATTTGTGACTTTCTTCCTCCTTGACTTATTGTCCGGCATAAAACAAGCCGTAAGGATTGTTTATACACCCATTAATCGACCCGGTTGTTCGGGAATCACTTCGAAATAAAACGGATTTTACTGCTAGGAAGAATGATTAACTTGACGGATTTTATCGTCGTCTCACAAATGCTAATGTTGTGAAATTATTAATTGAATCGGTCTCCAGTTATATTCATCGTGATGGGCCTTAAGAGCGATTTTAATCGTTTACTTTATTAGACTATCAAGCTGTACCGTCGTGATTGAACTGGCGTCTTGGAGGAATAGCTATTTAATATTAATACGACGATATCAGAAACGACCATGAGATTCAAGTTTCGCCATTTTGCGCTTTTTCAAGAAACTTACTTTGCGATTGAAGAAGTTAAAAAAAATCGTAAGTGTTTTGAATTTGCTCCTGCTTTTTGGCTGATTTTTCGCTAAAAATTACCACTCTACTCTATGGAAGATGATCCCCCAACATAAGGGGCCTATAGCGTTCCTCGAACACCTGAAGAACAGAAAAATCATCACTTGGAAGATCGGACCTGATCGAAAGATCCTCCCGATCCAAGAGAGAGTTAGGACTTTGTGAAAAGTTTTTTAGCAGATGAAGTATATTTTTTACTGCTACCTTCTCGTTCTTCTTCTTTTTTTCTTGTTGCAAATATAATTTCAAGATATTTGCATCCAGTTCCATGAAAAAGCTTGTTTTCAAACATAAGAAGCTCTGTAACATAGATAGCAGCATATTTTTTGAACAAATTCAGTATCCCCACACATACACGGGGAGGGAGAGTTTTTTCAGAGGTTTTTATCTGTTCTCGTGTATCATACGCAGAATTGTATGGTACCCCGTTTACATTCCCTCTGCTAACACTCAGATTGGGTTGGGAGCGGGAAACAGATTTTATTCTTTTATACAATCTGTTCCTTGTCACCATTTCTTCACACGTGCAATATGCCATATATTGTTCGATTTAAGAAGAAAGTATGTATTGCTCTCTTACAAAAGAATATACAGTGTGTTTCGGTATGACTTAGCGATAATTTAGGGGCATCAAATATACCTAATTTCATCGACAAAAACACCCACATTGGGGAGTTTACCACCCTATTTTTGGAATTGCCGCCATTTTAAATTAATTTTTTATTTTAGTTGACTCTTTCAAACGACATCGATTTTTCTGGACATAAAGGTCCTACAGATGTGAAAAAAATGTTTTTCGAAAGATAATACTACCACCTTTTATTAAAGTAGAACAATTTTTAACAAAGTTGTCAGAATGTTTATCAACTTTGTCGAGACTATCTAAATGAAGGAAAACGTTTGATGTAGAGAGATGTGATAATTAAATCCCGCAAATGTGTGAGATAGAATTGAACACCATGAAATTATACAAACGCACAGTTTCTATTAGAAATTTCTTGTTGGCGGTCCATATTGAAAATTAACTTCAATGAAATTCGGATATTAATAGTGAATGTCGATACAAACCACGTATTGAATTGAAACTGTCGAAAAATATAATGATACTTAGCACTAAATAATCTGTTACGATGTGTCTATCTCAACAATATCATCTTGGAATTTTATGAACTCGACACTTCATGGTTAATATCACATTAATGAACTGTGTTCTCATAATCATCACTAGCTGTACGCTTGTGTCGAACACACTCACGTTTGAGACACAGAACATAAGGTGGGTCGATTCAGAGATCTTACGCGCCCGCCACATGGCATTATTCAAAGAGAAAATCAACAATCTGGCATCGTTGTCCCAAAGCCCTGTCACAGATTTTTGATTCAGACGACATGGGTTAGGTTAGCTTGAATTGAATTTAAAAGCTTTCTTTGCAATATATTTTTCGGAAATCGAGGGAACATGAACAAGTCATTAGTGCTTACAAACTAATCTTCAGGAAAATCGACGAAGAAACTTATTTTGGTGAACGGAGAAATAGAAGTGTTTTTGTGAGGAAATATCGTATTTTAAACATTCTTTTTAAAATAAGGTTAGTACTTGAGTAACAACTCCTAAATGTATGAACTCAATTTCAATCGAGAAATATGAACTTTGAGGTCTTTGCAGACAATCGTATCAGACACGTATTTGACCCAATTATTTTTAATGGTTACATCTTTTAAACAGAGCTGAATTTGGAAAAATTTCAAATAAAAAAAAGGGTTCTTCTGGCCTAAAAAATCTACAGTTAAAATTTATGTACAAGTCACAGACCTACTCTGTATAACAGTGCTGTGTCTAAAGTGGCGTAAGGACACAGGAACAAAGCCTATACAGAACACAATTTACTACAAACTGCAAGCTGAGAAGCTTCTAGTTTCTGGGAGGTTTCTTCGGGAGATCAAGGAGTTGTCAATATGATCAATATCAATCATTTCATTAATGATTTGTTCAATTATTAAGTACCATACTATCTCCAGCAAACAAACTCCATGAGGTAGGCAAGAAGTATAAAGTCTTTTTACTCTGGGTTGCCGGTCATTCGGGAATCGTAGGAAACGAAGAGGGTAATACACTTGCCAGAAAGAGCGCACAAACCCAGAACCCTTCTGTGGTATAGGAAAATGCACCTATAAGGAGTAGTTTATGGTGAAGGAGAAACCGAAACCGAAAAATTCTGGCGGAATCTCCCAGGAATGGATCACTCCAAAAAGTTCCTCCGGAACTTTGAAACTGCTAGATCCAAAAAAAATCTGGATCTCAGTAAGAACCAACTACACCTGCTCACCGTCTTTCTCACAGGACATTGTCGCCTAAAGAAACATCTGTTGAAAATGGGTTCATCGGACACCGACAAGTGTAGATTCTGTGGGGAGGAAGAAGAAACTTCTATTTACCTGGTTACGGAATGCTATGCCATTGCAAGCCGAAGGAAAAAGTGCTTCGGACAAGAAACCTGTAGGAATGAGGAATTATCCTCGTTGAAGCCGTCCCAGATACTGGATTTCATCAAATCTCTAGAATTAAAAGGCGAGCTGTAGGAGGCGCGATGATAATAGCTCTGTTAGGGGGCACAATAGACCTTAAGGTCGCAGTGGACTGTAACCGCTGCCCTGCAAAGGGTTAACCGAGATTCTTTCCGAACCAATGATGAAAAAATTAATGAATATTATTGATGCTAATATAAAACCATTCCCTTCAATTCGGAAGCAAACAGGCTCGTAACAAACCCCGTAATGGAAAAACGAGATGACAGTTTTCCGAAGAATAATGAAATAGGTTAATGATTTAATCACTGGAAACTCAATATGATTGATGTCATCTCATCAATATTTTATTTCAATGGGTTCATGAGGAGGACAAATACATCCGTAATGAGATTGTGAGTGTTTAATAATTTTATGTGTAGGTGCTACCTTGTAGGTATTCATTCGGAAATAGATGAATGTTGAATTCGGTCTGAATCATTAACGTAATTGTTGAAAATTTAAATTCTTCAGAAGTGGAGTTGAATGCAATTATCGATAATATAGATCATAATTATGTATTTCGTTTGAATTTGTCGCAGTATGCAGAAATATGAGGCACCCTGCTTCAGAATGAACAGAATCGTGAAAAACCGTATAGAAGGGCTATTGAGCGTTCTGAAAAAATATGAAAAAAATTGTCTGAAATTCACAATAACGAAGGTAGGTATACACTATTCACTTTTATAATGTATCGCGGTTGGCCATGAAATTCTGCCACATTTCGCCGTGTATATTTTGAAAATGTTAGATTATAGTCATTTTTCTGTCAGATGATTGAGCAACGTTGTCCTTTCTACATAGAGATCGTATTATATAGATATATTCTTATGAAATGGAGCTGTACAGATTTGTTTCCAATTATGGCATGTGTCATGAAAAGGCAACAAGGAACAGATTATTCAAACATACAGATTGATCCATTCCCCACTCCTAATCTCAGTATTAGCAGAGGAATGTCAAACGGGGCACCATACAGTTCGGCGTAAGAACACAGATAAAAACCTCAGCAAAAACTCTGTCTCCCCGTATAAGTGTAGGGATATTGGATTTGTTTACAAATATTCATATTGCCCATATTGGAGGGCATCTCCTTCTTCGAATGCAATTCTTTCTTCATTTCTTCAAAGGGGTTGACAACGCATTTTTAAATAATCTGAAACAAAAACCAAAGGGAGAAAAAACGGAAAAGGAATTTCACCTAATATATTCAAATTGTTTTGAAGGTACCAACCCATCTCAAAAAGGAATCAGATACTGAATGAATAGAGTTAAAACCATCTGGAAGTTTGCTCTTCATGACCACACTCACATCTCGGGCTATCAATGGCATTCCATTTGAAAAGCATGCTATTACATGGTCCATGACCTGTCCTAAGACGATTCAATAGACTTGAGAAAATATTATGTGAATTCAATAATTCCAAAGATCTGGCGAATATTGAAGAAACTGTTTTCTCTGTTGATACTGGAAATATTTTTCGTATATAAACATGGTTGGAGATACAGTTATGTTTATTATTCTTTTACGGAAATCAAGAAACGAATGTTTTACCGAAAAATAACATAACAGTATGTTACTTTGTGATAGTTAATTCGAAAAAAGAATAAAAGTACTCGAATAACCGGACAGAAAAAATTTTAAACGAACAGAACGGACGGACTTATGAAATTCCCCACTTTTCTAAATTCTCAAAAAATAAGCCCACAGACGACATTTAAATACCATTTTGCCCTCATGCCCTCCGGTATGATTTTCATACTGGACTATTAGTAGGTAAGTACTACGAATCCTGTGTCACAAATAAACCTTAAGAACTAACTGCATTTACAAGGTTACAAAAAGAGTAAATAGAAAGTAGCCTTGGCACCGTCTCTCCGAATTATTTGACTTTCACGAATGCCAACCTCCGTCAGTTTTCAGTGAAAGAACTTGATAAACCTAAATCATGACACACCGGGATACTTTATAAAAGTGAATGGTGTATACCAATGCATCTGGTGGCAGAGGTAGTAATCAATTTCAAAATTCGGCACACGTGAGATTATCGCTGTGTCAACTAATTTGTGTACCTAGTTGGAAAAAATTCAGAAAAAAAAACAAATTTTTTATTTGCTCACACTGAATGCAAAAACAAATGATTCCATGAGAAATAACTTCGAAGTACTCTATCATGCTAATCTTGAGTATGAATCACCTCATATCTCCAAAGAAATTCATATTAAAGAATGTATATTTCCCATTCCAAAAAATCAACTTGACCATGGAATCATGTCGGCAGTCGGGGCTCCCCTGGAGCTAGGATAGTTTCATTTGAAACACTTTTTGATCCAGGCTCTTCCGCCTCTTCCTAAGAAATTGTTCCAGAAGCTTTTTCCGCGCGCGCGCGATGAGCCTTTCTGGACGTGTAATGAACGATATTTTTCATAACACCTCTTTGAAAACAATCTAGCGATATTTGTTCTTCGGCAGAAAGCATTTCGATGCTGTGAAACAATAATTATTCAAAACACTGACATCTACTGTATCAGCGCACCGTAAAACTTTTTACGGTGCGGCCGCACGAAAAAAGGGTCAATTTCGATATTCTGAAACGACATGTTATGATGGGGTTTTCAGAGCGGTGTAATGAAAACATTATTTCATTATAGAGATGAAGGTATGCCGTTAATGAAGGAAAATAACATCAGTCAAATGACCACCACGACCACGATTACAGGACCATATCCTTTTCATGAAATTTCCCATATCCAAATCGTGGCTGCCCTATCTCATCAATAGCTTCACGAATTCCATCTTTGGGTCTTGAATTGACTGGGTTCTTGGTGTAGACCTTCTCTTTCACCTGGCCCCAAAGAAAGCAGTCGCAAGGTGTTAAATCACAAGATCATCGTGGCCAATTGTGATCTCCTCTTCGAGAGACGACACGGTCTGAAAACTTTTCGCGTGAAAGATCAGTTTCGTAGCTTGTGTGGCACGAAGCTTCCGTCTCATTTTCGAAAAAGTTGGTAGGATGACCTCGCCGAACCATAAACTGCATCAAACAGATACACGTTGAGGATAGAGAGGCTTTTCAACAATAACTCTTGGGTTTTCCGAGCCCCAGATGCGACAATTTTGCCTGTTGACGGAGCCACCGAGGTGGAAAGAGATCTCATCACTCAAAATGATTTTTAGATGGAATTCCAGATCATTTTCATGCATTTCAAAGACCCAATCAACACGACGTTGTTGATGATCGGCCGGCTTGAGAAAGTACCAACTACACCTACTCACTGTCTTTCTCACAGGACATTCTCGCCTAAAGAAGCATCTGTTTTCTGGGGAGGAGGAAGAAACTCCTATTCACCTGAATGCTATGGCATTGCAAGCCAAAGGAAGGAGTGCTTTGGACAAGAAACCTGTAGGAGTTGAGAGTCGTCCCAGATACTGGATTTCATCAAATGTCTAGAATTTGAAGGCGAGCTGTAGGAGGCGCGATGAAAACACATCTGTAAGGGGGCACAATAGACCTTAAGATCGCAGTGGGGTGTAACCCCTTTTCACCATAAACCACAGAGTTCTTCGTTGCTCACGAAAGATAAGAGTGAGAAAAATAATGGCAACACCTAACGTCTCCGTTTTTGAGGTAGAGAAGCCTTGGAAAACTCAAAATACTCCCATCACTATCCAAGAAAAGGCAGAATATCCTATTACCTCAGTTCTCCTGAAAAAGAATTTGAATTCATATTATTCATTAGTCAAGAACTCAAATTTCATTGGAAAATAATTATTATGCCTTCTGAATCCACTGAGTTCAAGTCATAAAATTCCGTAAGAATTGGCCAAGAACCAAGCCATGCAAATGTGGGAGGTCTTTCGATGTTAGGGATCCGAAAAAAACTTCACAGCACGAAATGAGTCGAATTTAGTTTACTTTCATTATTATTCACAGAAACAGTAAAACGGCCATTAATATTTAACGATGGGGTTTAAAGACCATCAAGCAACACGAATTTATGATTGTGCAAATGATCCATCAAATTAAAAACAAACAGTTGATCTTTAATTGGAACCAGATGCCGTTTTGCTCTTGCAACTTAATTTTTGTGAATCTGATAAATTTATCGAAATATTGCATATTAACTCATCGATATTACCAATTGACAGTTACACATTAACTCCATCTTAATCGATCAATGAGTTTAAGCCAAATTTTCGACCTATACGCGATATGCCGATTCACATGGAAACGGTAATAAAAAAAATTTTCATAATTATTGTTGAGGTTCAGAGCGAGTTGGAAAGCTCATCCGACAGAGGCGCCACCGTGCATTTTATGGAATATCTCCATAGAACTTACATTATCACTTTAAGTTCTATGAATATCTCTCTAAATATGAATGAAATGTACAATGGCGCTCTCTAACCGACAATCGCTGAACTATGAAATTAGTGAATATGTGGGTAAAGCAGAAACTACTTCCCACCATATATTTGAATTTGGCCATTCTCTACCAAATCCGTATTGCAAGTTGTTTTTCTGAACGAAATTATCTTTCGATAATTTGAAAGTTGAACTATTTTCATGGGTCTTTAGTTTGAACATTGAGTTTAAATATACATAGAGACACAGCCCAGTTCAACGATTTGAAGCTGAATTTCGTATCTATAGTTCCTTCACCGGTTCATAGATGGATAAGTGTGTTTCAGAGAAGCGAACATTTTTACTCCCGCATCTGGCGGTAAGTAGCTAAACAATAAGGCACTATTTTCGAAGCCGAATGCGATGACGATCAGGACCGGCATATGGATGTGGGATGTTCAGTATTTCATCACCTGATTTTTTTGATGCAATAAAACGACAATTATTTTTGATCTTTCATGAATATAAAATACTGATGTATGAAAAAATAAATGCATGCAATTTTTTCTTCATTCCAAGTATTTATAAATAGATTTTCTATGAATTTTTAAAAATATTTAATTTTTTATAAACAGCGGGATGCTTCTGTGTCGAGATTCCTTTGGTTTTTTTTTCTGTCCCCTGTACAGCTTCACTCTAATCAGTTGTCTCAACAAATGAATCCTGTGCTTTTCAAATTCTGGAGTAAATGGAGAGTTCCAATCTTCTATAAATTCATTCTTTTAAATTTTCCTTAAATATACCTTTGAAGTCATATCTTTTCTGATTGTGTGACCATAATTTTCTTTATGACCAACAGCACTTTCCTCATCAAATGTTTGAAATCGGTTGAGGGAATTCTCAAATGTATCCGATTTCGATTTGCAATATATTTCCAATCATTACCAAGCTTATTCAAATCATCAATGAGGAGTGCATTTTCGCACTTACCGCATTTGTATTTTTTTGGCGATGTTCCTCATCAAATACCCCGAGGAACTTGCGATTGAGTTGAATTCTAGGGTATTTAGGGGTTCAATTAACTCTTTATCCCTTATATACCCTCACTAGGCTCACCGTTGCCCGAATCCGCAGAAGAAATGGTCGAATCTGTCCAATCAACTACATCAATGGGCCTACTTTCAGATTCTCCCATTGTACACTGGTCGAAATAATTGTCGTCTTGGCAGTTAGAATTATCGGAACATTTTTCAAGACAACCAGTCATGACCGACTGCAACCCAAATCTGAAGGATCGAGCTGAGGGGTTTGGATCATAAACCCTACGCTGTCTTATTTTGAAGAATGAATTCTCGATTGGGTCCTGGTTGAGCCGACTTATCAAATATGGAAATGTTTCCTTCGTTTCCTCCCACAATTGAAGAATGCTACTGATGGTTTGTATCAAACCGTTGAAACAATAGGGAATATTTTTTTCCAACTGTCCAAGAGTTTTTATTGCTGATGGCTGATAATTTCCCTCAAATTTTCCATTCGAATTGAGGCAGTCGAAAAGATCATTCATTTTCAGAATGAACTGAGCAGTTGAATTGGCACTTCTCGACCTCAGCTCACCAGTTGCAATGACTGTTCTCATAGACGAATATAAAGTTCTGATGAAAATCTGTGTGGCCAATTTAACCTTCATTTTCTGGAAGGCGTTTGGATTTATGTGGTTTTCAGTTATCTTCAAGAGAGTACGAGAAAGACAAATTCTTTTCATCGATTAAGTACGTTTCTTTTATGTCCTTCCAAGAAACATTTTCACCTCTCATTTCCTACCTGAGAACACTCCTTTGGAGAAATTTACGGCTAATAGTTCATCATTATTGAATCACACCGTTTGTAACGAATTTGGACGAATCCGACCCTGCCTACGATTCATAGAACTGGAGGAAAATAAATCTCCTACAGATTTCTATAAATGAGTAGTGACAAAATGGATCGGACGAATATAGTTCCTTTAGTAGCTACTATGTGCCGCCACTCAAGTTGGCAAATTGGCAAGTAAACTGCCAAAAATTTTTGCATCAAATCAATGAACTGGGTTGTGTCTCTATGTATATTTAAACTCAATGGTTTGAAATAAAACAGAAGCATGAGTTGGCTCCTTTTCTTCTATTTTCGAAAGAAAAAAAATGAAATTTCTTAACGAAAACGATTTAAATTATTTCATTAGGAACTCCAATCCTTTCTGAGTTTACCGATTGCATCTTTTCGAACTCAGCCTCGTGTCAACATCATGATCAATGGATTTATCAACATAGGTTCGAGTGTAACAATAATTCGGCATCATCCAACAAGAGATCATAATAAATTCATCAGATATCGAATAAGCATTAACAGAAACGTTTTGTACTACTAGAGAGGAGTAATTATAGTGTTCCGGACTCCTACGGAGGGACCGGAGAGGTTGTTAAACCGGCAAGAGTCATTCTTTATGCGGCATCAATATTAATTAAGTTACTAATTGGATATAGAAGAGGCGACCGGTTCTTGCGGTCGCTTGGGAATGCAGCAGCGGTGGCGCTGGCCGTTCCACAGAGCGCACCCTTATTTAATAGCTAAACCACAGAATTCGAGCGAGTGGTCGCGTTAGCATTGCGGTTTGCTAGGATGTCCGTAAGCCTGCCGAATATTGTTGGTAGTTTTGGTTGGAACTCTTTATAATTGTTTATACGTTGCGGTTTCCTTTCGGAATCGTACAAATGCGATATGGTTCGATGATTCATCGGTCCGAGATCTCATAATTCAGGAAAATATCGGTTTAAGAGGACTACAACTCATTCATCTGAATTATTGCCAAGGCAACATAAAGAGATCCCGAAGATACCCCTACTACTTCTTTTTAAAAAATCTCTATATCTCCTTCAAATGTCCGTCAGCAGTGAACTCTCAGAGAAGTCTTGGCGATATCCTACGTGAATATTCCAAAAGAGGGATACTATCCCAATTCCCAAGCCTCATGTACTTCATGTCTCAGAGCTGCCGAAGTCCGTGGGGGCTGGGGTAAATTTCCAATCCTTTTACCCATGATGTTCCAAACGTGCTCTATGGGTGAAAGATCGGGGGATCTGGGCGGCAATGGCAAAAGATTCACATGGGTCTCGTTAAAAAAGTTTTAAATAACTCTGGCAACATGAGGTCGAGCATTATCTTGCTGGAATATTGGATTCTCGAGCCGATTAGGGCGAGGAAAAACATATGGCTGCACTATTCCTTGAAGGCGCTGTCATGTTACCTCGAGTAAAGAATAAAGGTGTCCTACTTGCATGTGCAATAGCACATCATACCATAACGCCTACTGTCCGGTGTACATGAACCTCAACATCAAACTGAGGTTCACGTCTTTCTCCCCGACTACGTCTAACCCTTCTTCGGCCATCATGTGATCCCAAGGAGAATCGAGATTCATCAGAAAAGACGACCTGATGCCATTCCACATTCCACATCGACGTTCTCTGCACAACTGTAATCGTTGCCGGCGATGCTCAACCGTCAGAGGAAACACAAGATGGGATCGATAATGCTGCAGTCCAAAGGATCTTATCCGGCAGTAAACCGTTACAGTAAGGCCTTGTTCTCCCAACCACTCATCGGCCAGAGATCGAGTGGTCGCAAATCGGTCTCTAATGGCCAAAAGTCTCAGACATCGATCTTGATCTTCATTTGTGCCCCTTCGACGTCCGGTGACTATCTTCTTCGATTTTGGGCATTATCAAACCATGCTTGACAACATCTCCTAACAGTTCCCAGGATTTCTGTTCGTACGGTTAGCGATTTATCGAAATGACAACCCCGCCTCCCGTAGACCAATAATTCGACCTCTCTCAAATTCATTTGGCTGGCGATAAATTTGACGTATACGTGCTCTAGGCATTTTAACAACAACTGAATTTCGACATGGGATCTGCTCGAACAGCTGGTTTATTGTGAAATTTGAAAAATTTGAAAAAAATGACTACAATAGTTGAGTAACAAAATATGTATACATGAAAAAACCTTCACGATTTTTTCTATACTATCTATATCTCACCAAAAAAAAAATTAAAATTTAAACAGCTCCTTTTCTGGGTGTTGCAGTTTTTTGTCAGTGGAGGAGTTCGAAAATTTGTGAATCGAGCCGAAGAGGGTAAAACGTATCACCAGCGAACTATTTAACGATTGTTTGTTATTACTCTACAATTTCGAACATAATGGAGACCGGATTCATCAATGGTAGCAGTAGCAACTTACCGAAAATTGTTTCTCTGATGGTCGGAATGTTCTTTACTAGAAAAAACGATTTTTGTGCAGCGGAGCTAAGAAACGTGAAAATGATTTTCATTTCAAATTCATTATCACAAATAATTTATAGCACGACTTGTTCATTTTTAAGGCTTTGATTGAATTTGTTCGCAACAAATCAGATGAGACCAGTTCGCTTTGATAGAGGGCGAAGTCATAAATAATCACGTGACAGTATGAAGCGTTTCAACGGGAATTTTGAAAACTATTTTTGTGTACGTATTTTTTATTGATATGTGCTATATATTTTTTCCATGAAAATATTTTTTTCGTGTTCGTATAGGGCTTATCTTCAAATTAAAATCGATTCCAAAATACAGCCTGAGTCTTTGACTTGTACATATATTTTAACTGTAAATTCCTCTCATCAAACGAAACACTTTTTTTTATACCATTTTTCAAAATTCGGTTTGGTTTGGAAGATACAGGGTGTCGAAAATCCATGAAACAAACACTTTTCTGTTTATATCTTCGAAACCGTTATTTCGAATGAACTGAATTTTGGTTGAGTTATTACTCTATTCAAGTTGCATATTCCTCAATCGAAACCTATTCAATCTATTCAATCTTTACTAGTATAAAAGTTACAGGGTATTCGACTCATCAATACAGGCTAAAACACCATAAAACCACTTTAAAAAGATAAACGGTTCAAATTTTCGAAAGAATCAATCATTTAAGAAACTAAAAGTATTCTTATTTTTTTCAATAAAACGCGTCGCTTTCGAGTTATTTCCAATTTTACCCGGAGAAATTTGACGAAAAAATCATTATGTAATTTCAAGAATAATCTGAATGCGTCTCTGAATTAAATATCATCGAATATTATTCCTTCTCTGGTCTTTAAACGAGTTTACAATGTTGTCACAATATTTATCAACTTTGTCGAGATATTTTAATAATAAAATCCCCCAAATGTGGGAGATAAAATTGAACACCAAGGAGGATTTAACGGGCACAGTTTCTATTGAAAATTTATGGTTACCGGTCCATATTGAAGTTAAATGTCGATGAAATACAAAATTCGGATATGAATGAAGAATATCGACACAAACTACTTATTAAATTGAAATTGATGAAACGATACTTGATAATCTGTGGCGATGTTTCTATCTAAACAACATCCTCTTGGAATTTTATAAACTCGACACGGTTGAAATTATATTAATTCACTTCACATAATAATCACATTAGAACAATAATACACTGAATGTATTCAGATTTGCAGAACTCCACATAATGTTTATAGTTTGTTCAGAGACTCTGGTTTGTTATTGTTTATAGTTGGCCTCCAGATAACCATTTATATATTTCGGTTTTCGCTCTACGCATGCGTGGTAAAATTTGGCTGGAAAGTCGATTTATGATGGAAACGGCAGAATTCATAGATATTTATACCACGGTACACAAATGTATCGTGATTTATACTATGTTTCGTAAAAAATCCTTAACCTCAATGATTATATCAGCAACCTGATAACATCTTCTTGAAATTTCTGTGAAAAAAATCACAGAATCGATACAAATTAGATTAGGTTAGGTTGTTTAATAATAAATCTGAATGAAAAGTCTTTCTTCATGATATTGTTTGGGAATTTCGAGGAAAATATGAACAAGTTATTAGTGTTTATAAACTAATCTGCAGAAAAATCGAAGAAGGAACTTATTTTGCTGGAATAAATGTGGCTTTTTAGTTGCAGATATAATCCGATGAAACTGTTTTTGTTGAAATTATCGTGTTCGCTTATTCCAATAAGGTTAGTACTTGAGTATTCCCTAAATATATAAACTCAATTTCTATCGAGAAAATTGAACTTTGAATCAATTCCACAGTATCATTTCAGGGACGTATTTAGCCCAATGTTTTTATCAAATGACTATATCTTTTTAACAGAGCCGAATTCGGAAAAATGGAAAATGAAAAAAAGGTTTCTTTTGACCTCAAAAATCTTCAGTTAAAATATATCTATGTATGTACAAGTCAAAGACTCACCCTGTATAGTCAACATCCCTATTTTCTTATGCTTACCTCGTAACAACGATAGTCGTCAAGTCTTTATGAATACAATTGCGTGCCGCGTACGAAAAAAATCTTCGTCACTAGATCTCTATCCAAGGAATTTTATGTGAATTAATCAGAGTCGGCTCTTACGTAATTGTTATAAAGCATAATGAATCTTGTAGCCAAAAGTTCGCATGGACGAAAGCGAGCAACTTCCGAAAGCTGAAATTTTAATAACGTCTAATAAAATATTTAACGTGTCTGAACACAGACCCAGGCTGGTCGGAGTCATTTGAGGAGGATAAATAATACGAAACAGCGCTTACGCCGCCGTGTCTTGGGGCGAACTTTTAAATTACGGAATAAGAAGACGAAGAGAGGATAAGGAGCACCGGCCTGGTTCGCTAAATATTTAACGTTTACTTTCTGAGGGATACTTTACGTCTTGGGGTGATTCGCGGAAAATCAAAGCTACGCCATCGTTCCACTTTGCCTCTTTTCCCCGCTTTTCTTATTTCCACAGCATTTCCCAAGGTCCTCGAGGATGGTCCGGCATGAAGGAATCCTCCATATTGAAATCGATTCCAAAAGTTCTATTTGTCTCTTATTCATACTCGATACCACAAAGTATACAGGGTGTTTCTAAATTCATGCGAAAAAAGTCAGGAGGTGATTGCTCGTGATTGCTCAGCCCACCACTTACCCTTGAAAAGTGGTGACTAAATTAATTTTTTTTCTAAAATTTCAGTTGAGCTAGAATCTGGGAATTCTGTGATTTTCGTGCACTCACAAAGGTCTAATCACGGGTATTTTTTCAATATCTCTGCTACATTATACGTACAATACAACACAGGTGTCTGTCAGAGATGCACTTGAGAGGCCAAGAGTGAATCATAAAATGGATGTATGAAGTGTTAACAAGGATAATAGTTGAGACATCGATGGGCGAGGAATCCGTCTTCGTCAAAGCTACTCGTGGAACACCTCGGGCTGGGGTGATATCTCCCCTCTCATATAGCCCAGTATAGTGGATGAACTTCTACACAGGTTAACGAAGCTTGGCTTCGAATGTGTTGGCTATGCTGACGACATAGTCCTAATAATAAGAAATTCGAAGGCACTCTCTGCGATCTATTGCAGAAGGGCCGTAGAATTATTGAGAAGTGGTGCTTGTCAGTGGGGCTGAACATCAACTCAACCAAGAGCACAGTAATTCCGTTCACTCGGAAGAGGAACCTTCCAGTCATGAAGATGTTAACATTAAACGGAAATATCTTGGAATGGGGGTCTGAAGTCAAATAACTAGGAATAACCCTGGATAGCAATTTGTGGAATAAGCATGTTGATAATGCTACTGGCAGAGCTACAAGAGCTCTGATGGCGTGCAGGCGTCTATTCGACAGGAGTTGGGGTTGTAACCCAAAAATACTGCAATGGATGTAGGTCTTGATTGTGAGACGCATAATCACATATGGAGTACCAACATTTTCAATTTTTCTCAGTTCATTTTCAAACGTCAAACAGTCTTCTTTTGGTTGATTTCAAACTCTGTCATTTTTGAAGTATATTCCATATTCACTTCCCCAATACATAATACACAAAAGACGGTTGAGTCTGGCCATTACTCTGAAATGGGGTGGAGCTCCATCTTGCTGAAAATGCATTCTTGTAATGTCCGTCCTTCGTGTGATACAGGAAGATGATTTTGAAGGAAATCTAAGTAAAGATAATCACCCGTAAGCCGTCCTGGCAGGACGTGTGGTCCAATCAATTGATTTTTATAAACGCCACACCATACGTACGGACGTTGTAGGAATGCATTGTCAGCATGATGTAGCTCCACTCCATTTCAGAGTAATGATCAGGCAATTTTTAGATCCGAACATTCGAAATATTCCATTTAATCACAATGTACGATTCTTCTGAGAATTAGTGGAATTCCAATATTCAATTGGATCTTTCCCTGATGCTTTCTTTTGAGCAAAATGACGTGAAATCTACTGAACTTCAATGAAAATTTTCTGCTCTCTTCAAATATCTCAATCAAATCCCAAAATTTTGATACTCAGCTTGAGAAAGAAGTCCCATATTTTTCAAATACGGATCAGTAATTTTTGGAAAATTCAGAAGTAAATCGATCGATATGTGGAAGTGGATCATACGTTCCAAATATCAACCGACTATACTGGTTGGTTCAAAAGTTATGAGAAATTTAAGATTTTGGTGAATACATAAACCATCCTCTATTTCGGTTATGGATTTCATTAGACCTATTCTATATCGGTTTTTTGGACTCGTCTAGGGTAGCTCTAGCTCAGGTTACCGTATGTTCATTTACCAATGAAACTCCCTGTATTTTGCAAGAACAATTCTTCAGTTCAGTTCAGCCCCCCGCCATAACTAAATCCTGGGTGCGCCACTGCCTCTACATCTAGTGCTTGATAGGGTAGCCCATGAGGCCATCCTCAATATCCAAAGAAGGAACAGGCAATGAGAGAATCAGGGAATCAGAGAGTTTGGTCCTCTCTGAATGACTACATCTCATCTGCAAACCTTCCTAGTGATGTAATGAATAATGATCAAGAAAGTAAGTATTGAGAGAAACTTCAGTACAATGCTAAGCAAAAGAGAGGATTGGGAACGCGAATCACCGACTAAAAATCTCAAAAAAAAATACAATAAAATGGTATACAGAGGGTTCTAAGACCGCTACAGGAGCTGGCGCTGGGATTTACGGGGCAAGTACCAAAGTACCAAAGTACAAATTTGCACTATCGTTAGGCTCCTGTACAAGCTTTCTTCAAACGGAAGATGACCAGATATAAATCTAGAAAGAAACTATCATAAGTGCGATATAGCTGTTCATACCCGTCAATTACACTCAGCCCACTTCTACGGCAGGAAGCAGGGAAGTGAGCAGCGAAATGGGCAGGGTGAGAATGTAATCACTTCACTTCTGCTGCCACTCGCGCTGCCGGTCACTCCCTAAATTAGCGGTTTTTCGTGCGGCAGTCAAAGGACCGGCAGCGCAAGTGACAGGGAGTGATCACATTCTGCCCAGTTACTGTCGTGCGAGCGTTGCGTACGTTGTCGTATTAATTGATTAAAAGTCGTTAATTGTGGACGAAGTGGAGCAACGAAAAAATAATATCACACCTTGAGAGTGAAAGAGTGATATGGGATTCTTCTGATAAAAACCATAAACTCAAGCACAAAGTTCACGATGGTTGGAAGAGAATCAGCCAGAATATATGGGGGAAATTCCAATTGAGGAATCAAAGTAGAAAAAATAACTTATGGCTATATTAAGATCTCTTCCGAAGAGGAAAATGAAGTCGATGAAGTCTGGATCAGGTGCAATTTCGTCGCCCACCATTGCCAAAACTTGATCGCGAGAGAAATGGTCGAGCTGAGTGTAAATACCTTTCCATACTGCCGCAGAAGTATTCCGGGAAATATTTCTGGTAGCGCGAGTAGCAGTGGAAGTGGCTGAGTGTAATTGAGGCAATACAGATAGTCAAGCTGCCGTTAAAGCACTGCGCTCCTATGTCATTCATTAAAAGCTGATTTGGGAGTGCCGGAACAAACTCAATGAGGTAGGCAAAAAAAATAATGTCTTTTGAATAAGAGTTCCCGGTCATTCGGGAATCGTAGGAAACGAAGAGGCCAAGGAAATTCAAAATAACGAAATAGGAGCGGAATCACAAATTCAAACCACGTTTTAAATTGAAATTAATGAAAAATAAACTTAAATTTAGCATTAAATAATCTGTGGCGATGTTTCTATCTTACCAATATCCTCTTGCAATTTTATGAACTCGGCACTACACGGTTAATATTACATTCATCCACACCATCTTCACATAATCATACAATAACTTTCCCCTTTTATAACAACATAGCTCTGAAAAATATTTCCTTGTTTCCATGTTTTTTTGGTGGTCGCTATACGCATGCTTCGTTCCACTGTACCCAGTCGTTATATTACCAAAGAGTTGTCGATATCACGTACACGGTACAAAGATTATCTCTTTAATTTCGATTACGCAGACTACGGATTGATCGATTCAAAGATATTCTACAAGAATAGCTTGG
This sequence comes from Adalia decempunctata, assembly GCA_951802165.1. Classification (NCBI taxonomy): domain Eukaryota; kingdom Metazoa; phylum Arthropoda; class Insecta; order Coleoptera; family Coccinellidae; genus Adalia; species Adalia decempunctata. The sequence goes on along the minus strand of OX637701.1, from coordinate 30,973,529 downwards.
GATCGATTCACAATCCCCTCTATAAAAAGCTGTGGTCGATTCATATATTTTAAGTTGTTTCAGGAATATTGGTTGATCTGGCAACTTCAACATACATATTTCTGTGAAATATTCACAGAATGGATACAGAATGAGTAAGGTAATGCTGATAAATTGATCGAAGGACATTCTGTATAAAAAATTTTTGGGTTATCGAGGAAAATATGGACAAGTAATTAGTGTTCACAAACTAATCTTTTGAAAAATCGAAGAAGGAACTTATTTTGATGGGAGAAATATGGCTTTTTAATGGCAGATATAATCGGCCAAAACTAAGTGTTTTGTTAAGAAATATCGTGTTTTTCAAATTCTTATTCAAATGAGGTTAGTACTTGAGTATTCCCTAAAAGTATCAACTCAATTTCCATCGGGAAACATGAATTTGAGATTTTTGCAGAGAATCATATCAGGCACGTATTTGGCCCATTTTTTTTAAATTGCTATATCTCTTCAACAGAGCCGAATTCGGTAAAATGGAAAATGAAAAAAAGGTTTCTTTTGGCCTCGAAAATTCACAGTTAGAATATATGTACAAGTCAAAGGCTCACCCTATATACGTGCCAATATCGAACGTAGACTCGACGTTCGGTTGAATTTCGGTTTCGAAAATAAAGTGATATAATTCAACGAGTATGGTCTAATCAACGTAGTAACCGTACACATACTTCATTCACTTTTGTAAAGTATTGCGGTTTGCCATGAAATTCTGACACATTTCACCGTGTATATTTTGAAAATGTTAGGTTATGGTCATTACTCTGTCAGATACGCCCACAATGTTGTTGTTTCTGCATTAAAATCGTAGTAATTACGTATTTATCAAAATGTTAATTTACTTCGAGAAAATAATGAATTTGGGAAAATATTATGTGGATGCAATGATTTCAAAGACTTGGCGAATGGTGAAGAAACTTTTTCTAGGCTAATACTGAAAATATTTCACGTATATGAGCATTGTAGGAAGATTCAGTTATGCTATTATCTTGTACGGAAATCAAGAATCGAGTGTTGAAATTTCACTGAAAAATAATGGACAGAATAGTCCGTTACTTTGTGATAGCTCATTCGGAAAAAGAATAAAAGTACTCGAATAACCCATCAAAACGAACGGAACAGACGAACCTATGGAATTAATCAGTTTTCAAAATTCTCAAGAAATACCTATACACAGTAGCGGATTAACCGGTACGCTTAGTACGCTGCAGCGTAGGGCCCCGAGGTCCATAGGGGCCCCCGGCGTTCGAATTAATTTTTTTCTATTCTGCAATAAAAATTGAGTCTGTAAGTGTGAAGAAAAAATAGTCAGGCTGTACTATATTTTATAGGCAGCTCAGAGGCAACTTGTGAATTATGGATTATTACATTCACATGAAACGCAATGAATAACAAAAGCCTAAGAGCAAAACTCCGATGTTGGAAAAAACACACCATTCGAGATTCAGCGTACTGTCCCTAATTATCTTGTCTGCCTGCAATAAATTCCGTTAAGGGTGGCGGCCGAATTCCAATGTTGACAATAACATCATAATTCAATTCATTTGTCGGCATTTCCTCTAAAATCTAGGAATGTGCTACAGAACGGCCGACCAGATGTTGATTCGTTTAGGGGTGTAAAGTGAAAACTAACATATCCCGGCCCATACCATAACACTACATCCTCGGTAAAAATAAATATAGAACTGTTATGACAGAAAATAGTTTGCAGTTTTTAGGAATACTTTCTATCGAAAGTGATATAACGAGCAGTCTCGATTATAATTCTGCAATTAAAGAATTTGCTGATATTAAAATAAGAAAAACACAATTTTTTAGGGCAATTTCATTTTGTAGGTAACGGATATGCAGCTTTACGATGCTTGTATCTTTTGTGATGATTTTATTTATTCCTTAATTTCGATGCCGTAATAAAAAATTGGCAGATATGATATTCTAGAGATATTTTGTACTTTAATTTTTGTGGTATTTTTTCCTTTTTTAAGATTTTTATTCATCTATTATATTTTGTTTTGATATACATACCTTGTATTTTATTAATAAACTTTATATTTTGTTTTTAAAGAAGTGAGTTTTAATTAAAGAATTCTTTTGAAAAAATCATAAAAGTTTCAGAGGGGCCCCAGAAGTTTTGAAGCGTAGGGCCCTTGAAATCGTAAATCCGCCACTGTACCTACACAAGACATTCAAATACCTTTTTGCACAACTTGAAATACACCAGTGTGAAAATGTAGTAGTACTACGAATCCTGGGTCACAGTAAAACCTTAAAAGACCTAACCCCATTTACAAAGTTAAAAAAGAGTAAATAGAAAGTAGACTTGGCAATGTCGCTTGCACTCAAAAAAATAGATTACTGGAATTTCCTGTTAATTGGATTCCTGTAACATAAAAACTACTTTTGTTGCAGAAACTGGAAATTTACTGTCAACCCAGCATTTCGATTCCTGTTGAGGTGTAATATGCTGTTTGAACAGAAATTAATGTTGGGTTCGCAGGAATCAAAACTTTAGAATTCTCTATAAAGATTTATGTAATGGGAAATCAATATTTTGTAGATGCTGCTGGATTAAAATGTGAAGAATAATTTTTTGAATACTGGAATAATGGAAATTGTAGTAAATAGTAACGCTAAACTGAAATAAGTGATCGTAAGAAACAGCAAAGGTTATTTAGGAATATTTTTGTCCAGACATGTAGTATGTGGCTTGCACTTGTGCAAGATTGCGATTCAATTAGTGTTATGTGTTAGTAGTTCGTACTTTTAGTTGTCGTGTACAGTGAGCTGGCAATTGAGGCAGGCTATTGTACTTACTAGAAATATTTATGTATTTGCAATACAGTTCATTAACATTATGAGGTACAGGAAGGGCCTAATACATTCAATATTGTGTAATGTATAAATAACAACAAATTCCAGTGAATTGAACAAAAAATAGGTTGCATGGTAGAGGAAAATCCTGATTTATTTACCAATAATTTCCTGTAAATTTATGAGAACACTGGAATATTTTGTTGCACAAAACGAATAGTACTGTGATACATAATATACACTTTCGTAGATTAGATTGAATTTACAGGAATAAATTCCTATTCTCTGTAGAGAAATGAATTCCTGTATTCCCTTAACAGGAATTGAGGTACTGTAATCGTTTGTTGAAAATAACAGGAAATAACTTCTGTGCCTATTTATAATAAAAACAAACAAAAAATAAAATAATAGAATTTCCTGTTCTCTTAACTTTATTTTTGTAAGGATTACAGGGTTATTTTTCTGAGTATGATTTTCATGAGTACCAACCCGCTTCAGTTTTGAGTGAAAGAACTTGATAAACCTAAATCAAGGCTAACCACGATACTTCATAAAATTTATAAAAGTGAATGGAGTTTACACGAGTGCATGTTTATTGAGACGCGCATACGGACATAAATTCGTATTTTTAGTGGTAGTTATGAAGGAATGAAGGAAAAAAGAATTGTTCAAATAATACTAATATAAATTGGTAATTGTTGCCAAAGATAATAATTAGTACCATTCCTTTTCGATTATCACGAAAATAATCATCCAATGAGTTCTAACCGATTGTGAATGGTAATAAATCATGGCAGGACTATTAACGTAAATCGTGAAAGATCCTGGAATGTTTTTGTATCGTTAGATTACAATAACGTCTATGTTGGTACTCCGATACCGGGAATTGCTAATGAATGTCCATTTCGGTATTAAATTGATATATCGCATTTATCCATAATCGACTATATTAAATAACGGTATATAGATAGTAGATACCTTTATTATTCCTTTCTTCATTGCTAGTGGCATCGAATGTGCATAAAATTACAGACTAGGCCTTATTGCAGTAATGACGCTTTATCATTACCATTATATGAAAGGTGATTGGTCGGAGTAATCAACCCGTGCCACTTCGAAAAGTCTGTTCTTTCGTGGCTTACTATTGCTCTATTCTTCACCCCCTATAGAGTCTAGACCACTAGTGACTAGACCCAACACTTGATCAATGAGTTCAATTCAGATGATGACTGCACATCGAGGTCGTCAACAACCAGTTTGCTTGAGCCCAGAATATCATACGAAGTCAGGGACGACTCCAGATATCCAGAAGATTTATCTGTTACTTTTTTATATTTTTGTTTCAGTCAGTGGGTGAGCTATTCTATTCGCTGGTTCAGAGCTCATAGAAGAGACAGTTGCATGTTTGTCAAGGAAATACTTCAATTTGTCAGCCTTCACCATATCAGATCAGTAGGATCTCAATATCGAACGGGGGTTCCTCAGGGTCCGGTGTTGGGACCACTGCTGTTTTTGTTATTCATCAATAATTTTTCTCAATATCTGTCGCAGAATTTGTGTCGTCTAAATAATTAAGTGGTCAAAATCAAAAAGACGGTATGCCTTCGTTTTGGTCTAAAACTCTAAAGAGTCATGAGGAGGAGTCTCTGCACATTAGTGTTCTGGATGAAACAATAACATCGACTGAATACTCAAAATTTCTAGGTATTCACATGGACAAAAATCAGAACTGGCCTTCTTTGCGATAATTAGGCTGAATGACTGTTCACCGCAAGGTTTTCTCATAGAAGTCTACTACGGACTAGTATACAGCCATCTGGCTTGAAACACTTTACTCTGGGGTAATGGGAATGTTGACACATGTTTCAACTTCATATGAATTGAGGTTTTCCACAGTGAAGGTAGTTTTTGAAATACAAAACAAATATTTTAGTGATCTAATTACTCTCATTAAATTAAATAAAATTGATTTAAATTGTGTTATCTATAACTGATTATCATGTGACTGCAAACACCAATAGAATACGTGACGTCACTGTTCGGTAAACAAGCTAACCTATAACCTAACTGTATCCTATATGTCATCATGAGTACGAACTCACGAAGAACAGAAGAGAGTAAAACGCATCACCAGCGAACTATTTTGCGATTATTTGTTATTACGAAAACGATTTGGTCGCAAGAAATCACACAAGATCAGTTCGCTTTGACAGAAGGCGAAGTCTGTTTACCGTATAGTGACGTAATCATAATCACTTAACAGTATGAAGCGTTTCAGCGGGAATTTTGAAATAGTATATTCTAAAACTAGTTGCAGAATGGGCTCCTATTCCAATGCGAAATTCGAAATTCAAATTATAGGTCCTAGTGACTTTCAGAATGTATCTTGGCAGTTGGTGTGAAAGTTAGGAAATACGAAAATTGTCATTTCCATTGACGTCTGCTGAAATTTAAAAGGATCGGAAGTCATTGCTGACAACCACAAAACGAAAAATGTAACTGAAAACGATGCTGTAATGATTTCATTACAGCACTGTTTTTAGTACTGTAATGAAATCATTACGATACTGAAATAGAGAAATTATTTTTATTGACGCATTTTTTATTAGTATGTATTTGCTATATTTTTTCCATGAAAATATTTTTTTCTTGTTTGTATAGGGCTTATCTACTTATCTAATTAAAATCATTTCGAAAAAATAATCAACATCCCTATTACTGTTTCCAGAGTGGTTATTGCGCAGAAACGAATAATTCCTCTGATTTTCCATTTGAGCTCACGATCATCCTGTAAACCTGTTCTAGTAGCTGATAGAATCATGTCATTGCCTTCCCTGTTTATTTTCAAATGCCTTCTGTAGGCTAGGAAAAATTTAAGTGGATGGAAAACACTAACAACTTTTCACGAGTATGAAACTAGAATTTCACACATTCTTCCGGTGCAACAGCATAGAACTCACAAGTTGGAGTGTTTTCCATCATACCAGAGTATAAAATTGTTCAATCATTTATCACAATCTGTTGAGTCTTTGAAAAAGTTCAAGTTTAAGAAAAAAATCAAGAAACTCCTTCTGGAAAAATGTTACTACTCAGTTAAGGAGTATATGTTTGATTCCATAAATATTCAGAATAATAATTGTTTTTAGTTTATTTTTTTGCATCACATGACCTGTCCTATACCCTATACGCCGTGTTTTGTATTGAAGGATTGATAAAAATATATTATTACTATCCATCATAGGTCTCCCGTTCTCAGCTTGAGCTGGTATAACTTCTATGACCCAGTGAAAAAACATTTCAATCCCTCCCACTAGTTCAGGAATCTCCGCATGATGTGACAGGTTTGCAATGCTACAGCCTGCTGTGGATATCCCGCGATCTTCTGGGATATTTCGATCATTTGAAGATTTTTTCTTGATTGATTTGGACATGACTTCCTCAGCCGAAATGTCCATCGGTATGATAGTGACTTTCGATAGTTGCCACATATTCTTCAGTTCTATTGCCAAGTTCTCGTACTTCGTTATTTTTTCGGACTCCGTTCTTCGATGTTATGAGTCAATGGTACTTCCAAATTAATTATCAACCCATATTTCTGATCCTTCTCAATGGATACACAAGGTTCGTTCTATTGTAGTCCACTGTTCTATCTGTTGTTATGTGTCTGTCCCAATAGAGAACCGCTGCGTCCGTTTCCAACACTGCTGCAGGCTGATACTCGTAATATGGCGGACAAGTATATCCAAAAAACTGCTGGTGAACAATTTTTGCCACTTGATAGAAGGTAAGCTTCTGGCACTGAAGATGAAGACAGCGGTCTTCGAAATGTATACATCTGTAGCATAAATAAATACATAGTTGTGGAGGAAGACTTTGTCAGTTTGAATATTTTCCAAAACAAAAGCACTAATAATTTGTTCATATTTTCCCCGATATCCCAAAAATATCTCATAAAGAATTGTTAAGTCACTCTATTTATGATTAATTAACCTAACTCATAGGATTCTAGGTCAATGACCTTACCTAACCCATCTTCTATGAATATTTCACAGAGCTTTCGAGAAGACGATGCCAGATTGTTGATTTTCTCTTTAAACAATGGGTAAAACGGTTTTCTTATGCGAGGCAGCAGGCGCGCAAGACAAACCTTAAGATCTATGAATCGGCCCATCTCAAACCTCATATGGTTGTTCTGTGTCTCAAACGTGTCTGTGAACGACGCTGCGTATCCGTTGATCACAAGGTTAATGACGTGAACAAATATGGAGGAAATCATTTCTAGGGCTATGTTGTTATAAAACGGGTAAGCGATTATTTCAGGTATTTTTCTTTGATCTCGTGATGATTATGTGAGGACCTTCAGTGAATGAATGTAGTATTAACCGTGTAGTGAATAGTTTATATAATTCCAAGAGTACAGGGTGTCCCAAGTTCGAGTGGCTATTAGACGTTTCTGGAGAACTGGACATATTTGAAATCTGAAAATAAGGATTATTATATTGTTCGAAATTCTCTACAGACCTAAAATATTTTTAGAGCCTGAGCACTTACGGTTATAGAGGGAGTGAAAAAAAAATTGGTTCAATAAAATTGTTCTTCAATTTTTTCGTTTCTGATATGATTGAGTATTCAATGCTGAATACATTTCTGTTAAAACCATTGTATTCATTCAAATAGTTTTTGAAATATCGAACAAAACCTGAAAAAAGTCGAATATTCATAGTCAGTATTATGCCAATTTTTCTCATTCTGAACATACCGAGTGTAAACCGTTGTCACAACGTGAAAGTAGAAGAATGTGGAAAAGTCATGCATCGTCTGAATTTCATAAATATCATCACAGGGTTCCTCAGATTTTTAGTCGAAAATTGGCCATAACTTCTGTTTTTCAAATTATAATCCTATTTTTTATGATTGCTGTGAACTCAGCGAAGAAAAATAATGGTGATAGCACTCTAAGGCCCGGTTGTACAGTGCTAGTTCAATTCCACGCTCAACTGAACTCAGCTCACTCTTGAGCTAGGTTCAGATATGTCATTCGGTTGTACAGGTTACGTTTGAGTCGAGTTCAACTAAACTTTCCTTGAATGCAATTCTTCAGAAAATGGCAACGTCGCTTGCTTTGGGACATGCGTTTTCGATACGAATTGTGAAAAATTTTGGACAAATGGAAAGAAAAAAACGTAATCCATCATTCGATAAACAGAATCTTTGCAAAAATTCAGTTTCACACACCTCAAAATGATTTATTCTCTCCTTATATTTCTTTGGCATTCTTCTCGATCATTGCAAAATACACTGCTTCCACAAAATCTTAATCATCGGCCATTTCCGCAAGATTATTGCCGAGTTGAAAATCCATTTCTATCAATTTGATGTACAAAAATCTATGTTTTTGAGTGAAACACTCATTCACAAAAATAAATAATACTGACAAGAGAAAGCGGAGCGTTTCATCCATATATCTAATAACATCAATATGGATTATACCCCTGCTTCCCACAGTCTCAAAGTGAAGTCAAATCTTTGGTAACGATTTCGTTGTACGCTTGCGTCAACTGGAAATTCAAAAATTGCGAGAAATTTAGAGGTTATGTTTATTCTGAAAGACAACAAGAAAATAGATATCGAGAATGAAAATATGTCACTTAAATACTTTCAGTTCACTTTTAGAATATGAATAGGAGTTAACAATGACATTTGGGACTTGGAGAAAACGGAATAAAGCGATTGAAACCTTTCATATGAAATTGTGAGGTTATGGTCGAAACTCTTCACATGAAGTTAAGAATGACATACGTTTCGCGACATAATACGATGTGTCGGAGAGAGACAGAATTAAAAAAATATTTTGATTATCAATATTGCCGCACAAGCGCAGATCTTGATTGTTACCAAATCCCAGCTTCAGTTTTGATTGGCTCATGGCCCATATAGGAATTATTAGATATATGGTTTCATCACAGGTATTCTGTGGTTTCAACTCTCAACTATTTGACATATAACCAATAAATTGTTAATTTGAAGTGACATTTCATCTGAACCAGGTTTGAGCGCCCGATTTCGGTAGCTCAACTTGAGGGTCGATTTGAGCGAAGCTCAGGCTTGAACTCGGACTGTACAACTGGGCCTAAGATGCTCTTGCTCCTAAATTCAGTAGTTTCTGAGTTATTTGAGATTTTCTAGATTTATGTTGTACGTTGAGTCGAATTCATCTTATCTTTAGCTTGAGAATATTCTGTGACCATAGAAGATAAATCATCTCATGAATAATTCACAAGTGACAGGTCTAATTATTAGTTGTTACCATGGTTTCATAAGAATATTCATCGAATCTGTTTAGATTCGATGAATTTGGCTCTACATAGATGCATAGAATACCTGGTGTTGGCACTGATTAGATTTTGTTTAAGACTTTCTTGTCGATCGGAAATGTGACATTTTGTGCTGCTTTTCATTTTTCCCGAAAGGGGTCGCGCTATTTGTCGTTGCCGCAGCAGCTCCTCGACCGATAAACATTGCGGATTTATTCCGGAATTAGACCAAAATCTGAAGTCTAGAATGCTGTTTTGATCTACAAATTTTGGTCACGATTTTTAGAAAGGAGTCGGTACACCAGGTATTCTATGCATCTATGGCTCTACGTACAACATGAATCCAGAAAAGCTCGAATAACTCAGGAATTAATGAATTTAGGAGCAATAGCATCTGAGAATGCTATCATTATTTTGCTTCGCAGAATGCAAAATCATAAATAATCATAAAAAATAGGGTGCCAATTTGATAAAACAGTTTTTGACACAAAATTTAAAACACCCTATGATGATCATATTTATGAAATTCATAAGATGCATGACTTTTTCACATTCTTCCATTTTGATGTTGTGAGAATGGTTCACACTCGGGATGTTCAGAATAAGAAAAATGAACATATACGACTATGAATATTTTACTTTTTTCAGGTTTTTTTCGATATTTTGAAAACTATTCGAACGAATACAATGGTTTCAACAGAAATGTTTCCAGCATTAAATAATCAATCATATCAGAAACTAAAAAATCGAAAAAAATGTTTTTGAACAAATTTATTTCAACCCTTTGTATAACCGGAAGTGCTCAGGCTCCAAAAATATTTTAGACCTGTGGAGAACTTCAAACAATATCATAATCCCAATTTCAAATATGTCCAGTTCTCTAGAAACGTCTAATAGGCACTCGAACTTGGGACACCCTGTATATTGTTTAGATAGAAATATCGCCACAGCTTATTTAGTGCTAGGTATCATTTTTTTTTTTAATTTTTTGTATTTCATTGACATTTATTTTCAACATGGACCAGTTACAATAGAATTTTAATAGAAACTGTGCGTCTATGTATAATTTCATGATCCTTGGTGTTCAATTTTATCTGCCACAAATGTGGGATTTCATTATAACACATCTCTACATCAAACGTTTTTCCATCATTTAGATTTTAGTCTGGACAAAATTGATAAACATTCTGACCACATTGTTAACTTGTTTGGAGACCAGAAAAGTAATAATAGTCGATGATATTCAATCCAGGGAAGCATCCAATTTATTCATGAAATACATAATTTTCTTCTCAAATTTTATCGTATACTTTGGAACACCTCGAAAACTGCGCGTTTTATGAAAAAAAACCATATGATTACTTTTATTTTCTGAAATGATTGATTCTTTCGAAAATATGAACCGTTCATCTTTTTCAAGTGGTTTTGTGGTATTTTTGCGTGGATTCATGAGTCGGCTACGCTGTAACTATTGGACAACTGTCGATTGGGGAATATGCATCATGAATAGAGTAAACAATCAATACAAATTCAGTTTATTTGAAACAACGGTTCCGAAGATATGAACAGAAATGTGTTTTCTCCATGGATTTTCCACACCCTTTTTTTTTCAAATGAAACCTAATTTTGAAAAATGGTGTGGGAGAAAATTGTTTCGTTTGATCAGAGAAATATACAGTTAAGATATATTCACAAGTCAAGGACTCACCACTCACCCAGTATATTCTTCAACAATGAAACATGAAATGTGGCATCTTTATAAACAGGGTGTTATAATAAGTTAATAAGTGCGACAAACTTCAGGAGGTGATTTTGCATGGAAAAATAATTTTATTCCGAGATACGGGGTTTTACTTAAAAACTGACTATTTATTTATTGCTCTGAAAACGGTCGAGATATGCGAATGAAATTTGGCAGGTTTCGAGAGGTAGTTATTACGCATTTTGTGAGATGTAATTGAAAATTTTATATTCATCACAATACTTTGTTCTCCAGCCTTATTTGCTGTTCTCCGTAATTCAAATACGGTACCTACTTAATTGGGATTCAAATAATATTTTTTTAAGGCAATACATTTCATTTAGAATTACAGTGAGAATGCTGTCGCTCGGTTGAACGATTGCAAAATGAAAAAACACCGCGTCATAGAAATCAATTGCTTGGAATTGGCCACTATGTAGTTTATTCCCTGTTTAAGCGGAATTATATATTCACAATATGTTGATTACCATTCATTACATAATTTCTTCACAACTACAGTATCCGTCAGACGAACTGAAAAACGTGTGAAACTGTGTTAACCACACAGTTTCCTCAGTTATTTCTGCATCGATTCTCAGGGCAGGATCTAGACACGATAACGTATAATCTTCCTGATGCGTCCAATGAGCGTAATAGAAAATAATAATACCGCACGCTGATAATTATTGCCAATTCACGTGCAGAAATAATAATAGCGGACAACATGTGATTAAACTAATAACATTGTTTTAAGATGCCTAGATCGCACGAACATTTCCTGAATTCCTGGGGAACAATTGAATCATAATAAGCCTACAGTGATACAAAGATTCGATAGGAATTATTTCACTAAAAGTAACAGGGACCATTCCTATTAATATTTGAGACTTTGAATAAGCTTCAAAACACCATTAGATTCACCTCCAAAGTAGGTTCACTTCAAGGTTTCCATGAGCCATGATCCTGAATTTGATTCCATTCATTTAATTTAGTTACATTCGTTGACTGGCTATGATTAAATTTGCGCGTGCGTGATGACTAGATATAATTTATTTCTAGTGGCCGTTAGCTCAAACCAAATACTCCGAGGCGTATTGTTATAACGCTCTACTTGCATGAAGATGCTGGCTCTGTATTGTAAAGGAATGATCTGTTTCAAATACGAGAAAGATATTTTTGAGAGAAAAATATGAACTTTCGAAATGAAATCGCTTTCAATTATTTCATTAAGAACTTCAATCCTTTTTGTGTTTACACACAAAATTTCAGTTCTCAAAGTGAAACCATTTTCAAATGCAACTTGAAATAAAAACACACTACATTGGACATCCACCTTAAGCGCTAAGATAGTGAAGATTCCAGAATCAGAACATTGTCATGTTACATTTAACTTATGTAACAAGTTTCATCCTTGCTGTTCGATACTAGAATGGTGATCTTGGCTTCAGAACTGTGAAAATTTATTTCAATTTTAGATGAGTACCCCACAAAACGAAGGAACAATACAACAACACATGATTTCTTTCCATGAAGACCTTTTAGACAAAATAAATCTAACTTTAAACATGATAAAACTACAGGAATATTTAGAAATTGAAATGGCTCACATTCAGGTGGAATCTAATCAGTGCTCACATCAATATTTTAGACATCTTAGCGTTGCTGCTCAGCTCAAAATAATGGGTAAACATCTCAGTTGGTGAAGCAGCGAGATATTCATGTTTCCATGGAATGAGCTGTCACACAGGACATGTGGGGGTTTACCGATAAGAGTTAAATGGAAAATTCCAGTAGATGTTATTTTATGTTATTGAAAAAATCTAAAAAATTGAAAACATGTATTTTTAAACATTCCATGATCACATACAATGATAACCTAAAAGTTTGACCAAATCAGGTGAATTCGTTAATGTCAAAAAATACGGCAAATAACCAAGAACTTTAGGGTTCAATCTATCTTTAATTTTTTTCAATTTAGTTGACTCGTTAGAAGGCGAATCGAGATGTTCAAATGAAATCGATAGCACGATCGAAACGACAGTGAAAAAAGCAGGAAAATAATTATCAACACTGCCGGTTCTGTTGAACTCACATTCAAATTCATTGATGGTCGAATGCCATTAAATTAGGCAACCCATGAAACATTATTGTATATCGTTAGTGGAAGTCCGATGAGCAAACGTTTCAAAATTATTTTCTCTTACAGTACTGTCTGTGCAAACAAAAATACAAAAATAATATGTCAATTAATAATTATGGGCAATTTTGGATTCAGTTATTTCCGCAAATATATTTATTACCCAAACAGAAATTAAAAAACATTTCAAAAATAAAGATAAAAGATGAAGATGGGCAACTCACAACTGAAACTGATCGTCAAAATTCGATGTACTTGATATTTCGGTGAAAATTAACTGTTCCACCATCTTGAGATGTTTACCCACATTTTCATCTTGTAATGTTCCATGTTACTATAAGTTCCATGCAAATCACACAGTCACGCCATCTAATAGAGGTAATATCAAATCAAGTCCCTACGAATAATTCATCAACTGTAGCGACACCTAGTGGCCTCATGCAAAAGAAGGAAAAGCATTTCATGCATAAGTAAAATTTTCATCGGTTTTTCAGAGTTTTATTGTATTTTATAATAACCAGACCGTAGACGAATCCATAAATGAAGTTTCATAACAAACATTTCTTTTTATATTATTTATTAGCTCTTTTTCCGAAGCGTGTGCGATGGTTCTACTCGGTCAATGTGATACTGGTTTCATGTTGTCCTGTTTTCTAATGCGATCTCGTTGACCTCCTAAACGTATTGGGTTGAAATTCAGTAATTCACACTGATGGGGATTTACTATTCGATTTCTCGCAGTAGATTATTATAAATTATACTCTCACTGATAAATCTTTCTGGTAATTGCTTTCTTTATCTAAAATTTTCACTTCATCCAAATCAAAATTATATCCTTCCTGGATGTTGGAAGTGGTGAACGGCTAAAGCAGTTTTTTCATTCTTATCTCTATTCATTTCTTTGCAGTCATTTGTATGTTGGCTAATTCGATTTTTAAGATGAATTGCAATCTTTACATGGAATTTGATACACTAGATTTGATGTCATTACTTTTGGATACGGGTTTTTTAATTTTGTGTAAATAGTCTCTAGTTTTGCGAGAGGGTAGAAAGTAAGCTTGATGTTGGTTGTGTGTTGCTTAGTCAACGTTTCAATATTTTCAGATAACCCTTTAATGTATGGAAATTTAAAATAGACAACTCCTTGTGTTTCAGTCTGTTCACTAGTTCCTATAGTGTTTCCATCAATTCTTGTACACATGTATAGTTTTGTTCACAAAATTACTAGGGTAGTTATTTGTTCTTAAAATGTTTCTTATTATCGTTTCATTCCAGGCTAGTCACTAAGCAAAGTTGTTATGGATAGCCACTGTAAATTGTCGTTATGTTCAAGATCAACTGCTAAGCACGAAATTGGTATTCACTATTTGTTTGTAGGTTGCTATAAAAGTTGCTGTGTATTAGTATGTATAACAACCAGAGGCTGTGAGTAGTGGTTTACTGGCAACAGCTTTAGAGGTGTTGTTAACGAAAACCACGTGCTTTGGGCACTGATTTGTAATGTTTTTCTGTGAACAATTAAATATTTTAAAACTATAAAAATGGCATTTCTGGTGCAGATGGACTTTTGATAATTCAGGAATCAATGAAAATGTATGTGTTTCAATTTTGTTGGGAAAGTATTCATTAAAAATGGTTTTTTTTTCAGAGAAAGTTTGATAGTCCACAGAAGAACCTTGAAGGGTTCCAGTAATCCTTTTGAATTGCCAAAGAATACATTCAAAAATTTGTTCACATAATGTGAATATTTGAAATTAGGTAGCAGAACGAGAAGAACTTCAGTTGATAATTTTAGGTGGTAAGTATCTGTTGGAGAATTATAATTTGTGGTCATATTCGTGGTAACATAGTTATAAATGTATTCTTATTTTTCAATTATTCTCATTAGATTTCAAATAAAATGTTATGGAAAATTTGTAAATTTTTATATTTTATGCTAACTCTGGCTATATGTTCAAACGAACCCAAGTAATAACATAGGATAAAAGAACCCACATCACGACGTTAAAAAAAATATAACTCATTCCTGATCAAAATATTTATTTTGTTGGGACTGATTATTATGAGAGTTTTCGCTGGGACTGGCTCCTCCGCCAATTTGTAACTCACTGATGTAGAGCTCAACTCATATTTTAGAATAAATCTATTATTATTTGGTTCTAAGAGGGGAAGTAAAAAATAACAAATGTTTCATTTAAGTCATCGTTTCGAAGTGTTCTTCAATATTGGAAGTCGACTACAATCGAATTCGAAGGAAATATGAATTCCAAGTCCGTAATTTTTCATGTTCGAAATAATATCTAAAATCATGGGCGGATTTAGCTGTTGGTACAAGTTAATGATGTGAAGAATGAAACCCGTGCACGTCGCTCAAGAGCAGCCGAGAATATTGTTGCTGTAGCCGAAAGTGTTGAAGAAAACACAGGTTTGTCCATTCCTCGCCGTTTTTTGGTATTAGACATTTTACAAACGCCATCACATCGTATTTTGCATGAAGATTTGGGTTTAAGACTCAAATAGCTCAGTTAACACAAGAACCCAATCTGGCCGATCATCAACAACGTCTCGTCTGTGCTGATTGGGTCCTCGAAATGCATGAAAATGATCCGGAATTCCATCGAAGATTCATTTTGAGTGATGAGGCTCATTTACACCTCGGTGACTTCGTCAACAAGCAAAATTGTCGCATCTAGGGTTGGGAAATCCCAAGAGTTATTGTTGAAAAGCCTCTTCATTTCCAACGTGTAACTGTTTGCTGCGTTCAATGATCCGGAGGCGTTATTGGACCTTACTTTTTCGGTAATGAAGCTGGAGCAACAGTTACGGTGACTGGATTGCGCTATCGAGAGATGATTAATGAGTTTTTTGGCCGGAATTGTATGGTATTGATCTGGACAACGTTTACCCCCAACAAGACAGAGCTACGTGCCACACAAGCATCGAAACCATTGATCTTTTACGGCTAGAAAACCTGGAAAACTCTACGTCTACTCGAAATATCATCAACCTGAATCTAATCTAAAAAGATATGGAGAACTTGTTGATTGATTATTCGTCGAATTCTGAATCGATCAGGTTTTCTCCAATAGGCAGGTCACTTGAATCCCTCTGCATACATATTTATATTTATAGCATCCAAAATAATATTCCTGAAATTTCCTTCGAAATTATATCGTGCAATGACATGGATCATAAAGAGTTATTCCATGAAATTCATAAAATGCCATTGCACTTTTACACATTCAGTATTTCCCGCAGGAATGTTTTTGTTTCGTGTGAATTATTGTGAATCGCAAGCACATAATTCTCCTGCAGAATGACTTCATAGAAATGAGCCGTTTTAATTGCATCGTAATTTTCGCGCAGTTGGTATCATGTATGGCGTATCACAAAGACTTTATTCCAAGCACTATCCATACCTACCTAGCTTATTGAAATTTATAGGACGCTCGTTCGTCATCTGAGTTTACTTTTTTTCAGACCTTTCAGAACACGCGATGATATGTTATGAATTTTCAGTTGCCAGTGAAAATATTGCTCACTAGTCCGACACGTTACGGCAGAGCGCTGTGTCGTGTCGGACTAGTGAGCGGCACAGAACAGAATACAAACTGTAATAGTGCCCATCCACGGGGGACACCGAATCGGAAACATTGTATCCCGATCTGCAATAAATCATGGCCAATAAAATGTGCCGCTTGGGTTTTGACAAGAGGTAGATGGATTATGTTGCTAGAATTTGCCAGCGTTGCCACTTCTACGGAATTCAGATTAAGATATCTGTTGGAATATCCTGTGCTTTTTACTTTCCACAGGCAGATTTTCTGCCTGTACAATTCTATGAATCCTGTTGAAAATTCTTTCATTTTAAGCAAAGTTGCTTCTGAATTTCAACTAGAAGATGTTCTGGAATCGACTGCCCAGTGCTGCCACACGCGTAACTTAAAAATGAGCTGAAAAAATTTGTAAGGTAAAATTATGAAAGAAACCAATAACGGGAAGTCAAACATACCTTTTAAAATGAATAAAAATGTCACACACCACAATGAATTTCCACAGAAAATGAGGAAGCTATCAGTAAGGAGGCTGGAGAAAGACTGAGTATAAAATGAATAGATAATTCTTAGCGGAAATCACAGATACAAACACAACAAAATCTTGATTACCCAAATTCTACCGTCTTCTCATAATAATAAGAGTGAAAATAGCCTATCTACCTGTACAAGCACCACCAGTCTATAGTCCGTTCAAATATAAGAAGGAGCTTTGTAAACACGCTCTCTTTTAACGCCCTAAGAGATTGCCAGGATCGTACTCGGAACGGACTGTAGATGGTTCTGGATAGAAATGATTCAATAATTTGAGTCAGCCCCATTAGAACTTTTTTCCTCAGAAACTCTAGTGCAAAATTTCTGTTATGATTTGCAACCGTCATAAAAATTTTATATCCGACGTACCCTTTTTTTTATTTTGTTTTGTTTTTATATTATTATCTACTAAATAATTTCTTTTTCGGATGCTCGAAATTCCGACAAGGTAATTCCGGGAAACACCAGATTTGGGTCCTTTCCCTGGGTTGAGAGTGTTGAGACCATCTTGATTTGCATAAATATCAAAGTTTATATATAGGTACAAAGGGTGCGAACTGTAAACAGATGTTTTTTTATGACATCTAATGCCAGCATAACCAATTTTGCAAAACTGATAAGAATTCAACTACCTGGTGCAATAATATTCAACAAAATCGGAGATGCCGTTGAAACTTTCTGAATTCCCTAATTCTACGGAAATTTTTGTAGAAGTGGCTGACACAACTGCAAAAATTCCGATGTTCTTCATGGGAACTGATAGCATCTTCAATGGCACGCGCCGGATTATATGGTCCTTTATTATCTTTGCCGCTTGTGTCCGGTTCGGTTGCCTCGTGAGTGGAGACCATAAGATGTGCAAAGTCCCTACTAATCTTTGTCAACAAGGATGACCAAACTACTATTTGAAATGTCTAAACAGTTGGCGTTGTTTCTAAATTAGATGCAAAATTAATTCGCAGTCAATTGGTTACTACTAACATTTGGTTTGGGAATTGATCTTCTTCTTCTTGTGCGGCGCTTTTGGTCGGCTGAACGTAGGCCTTATGGCCGATTGTTCATACCGCATTTATGTAATATGTACTAGAGAGACTCAGACCCGAAGGCTCGCTGACACAAGGAGGAGCCCCTCTCACCATGGAAATGGAAGGTGTAGGGTTACCTAGGTGTGTTAACCTCAGTGTAGATAAGTTACCGCACGTGAACAGTATATGCTCCGCCGTTTCATCAGCGTTCTTACACCATCGGCACAGGAAAAATTCAGTCAGACCCATTCCTTTTAAAAGTTTGTTAAACAGATGGCTAGTTAGAGCACTAGTCACCAGAGACAATTGCTTCCTCCCGAGAATCAAGAGCTTTTTTAGCTCCGGCTTCGAAGAAGGCCCCTTGATCAGGAGTCTCGACTGCCTGAGATCCGTTCTCGTGTTCCACTCAGTGGAAAATTTTTTATCAATCCTTCTGCCATACATATATCAAAAACCTCTTCAAGAGATGGATTGTCAATCCATCTCTTGAAGAGGTTTTTGATATATGTATGGCAGATAGGAAGCGCGGGTTCCGGCCCAGTAAACTTCTTGCGAGCCCCTCCTTTGGCTAAGGTATCTGCTTTTATGTTACCAGAGATAGACGCATGCGCCGGGCACCAGACAAAATTGGGAGTGTTGTCGGAGCCAAGCGTGCGCAGGGCCTTTCTGCATTCGTACACCAAGTTTGAGGTTACTTTTATATCAGAGAGGGATTTCAGTATGCCCTGACTGTCGCAACATATGTATATGTGTTTCCCAGAGTTACCTCTGCGGATATTCTCCACCACACATACGAGGACAGCATAAAGCTCTGCTATTGAGCAGTCTTTTCCTAGAGGAATGGACCACTTTGTTCTTGGTCCAACAATCCTAGCTCCGGCACCTGTGTTGCAAACCGAGCCGTCGGTGTACCAGGTGGGACCTTCAGGTTTTAGTAGCCTGTCTGGCTTACACCACTGATCTCTGTCAGGGACAACTACTTTGTAGGGCTCGTCGAAGCAGAATCGGGCGCCCCCATGTGTCCTCTGTGGAGGAGGGACAATTTAATGTCCTCCAGCATCTTGAGAGCCATGGCGTGTCCCCTGAATCCTTCGCGATCCCCCAGTGTCCCTGTTCCCAGATTCTGAGAGTTGTTTTCATAGCCACCTCTATGATGGCGAGGTGTATGGGAAGAATGTCCAACATGCACTCCATCGATGATGTGATCTTAGAGCGCCTATTATACTAAGACAAGCTCTCCTTTGGCATCTGTTAAGGATGTTTCGGTTACTGGCCTTCCCCATGGAAGTCCACCATACCACTGATGCATATGTGAGGATAGGCCTTACGACCACAGTATACAGCCAGTGTATAATTTGGGGTCCAAAGCCCCATCCCTTATCGAGCACCTTCCGTGTGAGCAGAATATTACATTGTCCTTATCGTTTGAGCTTTGATGAGTTTGTTCCACAGTAGTTTGCGGTCCAGTAAAACACCGAGATATCGGACCTGGTCTGATAAGGTGAGCCTCAACCCAAATAGACTGGGGAGTCTAATGTCGCAAGGCACCCTTTTCATCGTAAAGAGAAACATTTCGGTTTTCTTAGGGTTGACTGTTTAGGTTGTGCACCACCGTTCGATTATCCGCAAGGTGTTTTGCATCAAATCCACGATAACGCTGAGTATCTTACCTCTTATCAGCAAGACAAGATCGTCCGCATAACCCACTGCGACGTGGCCAGCATCCGCCAACTCGAGCAGGAGGCCATCCAGGACGAGATCCCACAGTAGCGTAGCGGTGAAAGAACACCACCCTGTGGACAACCCCTCCCTGGTGATTACCCTATGGTCGAGGAGCCCAGCTTGGCTACGATATTGCGAGCCTTGAACAGCGACAGACTGTAGGAGAGCTCCATGTTTCACCACAACATTGTTCATTGCTTTGAATGCAGTGTTGTTGAATGTTCCTTCTATATCCAAAAATATAGCTAGAGTATATGTTTTGTAGTGCAAACCGTCCTCAATGTAATTCACAACTTGGGTTCTGCAGCTGGCCCAGATGACATGTCCTCATTCCATTCGAAACAATGCTCAGAGGTATACTTGCACTTCCTTTGTTCATCATTTTCCAACAATAATTCACCTCCTCTAAACTATCATCAGCTTGGTTGTCCGCCTCTACAGGGTCTTTCAAGAGGAACCTCACCCATATTTATACGGGAAACTACTGAACGTATTTTCATGAAATTCAGCACTTATAAGTATTTCACGATGCTGATGAAATCTAAAATATTTTCAAGGCATGAGCACTTCCGGTTTTTCCGGAAATGACGTCAACTTCCGTTTTTCAAATTAGAACACCATTTTTTTATTGCAGAAATAGATTCCTTAGAAAATTTCAAGTTATTTTGATGTAACATTTTTCAGTTTTGGTTGGAAAATTCTCTCTGAGCGGGAAAATTCGAAAAAAAAATCGAAAATAGAGCTCCGCTGAAACAAGAATAACTTCGAGGTTTTCGGATGGAAAATTTTCATTTTTGGGATTTTTCAAGATGTAAGATTGATGTATCCACTTTAAAAATCGAAATCGCGATTCATGATACAGGGGGTGAAAAAATCGCTTTCAAAGTTAGGGATGACAAAATCGTGAAAAATCAATTTTTTCGAATTAGAACCCCATTTTTTATGGCAGATATTGAATCTACGTTAAAAAATAATGTGAGTGTATGCATCACACCCTTGCCCTAAAGTGGATATTTTCTGAGTTATTCACAAAAAACTGTTTTTCGTCTTGAATTTTCAGCTATTTCTTTTCCCTTCACGCCAAAAAAATGAAATTTTCAGGAACTGTTATTTGAACCATGCTGTAGATTTTTCACCCCTTCTTGAAACCGACTTCGAGTTACTATTAGGAGAACCATGGCAAACTCTCGCAGTTATAACTAGAAAAGATGCTCAAAGTTTTGACCGTTAATTTCTAGACATTTATTTATACGTCTCAGGAAGGCTTCGTGCGTTGCTCTTCTTATTTCATCGGGAGGAAGAGATCTGCAAAAGTGTTTGAAAACCAAATTGAGTTTCAAAACTATGAATCTGAAAATCTAAACAAACCTGAACGCATTTCTGACTCGTTCTATGCAGTCCTCTTTATCAGTCAGGGGAGTTGAGTAGACAATATTTATTATCCTACCCCAAACATATTAGTCTAAAGGAGTTAAATCGGGAGAACGTGGTGGCCAAAGATGTGGACCATTGTTCGCCAACCATCGATCTTCAAATAGCCTGTAGAGGATATTTCACACATTGAGTGAATTGTGTGGAGGCGCGCCATCTTGTTGATACAATAAGTCATTATGGTTCTGTACTAGCGGCTCAATTATTTGAGTCAATATGTCAGAATATCTATCTCCTAAGGGAGAACATTCTTTAAATAATGCAAACATGTGTAGTGTTTTATCTTACCAGTTAAAGTCCCATCATAAATGTGAACATCGAGAATTGCATTATTTTTGATGACGCAAAAAACATTGAAACTCCAGGTCTCTTGAAAGTTCCATTGTCTGAAGTGGTGGTTGTTCTCTTCATCCCAATAATGACTGTTATGCCTATTGAAAGAAGCATTCTTTGTGAATTCAGATTCATCTGTCCAAATTATACAGTCCAAAAAGTTTTCATTCTCTTGAAATCGAATCATCATAGCTTCGCAAAACTCTGTTCTCCTGACCAAATCAGTTTCCTTCAAATGCTGTACTCTATTGAATTTATATGGGTGCATTTTATGTTTTTTTAATATTCTCCAAACACTCGATTGAGATAATCCCAGATCAATCTCGGCATCTTTGAGAGAATTTTGAGGATTCACACGAAAATATGCAAGAACTGTAATTTCGTTGTTCTCATCTTCTACAACACTTTTTTCTCTGTGTATAGTTTTCTTAACGAAAGATCCGACATTTCTCAAGTTTGTCATGGTTCTGTTAATGCTATCTCTCGTATCTACAACTTTATTACATTCTCCATGAAGTAGAATGAGATTTAAATAACCTTCATTGGTAAAATTAGGCATAGTGATCGATTTTATAACTTAATACGAATTATCACCAAATTAATAGTAAACACAAAATGCTACTGAATGAAGAGGAATTTGGCAGATGTAATTAATGATATCTATCATTAAAAAAAAAGAATGTAAAACATGGTAAGTTTTGGCATATGGTTCATAAGGAATTATTTATTTATCACTGGAGAGAAAACCGATGGCCGATTAGTTGAAATAAAGAGGTTTCCGATACAAATTCGAATCCAAATTCGCCATCTATTTAGGAACAACCTGTAACTTTTTTCTCTTGCATATTAGGGTAGTAAAATCTAAAACATGGTTTAAGTAACAGTTCCTGAAAATTTCATCTTTTTGGCGTGAAGGGAAAAGAAATAGCTGAAAATTCAAGACGAAAAACAGTTTTTTGTGAATAACTCAGAAAATATCCACTTTAGGGCAAGGGTGCAATGCATACACTCACATTATTTTTTAACGTAGATTCAATATCTGCCATAAAAAATGGGGTTCTAATTTGAAAAAATTGATTTTTCACGATTTTGTCATCCCTAACTTTGAAAGCGATTTTTTCACCCCCTGTATCATGAATCGCGATTTCGATTCTTAAAGTGGATACATCAATCTTACATCTTGAAAAATCCCAGAAATGAAAATTTTCCATTCAAAAACCTCGAAGTTATTCTTGTTTCAGCGGAGCTCTATTTTCGATTTTTTTTTCGAATTTTCCCGCTCAGAGAGAATTTTCCAACCAAAACTGAAAAATGTTACATCAAAATAACTTGAAATTTTCTAAGGAATCTATTCCTGCAATAAAAAAATGGTGTTCTAATTTGAAAAACGGAAGTTGACGTCATTTCCGGAAAAACCGGAGGTGCTCATGCCTTGAAAATATTTTAGATTTCATCAGCATCGTGAAATACTTATAAGTGCTGAATTTCATGAAAATACGTTCAGTAGTTTCCCGTATAAATATGGGTGAGGTTCCTCGTGAAAGACCCTGTATTTGAAAAACTACTTAGATTTCGCGAGGGCATCATGTGCCTCATCACTTTCTCATAGATTGAGGGGGACACTGGATCGCCCTGTCTTTTGCCTCTATTAGTGTGGAGGGGATAGATCTCCTCTCCGGCACAGGGGATGGTAGTGGAGGCATCTTTGAAATTGGCCAGGTTGCCTTAACGTTTCAGGGCCCTTTCCACAGTAGCATGTGACAGCGTATCAAACGCTTTGGAGATATCCAGCGCCACTATGGTGTATCCCCATTTTGATCTCATCTTCGTTTTAATTATTGTGTGGACGGACATGCTGTTAGAAAAGACCCAATCCACACTAACGAAACCCCTCTGGTTTGTATATATCGGCACTTCCATCAGCCTCCTGTTGACGATTTTATTACTTACTCTTAAAAGAAGACTTGAGATTGTAATGCTTCTCTTTCTTTTTTGGAATAAGACTAGTCCTGCTGGAGTTGAGGCACGTGGGGACAGCTTTGAGCAGAAGCATAGCGTGGTGAAGTAAAACAAGTTTGCACCTTGGGATTTTGACCATTTGTCGCAGGGTTATACCTTCTGGACCCACTGTTCCCTGCATGGTTGATTTCAGGGTCTCAGCGATCTTTTCTTCGGTAATAGGTCGGTACTAATTAATGGTTTCTGCTCTTGCTCTGATAGGAGCTGCATCAGGTGGAGAATCCATTTGATTCATTGATTGATTGATTGATGGCTGACGAACAAGAGACCGGGTTAGCACTTGGCCTGTCTGTGACACTGCGACCAACTTGGGTCTATTGTATCTCTCTTTCGTCACTGGTTCCTCACGAGGGTGGGTTCGTGTCCTTTATCAGGGTCAGTAGCCTGTTTATGAGGTTTTTCGGATTCATTCCCGTTTCCGGATGGGTTTATCCGAAGATTCTGTGACGCCTTCTTCCTAAGGCGTCGCATGATGATGTGAGAGGCTATTTCTTCCTCTTCAACTCAAAGTCTGCAATCCACGGATTCTCCAAGAATTTCTATGGTGTTCAGATGTTTCCTAAGGCCGCAGTTTCCCGTCAGCAGACCTACTATTGTACGTGCCTTTGTTCTGTTTAGATTCAAAAAGTCAGTCGTCAAGCTTCGGCTTGTGTGTCCTACCATGACTTTGCTGTGTGTTTGCCCGTCGCTCTGTTCCCAGTGTTGTCGTTTTTTTTATCCACTCCTCAATCAGGGTCCTGCGTCGGTTTTCGCTGATTCCAATCATAGGTTCTGGCCCTGTGAATGGCGTTTAAGGTGCTTGTCTTGCTAACTGGTCTGCTTTTTCATTGTCCGCTATTCCCTTGTGACCTGGCACCCACATCAAAGTGACCTTGTGATTCTATACTCAAGTCCCATTTGTTCCAGTCGAGGTGTTTTTTGTATATGTATATGGTTTATCGAATGAGTATAGGGGTTGCATGTAGTCTGAAATCATATCGAGCTCGGCTACGTCAGCTACATGAGTGATTCTGGTGTGCCCAGTTGTGCGGGTTCTCCAGTTTTTTGTTTGGATCAGTCTGTATGCACCCATCCTGGCCTCCCCCATGACATGTATGTCAAGGGGTGAGAGGCCAAGGATGACCTCCATAGCAGCTGTTGGAGTGCTATTTATTGCACCCGTGATGCAGAGACAGGCAAGCCTCTGGATTTTCCCAAGGTTGGTTTTGCCTGTATTTGATTTGTTTTTGGACACCACAGGAGTGAGACATAAGTGATTCTGGGTCTTATTACTGATGTGTAAGGCCAGTACATGGCTTTCGGTTTGAGTCCCCAAGTTTTTCTAGAAGCTCTCATGCACATCATAAGTGTCGTTTTGCTTTTGTTGGTTACATGATGTAGATGCGGGTTCCAGGTTAGTTTCTCTTCGAGAATCAGCGCGAGGTATTTCACCTGTCCTACAACTTGTAATGTTTCGCCGAAGAATCTGGGAGGTGTGAGATCTCCCATAGTTCTTTTGCGAGTGAAGGGAATGAGTGCTGTTTTGTTCGGATTTGCCCTTAGGCTCTCTCTCTGGTACCATTCCTCTACGGTCCTCAGTGCGTTCCGCATTAGTTCTGAGGTTATTCCGGTGTATTTTCCCCTGACGAGTATGACTATGTCGTCTCCGTATCCTTGAGAATAATACCCTTGGTTATTCAGGGAGGTTAGCAGTTCATCCACTACCATGTCCCACAGAAAAGGGGATAATATACCCCCCTGTGGGGTACCTCTGGCAATTTTGACCCGCAGTTTCTCCTCGAGCATGTTGGCCTGGACCAGTCTGTTGTGAAGCATTGAGCGTATCCACCTGCAAGTGGTCTCATCAATGCCTCGTCGAGTAGCCGCAGAGACCATGCTTTTGAAGGAGGTGTTGTCGAAAGGAGAATCCATAGTTAGGATGTTCTTATATTCTTTCTCTACATATCCTCTTTGGATGGCCGTTCCTGCAGATTTATCGGGTCCATTCCTTCTATTATCTCCTCGGCTAGTTGTTTTCTGTTGGTGGCCCATTTCCCCTTTACATCTCGGAAGGCGGCAGCCCTTCTCTTTCTTCTAGAAGTTTGGGGGGGGGGGGATAGTCTAGGGTGGGGCTCGACCAGTTCTTCTGACTCTCCCGTACTTGTGAATCTGCCTACAAGGTGAATCAACGAGGACTCGAAAACTCATGACTACACGTGAGTGCCTTAGTTCAATATTTTTTTGTATATTCGTTCTATGGGTGGTCCTCTTTAGATCCGTCGTCCGCTCGAACAATTGGTATTGCGAAACACCAGATGACCGGTGTAGTTGATCACTTGGCGTGGATATCTTGCCAAGTCATGAGCACGGTTCGTTTACGACCGGCCGTTTATGTGCAGCTCTCCCGCTGATTTTTCGCCTTCAATCACGGCTAAAGCGTATAACGCATTCTTCATAGGATGCGCTAATTATATTTATTTTAGCAATTTCCTATTCAAGCGGACCGTGAACGTTTTGTTGCAATTGTACACTGTGACTGATTCTTTGATCTCGCCTCAGCAATAGGAATTGTGAACTGGAATTCGAATAAAAAGTTATGGCTTCCATTTAGCGATACTTCGCGGCAGCGGCGGTGCTATATAGACTATAGAGTCCCGTAAGTCATCTGCATCTAATAACCGGTAATTTTCCAGCGGATGTAAAAAGATATATATGGGAACGCGTATTATATGGTCATGCTGCATCGAAAAGCTAATAGAAGTGTTCTACCCATTTCTCCATTTCAATAGGATTAGAACTTATTCTGCCAGTTTGGGAATAATTGCTATTTTTCACACTTTTGGAACTGTCTCAACAGAATCTAGCGTAACTCAAATCACCAAGGGAATGAATGTAAAATCCATTTATGAACCAAATAAATCGTTTCAGTGTAATGGGGTATTTTTTTAAAAGTGGCTGTAACTTTTTTCCTCTGGAAACTTCTGCGTATCTGTGAGAACATTTCTGTGGCACTTTTCTGTATGCACAATGTCGGGATATTTTCCTAAAATAATGCTTATCGATATCTATTTAAAGAACAATGCTTTATTTCAAATGGGAGAGAATTTTGTATACAGAGTGTATTTTAAGGTGAGGATTTTCTTTCGACAGGAGATAGAACTCATCAAAATAAGTCAATTTACCGAAAATTTCTTACATGAAATGTTCAAATTGAAAAATTTATAAAAAATTTTGGGCATCAATACCTTAATACTACTCTGGCCTGCATTTCTCTGTTCATCATATCTCTACATCTCTGCACCAGGTTTATGATCATCCGCGAAGTTGGGTGATTTCTTAGCGGAAATCTTGTTCTGTGCGGCATTTTCGAAACATAAAACACTCGTACTGTCGCCGTAACATGATCAGAATCGATATTCGTAGTCATGTATGATAAGAAGACAAAAAACATGTTGATATCTACGGAGGAGCAGACGAGGGAGCAGGTTCGGACTAAGGAATTTCCAGATTCACCTAGAAACCAGAAAATATGCTAGTTTCATCAACATTCAGGGACATAATTTATAAAAAAAATATTGGTAAAATGACTTATTTTGATGAGATCTATCACATGTCAAAAGAAAAGCCTCACCTTAAAATACATCCTGTATTTCAGTAAATTTTTCAGTTAATAATGAAACTACAGGTATCAGGTGTTGGACAAAATTTAATTTTCCTCTTTATAAATTTTCTTTGGGCCGACGTTTCGGAACAGGACTGTTCCCTTTTCAGGACTTAAAATATACAGAAAAATGAAAAAACACGTGATATACAAAAGATGAAATTTATAGCTATACCTTTAGGAATTTTTCTTCAGGGAGATGAATTAAGATCATACATTCTAGTAAAGTCATAGAAATCATAATATATATACTTACTCTAGAATGCTAAATCAATTGGGCCGAAGTATTGTAAAAATTTCAGTATGGTCCAAAATGCGCATACGTGCCATCAGGTTGTTTCTGAACAGGGTCGGCTTCATTAAAATTTTATGCTGTTATTGTTGCAGTTGAATTGAATCAATTCATAATTAGTATTCGACACTAGTTGTTTTGAACATATTGATAATTTTCAACAGCTATTTGAATGGTTAATTTGGAATCATCAGCGACTGGAAGATAAGCTGAAAATCTCTCATTATTCCAAAACCTCTTCAGGCGTTGAAAAAACCCGGTTTCGGTATAAAAATTAATTCAAGGACCAAGGAAGACAAATTCTGGTTAACAAACAACGAATCTTTTGGTAATGTACAGAAAAAAAATCAAATGAGCAAAATATACTAATATATCCCTTAAGGACAGTTCTTTTCTTCGGTGTTCCTGAAAATAGTGGAAATATGAAAATGTATTGTACATCTGCCAATGCGTTACTCTGCATCGTTCCATGAGTGAATTATGATACCTACATTCATTCTTCGAGTCATTTGTCTATTTGAGTTACGAGTATATTCCAAAATCAATCTGTTATCTGAATGAAACTGCAAAGTTTTACTTCAACATATTTTATTTTCGAGTTCGAATTATCCATTGAAAGATGGTTTACTCACAAGATTTCATGATTTTTCATAATGAATTGCGTTCTTTTGCTATATAAAGAACCAATCTCATGGTGCGAGTGGATAGATATGTGTCAATCGAATGAAAAGCAAAGCGTAAATCATAAATTTTTAACAGTTTATATGAATGAAAAGGTGCACATAGTTTACATGCTTAAGTGGGAAATGAACAGGTCAAGACAAGGACACCACAACACTATACAGTTCATTTTTTATCGGATACGAAAAAATCCAAATCGAACACAACACAAGCAAAATGCACACGAAGAATATCAAACACGAAAATAACAGTTGAGCACCAGTAAACTAGTTCGTCTATGCAGTAAACTAAACTGTGGCTGCAGACTGACACTGACCGGTTCCTGCCTAGACTTTCACTAAGGTCATTTCAAAGTAATTTGCCACGAGAAAGAAAAATCGGTGTTGCACAGTCTATAAGTATCTATTTAGTAAAACCTGCTACATTACTGCTCTAATTTTCTCACCAATTCCACAAATATTGCAATTCACTTATGATATTAAGGTGTCTAATAGTCGTAGGAAGTCGCGCATGAGCTATAAAATAAGTTTGTTACTCAATGGAATATTTTTATTGTTTAATTATATTGAACTTTAAATAGAACCGACAAAACATTTAGGGACTTGGCATCGTTCTACGTGAAATGTGCTAATGGTGAACATACGCACATTGTGAATCAGTTGCCTATGCGGCACGTTTTTCGCTGCGGACTAGAAGGAATTAGCATTCTAGAGTAAGTATATATATTATGATTTCTATGAGTGAAGTCCTCAGCAGAGCACATATTACGAAAACTTATAGGATACAGGCATTGAGATTAAATATACATAGAGGACAGAGGTACATTGCCCTTGCACGAGTTGATGCAAAGAATTTTGGCAGTTTACTGCCAACTTTGGTGGCGGCACATAGTTCTATATACTAAACGTAGCCACTTCCAGGACGCTTTTTCTTTGAGAAAGTAGCATTTCTCGGCCTAGTCCGGAAAGTACGTACTTTCCGGACTAGGCCAGAAAAACTCACGTCGTTGTTGTCATTGTTATGATCATCACAATAGCAACGAAATATCGGATGACAGTTCTGTTCTGGTTAATTGAAATAAGAATCAAAATGTATAATAAAGAGATGTGTCGTCTCATTGATTTGTAATTCTTCACGGTTGCCGAAAAAATATTGTACGCAACACGCCCGAAAATAGTTTTTTGGACTCACAGACTTCCAGGACTCGCCTCCGGCTCGTCCTAGAATTTTGTCTATTCGTCCAAAAAAACCCTTTTTTCCGGACTTGTTACGTAAATTAATTACTATTTTCGGCAACCGTCCGGGATATACCCACTTCCCGGACACTTTTTCTTTGAGAAAGTAGCATTTCCCGGCCTAGTCCGGAAATAACGTACTTTCCGGACTAGGCCGGAAAAATCACGTCGTTGTTGTCATTGTTATGATCATCTCAATAGCAACGAAATAACGGGTGACAGTTCTGTTCTGTTTAATTCAAATAAGAATCAAAATGTATAATAATGAGATGTGTCGTCTCATTGATTTGTAATTCTTCACATTTGCCGAAAAAAAATAGTAGGTACGCAACACGCCCGAAAATAGTTTTTTCGGACTCACAGACTTCCAGGACTCGCCTCCGGCTCGTCCTAGAATTTTGTCTATTCGTCCAAAAAATCCTTATTTTCCGGACTTGTTACGTAAATTACTATAACTCTAAAAAAACACTCGATACTTCAAAAGTGTTCGAACTTATTTCACATATCTTGAAATATACAGAATGTTACCTGCAAGAATTCGAGTTGATACAGAGGAAATTATACAACTGTTAATGCACGTTTAAGAGTAGTTCAAGTTCTTTGGGTGTTTCCTGAAGTTTTCCGAACTTTTCCTTACGCTGGCTGTCGTGAATCCACATGGTATGCGAGTTTCCTGAATGGCGGGTCTTGTGGCTCTCATGTTAACAAGAAAATATCTGCTCCTTCCATGAACATACGGTCAAAAGCCACTCAGGTGGCACTTAATCGATGCTAATCAAAGCGGCGATCCAAACGTTTCTCGAGTGGAAATCAGAGGCATTCATACTGAATGAAATTGCACTTTATGTTGTAATTGGTGCTATCTATCTACGGGCAAAGATTTTTCGATCGTTGATACGACCCAAATTCTCGGGTTGACTGAATGATTAGCTAGTTTTTTCCCACATCCAGAGCGATATCGAAATGCGATCAAGAATTCGACGAAACTTTTATCTTAGGAGATTATACCGGCAGAAGAGGTGGTTCCCAACCTTTTGCCAAGCGAGTTCACTTTTCAAGATAGTGATCAACAAATTTGTTGGTTACAATCGATGAATTCTGTTAGACAAATATTGTTTGGTTTGTCCAACATAGCAACTATGGCAATCCTTTCAATCAACTTTATACAGGGTGGGTCTTCGACTTATACATATGTATATATAACTGTAGATTCCTCTCATCAAACGAAACACTTTTTTCCCATACAATTTTTCAAAATTCGGTTTCGTTTGTAAGATACAGGGTGTCGAAAATCCATGAAATTAATACTTTTCTGTTCATATCTTCGGAACCGTTCTTTCGAATGAACTGAATTTTGGTTGATTGTTTACTCTATTCACGGTGCATATTCATCAATCGAAACTTATTCAATATTTCTCCTGGTATAAAAGTTACAGCATAGCCGACTCGTAAAGGCACGCAAAAATACTATGAAACCACTTGACAAAGATAAACGGTTCGTGATTCCAAAAGAATCAATTATTTTAGAAAATAAAAGTATGCTTTTTCAATAAAAAGCGTCATTTCCGAGTTATTCCTAACTGCATAATTGAGATGAAATTCGAGGAAAAAATCATAATTTCAAGAATAATCTAAATGCTGTCCTGAGTTGAATATCATCGAATATTATTTCTTCTCTGGTCTCTCGACAAGTTAACAATGTTGTCAGAATGTTTATCAACTTAGTCAGGACTAAAATTTCTATGATGAAAAAACATTTGTTGTAGAGATATGTTATAATAAAATCCCACAAATTTGGGAGATAAAAGTGAATTCTAAGAAGCATCATGAAATTATACGTTTTAAACACAGTTTCTTTTAAAAATTCATTGTTAACGGATTTTCAGGAAAATATCTATCGAAACAATATAACTCGACATCATTTTTACATCAATTCACTGAAAGTCATTTACTTAATCATCACCTGTTTGCTTTATTCTCTGTAAATGAATAAATCAATAAATGAATAAATCGAAGTCCATGACGCAGGTTATCGCGTAGGCGTCGTTCATGGGATCACTGACTAACGTTGGAGACACAGAACAACGGTTTGTCTTGCGTGGCGGCTACATCCACGGCCTTCTGAAGGGTAGAAAAGGCCGTGCTACACCACTGCGCACCGTTATATGCGACTGAAATTAAGATCGTAGCGCTATGTCGGCGAGAATCAGAACTACCCGTTTGGCGTTTCCAAAGAGTAACGCCTAGACGCCTTTAGCGAAAAGTGAACAAAACTAGTGCCCTTGCGATAGTTCATCCGTTTGCGATAGGGGACGTACTGCTTCCTTGGTTTCGCCTATACTCTATAGTCTATAGTACACCATTGTTTTGATGAGAAAATTAACACAATCTGGCATCGTCTTCTCAAAAGTTCTGTGAAATATCACAGGAGAAGGATGGGTTTAGGTCATTGACCTCGAATCCTATGACCTAGATTAATGGAGTTAGGATAAGTTAGTGAGTAACCAATTTCTTATGAGATCGTTTTATGATAATGATATGAACAAATTATTAGTGCTTACAAACTGATCTTCAGGAAAATCGAAGAAGGAACTCATTTTGGTGGGAGAAATGCAGGAATGCAGAAATGATCGGACAAAATTAAGTGTTTTTGTTAGGAAATATCGTGTTTGTAACGGTCTTATTCAAATAAGGTTGAGTATTTGCTGAACGTATTACCCAGAACATCTAATAATCACCTCAATTTCAATCGAAAAATTTATAGACTTTGAGGTGTTTGTAGAGAATGGTATCAGGCACGTATTCAGCCCAATTTTTTTTTTCAAATGGCTATATCTCTTTAACAGAGCCGAATTCGGAAAAATGGAAAATGAAAATAAAGGTTTCTTTTGGCCTCAACAATCTACAGTTAAAATATATGTAGGTACAAGTCAAAGACCAACCCTGTATATTAAATTAGATTGCTTTGCAGGAGGGTCTGCATCTTTCAATTTGGAAAACTTCTTTTTTACCGTGTTTTTATAATAAAATATCAATCTTGATCTACTATTTTTCATAACTCTAATGAGATCAATGGAAAGTCCATTGAGAAAAATTAACTTGGAGAACGATGGTACCTCAGTAGACAAATCACGATCCGTAATTGTTGTCACTTTATTATGACTTTGTGAGTACGAATAAAAAATAGAATGTATCAAATATTTAGGTTAACCATTGTTTCGGATTAAGGGGCAGTATCACCCTTTGAATCGTGGTAAAGTTCCATTCAAAAGTGGTCTCTTTATTTCACGAGGAAGTATCCTAATTTACGACGTAGAGACTTGATTTTTTTTAAATTGAAGTTGAAGAACGTCCCGAGGGCAAATAGTTTTCTTTTTTTCGATTTAATTTGTTTTTCAATTAAAAAAACCAGGGTAATCGTTAGATCCGAGGTCATTGAATATGTTTTTCGTTTTTCATGAGTACAAGCTATATTTTTTAAATAATCATCATAAAAACTTTTGTAGTTTATAGAAGATTATGGAAGATAGAAATTGCCGAGGGCAAATAGTTGCGATTTTTTCGATTCAATCAGTTTTTCAATTAAAAAAAACAGGTTGAACTTCAGCATTTTGGAAACTACACTTAATGATTTTTTTCCGACGGTTATTCATCATTTTTTGGAAAAAATCGCAACTATTTGCCCTCGGCAATTTAATCTTCTATAAACCACAAAAATTTTCATGATGATTATTTCAAAAATATAGCTTGTTCTCATGAAATGTGAATACTTTCGATCATAACCTCACAATTTCATGTGAAATGTTTCAATCGCTTTATTTCGTTTACTTCGAGTCCTGAATATCATTTTCGACTCTTATTCATATTTTGGAATTGAATTGAAAATATTTAAGTGACATATTTTCATCCTGGATATCAATTTTGTTGCTGAATTTCGGAATAGACACCACCTCTACATTTCTCGCAATTTTCGAATTTCCAGTTGACGCAAGCCTACAACCCAATCTTTACCAAAAATTCGGCTTCGCTTTATGACTGTGAATAGCAGGAGTATAATCCATATTATAACTTTCCTCAGAACTAAAATGAATCAAAATCACAAGAATATGAACAAAAATTATTGCTTGAAAGAACTATCAACTATTAACACAGCCCGTTGAACAGAAAATGAAATATTTGAATAACGAATAAAAATCAGTCATTTGTGAATAGTGCTACCTGAAGTGCATTGCTTTCACATAATTTTTGGCATGCTTGTGAAGATTTGATGTTTATTATCCTCTTGAACTGAAAGTTCAAGACTTGACGACATCAATTGTTGATTCAAATCAAGAATTCATTAAAAAAAATCAACCCAAAGATATACGATGAATTGATGGGTAATTACAAGAATCAAGAATAATGTCAATGTTATTTTGTTGATAACTTTCTTAAAATCAATGTTGTGATATAAAACTCGGCTGCGTTTGTTCAAACAACATCTAAAGAAAACATTTTTCACCATCTCGACCTTTGAAAGGCGTTTCTTGTAGGAGAATTAGGTCTAAGTTCCACCTCATGAGTGAGGTAGCTAACTTTTGCAAATCTGCTCAGATAGCGCCTAATTTCTTGGGAAACCTGAAAAATATCATCCTAATCGACCTCTCGAGGCTACATCCGATCCATCTACTGCGATATCTGTCCAAATAACAGCTTTTTCAACGGAATTCCCGTGTACCCCTTCAACCTTCGAAATATAAACATTCGTCCTGGTCTTGAAAATCGTCCTCACGCTCCAAACTGGTGCTAAAAACAATAAACATACGTTAATCTTGGATATTCGACTAAAAACTCACCTGCAATTATCGATTAAATACCAAAAATCTGCGAACAATTTGTAAACCTAACAAAATGTGGAATATCTTTGATACTTTTACTTTGATGTGAACAAAGAAACTGGCAACGTCGTTTTGTCATTAACGATATTTTCTGTGCACGCATCATATGTTCTGTGCTTTTCATCAGGGGCACCAACTCCTGAAAACGAAACCATGACCTCCTATATATTATGTGATTAAATGAAAGTGCTTATCTAAAGGGTTGAGCAAATTTGGTTAGGATAGGTAATTGACCATATTCACCGTCGCCATATTGTTGTGCGACAATACCAACTACCCAGGGTTCTCATAATCGAATAACGAAAATTCTTAGGACCGCGAAAGTTTAATTGGAAATATTTTGGTGTCAGTTTTTTATTTTTAGATCTATTTCTTGCCGAACAATTACTGACACAACAACCACTATACTGATATCTACCTACCCATATTTCCTGGATTTTATCACAAAATACTTGACCAAAGTTATCTCATCTCTGGAAAATATGAAGGTTTTAATTTTAAGGAAAACCGTTGCTATCTTGTAGAGAATCTAAAAACATGTGTATTCCACAAAAAAAAATTTTTCGAACACGCTCATCTCTGGAAAATACGGAGGTTTCCAGATCATTTTCCGGATTTCCCAAGCCCTGACGGCATCCCAAAAAATTTAGAAAGTGGTAGCTTGTAGAGAATCTGAAAACACATCTTCCACAAAAAAAAATTTTTCGAACACGATCATCTCTGGAAAATATGAAGGTTTTAATTTGAAGGAAAACCGTTGCTGGGTCATTTTTCGGATTTCTCAAGTCCCAGACGGCATCCCAAAAAATCTGGAAAATGCTATCTTGTAGGGCATGCAAAAACACATATTCCACAAAAAAAAATTTTTCGAACACGCTCATCTCTGGAAAATATGGAGGTTTCCAGATCATTTTCCGGATTTCCCAAGCCCTGACGGCATCACAAAAAATTTGGAAAGTGGTTTCTTGTAGAGAATCTAAGAACACATCTTCCACAAAAAAATTTTTTTCGAACACGATCATCTCTGGAAAATATGAAGATTTCAATTTGAAGGATAACCGTTGCTGGGTCATTTTTCGGATTTCTCAAGTCCCAGACGGCATCCCAAGAAATTTGGAAAATGGTTTTTTGCAGAGCATGCAAAAACACATATTCCAGAAAATTTTTTTTTTCGAACACGCTCATCTCTGGGAAATATTATTATTATTACATAAAGATATGGAGGTTTCCAGATCATTTTCCGGATTTCTCAAGCCCTAACGGCATCCCAAAAAATTTGGAGAGTGGTATCTTGTAGAGCATGCTGAAAAACATCTTCCACAAAAAAAATTTTTACGAACACGTCGATCTCTGAAAAATATGAAGGTTTTAATTTGAAGGAAAACCGTTGCTGGGTCATTTTTCGGATTTCTCAAGTCCCAGACGGCATCCCAAAAAATTCGGAAAATGGTATCTTGTAGAGCATGCAAAAACACATATTCCACAAAAAAAATTTTTTCACGCTCATCTCTGGAAAATATGAAGGTTTTAATTTGAAGGAAAACCGTTGCTGGGTCATTTTTCGGATTTCTCAAGTCCCAGACGGCCTCCCAAAAAATTTGGAGAGTGGTATCTTGTAGAGCATGCTAAAACCCATCTTCCACAAAAAAAATTTTTGAACAGGATCATCTCTGGAAAATATGAAGATTTTAATTTGGAGGAAAACCGGTGCTGGGTCATTTTTCGGAGTTCTCACGTCCCAGACGGCATCCCAAAAAATTTGGAAAGTGGAATCTTGTAGAGCATGCAAAAACACATATTCCACAAAAAAAAATTTTCGAACACGCTCATCTCTGGAAAATGTGGAGGTTTCCAGATCATTTTTCGGATTTCCCAAGCCCTGACGGCATCCCAAAATATTTGGAAACCACCAATTTTATATAACCTCTCATACCACACTGGGTAGTTCTAGTTGGTATATTGTCGCACAACAATATGGCGACGGTGAATATGGTCAATTCCTTAATGTCGAACGATACGGCAATCATGGAGCATAGATAACTTGGACTCCCCTCAAAACTTCGAATCTTAATCGTCATGAAAAAAACACGATTAAATAAT
Source organism: Adalia decempunctata (assembly GCA_951802165.1). NCBI lineage: Eukaryota > Metazoa > Arthropoda > Insecta > Coleoptera > Coccinellidae > Adalia > Adalia decempunctata. Next base: position 30,937,050 of record OX637701.1, on the reverse strand, counting down.
TGATGGATACCCATCACGACAGTTCGGTTCGGACCCTGTCCTCGACACTTTTCCAGCTTTACTTCCGTTTGACCAGAGACTGCGAAATGAGAAGGTGCCCACCTCCATGTCACCCTCCACAACCATGTTTCGTCGCATTAAGTATCATCCGGTTACGAGTTGTTTCGTCCCATACGTGCTTCGAATACCGATTTCCTCCATGATTTCGAATTTGGACGGGGCGACATTTGCCTACTCGCTATGCGGACCCTCCGTATCTCTCTTTATATTGAATTTCTATTTATAAGCACCTTCTGAATATTCATTCGGCGGATGGCAGAGGTGACTATTCAATAAACGGACCATTATTCATATGGACCAGGAGGAAATGATAGAATACAAGTTTACCGGTTTTGTAATGGTGTGGTTTCAAGAAGTCTGTGGCGGCTTCGATACATCATGTACAATCGCCTATTCAATATCAAATCATACCCAAAGATTATCTGTTTCAGAAGATGTCATACTTCGGATGCCAAAGAAGACCGATGCGAGGAGGTAATAAGATAAAGGATGCCGACAAATGATGCAGTCTCGGCTTATGGGTAGACTCTGCGAATTACTTCAATTCTTTTCCGTATAGCCATTTAGTTTAAATGCAGGGTGAGTCTTTGACTTGTACATATATTTTAACTGAAGATTCTTGAGGCCAAAAGAAACCTTTTTTTCATTTTCCATTTTCCCGAATTCGGCTCTGTTAAAAAGATATAGCCATTTGAAAAAAAACATTGGGCTAAATACGTCCCTGAAATGATACTGTGGAATTGATTCAAAGTCCATATTTCTCGATAGAAATTGAGTTTATACATTTAGGCCCAATTTAGGGAATACTCAAGTAGTCAAGTACTAACCTTATTGGAATAAAAATGTTGCAAACACGATAATTTCAACAAAAACAGTTAGTTTCATCGGATTATAACTGCAACTAAAAAGCCACATTTATTCCACCTAAATAAGTTCCTTCTTCGATTTTTCTGCAGATTAGTTTGTAAACACTAATAACTTGTTCATATTTTCCTCGAAATTCCCAAACAATATCATGAAGAGAGACTTTTCATTCAGATTTATTATTAAATAACCTAACCTAATCTAATTTGTATCGATTCTGTGAATTTTTGCACAGAAATTTCAAGAAGATGTTGTCAGCTTGCTGATATTTTTATTGAGGTTGAGGATTGTTTACGAAACATAGTATAAATCACGATACATTTGTGTACCGTGGTATAGATATCTATAAATTCTGCCGTTTCCATCATAAATCGACTTTGCCGCCAAATTTTACCACGCATGCGTAGAGCAAAAACCGAAGTATGGTTATCTGGAGGCCAACGATAAACAATAACGAACCAGAGTCTCTGAACAAACTGTAAACATTATGTGAAGTTCTGAATAATCTGAACTTGGAGAGGAGAGCGCACCATGCGATTGACAAGGTCAATCTGTTCACGCAGGCGCTATTTCTCTATCAAGTCAAACTTGTATAAACAGCGAGTTTCCCAAGACGGTCAGACATCGAGATGGGTTTTGTGGATAGATTAGTTAGATGTGTTGTGTTTATCGGTGTTACTGTCCTGTGCGAGGTTCGTTTTCGTTATTATGTGAAATTTCGATGAGGATATTTGTGCTCCAAGTAAGTGTTATTTTCATTAAATTCTGGAGTTTTCTCACCTATTAGGACATATACCGTAACCATTTTAACCGCCATTTATGTTATCCGAGTAATTCAACCACCAATAAAGGAATTGATTAATTCACATTCACATTAAACCATTTTCTACTTGGTATATTGGTGATCAGGATAATTATTTCTATTAGGAATATGGATGAGTGTAATAACTTCACAACAGAATTTACAAGAATGATGAGTCGAATATACTTTCACGGGAACAGTTTGGAATTATATCTCATTTTGTTTCAAGCTGATATATGAATGCTGAATGGACATTGAAATGTTGTTGTTGAAAAAAAGTGTTACCGATTTTCATCTCAATCTGCCGATCTAACAAAAAAGCACATAAATCTACCAAAATTTGATGGAGTGAATGTATGTTCTGATATTCTAGGAAATCATGACTCTTACGATATTATTTTGAAGATTTCCTAAGCATACCATAATTTGATACATTAGTTGAGCTAACGTTGAAAAATCTATATTTTTTTCAAGCAATTTGATGTACATACGTTTATTTTCAGCATATCAGCTGTTTTCAATAGGTGTTAATTTTTTGAATACCTATTTATTTTGACAGAATACTCATTTTTTGTTCGAGAGATTGGTTTTCCCGTTTTCGAACATTGATTTTGTAAATAAACATCCATTTTCAATTTTGCTTCATTCGTAAAATAACCTTCTTGCCCAATTCTCGGATAAATGGTATTTCAACTTGAATAACACAAGAAATATGTGAAAAGCTATTTTTTTCCAAAAATCTACCGAAATCTACCGATTTTTTTCGAACTTGTAGGTACGGAGGGTGGCAGCACTACATACGTGGAGGACAACAGAGGAGTCTTTTCTCAAGATTGGCTGGGACATTGTACCCAGAGGAAGAAAGAAATATAATGTTTTGAAAATTTTTTTGTTGATAATAAAGATTGACGAACTTATTAGCTTGTTTTAGTTTACCTTCTGTTGCAGCCGAAAATAATAAATAACTTTTAACAGTGTTTGTTGTGTAATTCTATTCAATAATATAGCGGATATACAGATTCTCATCATAGGAATCGGACTAATCTGCCTTAGTTTTTGATGTTTCATTCACATTTAGCAATGCGACTTGTATTTACCTGTGCAAAGCGGCATGTGTAGAAACTTCTTATACATCTCACAATACGACCTGTATAGGAACTTCTTATACATCTCGCAATGTGGACAGTTCGAGAATATCTTATACATCTCGCAATGCGGAGGTTAATAAGAAGTTCTCAAAGTCCTCGCCGCGGGAGGTGTATGCGAACTCTAAGTGTGGCTTGTTTGAGAATATCCACGTAGGATATCGTCAAGAGCTCTCTGGGAACTCTTTTGTGGCGGACATTTGGAGGAGATATAGAGCTCCCAGCGACCTCCCAAAGAAGTCACAAAAGGCGTCACAACTTCCTAAAAAGAAGTCGCAGGGATTTCTCTGGGATATCTTTGTGTTGCCTGGGTTGTTCTAATGTGATTATTATGTGAAGTGAATTAATATAATTTCAACCGTGTCGAGTTTATAAAATTCCAAGAGGATGTTGTTTAGATAGAAACATCGCCACAGATTATCAGGTATCGTATTATTTTTCATTAATTTCAATATAATAAGTAGTTTGTATCGAGATTCATCATTCATATCCGAATTTTGTATTTCATCGACATTTAACTTCAATATAGACCGGTAACTATGAATTTTCAATAGAAACTGTGCGTATTAAATCCTCCTTGGTGTTCAATTCTATCTTCCACATTTGTGGGATTTTATTATTAAAATATATCGACAAAGTTGATAAATATTGTGACAACATTGTAAACTCGTTTAAAGACCAGAGAAGGAATAATATTCGATGATATTTAATTCAGAGAGGCATTCAGATTATTCTTGAAATTAATGATTGTTTCGTCAAATTTCTCCGGGTAAAATTTGAAATAACTAGAAAACGACGCGTTTTATTGAAAAAAAATAGGAATACTTTTAGTTTCTTAAATGATTGATTCTTTCGAAAATATGAACCGTTTATCTTTTTAAAGTGGTTTTATGGTGTTTTAGCGTGTATTGATGAGTCGACTACCCTGTAACTTTCATACTAGTGAAGATATTGAATAGGTTTCGATTGGGGAATATGCACCATGAATAGAGTAAAAACTCAACCAAAATTCAGTTCATTCGAAATAACGGTTCCGAAGATATAAACAGAAAAGTGTTTTTTTCATGGATTTTCGACACCCTCTATCTTCCAAACCAAACCGAATTTTGAAAAATGGTATGGAAAAAAAGTGTTCCGTTTGATGAGAGGAATCTACAGTTGAAATATATGTACAAGTCAAGGACTCACCCTGTATACATAAAGGAACATCCCATTTAGTGTAGTTCCTTCACCGGTTCATAGAGGGATGAGTATGTTTCAAAGAATCGAAAATTTTTACCCTAGCATCTGGCGGTGAGTATCTGAACAATAAAGCCTTATTTTCTTAGCCGAATGCGATGACGATCAGTAACGGAGTATGGAAATATGGGATGTTCAGTATTTTATCACACCTGATTTTTTGGATGCAATAAAATGACAATTAATTCTGCCTATGATTCATAGAACTAGTGGAAAATAAATGTCTTACAGATTTCTGTAAATGAATAGTACAAAACGGATCGGCAGATTATAATTCCTTCGGAAGCTAATGTGCCGCATTAAAGTTGGCATTTTGGCAGTAATCTGCCAAGAATTTTTGCATCAAATCGTTCAAGGGCGATGTACCTCTATGTATATTTAAACTTAATGGTATTGCTCAAATTCTGTGTAGAATTCCTGCAATACTCGAATTTCTCGTCAAACCTGCAACATCGACGTAACCATTTGGCAGTGAAGCACTACGCCAACCAATCGTATTGAACTATCGGGTGTTTTTTTTTAAAGTTATAGAATTTTCGATAGGCATAACTGTGATCTGACAGAAGGTAGAAGCCATGTTGTTTTGACATTTCTGTTCAGTTAGCATTGACAAATTATCATGGAAAGACTCACGCCGCCACAACGTTTACGTACTATTGAAATTCATTTTCAAAATTGGTGTTCTATCCGCCAAACTTATAGAGGACTTCGTGAAATTCATGGTTTACATAATCGTCCATCAGAGCAGCATATTCGTCGAACTATCGATAGATTTCGGACAACATTTTCTCTACTCGATGCAACAACAAGACAAAGAACTGTACGTACAGAAAAAAATATCGCTGCAGTAAATGATAGTGTTAATGGAGATTTGTCTATTCGTCAACGTTCACAACAAGTTGGACTTTGTGCATCCACCACATGGAAAATTTTGCGTAAAGATCTTGTTCTACACCCATACAAGATTCAACTGGTTCAAGAACAAAAGGCACTTGACCATAATAAGCGTCGTTTGTTTGCTGATTGAGACCTATAGAACAGCTTGAAGTTGATCCACTTTTTTATCGAAAAATTGGATTTAGTGATGAAGTTCATTTCTGGTTGGACGGCTACGTAAACAAGCCAAATTGCCGTATATGGAGTGAAAACAATCATCAAGAAGTTCTGCAGGTTTCATTGCATCCTGAAAAATGCACTGTTTGGTGTGCTTTACACGCTGGAGGCATCATTGGTCCATATTTCTTCAAAAACTATGCTGGAGCTAATGTTACAGTGAATGGTGCTCGTTACAGATCGATGATTATTTGTTTCAAAATTTGAATGGTATCGACCCAGAAGTGTTTCGGTTCCTACAAGATGGTGCTATACCTCATGCTGCTACCATAACAATTGATTCATTGAAATAAACATTTGGCGATAATATTTAGACAAATGGTCCAATTAATTTTCCTTCAAAATCATGCGACAAACTACAATGGATTATTTGCTTTGTCAAGGCATTGATTTATGCTGACTATTTCATGTACATAAAGTTAGCAAAACAACTCTCACGAATCAAACTCGGAATAGCTCAAAATTTTGCCGCTATTTATCCGTACGGTGTGCTTAATACGCTGGAGGCATCATTGGTCCATATTTCTTTAAAAACAATGCTTAGGCAAATGTTACAGTGAATGGTGCTAGATACAGATCGATGATCAATGATTATTTATATCAAAATTTAAATGGTATCAACCCATAAGTATTTTGGTTCCAACAAAATGGTGCTACAGCTCATGATGCTTCCGTAACAATTAATCTATTGAAAGATATATTTGGCGACAAGATTTTTCGAGAAATGGTCTATTAATTGGCCTCCACTGCATTGATTTCCAGGGCCACAGAACAAGTCGTCCGAAGGGCCACCGCCTGTCTATAAAGCAGAGGCGGCCATTTTGAGCAATTTTTATGATAAAGGACCCCGCACTTTTAGTATGAAAAGTGGCGACCGGTCAAATTTTCTGAAAGTTTGGCATGTTGTTGTACCCGACTCAGTGACCAATAGTGTCAATGGGCCCAACCCAATCCTATGGCTAGTTTTCTAAATACGGGGTGTTAAAGTTGAAAATTGCCAAGATTTTCGGATTTATTTGCTGATTATTAAGAGTTAGACTGGATTTCTGTTGCATACACACGTTTACTACATGTTCTAGTAATGAAATAAGTGGATACGTATGATTAAAAATATTTATATTTACCGGGTGATTCACGAATATATGACGGTAGTTTTTTGCCAAAATTCACATTTTCTACTGTGACGTCAGGAAGGCATATTTTTGAAATGTTCTTTTCGATTTAGTATTATGACGACAAAATATTGCACAGTGCATATTTTTTATACACGGTGCTTCACAGAGAGAACCACTAGACATAATCAAATTTTTTTAGGATTAATTCGAAACCCTGTATTTTTGAATTGATTTTTGGGAAAAGTAATACCACAAACATATGTGTGTCTCTAATCTCCAAAATATTCAGGGTGGTTTATTCATAGGAAGGTATTCTATTTTGGGAGAAGTACAAAAAACATGAACACCCTGTATTCGAAAATTTCCTCGGTCAAATGCAACTATTTTCTCACTATATATTGATTCCCACAACATCTCCCGAAGTATGAATTCTAAATCCGATACTATGACCAGTTTTCGAGATACAGGGCGTAAAAGCGGAGAATAACTTATTTCATCAATTTTTTTTTCAAATTGAAAAGCCGGATTAATTTTATGTTGCGCCCATGAGTTCAGTATGAGTACAGATCAGATTCACATGGAAAGGTTCAGCTAAAATATTTACTGTTACAGGGTGATTCACGAATAAATCACAATAGCTTTTGCAAACACTCGAAATCCTACAGTTTCGTCACAGAGAAATTATTCCATGAAGTTAATGCCTAGTAGTTAACAATTTTCAGTCTTAAATACTTCATAATAATTTCTTTTCACCCAGGGTGAGCCATAAATAATATGCTTTGAAATAATTGAAAGGAGATTTTTTCTGGTGAATTTTGAATACTTGTCTAACATAACAGCAAGTGAGCATAACCGCAAGAATTTTTAAATATATAAATATACAAGGTGATTTAGAAATAATCACCTACCAAAAATACACATTTCTTGCATGCGTAGATCATCCTAAATAAACTTTTTTTTTTGAAAAAAGTATATATTTATAAAGTAATAACCGAGGTTATGACTAACTATAATGAGATTTGAACTTTTCAATATACCTAGTTTTAACTCACTCAACACGAATATTGTGGACTGTGGAGTACCTACCAATAAAAAAATATTGGTATTTTACCTACATAAGAAGAAGGTTTATTGTCATCTTTTTGGGGGTGATAGCGCAATTAGTAAGCGCGCTCATAAAGATACTCAAAATTCACTAAAAAGTTCTTATTTCAATCAATTCAAAGCATAAGTATTTTCGGTATGGTTGGCTGTATGACTCACCCTGTATGAAGAGTAAACATAATGAAGTATTTCAGACTGAAAATTGTGAACGACTAGGTATTAACATCATGGAATAATTTCTCTGTGACGAAACTGTAGAATTATCGAGTGTTCGCAAAAGCTATTTAGTGATTTATTCGTGAATCACCCTGTATAACAGTAAATATTTTAGCTGAACCTTTCCATGTGCATCTGATCTGCTTCCATACTGAACTCATGGGAGCAACATAAAATCAATTCGGCTTTTCAATCAAAAAAAAAATTGATGAAATAAGTTATTCTCCGCTTTTACGCCCTGTATCTCGAAAACTGGTCATAGTATCGGGTTTAGAATTCATACTTCGGGAGATGTTGTGGGAATCAATATATAGTGAGAAAATAGTTGCATTTGACCGAGGAAATTTTCGAATACAGGGTGTTCATGTTTTTTGTACTTCTCCCAAAATAGAATACCTTCCTATGAATAAACCACCCTGAATATTTTGGAGATTAGAGACACACATATGTTTGTGGTATTACTTTTCCCAAAAATCAATTAAAAAATACAGGGTTTCGAATTAATCCTAAAAAAATATGATTATGTCTAGTGGTTCTCTCCATGAAACACCCTGTATAAAAAATATGCACGGTGCAATATTTTGTCGTCATAATACTAAATCGAAAAGAACATTTCAAAAATATGCCTTCCTGACGTCACAGTAGAAAAAGTGAATTTTGGCAAAAAACTACCGTCATATATTCGTGAATCACCCTGTGAATATTCGTATTTTTAATCATACGTATCCACTTATTTCATTACTAGAACATGTAGTAAACGTGTGTATGCAACAGAAATCCAATCTCTCTTAATAATTAGCAAATAAATCCGAAAATCTGGGCAATTTTCAACTTTAACACCCCGTATTTAGAAAACTAGCCATAGGATTGGGTTGGGCCCATTGACACTTTTGGTCACTGAGTCGGGTACAACAACATGCCAAACTTTCAGAAAATTTGACCGGTCGCCACTTTTCATACTAAAAGTGCGGGGTCCAAATTTGTTAGTTTGATCAAAAGTACAGTACGTACTGAGTTTTCATTTCAAATCATCAATTCTCATAAGGGTCGTGTTCAAACAGCAATAACTCTCAAATTATTGAACATACAGAAATGATGTGGGTGTCATTTTGTAGCTGATATCCTCGCGTGTTAGTTCATTGGGAAAAAATTTTACTTCAATGTGCTAGTTTTTGTACTATTGAGGATTTACTAAAAAATTCAGTAAATTTTTTGACTAAATTTTTTTTTAAGAATTTTTTTATGACATTTTTGAGTTGAATGTTTTAATATTGTTCTACTTTGATAAAAGGTGGTAGTGTTATCTTTCAAAAAAATTTTTTTCACATCTGTAGGACCTTTATGTCCAGAGAAATCGATATCATTTGAAAGAGTCAACTAAAAAAAAATTAATTTAAAATGGCGGCTTTTCCAAAAATTGGGGGGTAAACTCCCCAATGTGTGTGTTTTTTGTCGATAAAATTAGGTATATTTGATGCCCTTAAATTATCGCTAAGTCATACCGAAACACACTGTATATGTCTATCTCCAAATAATTCTGCAAGTACAGAGAGACATCTTCGCGGATTAATTGTTTTGCTATGTTAATAATATTTACATCTCGAAATAAACTTGTTCGTGTAAGGAAACACGTGTTTTATTAAAGTTACCAGTGCAGGAAATAACATTATACTGATTATACAAGCCACTAATCCGAAGCGATCTACCGAGTATCTAAAGGAAATTATTTAAATACAGAGTGTTCCTAAATTGGAGTTTCAAACGAAGATGGGGGATGCCTTGCATAATTTTGTGAAAAAATGTAAGACACCACATAACAGGTGGATTGGAGGGGTGGACATTAGTCACTAGTCAGGGCCCACCAGATCCCCAAACTTGAATGGTTTAGATTTATTTTCATACGAAATACATTTATATGACAATTTAGATTTTTCTGAGGATTTCGAAAGAATCGCTAAGAATTTCTCGAAATCGATAGCAGATACGACAAAACTAAAACAGAGGTCCACCAAAAAAAGGTTCTGAGAGATAAAAGGGGCAATATCGCCCTGTAGATTTGTATTTGTATTCGATTACTGCATGTCACATGGAATAACAATTGTGATATCTATGAGACTATGCTTAAGGTTGCCGTTCAGAGCGAGTAGGAAAACAAATCCGATAAAGCGCCACCGTGCATTTTTATGGAATATCTCCTTAGAACTTACATTATTAATATAAGTTCTATGAATATCTCTCTAATTATGAATGGTACAATGGCGCTCTCCATCCGAAAATCGCTGAACTATGAGATTAATGAATATGTGGGTAAAGCAGGAACTTTTTCCCGTCATATATTTGAATTTGGCCATTCTCTGCCAATTCCGTATTTCAAGTGGTTTTTCTGAACAAAATTATGTGTAGATTCACTTTTAATCGGAAGAACTATTTTCATGGGTCTTTCGTTTGAAATAAAACAGAAGCATGAGGTGGCTTATTTTCCCCTATTTTTGAAGGAAAAAAAAATGAACTTTCGGAATGAAATCGATTTAAATCATTTCATTAAGGGGCAGTATCACCTTTTGAATCGTGGTAAATCTCCATTCAAAAAGTGGTCTCTTTATTTCACGAGTAAATACCCTAATTTACGACGTAGAGACTTGATTTTTATATTGAAGTTGAAGAACGTCCCGAGGGCAAATAGTTTTCTTTTTTTTCGATTTAATTAGTTTTTCAATTGAAAAAACCAAGGTAATCATTAGATCTGGGGTTATTGAATATGTTTTTCGTTTTTCATGGGTACAAGCTATATTTTTGAAATAATCACCATGAAAATTTTTGTAGTTTATAAAAGATCCAATTTCCGAGGGTGAATAGTTGCGATTTTTTCGATTTAATTAGTTTTTCATTAAAAAAAAACAGGTTGAACTTCAGCGTTTTGGAAACTACACTTAATGATTTTTTTCCGACGGTTAGTCATCATTTTTTGGAAAAAATCGCAACTATTTGCCCTCGGTAATTTAAACTTCTATAAACTACAAAAATTTTCATGATGATTATTCAAAAAATATAGCTTGTACTCATGAAAAACGAAAAACATATTCAATAACCCCAGATCTAACGATTACCCTGGTTAGTGGTATTTTTTAATTGAAAAACTAACTAAATCGAAAAAAGAAAACTTTTTGCCCTCGGAACGTTCTTCAACTTCAATTTAAAAAAAAATCAAGTCTCTACGTCGTAAATTGGGGTACTTACTCGTGAAATAAAGAGACCACTTTCGAATGGAGATTTACCACGATTCAAAAGGTGATACTGCCCCTAAAGAGTTTAATCACAAAATTTCAGTTCTCAAAGTGAAACCATTTTCAAATGTAACTTGGAATAAAAACACACTACATCGAACGCCCACCTTAACTTCAGGTGGAGTGCAAATACTATGAGAAAAAAAACTGAAAAAATGCATACTTTAACTTCAACACATGGGCGACCGCAAGATGGGGCCAGGGGGGCATTCCCCCTCCCCCTGAGATTTTGATGACCTTATCGTTTTTCAGCACAACACCGTCAATGTTACTTCTTTAATACAAAGGGCAAAGAAAAATGGCCCCCCTGAGAAAAACTTCTGCGGGCGCCCATGCTTTAACACCCTGTATCCCGAAAAAGAAACGTTCGCGGTCCCATGTTTATGGCACTTTTCTTCTTGAAACTTTTCAGACAATCTCCTATTTTCGCTTGTACCTCCACTGTAGGAACACCCGGTATAGGCATACCTACCTATACTAGCCAATGACCAATGAATTAATCATCTAAAAATAAACGTGACATCTATTTTTTTTGTTCTCTATCTATATTTACCAGCTACCAATTAAGTTACCCTATACAAACACCGAAATTTGCTCACCCAGTAGATACAATTGGGAAACGCAGGTAGCAACAATTAACTGATAGTCACAGGTCGGTAGGTACACCATACACCACATTCGGCACAGCTTGAGTGAACCGGTCGCATAAAAAGGGGTCACCATGCTTTTGAGCGCCCTTCATCCAACTTGTAAGTAGATCGATCCATCTTGTAAGTTGATCCATCTTATGGGTAGACTCGCATTCAAGATTAAAATAAAAGTCACCAGCTATAAAAACAATCTTCTTGGATATGTAAGAAGTATTGTGTCCTTTAGATTTAGATTTTAGGTTACTGTTTTTGCAGTGGGAGGACAGGTAAATAAACTATTCTTAGTAAATTGCCAACGTTTCGATCACTTTATTATGATCTTCTTCAGGGCTAAAATATAATATCGAGGGTCAGAACAGCGACACTAACTCTTTCAACATCACACACAAGTTAAAACAACGGTATGAGTACATATCAATCCTCAGATATAAAAAATAAAATCTATTAACACACATAAATATATCTAAAACTAGCTGGCCCGGCGAACTTTGTTCCGCCTAAATGATACTTACGGTGGATTTCACAAATCGTAATCACTGGTAATCGGAGATCAACAGCTTGGTTCTCTGATTTTTGAACTGTCAATTGTTTCGATGGATATGAGCTGTCACACAGAACAGATACATAAAAATAATATGTCAATTACAAATTATAGCAATTTTGGATTTAGTGATTTCCGCAAATATATTTATTACCCAAACAGAAATTCAAAAACATTTTAAAAATTATGAGAAAAGAGAGAATGGACATATCACGATTGAAACTGATCGCCAAAATCGTATATACTTGACATTTCGATAAAAATTCACTGCGATATTCACGCGCTTCTGGATCTGTTAATAGCCCTTCATGGTACTATAAGTAGAATGTCAGGAATATAAACACACATTATTGCTTGACAAAATTATCTACCATTAACACGCCACGTTCGCCAGAATGAATTCAAATATTTGAAAAAACTGATAAAAATCAGTCATAATTTGTGAATAGCGCCACCTGAAGTGGAAAGAACTAAACATTGCTAATATAATCAATTTGGTCACAACAAAATCTAATCAGTGCCTACACCATTATTCTAGACATCCTACTTCACGATTACGTTATCTTCTATATATAAAAGAAAGATGTTGGTTACACCATTTATAACTCGAGATCGGATGGACTGATTGTTATGAAACTTCAAATATGAATTCGTCTACGGTCTGGTTTTTATAAAATGCAAGAAAACTTCGAAGAAATCGATGAAAATTTTACTTATACAGGAAATGCTTTGCCTTCTTTTGAGTAAGGACACTAGGTGTCGCTACAATTACAGTTACGCTACAGCTTATTCGTAGGTACTTTATTTGATATTCTCCCCGTCAGATGGCGATGTAAACAAATAGTGTGTGAATTTGAGTTGCCTCCAACTCTGTCTTAGTCAAGAAGAAAATAAGAAAACGTATCAGCGTATTTGTATTCTGTGGAGTGAGATTAAAGTACCATAGCCAAAGTACTTCAATTCGAATTTTCAGCGTTGTATTGGCAGAACTAAAATGGTTTCTACAGTGATCAGAGGTAATTAATCATTGGAACTATTTCTTTATCCATATAATTCGATCGTGATTTATATTTTTATTTAGGTACAGCAATGAGAAAACTGTAAAGCATTCAAAGAAAAATTATATGTTCAACAATAATTAGATACCGCTTAAATAAAGAGAATTCTCTTCGTGCGAATAACAATGTTACTAAAATTTTGTATATTTTGCCTAATTTATCTCCTACTTGAAAAAATAGCAATGATTAGTTGATACAACTTCAACGGTGGGTTTCACAAAGCGTAATCATCGGTGATCGGAGCTTGATATAGGATCAACTCGATTCGACAGTTTGAAAATCAGAGAACCAAGCTGTTGATCCCCGATCATCGGTGATTACGATTTGTGAAATCCACCCTAGGTATCATTTAGGCGGAACAAAGTTCGCCGGGCCAGCTAGTTTTGAATAAATAAAACTATAAAAATAACTAATAATCAGTCATAATGTGTGAACAGCGCCATCTGAAGTGGTACGAAATCTAATCATTGTAGACATCTGTACTACTGTACTCCTACGCTAAGACTTTTTGGTGTTGGCCAACAGCGCAGAGTTGTAGGCAACTCAAATTACACACTATTACAGTGACTTTAGTGGTAATATAGTCACTGTGCACGCCATCTAACGGAGAGAATATGAAATCAAGTACCTAAGAATAAGCGGTAGCGTAACTGTAACTGTAGCGACACCTAGTGGTCTCGCTCAAAAGGAGGTAAAGCATCTCCTGTATAAGTGAAATTTTCATCCATTTTTTCGAAGTTTTATTGTATTTTATAATATCCAGACCGTAGACGAATCCATATATGATTATATGAAGTTTCATAACAAACAGTCCTTCCGATCTCGAGTTATAAATGGTGTAACCAACATCTTTTTTTTATATATATATAGATAGAATGAAACTCCGCTCAGAGGATATGTTATTGGAGAACTATTGGGATTTGGCAATAATTCGCTATAATTTTAAATATACAGGGTGTATTTTAAGGCGAGGCTTTTCTTTCGACAGGGGATAGAACTCATCAAAATGAGTCATTTTTCATATGAAATGTTCAATTTGAAAAATCTATAGACAATGTCGGGCATCAATACCTTATTACTACTCTGGCCTGCATCTCTCTGTTCCAGCTCTATGAACATCCGCGAAATCCGGAAATCTTGCTCTGTACAACTTATACACGCTGAACTGGTATTTTGTTTTGATACACCATATTGTTAAGCAAATGTCAACAAGTTCATTATTTGAATGAACGCAAACACTCGTACAATCTACACCGCACCCTCGCCGTACCTGAGTCATGTCAGTCATGTATGAGAGGAGGCAAGATGTTGATATCTACGGATAAGCAGGCAAGGGAGCAGGTTCGGAATGAGGAATTTTCAGATACACCTAGAAACTAGAAAATATTCTTGTTTCATTTTCTCGAAACAGGGGCATAATTCATGAAAAAATTGTTTGGTAAAGTGATTTATTTTGATGAGTTCTACCATCTGTCAATAGAAAAGCCTCATTTTAAATACACCCTGTATTTAGTTCCGATGAAGAGATCTGGATAAAATTTTGCACGTATTGAATACCTCATTCGGCATCCAAATGCAAAACTTCATCTTGCATTCTCAAGGTTTATCCGTTGGAGTTATCGGGTTTACGGACGGACGGACAGAAATCAATTTCACCACAGCTAAGCCATTCGATTGAGACCATTCCCGGTACAAAATTACAAAAATACAGACATTGTGATGAGATGATACAGGGTGTTCCTAAATAACTGTATCAACGGTTCACTGTAGATTTAACATAAGAAAAAAAAATTTTTTTTCTCCGTCATTTTTCCTCCGGGTCTTCGTTTCAGAGATACAGGGTGTAACACATTGTCACTGATTATAGCTACTTTCTAGGTTTTATGAGCCAGTGGCGGAGATATTGAATTTGCGCATAAAGGTTTTACCCCCAAACTTGTAAACCACTAGACAAAGGACCCCCCGCACTTTTGGTATGTAAAGTGTCGACCGGTCAAATTTCCTGAAAGTTCGGCATGTGTTGTACCCGACTCAGTGACCAAAAGTGTCAATGGGGCATGGGCCCAATCCAATCCATTGACTAGTTTTCTAAATACGGGGTGAAAGTGCCCAGATTTTCAGATTTATTTTTTATTTATTAAACTTAAGATTGGATTTCTGTTGCATGCAGACGTTTATTACATGTTCTAGTAATAAAATTAGTGTATACAGGGTGTCCCGGAAAATGTGGGAGATCTCTCGGATTCAGATAAAACATAAAAAAATAAGATGACAAGTTCCCATAATTTTTTTTCCTAGCGGCCCTCCCTATGGAGATACAGCCTCCTAAATGATGTCACTGGAAATACATTTTACTGGAATAAATCTCAAACTACTTAATATAATTGAAAAAAAAAATTGATGTGATGAACAGTTGTAAGGACCTCTTAAAATACTGCCCTTAAATTAAAATAAGCTCTTTTAGTTTACCAGACGCGGACTAGGTTGTACATTTTAATGCTTACATTTTCAACACCCTGTATGATAAGGAGTAGAATTAAACAAATTTGGATAGCTTGAACATTCAGCTAAAAAAAAGGTACTCTTGTTTATTGTCGATAAAATGAACCGTTTTCGAAAAACAAAATTACAAAGATTCTTATAACTATGCAGTTTTGGCACAGAAAGACACATTAAAAAAATTATTTTTTAGAAATTTACTCTTATGAAGTTTATAATAAGAAATTTACTCTTATGAAGTTTATAATAGATTATATATAACTAGCGTATTCATATTCCATCGTTGCAAGCTTTAGTGAGAGTACATTTCCGAAAAATAATTTTTTTAATTCTTTCTGTGCCAAAACTGCATAGTTAAGAATTTTTGTAATTTTGTTTTTCGAAAACGGTTCATTTTATCGACAATAAACAAGGGTACTTTTTTTAGCTTAATCTTCAAGCTATCCAAATTTGTTTTTTTCGACTCCTTATAATACAGGGTGTTGAAAATGTAAGCATTAAAATGTACAACCTAGTCCGCCCCTGGTAAACTAAAAGAGCTTATTTAAATTTAAGGGCAGTATTTTAAGAGGTCCTTACTACTGTTCATCATATCAATTTTTTTTTATTATCTATATAAAGTAGTTCGAGATTTATTCCAGTAAAATGGATTTCCCGTGACGTTATTTAGGAGGCTGTATCGCCGTAGGGAGGGCCGCTGGGAAAAAAATTATGGGAACTTGTCATCTTATTTTTTTATGTTTTATCTGAATCCGAGAGATTTCCCACATTTTCCGGGACACCCTGTATGGAATTTATCTCGGAATTTATGGTCTATGGAGATAGATTTTTGCCAAAATTCACTTTTTCTACTGTGACGCCAGGTAGGCATATTTTAAAACGTTCTCTTCGATATAGTATTTGGGCGAGAAAATATTGCACAGTACACATTTTTTATACAGGGTGTTTCACATAGAGAACCATTAGACATAATTTTTCCAAAATATTCATGGTGATTCATAGGAAGGTATTCTGTTTTGGGAAAAGAACGAAAAACATGTATTCAAAAATTTCATCGGTCAAATGCAACTATTTTCTCATATTGATTTCCACAACATGGTGTTAAAGAATTTCTGATTTTATCAGTTTCAATTATTTCAAAGCATAATTATTTTTGGTATGGTTGGCTGTATGGCTCACCCTGTATGAAAAGTAATCATAATGAAGTATTTCAGACTCAAAATTGTAAACGACTAGGTGTTGAATTACCTATTGGAATAAGTAATTTATTTGTGACGGAACTCTAGAATTATTGAATGTTTGCATATCTATCTATCTATCTATCTATTTATTCGGGGATAACCCTGTAAATATTTCAATTTGATGAAAAAACTGATAAAATCAGTAATTTTCCACTTTAATGCCCTGTATCTCGAAAACTGGTCATAGTATCGGATTCAAAATTCATACCTCCGAATATGTTATAAAAATCAATATACAGGGTGAGTCTTTGACTTGTACATATATTTTAACTATAGATTCCTCCCATCAAAAGAAACACTTTTTTCCCATACCATTTTTCAAAATTCGGTTCCGTTTGGAAGATACAGGGTGTCAAAAATCCATGAAATTAACACTATTCTTTCCATATATGCGGAACCGATATTTCGAATGAACTGAATTTTGGTTAATAGTCTACTCTATTCATGGTGCATATTCCTCAATTGAAACTTATTCCATATTTCTCCTGGTAAAAAAGTTACAGTATAGTCGACTTATAAATTCACGCAAAAATACTATGAAACCACTTAAAAAAGATGAACGGTTCACGTTTTCGAAAGAATTGATTATTTTAGAAAACAAAAGTATTCTTATATTTTTTCAATAAAACGCGTCGTTCTCAAGTTATTCCTAATTGTATAAGATTGAATTAGAGGAAAAAATCATGAATTTCAAGAATTCTCTGAGTGCAGTCCTGGGTTAAATCTCATCGAAAATAATTTTTTTCTCTGGTCTCTCAACAAGTTACCAACGTTGTCAGGATGTTTATCAACTTTGTCAAGACTAAAATCTCTATGATGAAAAAACGTTTGATGTAGAGATATGTAATAATAAAATTCTACATTCGTAGGACATAAAATTGAATTCTAAGAAGCATGAAATTATTTTATAGGCACTAATAGGCAGTTTCTATTTAAAATTCATTGTTACCGGTCCTTCAGCAAAATATCTATCGAAACAATATAACTCGACACCAGAACGACACTATCACATCAATTCACTGAAAGTCATTTACATAATCATCACCTGTTTGCTTAGAATATTTGTTTTATATTCTAAGCCTGTTTGCTTCATTCTCTGTAAATAAATAAAGAGTGAACTTCGTCTATGGGATCACTGACTAAAGTTTTAGGTTGGACTGGTTGGAGCACAGAACAACGGTCTTGCGTCACGGCTACAATGGCTTCATCCACGCCGTGGATTCCACGGCCATCTGAAGGGAACGTAGCGCTTTCTCGAGTTCGCATTGTTTGAAGAGAAAATCGGCAATCTGGCATCGTCTTCTCTAGAGTTCTCTGGGTGAATTGAATATGTTCTGTGTTGAATATCACAGAGGATGGGTATAGTAAGGTCATTGACACCGAAACATATGACTTTGGTTAATGGAGTTGGGATAGGTTAGTGAGAAACCAATTTTTATGAGATCGTTTTAGAATATCGAGGAAATATGAACAAATTATTAGTGTCTATAAACTAATCTTCAGGACAATCGAAGAAGGAACTTATTTTGGTGTGAGAAATATAGCTTTTCATACAGCCGAAATGATCGGACAGAACTAAGTGTTTTGTTAGGAAATATCGTGTTTATAACATTCTTATTCAAATAAGGTTGGTGCTTGAGTATTTTTCATATGTATCACCCAGAATATCTAATAATCACATCAATTTCAATCAAAAAATATGAACTTTGAAGTGTTTGCAGAGAATTGATCCAGGCACGCATTAAGCTCAACTTTTTTTTTCAAATGGCTATATCTCTTTAACAGAGCCGAATTCGGAAAAATGGAAAATGAAAAAAAGGTTTCCTTTGGCCTCAAGAATCTACAGTTAAAATATATGTACAAGTCAAAGACTCACCCTGTATAGTGAGAAAATAGTTGCATTTGACCGAGGAAATTTTCGAATACAGGGTGTTCATGACTTTCGTTTTCTTCCCAAAACAGAATACCTTCCTATGAATAAACCACCATGAATATTTTGGAGATTAGAGATACACATATATTTGTGGTACCTATAACTTTTCCAAAAAATCAATCCATAAATGCAGAGTTTCGAATAAATCCTAAAAAAACAATTATGTCTAGTGCTTTTCTCTGTGAAACACCCTGTATAAAGAATGTGTACTGTGCAATATTTTCTCGTTCAAATACTATATCGAAGAGAACGTTTCAAAAATATGCCTCCCTGACGTTAGAGTGGAAAAAAATTTCATTATAAATAAATAAATAAAAAATAAATCCGAAAATCTGGGCAATTTTCAACTTCAACACCCCGTATTTAGAAAACTAGACATGGGATTGGGTTGAGCCCATTGACACTTTTGGTCACTGAGTCGGGTACAACAAGATACCACACTTTCAGAAAATTTGACCGGTCGTTACTTTACATACAAAAAGTGCGGGGACCTTTGCATTTGCACATTAAATTCTGTTGCTCCAATGTGTTTTACATAAAGAAGGTACTCTTGGTTCATTGTTCTAAACTGAAGCGTTTTCGAACCAACTGGCATTTTATGATCAAAAATTAAATCAAAGCAGTATGACTATTAACACAGTTACCATTGAAATATGTGCAATTCTTGTAATCTTGTTAACTCGATCGCTAAAAATAATGAAAAATAACTATTAATATTTAAACTTGAAAACCTACTTGTCAAATTTTGCTGAAATTATTTAGCTTGATAATTATCACTACTCTTTGTTCCAATAACAAGAAATTAGCATTAGCAAACTGTTTTTGATCATAAAATGCCAGTTTTCTCAAAAACGGTTCACTTTAGAGAGTATATTGCATCGAGAGTACCTTTTCTATGGTCATCAGCATTCGTTGTGCAAATGCAAATTTTTCAGTGGTGTGAAAGTTGGGGGGAAAACTTTGTGCAAATTCGATATCTCCGCCACTAATAAAACCAAATAAAGTGCAAGAGGTGTTATAAGTGACTATGCATGTATAGAAAATCAATTCTGCAATTCAAATATGGTTCCTAAGATATTAGCGAAAAACTGAAAAAGTAAAAATTTTTGACACCCCGTATCTCTGAAACGAAGACACGGAAGAAAAAAATGGAGGAGAACAAAAATGTTATTTTTTCATGGGAAATCAAAAGTTCACCATTGATACACTTATTTAGGAACGCCCTGTATAACCCTCGTTTAAGTGGAACGAGCGCACAAAAAGATCAAAGATCCTTGTACCTCAGCGATTGAATTTTATTTCAAATGCGCGAAACTATGTAGGTACACTGCGCAAAAAAATTAACGCACATTACGGAAATCTCAAATTCATTCTACAACTGAAGGTGTTTTCAATGATAATTATTTTTCAGAATTATGCATGCATATTTTATCCACTTTCAACGTTTTTCTTCAATACAGATGTTTTCTCCCAGCAGGAATAAAAAAAGATGATAATATCAGATTTTGAATGTATTGACTCCATTCTAAAATCAGTTGTTCTCGATCAATTCTAGTGATCAATAGTTTTTCTTTCGTTTGATTTTCTACACTCGATCGCTATGCAACGCGAAACACGCAATTTGACCCAAGAGGAATGTGCCCAAGCGGTAGTTTTGCGAGAATAAGGGTGGACATACACAGGAATTGCAGAAAGGTTTGGAGTTTCCCATACAAGTGTGTCCAGACTCCAGAATGTTGCAGCGATTCAGGCAGACAGGTATGAATGTCCGAAGACCAGGAAAGGGTAGACCACGGGTAACAACTGCCATTCAAGAACGTTAGTTGAGAGTTTCTTCGTTGAGACAACGGTTTGCAACCGCTCGCCTCCTTCAAAATCAGCTTGAGAAAACTCATGAGGTGCAAATTAGCACTCAGAAAATAAGAAATCGCCTCAGAGAATACGATTTTAGGCCTCGTGTCGCGGCAAGAAGGCCAGCTCTTACCCCAGCCCATCGAAGGGCGCGTTTGGATTTTGCGAGAGAGCATATCCATTGGGAACTGGGCAGAGGCCGATTGGGAAAGAGTTCTCTTCACAGATGAGTCTAGATTCTGCCTCTACCATTGTGATCGACGTTCCCTTGTATACAGACGTCCACATGAAAGATATGCTCAGTGCAATTTCCTGAATACAACTGGTTTCGGGGGAGGATCGATTATGGTATGGGGTGGAATATCTTTGACTGCTCGCACAGACCTAGTGGTCGTTGATAATGGAGCTATGAATGCTGATAAATATATAAGGAACATTCTTGAAGAGCATGTAGTGCAATTTGCCCCATACATTGGTGAAAATTTCATTTTTATGGAAGATAATGCCAGACCCCATCGTGCGCGCATCGTTCAGGAGTACCTTAAGAGGTTGAAGTCTCTCGATTGGAATGGCCAGCAAGAAGTCCAGATCTCAATCCGATTGAGCAGGTTTGGACAACCTCAATAGAAGGCTGAGAAGTTCAGAAAATCATCCAGCTACTCTTAATGACTTAGGAATCCAACTCGGAGAAATCTGGGAAGGATTAGATCAGAACATTTTAAGATCACTCATTTTGAGTATGAACCGTCGTTGCCGAGCTGTAATTAACGCAAGGGTTGGAAATACCAAGTATTAAATCACTTATCAGCATTTCAGTATTTTGAAAATTGTTCATTTCTCTTCTTTCACATAAGATTCAGTAAAATCCTGAATTTCTCTTCCATTTAATGTGTCTTGTTTCGTTCAAAACCTTCCCGAGAGAACATAAAAAATAATTAATTATAAATTCAATGTAGAGTTAACTTTCATTAAAATTGAGATTTTCAGAATGTGCGTTAATTTTTTTACGCAGTGTATTTCCTATTCCTAGCATAAATCAATAGGTTTTAACATCTGTGAAATAATAAGAGAAAGAGTTGACGGCAAAAAATTGCCTGAATGCCGTTAACTCTTTCCCTAACATCAGAATAATTCCCTGGTCCTGCTCTGATAACAGCACAGCGAACATTGGAATTGGGTGACATTCATCGAATTTTCGATACATAAAAGAATGACATTCAAAAGCTAATTGATATAAGACGACAAAAACAAACACATCTCACACGAATTAACGAAGGGAGATAATATTTATCATGGAAATTAATATGCTGAATCAACACAAGGAAATACTGCTAGGATAACGATATTCCCACTTCCATCCCAAGTGAGAGGTCGAGTTTTCCAGACGTCGATCATGAGAAATAATCAGCAGTCTCTATTTAATCCTTCTAGAGAAGTCAAGCTCAGCGATTCGGAGAGAAAGCTGTAAAAATTAACTCTATTGTAATTTGGCTATAATGACCTTTGTAAACTCGCCTTGGTCTCTCTCTCACTCTAATAACTAGTAGGCCGGACAAGCCTTTTGTTCTGCTAGGATGGAACCCGCACCCCAACCCACTAGATTTTATCTCTACTCATATATATTTTTTTTGGTCAGCTCTTATTTTTGCTGGTTCGCCCGCTGCGTACAGATCCAGCAAGCCATGTACTGGCACCTCGGTAGTCCACGTGGACTAGACGACCACCGTCACCCGTCTATAACGCGCTGAATGAAAACGGTCGCTCTGATTGGTCCACGCTGGAAACTCAACAGAGAAACGGCTCGAAAGTGCATGAAACTCGTTTAGTCAGGGCGTGTCGACTGATTTGGTCGCTCGTATTGGCTAACGGACACATTTCAGTCGCTGGTATTGGTGCGTTTTACGCTATGAGTTTACATGGAACGTGGACTCTCGAGCAGCTTGGTATACTGGCAATCAGGGCGCCATATTTATAAGGGTGAAAGGGACCAAAGTGAAATTGCGCGGGTGGGACAAGGACGGATTCGATCCCCGTTTCAGCTAAAATGAGATGCTTTCTGCCAGGCAGCCATTTTGAGGGTAGTTTTTTCTGTTTTTATTTCTATACTTTTCTGTTGCGAATATGTACCCATCGTTTCGGGGTGTGAGTATAAGCAAATGTAAAGAGGGCGCAGTCAGGTGACCGGTTGGGGGTGGGGTTAACTGGGGGTGAACCTGAGTTCAATAGCGTTATCAACTTGGCATTGGAACAATTAATATTTTCTTCGGAACTGAACACCTGCGACGTGAAATGCCAATGACGGAGAGGATTTCCGTGGGGTTAGGATGACATTTGAATTATTGAGCATAGAGAATCAGTTTCTAACCTTACTCATTAAATCCGAATTCATTTCTGGCAGGTAATGTATACATTGTGCCCATTAGGTCAAGGCAGGGGAACGTAGTATTCGTGAATCCAACCCACAGAAAGTTAAATACATAATTTAAAATATAAACTGTCGTTTTTTCCATATGATGTTCGTAATCGCAGTATTTTGATCAGCCAGAACGAAAATAAATAAAATACATACAAAGTTCGATTAAAATAGGCAGAAGTATCTACAGAATGAGCTAGGTACCCTTCTACACTATAGATAGGCCATTGTATAAATACAATGTTGAGAAAACATGACGGGGTTGGACGAATGGTTGGAGTTAATTGACTTCGCAAGGTCAGGTCAGTTAAATATTTAACAACCATTAAAACAAATTCAAATAGCGATCAGCGTATAAATATTGCAGTCAACAGTCTCTGAAATGGAGCCAATTCCAGCAATCTATTATGTATTAATTTAGAAATGATGACGTAATGCGTGGGCGATAATGTAGTTTTGTCCTGGGTGGCGTAGAAACGGTTAAATTGAAGCAAATGTTCCTCATGTCGTGTGCACTAACTGCCGGCATTTTCGGGGTGTAGCTTTTTGTAGTAAGAGAGAATTGGGGTTCTACGTGTATGTTTGCGGTTTGGCGGGGAGTAGGAGGCGAGGGGAACGGCGAGCAGAGTGGGGATGCCGAGCCAGTCAGTCGTTTATGTGACGCAGAGGTGAGAGGTTCTCGAGTTCGTTCCGTATCATTGTATAGTGCTGTGCTGAATTCCGAATCTGTACCTAGTGAACACATTCTATTATCAGATTGGGTTTGTCGTCGTTTAGTGGCCAGTGTGTGTTTTGAGTGAAGTGTTTGAGTGTTTTCCCATGGATACAACCGAATACAGTCACTGACTCGCAACGTTGTGCGTTCCGATTGAAAACGTGCGGATTTCTCCTTGTACAAGTGGAATTTGAAAAATGTTTTGCTAACGGAAGATGTACCCGAGTGCTGGAATGAATGCAGCTGCTGCGGCTGCCGCTGTGGCCGCCCGTCATCCGGTGAGTTACTTCCGGCTTTCTTCGGGCTTATCAACACTCGAAAACTGCTTTGTTGTTTCGTATCGATGAGCGAATTCGTTTTTGACGTCCCAGATTACTTTTCCGGTTTCTTCAATGTTTGTTTGCGCTTTATGATGTTTGCCGTCGGCAAACATGTTTTCCGCTTCACCAAACACCAGTCACTCCTATTCATTTTTGTTTTTTAATAATTCAATAAATACGAATAATCCTATTCATTTTTATCAACATTAAGCAATCACGTGGGCTGTTGTTGTATACAGTGAGATTAGGTTCATTTCTAGCCATACGTCCGTTCGATTCATTTTTTATTGCACGTCTTCTGCTCGGATCGAAGTTGATTGACTTCTATTCGAACCGATACTCATTTTATCTTCACGATCACATCTATAATCATAATTTATCTAGAACTACCAAATTTCGCTGAAATCTCTGTTGAACGACTTCTGATAAAGATTTTGTCTCGGATTTTGTCTTGACTTCGCCATAGCTGACGTCGTTTGCCCCATGTTTCCTCCCCTATTTTGGATACGTTTCATTGAATTGTGTGGGGAGACAATATTAAAATTTAAAAATTGTTAAACATTCTTCAGTTATCCACTTTTACCGACTCTGTCTTTTCAAGGTAATGAACTTTTCACCAACAACGATATCAATCTCGGTTGATATCGATGGATTTTTACTTGGAAACCCCAGAAAACTCCATTGAAATCGTTGATGAGACCCAGCCTAAAGGCTCGCGCACACGAACGGTCAATCCGCCGGTCGGCAGTAGGTACTTGAAACTTGAAATGTTTTCTCTGAACAATGCGTAGGTAGGATAGAATGAATTGACATTGATTTTATTCCTCACAAGGAATGATTTCACTCCCTTCGAAACCATTGTTTACAGATTTAACCTTGTTTTTGAGGTGGCCAATCGGACAATTCAACGATCTGTCAATTATTTTGTTGTTCTAACAATGGGAATTTAGCTGTGTTCAAGTTGATATTAAAATGGTTATTTTGTATTAAGTGCGTGAAATGTGTTTTTTTTTCATGGCACATGAGAGTGTCAATTTGCAAAATTCAGTCGAATATGCCATGAAAACACGAATTTTATACGCACGAAATACAAACAACATTTTTTGTACACAATGTGAATTTACATCGTCTGAAATTTATTTATTATTATTAAAGATAATGCTTCCAATACGATATTTCTATGCATCCAGTGATCTTTGTGTCGTTACTATAGAAACGGTTTGTTGACACGTCGCGTGTTTGAATCTTTGACTTTATTTGCCCGTATACTCCATTTACAATTATAAAATCACAACTCTGGCCTTGGAAATTTGACACATTCCACTCTGTATCGAAGTTATGACGTTTTTCAAAATATTTTTATGTTCCAAGTCAACACTATGTTGCCCTTTCTACAATCTTAGCGTATTTCTCAGAATGTGAATTTATTCGGAAAATGAATGAATTGGAAAAGATGTGATGGACGAAAATAATTAACGTTTATATGAATTGATAGAAGGGATTCCTTTTCTAGTTATTTACATGAAAAGTACAAGAGATCACTTTTGAAATATATTATTTTTCGCCATGGAAGAAAATTGCATTGCTTTCACATAATTTTCATATGCATGCTTATTGTGAAGATTTAATGTTTATTATCCTCTTGAACTGAAAGTTCAAGACTTGACGACATCAGTCAGGATAAACAATATATCATATCATATCATATATCATATCATATCATATCAATTGTTGATTATAATCAAGAATTCATTAAAAAAATCAACCCAAAGATATAAGATGAATTGATGGGTAATTACAAGAATCAAGAATAATGTCAATTTTATTTTGTTGATAACTTTCTTAAAATCAATTTTAGGGTACAAAACTCGGCTGCGTTTGTTCAAACAACATCTAAAGAAGACATTTTTCACCATCTCGACCTTTGAAAGGCGTTTCTTATAGGAGAATTAGGTCTCAGTTCCACCCTTAGTTCCACCTCATTAGTGAGGTACCCTCGGAGGTACCTAACGTTTGCAAATCTGCTCAGATATCGCCAAATTTCTTGGAAAACCTGAAAAATATCATCCTAATCGACCTCTCGAGGCTCCATCCGATCCATCTACTGCGATATCTGCCCAAATAACAGCTTTTTCAACGAAATTCCCGTTTACCCCTTCATCCTCAAAATGTAAACATTCGTCCTGGTCTTGAAAATCGTTCTCACGCTCCAAACTGGTGCTAAAAACAATAAACATACGTTAATCTTGAATATTCGACGAAAAACTCACCTGCAAATATCGATTAAATACCAAAAATCTGCGAACAATTTGTAAACCTAACAAAATGTGATACTTTCACTTTGATGTAAACAAAGAAACTGGCAACGTCGTTTTGTCATTAACGATATTTTCTGTGCGCGCACTGACATATGTTCTGTGCTTTTCATCAGGGGCACCAACTCCTGAAAACGAAACCATGACCTCCTATGTGATTAAATAAAAGTGAATGGAGTATAGGTGTTTCAATTTTGAATTATTTTGAAAAAGATGGATGTTGATCATGATGGTGAAAAAGCAAATAGAGTACATATATGAGAAAAAACATATGACCAATTTCGTGAATGGTGCAACAGAAACCATGTGAAAAGGGTTTCTGAAAATGTGTTCATTTGCTTGTATTTTCAATTTTCTTTATTTGTAGGTTGTAGGTACTTACTTTGGGTATCACCGCGGTGCTTGTCGCCGTGAAGAATTATTAAATATAACTATTGATGCCATTGAATAAGCTGGTCTATAGTACTTTTTAAAACACCTGATACAAAGGCCCATGGCGCAAATACGTCCACTGTTTCAAATTCGTATTATATTGACACATACCGCAAGTAAGTATAGAGCACTACGGCCTCCTCAAACAAAAAGTAATAGACTTTTTTCGAAATATTTGAATGAAATAATAAAATAGGAGAAATTCCGAGCTTGATTGCAAAATGGCTTGCAAATGGTCATTGTTTCAGGAGAAATAAAGTCGATTGACTAAGGAAAATTTGATCTGCAGTCATCAAGACTTGATAAAATCGATGATAAGAAACTAAATTGAATATTGCTTCGTAGTCACTGAAATAAGCAGAATTCAGTTCATCTTCTATGTAAAACTGTGGAATATTTCAATTTCGTATCATATAAAAGGATGAATAAGTTATAGGTTGCAGTGCTTCGATAAATATTCCTCATCCAATACTTCCTCTACATTCTACAAGCTTCCATTGCTCAAAGTTGTGATAATATGGTTCAATTGAATTTTCTTCATCAGTGTTACTTAGGGATATTTTGTCATATTGAAAAACTCTGTTTCACTCATAAAATGCGTAAAATACTGAAATCCCTCATATTTACCCTTAACCAACAAACTGTCAGAAACGTTTTGAGGTTAACAATGACTGAATGATCATGTGGTCGGCTTGCTTGGTTCTTTTTCTTCATTTTATTCTATTGTCTTCCATTATTTTGTCATATTCGTCTGAAATATCTAGCAAAACGAGAACACAAATGAATTCGTGGTCTAAGTATATTGCAAAAAAATTGCTCCCGGTAAAACATCATAGCATACTAGATCATGAATTCATTTGAACGCTCATTATGTACCCATCAGCTTTCGGAGTGTTCTCCGAAAGCTGATATTGTTATACACATACTCCTTATGGTCTAGCACAGAAGATGGACGTCTCTAGACTCGTTTCATCGTTTTTCCCCGAATATTCCGAAACATGATTGTCAACTCTGAAGCCATAATTTCGTCTACTTTTACTTGGAAACGGCATCTTCGGCCAACATGCCTGTAACTCCTACTTCGAAGTAGCAGGTAGTTGTCCGACAGGTGGTCCGAAAGTGAATGGCGACTGCTAAGGTATTCGGTCCGTTTCGGATAAAATATCCGTGAAGAAAGCGTTCCGGTTTCAGCTGGAATTATATTTCGCTGGATTTTGTTGAAGGATAACATTTATCCTGCATTCTTTAAATGATCCCCGATATCAGCTTTTTCATAAGTATCAATAAGAACAATTTGATGATTGTCTCGTGTTAGAAGCCAGGTATTTCGAATTACATATTGATATACCTACCTGTGTTCGCAAAATTCGCTGAATTTTTCGAATAATCATAATGATTCCATTCAAAAAACGAGGTGTTGGAAGCGAGGTTAGAACATACCTATTTAAGACAAAATTTCATATTGTTTTTTCACCTGAAATAAATCATAGATGTATTTATAATGGTTAATTATGATTTTAAATTAGAATCTGAATCCTCCGCATGTAATTACCAAATACATGTTTGCTAAGTGAATAAATAAACAAATGAATTAACAATTTCGACATTGTATCAAAGTGTAGGTAGTTGTTGTAGGTAGTACTTGTACAAGCACGTAGGGAATTAATATTATTCTCTGCAGTGGCGGCTCGTCGTCATTTCGACTGGGGAGGCTCGGATTATGTCAACCATTTAAGGTGTTATGCTTTAAAATAAATTTTTATTGTGAATTATTTTACAACGAACATTTTATTGCCAGCAAGAAACAACGAAAATCATAAACAGGAAGAATACATAGGTTTGATACACAGGGTGAACCTGACAGGAGCGTAACTTCCAGTTATATTTGAATAAAAAGCTGAAAAATCAGAAATTTTACATTGTAAAATATTTTGATGGAGAACAGAACTGGAGCAATGAGGATTTTATTTAACCTCCCTGGCCTCCTTTAACGAGCCGCCACTGGATACTTGTTTCAACCTATATCAGCAACACATATTGCGCAGGAATGACAATATTTTCTTTATAATTCGTGCTGGCTCTTTTTCTTGGAGTCAACAGATTCCATCAACATTATCTTGTTTGTTTTTCAAATATGCATTCGTGAGTGCTTGCTTCTTATATTATTTCACTTGATCTCTTTATCCGAATCATGATTTCCGGTAGATAGATAACATGAGTATACGATGCAATTTTTTATTCCTAGAAGTGTAGTGTTGAATGTTACAAAACTTTCTTGGATTCACTTATTCTATCTGCAAAAACTGCAGTGTATCTATAAAATTGAAATCATATTTTTATATCTAGGATGTATTTCTTTATACAGAGTGTCCCAGGATGTATGTAAATATTGCAGGTGAACGACAAACTCAAAAACACCGAATTTTTACTCTGAATGAGACATAGATTTTGATGAAATCATTTCAAAGGTTTTGAAAATTTTGAAAGAAAAAGTGTAAAAAATTCTTAACTTCCTATGGACAATCATCCAAAACCATTGTGATGATATTCGATCTACAGGGTGTTCCTGAATAATTGTATCAACGGTCAACTACAGATTTCTCATAAAAAAATAACATTTTATTTTTTATGCCATTCTTCCCCCTGGTCTTAGTTTCAGAGATACAGCGTGTC
Organism: Adalia decempunctata; assembly: GCA_951802165.1. NCBI lineage: Eukaryota > Metazoa > Arthropoda > Insecta > Coleoptera > Coccinellidae > Adalia > Adalia decempunctata. Next base: position 30,907,467 of record OX637701.1, on the reverse strand, counting down.
AAATTTTATTTTTTTGAATTTTTTGCTAGTATCTCAGGAACCGTTTAAATTACAGAATTGAGTTTTTGTGCACACATTGTCACTAATAATAGCTACTTTCTTGTACTTTACTCGGTTTCATTAGACGTGCCAGTGGCGGAGATATTGAATTTGTACAAAGGTTCCAACCCGCAACTTTTACTGCACTGGACAAATTTGCATTTCCACAGCAAATTCTGATGCGACAATGTGTGTTGCATAAAAAAGGTACTTCTGGTTCATTACCCTAGAGTGAACCGTTTTCGAGAACAGGCATTTTATGATAAAAAAAATTTCTAACTCATTGTCAATTTCTTGTGATCGGAAAAATGAGTAGTGATAATTAACAAGTTTATTAATGTTTGACAATAGGTTTTTACGTTTAAATATGACAACTAGGTTTTTGAGTTTAAATTGCAAATTTATTTTTCCTTATTTTCAGCGACCATAGTTCACAAGATTACTAGAATTTTTCCAATTAGGTACAAGAAATTTACTAATGCGTTGGCAAATTGTTTTTGATCATAAAATGCCAGTTTTCTCGAAAACGGTTGAAATTGAAGTAATGAACCAAGAACACCTTTTTTATGTAAAATACAATGGCGCATCATTTGCTTTGCCAATGCAAATTTGTCCGGTGGTGTAAAAGTTGAGGGGGTAAAACCTTTGTGCAAATTCAATATCTCCGCTACTGGCACGTCTAATGAAACCGAGTAAAATGCAAGAAAGTAGCTTTTATTAGTGACAATGTGTGTACAGAAATTCAATTCAGTAATTCAAACCGTTCATGAGATATTAGCAGAAAACCGAAAAAATATAAATTTTTGACACCCTGTATCTCTGAAACAAAGACTAGGAGGAAAAAATGGAAAAGAAAAAAATTTTTATTTTTTTTATGAAAAATCTACAGTTGAACACTCACTTAAGAACACCTGTATATTGAGGAAGTGGCTCTGCTAACTTTATGTTGAATAAGCAAAGCCACCCTGTATAATAAACTGAGGATGCGACAATCTTCTTTTCTTCCTGAAAATTTCATCATTTTGGCGTGAAGGGAAAAGAAATAGCTGAAAATTCAAGACGAAAAACAGTTTTTTGTGAATAACTCAGAAAATATCCATTTTAGGGCAAGGGTGTGATGCATACACTCACATTATTTTTTAACGTAGATTCAATATCTGCCATAAAAAAATGGGGTTCTAATTTGAAAAAATTGATTTTTCACGATTTTGTCATCCCTAACTTTGAAAGCAATTTTTTCACCCCCTGTATCATAAATCGCGATTTCGATTTTTAAAGTGGATACATCAATCTTACATCTTGAAAAATCCCAAAAATGAAAATTTTCCATCCAAAAACCTCGAAGTTATTCTTGTTTCAGCGGAGCTCTATTTTCGATTTTTTTTTCGAATTTTCCCGCTCAGAGAGAATTTTCCAACCAAAACTGAAAAATGTTACATCAAAATAACTTGAAATTTTTTAAGGAATCTATTTCTACAATAAAAAAATGGTGTTCTAATTTGAAAAACGGAAGTTGACGTCATTTCCGGAAAAACCGGAGGTGCTCATGCCTTGAAAATATTTTAGATTTCATCAGCATCGTGAAATACTTATTATAAGTGCTGAATTTCATGAAAATACGTTCAGTAGTTTCCCGTATAAATATGGGTGAGGTTCCTCGTGAAAGACCCTGTATTTTTGAAATAATCATCATGAAAATTTTTGTAGTTTATAGAAGATTAAATTGCCGAGGCCAAATGTTTTTTTTAATTGAAAAACTAATTAAATCGAAAAAATCGCAAGTATTTGCCCTCGGCAATTTAATCTTCTATAAACTACAAAAATTTTCATTATTATTATTTCAAAAATAAAGCTTGTACTCATGAAAAACGAAAAACATATTCAATAACCCCAGATCTAACGATTAACCTGGTTTTTTTAATTGAAAAACTAATGAAATCGATAAAAAGAAAACTATTAGCCCTCGGGAGGTTCTTCAACTTCAATTTAAAGAAAAATCAACTCTCTACGTCGTAAATTAGGGTACTTACTCGTGAAATGAAGAGACCACTTTTTGAATGGAGATTTACCACGATTCAAAAGGTGATACTGCCCCTTAAGCACGGTACCTACTCCTGTAGTTAATTTTCTATAGGGATTGCTTGGATTGAGTGGTTTTTGTAATTTTTCAAAGAAAGCAATTTATATGTTCGAATTACAACCGAATTGGAAACGAGATTGGAAACTGGTATTCCGAAAAATGTATTAAATACCAATTAATTCTTGTATGAATAATCGTAAATTTGTCACTTCGGACCAGAAAAAATAAAAATACCATCGCATAACACAGACTGTCGAAACACAGTTGCAAATTAACAAGTCCCCATATTTTCTCCGAATTGTGTTGTGCATGTTAATCTTTTCAGTGCTTCGTGTAGGAAGCATTTGCACCTGTAGGTATCGATAAATAAGCTCGATGGATCGATGCCATTCTCTCATTTAATTCACAATTAAAAACTCGATTGAGTTTGTTATTATGCGAGTCGCTGCTCAGAAGTGCATATTAAATGAATGGAAAGGTTGCTGTCAATGTAACAAAGAGTGGATATTTGATTTGCCTTTGATCATTACCATACATATTAATAACAGGACGGGGAGTCAATGAACCCATTTTCCAAGTGGTGTTGAATTTATATACAGGTTGTTCCTGCGAATTGCACCCGCCTTGTGCTACTCAGCATCTACACTGCGCAAAAAATTAACGCACATTATGGAAATCTCAAATTTATTCTACAACTGAAGGTGTTCTCAATGATAATTATTTTTATCAGAATTATGCATGCATATGTTATCCACTTTCAACGTTTTTCTTCAATACAGATGTTTTCTCCCAGCAGGAATAAAAAAATATGATATTATCAGATTTTGAATGTATTGGCTCCATTCTAAAATCAGTTGTTCTCGATCAATTCTAGTGATCAATAGTTTTTCTTTCGTTTGATTTTCTACACTCGATCGCTATGCAACGCGAAACACGCAATTTGACCCAAGAGGAATGTGCCCAAGCGGTAGTTTTGCGAGAAGAAGGGTGGACATACACAAGAATTGCAGAAAGGTTTGGAGTTTCCCATACAAGTGTGTCCAGAATGTTGCAGCGATTCAGGGAGACAGGTATGAATGTCCGAAGACCAGGACAGGGTAGACCACGGGTTACAACTGCCATTCAAGAACGTTACTTGAGAGTTTCTTCGTTGAGACAACGGTTTGCAACCGCTCGCCTCCTTCAAAATCAGCTTGAGCAAACTCATGAGGTACAAATTAGCACTCAGACAATAAGAAATCGCCTCAGAGAATATGATTTGAGGCCTCGTGTCGCGGCAAGAGGCCCAGCTCTTACCCCAGCCCATCGAAGGGCGCGTTTGGATTTTGCGAGAGAGCATATCCATTGGGAAGAGGCCGATTGGGAAAGAGTTATCTTCACAGATGAGTCTAGATTCTGCCTCTACCATTGTGATCGACGTTTCCTTGTATACAGAGGTTGAAGTCTCTCGAATGGAGTGGCCAGCAAGAAGTCCAGATCTCAATCCGATTGAGCAGGTTTGGGACAACCTCAATAGAAGGCTGAGAAGTTCAGAAAATCATCCAGCTACTCTTAATGACTTAGGAATCCAACTCGGAGAAATCTGGGAAGGATTAGATCAGAACATTTTAAGATCATTCATTTTGGTATGAACCGTCGTTGCCGAGCTGTAATTAACGCAAGGGGTGGAAATACCAAGTATTGAATCACTTATCAGCATTTCAGTATTTTGGAAATTGTTCATTTCTCTTCTTTCACATAAGATTCGGTGAAATCCTGAATTTTTCTTCTATTTAACGTGTCTTGTTTCGTTCAAAACCTTTCCGAGAGAACATAAAAAATAAGTTATGAAGTCAATGTAGAGTTAACTTTCATTAAAATTGAGATTATCAGAATGTGCGTTAATTTTTTTGCGCAGTGTAGATGAAAGCAATCAAACAACAATTTTTTGTTGTCATGATGTCCCCTCAAATTTTTGCATAATCGAGTTTCGATTCGATCGGATGGGCATTTTTTAAATTATTAATATTCAAAAGTGCAACCTTATCGTTACCAGCTATGTTATATTCCAGTGTAGCGATAACAGTAATTTGAATCAATTGAACCTGAAGCACTACAGAAATTCCATCTTTTTCCCCGCACCTGTTCGATGATTAGTAGTTGAGACCTGGTTCATGCTAATTGAGTTGGACAATGAAGACGAGGGACTTAACTGGGTATTCTACCCAACATCGATATAACTACCTGCAGTTGGATGATGATACATCGAAACAGGCTTACATGATTTCGATGTACAATCGGTTATGGTATTAGAGGTACATGAATGATGACCATTATCTAAGTCATTCTAAGTGAAACGTTGATTCAAATGGTGAGCACTTGATCAAGAAGAAGATGATGGCGATATAATTCAAAATCGAATTTTGAGTTTCAAGCTTGGATAAAAAAATATCCATATTATCGTATAAACATGCAAGATTCGTATCAAAGATAACGGGCGTTGACATTTTAAAATCAAGATTCTTTATAATCCTAGAGTAACCTCTGGAGATATTCACACAGAATTTTGTATACACAGCAACACATGTTAACGTATACAGTTGGGGTGGGAGTTTTATTTCACCACTTTACTTGATATAAAAACATCAATACGGATGAGAGTTTTTATCTCGGTTTTTATCCACTTCCTATGACCAAATTTTTTTTGTAATAGGAAAAATTATTATTTATGTTATTCCTCGTGTTATTCTATTCTTATTCCATGCATTCAATTATGGATAACAAAGATTCATTCTGGATCTTATTTCCACTCACTTCGATCCTTTATTTTCCGAGCCCTCGACAAAAAAATACAAAATGAGAAATCGTATTATGGATTTTTAAAATCCAATATTTACATTGGCAACAATAGGGTACATTCCGGTTTTTGTTAAATCGGGGTGCTCAATGTGTCAGGGTGGCTGGCACGTTTATAACGATACTACAATAAAAGCTAAATGCTACCCCTAGTTGGCCGAGGGGTGAAGGAGAGTGATGTTACAAAAAGACCATGGTAATAAAAAGGGACAGCTTATATGAATACCCTATTCAAGCAGACCCTAGGAGTACTCTCCACTGCAGGTAAATAAGGACGAAGTCGGGGTTCTTGAAAATTTATAGAATAGAATGTACCTACTCTAAACATGTGCTTAACCATGGCAATTTATTTAGTTGATGAAATTGGTCATGTACAGGGTGTTTCACCATAAACTGGACAAACATATAAGGCTGTGTAGATAATATCGAGGAAGTCATGTTTGCCTTATGACGTTTACCCGCATTTACCTCTTCACTTTTATAAAGTATTCCGGTTGACCAAGATGTAGATTTATCAAGTTTTTTTTTTAATTAAAACTGACGCAGGTTGGTACATACTCGTGAATTGCCAAATCATTCTTAGAGACGTTGCTAATGCTAATTTCTATTTACTCTTTTTCAACTTTGTGAATGGTGTTAGTTTTTTAAGGTTTAATAGTGACACAGGTTTCTGCTATATTTTCAGGCTGGAGTATTACAAGTTGAACAAAAAGATATACAAATGTCTTCTCTAGGCTTATTTCTTGAAAACTTTAAAAAAGTGGAGAATTCCATAAGTTCGTCTCTTCGTTATGAAGTTTTTCTGCAGGGTTATTCGAGTACTTTTATCGAGACTTTTATTCTTTTTTCGACTGGACAAAGTAACGAACTGTGCTGTTCATTATTTTTCAGTGAAATTTCGACCCTTAATTCTTGATTTCCGTACAAGAAAATAGCGTAACTGAATCTTCCTACCGAGAGCATATATGTACCTGAAATATTTCCAGTATTAAGGGGAAGTATCACCTTTTGAATCGTGGTTAATCACCATTCAAAAAGTGGTCTCTTTATTTCAAGAGTAACTACCCCAATTCACGACGTAGAGACTCGATTTTTTTTTATTGAACTTGAAGAACGTCCCGAGGGCAAATAGTTTTCTTTTTTTCGATTTAATTAGTTTTTCAATTAAAAAAACCAGTGTAATCGTTAGATCTCTGCAATATTTCGGTTATTGAATATGTTTTTCGTTTTTCATGAGTACAAGCTATATTTTTGAACTAATCATCATGAAAATTTTTGTAGTTTATAGAAGATTAAATTGCCGAGGGCAAATAGTTGCGTTTTTTTTTTCCAAAAAATGATGAATAACCGTCGTAAAAAAAATAATTAAGTGTATTTTCCAAAAACGCTGAAGTTCAACCTGTTTTTTTTTATTTAAAAACTAATTAAATCGAAAAAAAGAAAACTATTTGCCCTCGGGACGTTCTTCAACTTCAAATTTAAAAAAAAATCAAGTCTCTACGTCGTAAATTAGGGTAGTTACTCGTGAAATAAAGAGACCACTTTTTGAATGGAGATTTACCACGATAAAAAAGGTTGGACTTCCCCTTAAGGGGAGGTGCTATACTTCCGAGCTCGCGAGCTCCCTGAGCTCTTTATTTCCATGATATCTCAGTTCGTATGCGGCGTCGACCAACAAGTTTTTTTTTAAATTAAAGCTTGATCATTTTCTTTAGAATATCTTTCATTCGCTTCTCCGTTTCTCTTCTTATATTAGGAAAAAAACCTGGTGAGCTGTAATTTCATAAAAATATGGACAAACGATTTTATTTTCATGATATCTCCGTCAAATTTTGGTAAACATGCGCAATTATATTCTGCAGAATGTTTATTGATCAGTTTTTCTGTTTATTGTCCCCTGAATTGTTAAATAAATTATGAAATAGGAACTCAATTGACTATATTTACAACCAGGTTTTTTCCTTATATACGAAGAAAAACAGAAAAGCGAGTAATACATTCTAGAGAAACGATTTAACCTGAGATTCAACCTAACATTTTCAAAATACATATACACAGTGAAATGTGTCAGAATGTTATGGCCAACCGGGATACATTATAAAAGTGTATGGAATGTCAACTTTTATCAATATTCTGATAACTGTGACATTGAAATAACTGTTTCTTGTCACATCTAAGATTTTTTGGTGCTCAATCTGATTGTCTTGTAGAATTTGGGGAAACAAATTCAAAATGGCGAAACCCTGCAAAGTTGGACTTTTTCTTTTTGATTGCCTAATTGAGAAGGAGTTTTCAATTTTTTAGGATTTTCCTTTTTTCCCCAAAATTCGAACTCAACTTTTTTTCACATGTCTACAGTGAAAAGAAATTATGTCTATAAAGTTAGCAGCGCCACTTGCGAAAAAATCAATGAAACCTATTGCATTAATTGTCGAATAATTGTCGAGAATTTGTCGTGAAAGAAAAAAATTTGTCGCGTCCTTAGTTATTTTCTACGGGGGGCTTTGCTAACTTAACGTTGAGTTAGCAGAACCACTTTCTCAATATCTACCAAATATCATGAAAATGGTTATAAATAATTGTCGAGTAATTGTCGAAGTCCATAAGAAGTTAAAAAAACACAAAAAATCCATTCCTTCTTGTTTATTTTACGTCTTTTTCCCGCGAGTTCGAGATATTTCTGGAATGATCGCATTTTTGGCAACAGCGCATTCGTAATTGACTCCTTTTCTATTGCATTAATTGTCGAATATCTGCCTCGAATTTGTCGAGAAAGAAAAAAATTTGTCGCGACCTTCGTTTTTTTCTACTAGGTGGCTTTGCTAACTTTATATTAATTTAGGAAATAGTGGTCGAATATCATCACGATGATCATAAAAGATTGTCAAGTAATTGTCGATGTTCAAATAAAGTAAAAAACACACAAAAAGTTGAATCTTTCTAGCAATTTCCACTCCATTTTCTCGCGATTTCCCTATATTTCTGAAAATGTCCCATTTTTGGCAACAGCGCATTCGTTTTTGACTTATTTCTATTGCATTAATTGTGAAATACCTGTCCCGAATCTGTCGTGAAAGAAAAAAAATTGTCGCGTCCTTAATTTTTTTCTACGGGGTGGATTTGCTAACTTAACGTTAAGTTAGCAGAACCAATTTCTCAATATCGACCAAATATCATGAAAATGGTTATAAATAATTGTCGAAGTCCATATGAAGTAAAAAAACACAAAAAATCCATTTCTTTTAGTTTATTTCACGTCTTTTTCTTGCAGATCGTTAGCAAAATTCTGGTCTTCGTAAGTCCACCAGTCTTTTGCCGAAGAGAGCAACTAACCGATTTAAAAAAGTACCTACCTATTACATTATTTTGGAAAGTGAAGTCAATGTGTTTAGGGAGGAAATTTCATTGTTTGTCATTTTCCGAAATGAATGACTGCTGGCTCAATAAAAAAGGTCAAACATTGATTTCAGAATTGGCCCAGAAAAACAATGATCCTGAAAGTCGATAAAAACGTATCGCGCCATTGCCATAAAACATAGATTACATCGAACTTGATGCGAAAAAATCAAATCATTTCATCTTCAGCGTTCACGGACGAGAGCAGGAACCATACTCAAATTTACTGGGTCATTACGGTCTTAATAATATCATCACAGGCTTATAACACTTGGCGGTTGGAATTTTCATTTAATGATTATAATCACTTGTGAAATAAGGCAATAACGCCATATGTTGTTGCCTCCGCCTGGGGTGGATGTATGAGAGAAGCACAATATAAGCAACTAAAAGCTCAACCCCTACAAATGAGGGTCGGACACCCCGAAACTGCCGACTATATTGCATTACAAAAGGGCCAACAGGAAGTTTCAAGGGCCCTCGCTACACTATATGAGTTGGGAAGGTCGGTGGTGTTTTTGCATAGGGGGGCTCATATTCCTCAAGAATTAGTTTCTTGAAGTGTTTTTTTAGGAACGTTGTTTCTTCACGTTGGGATTAATAAATGTGAGAAAGTTAGCCCTATAATATTTGCAAAAGGTAGCTGTCAAAAATGTATTGCAGTTGGCCATCAAATTGTGACACATTTCACCGTGTACATTTAGAAAATGTCAGGTTATAGTCATTTTCCTGACAGATGAATGAGCAACGTTGTCTTTTCTACATAGAAGTCGTAGTTATTACGTTTTTATCGAAATGTTTCTTTATTTTGGGAAAATAATGAATTTGAGAAAATATTATGTATGTAAATTCAATAATTCCAAAGACCTGACGAATGTTGAAGAAACTTTTTTCTCTGTTAATACTGGAAATATTTCACGTATTAAAACATGGTTGGAAGATTCAGTTACCCTATTTCTTTTGTAAGGAAATCAATAATGAATAATGAACAGAATAGTCCGTTACTTTGTGATAGTTCATTCAAAAAAGAGTAAAAGTACTCGAATAACCCGGCAGACTTATGGAATTCTCTACTTTTCAAAATTCTCAATAAATAAGCCTACAGAAGACATTCAAATACCTTTTTGCACAACTTTAAAAACTTCAGTATGAAGATGTAGTGGTACTACAAAACCTGTGTCACAGTTGAACCTTAAAAAAACTAACTCAATGTACAGGGTCGCCCAAATTGCTTGATTTTGGTTTCCGGTTAGATAGGTAAAAATGACAAATGTTGAAAGGAGTTCTGCGCTCGATTTTCGTGATAACTCCATAACTGAAAGCCGTTTCACGATATCTTCATTTGTTTTGAAGATATAACGAAATTTTGATATTTTGGCGATTTCTGAAATGTGCTATAACTTCTTTATTTTCTAAAATATCTAAAAACGGCGAAAACTTTCTACAGGCACTTTTTCATTAGCAATACGACACCGTATTCCTTTTTTTCATCTCTTTTATAAAGGGTGAAAAAAAACAACTTTCTAAATACGAATGGTATCTTTTTTTGATCCTATGTTATGCAAGAAAAAATCAGCTCTTGGAAAATATATATACAGGGTGTTTCATTGGTAAATGAACATACGGTAACCTGAGCTAGAGCTACCCTAGGCGAGTCCAAAAAACCGATAAATGATAGGTCTAATCAATTCCATAACCGAGATACAGGGTGGTTTATGTATTCACCAAAAATTTCAATTCCTCATAACTTTTGAACTAACAATTATAGTCGGTTTATATTTGGAACGTATGATTCACTTCTACAGGTGGATCGATTTACTTTTGAATCTCCAAAAAATTCCAGGTACGTATTCGAAAAATATGAGACTTCTTCCAAGCTTAGATTCAACACCCTGTATATTGAAATTTTTTGATTTGATTGAGATATTTGAAAAGAGCAGAAAATTTTCAAGTTCAGTAGATTTCATTGTCCCGCACGTCATTTCGCTCAAAGAGAGCTTAAGGGAAAGATCCAATTGAATATTGGAATTCCAAAAAATTCTCGGAATAATCTCGCATTATGATCAAATTGAATTTTTTATTGTCCCACTAATTGCACATTCGAATTTCATAATATTCGGATGAATTATTTGGAATATTTTCCGGAAAAACATTATTCATCGTGAAAAATTTATTTGAAGCCAAAAAGATGAATAAATAACTGAAGAAACATAAAAACTTAAAGTGAATTACTGAAGGTGATCGAAAGTACTACCATTTCGTTCAATACATATTCTTGTCCTCTTCAAAATATTTTTAGATCATGTCTGGATTATTACGTATTTCATTGCAGGCGACTTCGATACGTTGCATGAGGATATCCTCACTTCCTATTTCAGATTAATATACTGAACATTTCAAATAATCCCGAATGAAATAATCAACAGGATTGAAATCTGGCGACCTAGCGGGCCAGGCATGCGGTCCACCTCTGCCTATCCACATATTCGGAAAGTTCTGATGAAAATTGTCTGACTATTAGGTACTCTAAAATGGGGTGGAGCTCCATCATACTGAAAATGCATTCCTGAAATGTCCGTACCTTCGACTAAGTAAAGATCACCCGTAAGCCGTCTTGGTAGAACGTGTGATCCAATCAATCGATTTTTTTAAACGCCACACCATACGTTTTTTGAACATTTGTATTGGGATTTCTTATGCCTGACTGCATGCGGATTCTCTTCGGCCCGTTCATGCGAATTCCTCATATTGAAGACCCCATCCCTCGTGAATATGGTTTCATCAATAATTGAAATTCTGTTGACCATTCTTTCATTGCGTCAAATCCAGCTACTAATGTTAGTTCATCCAACTTGAAATGATTCCTCAGGATACTATTAAATGCGAATGTGCAATTAGTGGCACAAAAAAAAATCAATTTGATCATAATGTAAGATTATACTGAGAATTTTGTGGAATTCCAATATTCAATTGGATCCCATTAAAAATGTTCTGCTCTTTTCAAATATCTCAATCAAATCCCAAAATTTCAAAATACAGGGTGTTGAATATCAGCTTGGAAGAAGTCTCATATTTTTCAAATATGGACCTGGAATTTTTTGGAAATTCAAAAGTATATACCTATATACCTATAGAAGTGAATGTACGTTCCAAATATCATATCAGCCGACTATAATTGGTTCAAAAGTTATGAGGAATTTAAATTTTTGGTGAATACACAAACCACCCTGTATCTCGGTTATGGATTTCATTAGACCTATCATATATCGGTTTTTTGGATTCGCCTAGGGTAGCTCTAGATCAAGTTACTGTATGTTAATTTACCAATGAAACACCCTGTATAATATGTCGTTGTTTTTTTTCACCCTTTATACAAGAGATAAGAAAAACTGAATACGGTGTCGTATTGCTAATGAAAAAGTGCCTGCAGAAAGTTTTTACCGTTTTTGAATATTTTGGAAAATTATGAAGTTATGGCACATTTTCGAAATCGCCAAAATATCAAAATTTCGTTATATCTTCAAAACAAATGAAGATATCGTGAAACGGCTTTCAGTTATGGAGTTTTCACGAAAATCGAGCCCAGAACTCCTTTCAACATGACGACTCGTGATTTCGATACACATGTCTATCGCGAAATCGCCAAGCAACAAAGTTTCAAATTACAATCGGGAAATTTTGGCCGCAAAATTTCATCTCTAGTGTTATAATATATGACAAATATGGATGCCATCGAAATCCATAAGTATAAAAACAACATAAACAGAAAAGAGGAAACTCATTGTTCTCATTGCGTGGTTGCCTGCTTTTTGCAATGCTAGACTAAACCTGTTCTAAGCAGAGGGAATGAACCAACCGTCCAAGCCGGCGATGGGGCTACGGCTTTGAATACAGCGGGGTATCCAGTAAATTATCCAGTTCGGAGCGGTCATTCATCGGGGTACAACCTCCGACTGAGAAACCTCTGATGAATGATGCTTACCGCAGTTGTAGGTGAAATTCCTATTGGACCACGGCCAGAAAACCCGGAATACTTTAGAAGCGAAGTTGTATTCTGCTAGTAAAATGGTGACGAGGTCAACTCCTTCGCAACCCTTGTCAAAAATAGTAGAACGGTGGGCGCACGTCCTCGTTTTTGATTTCCCGTTCAGATCAGATCGCGATTGTACATCCAGATAATTTCCAAATTCCATTTAATTGTATAAGTGGACACTCAATAAATTATGGCATTGTTTGTCTCGCAAATGGTTCCTCTTGTTTATTTATTCAAATCGCCTATCTTGAATTCTGTACATGAACATTAAACCAACAGATCTGCCGCAGAATTTACCCATATATTCAAGTGGTCTCTCAATATTTGTTCATTAGAGCTCTGGTAGTGTTTATATTCTGACAGAAAAGTAAATTTCAGTTTAAGGTACTTAATATCCGGCTATGAATAATCTGTTGATAGTACAATTCACACTTTCTAGATGTGAGACGTGTTCTATGTATTTTATTCCGATCTGAGTACTATATGATACAGAGGTAGATAGGTACACAGTACACAGTGAATTCTATTCATTTTCGGGTTATTTCTCTGCTGCAGTAAGATTGGGGGGAGTATACTCCATTCACACATTTCATCGTGCATATTTTGAAAATGTTAGGTTATAGTCATTCCCCTGTCAGATACGTCCGAAAGGTTGTCGTTTCTACAGAGAGATCGTAGTAATTGGGAAGATAATGAATTTGAGAAAATATTATGTGAATTCAATAATCCCAGAGACCTGGCGAATGTTGAAGAAACTTTTTCTCTTCTGATACTGGCAATATTTCACGTATATAAAAATGGTTGGAAGATTCAGTTGTGCTATTTTCTTTTAGGGAAATCAAGAAACGCGTGTTGAAACTGAAATGAACTTTGAACCTAACGAAAATACCCAAAACCACCTTTTTTTTTCATCATCCTCTATTTCAAGATTACTCCGATGAGGTGAGAGTTTTCTTTCACCATTGTACTGGATATAAAAACATCTATACGGCTGAGAGTTTTCATCCACTTCCTATGACCAGATTTTTTTTATGCTGGAATAAGAATAGAATAACATAAATAAATAATTTTCATATTACATAAACAAAAAACTGTTCATAGGTGGATAAAAACTCTCAGCCGTATTGATGTTTTTATATCGAGTACAGTGGTGGAAGAAAACTCAAACCTCAACGGAGTTAATCTTGAAATGGTGATGAAAAAAAAGGTGGTTTTTGGGTATTTTCGTGAGGTTCAAAGTTCATGTCATGACTGAATCACCCTGTATCCTTTGAAGTCCATGATGATATGTTCTAAAAAAATTAAACAAACACCTTGAATCAACCCATAAATACAGGGTGTCCACTTAACCTTCCTTGAGAATAGTTTCTATAATAATGAATCACCCAGTTTAAATTCTGGGTATTACAGACTTTTTCGACGTAACAACAACATATATCTAGTGTAATAGTTCATTTTGTGAACGTTTTCGCTCTGAAACTGACATATTTTATACTTTCAAAATCGGGCATGCATTCAATTATGGATAACCCTGTATTCGTAACGATTTTCGGACATATTCCTCTATATGGTTGCTTCCTGGGGATGTCATGAAATGTTTCTTGAGAAAAATTGAAGTTCATTCGATTCTGTTCCGAGATACGGGCGTAGTAAAAGTGGGTAATTCTCAACTTCAACGCCCTGTTCCTCGAAAACTAGTCAAAGGATTGAGTTGGGGCCATGGACACTTTTGATCAGTAGGTCGAGTACTACATTATACCAAAATTTTAGAACATTTGACGGAACGCCATTTGCCATAAAAAAAGTGCGGGGTCCTTTGTATTTCAAAGAACTACCTGGTTGCTTACCTTATGAGTCAAACGAGTTCAGCGTATGCAATTACCAACAAAAAAATCGAAAAAAATCCGTTAACAGGATTCTCGTCTGTAACCAGATACCTAAGTTTAGAACAAACTGGAAACGTTTTTTACACGAAAAGAACAAATAGAAGACAGGATGAAATGATGTGCGCGCATCCACGAACCATCGAGCACATAAAATATGTTGAACAATGAAGAAGATAATGGCCACGGGACAGTGGATACAAGGTCTGGTTAAAGTCACGGTGCAGGGTTTGGTAAGAGCGCGATTTAAAGAAAACATGTAAACGATACCACCGCGGCGTGGAAAAATGGGCGACGAATTAGTCACGGTGTGGTGGAGCGAGGAAATACACCTCGTTTCACACTGATACGCACATGACTTGCTTAGATTAGATTTCGGGACGGGATAAAGTGCTAATGATACGATATTGGGTCAGTGGTGAGGTCGGGACCGAGACTAATCGGCGATTATTGCGGTAGCGAAATTTTGCGAACGTCAATGTTGTACATTCTCATTAATTGTTCCAATTAATGGAGATTCGTTATAGGGTGGGCATGTTCTGCCATCGACCTAGATGCCCGCCTGGAATTCCATCAATCGAGATGTGGAAAACCAAGAATCCGATGTGCCTTGTATTTTCCAGGTGGGCAGGTGCCGAAAGAGCCATCCCTAAAATATACTTACTCACAAAAAAACTGCAACACCTAGAAGAAGCTGTTAAATTTCATTTTTTTTTTGTAAAACATAGATGATAGTATGTATAGCAAGGAGTGAATGATTAAAAGTTGGAGATAAAAACGAAGGGTCCACAATCATTTTTAATAAATTCGAATAATATGTTGTCCACCGGGATTATCTATACACTACTCCCAAACACGTCTTGGCATTGATGCAATAAGATGGTACATATACACTGCGCAAAAAAATTAACGCACATTATGGAAATCTCAAATTTATTCTACAACTGAAGGTGTTCTCAATGATAATCATTTTTATCAGAATTATGCATGCATATGTTATCCACTTTCAACGTTTTTCTTCAATACAGATGTTTTCCCCCAGCAGGAATAAAAAAAGATGATATTATCAGATTTTGAATGTATTGGCTCCATTCTAAAATCAGTTGTTCTCGATCAATTCTAGTGATCAATAGTTTTTCTTTCGTTTGATTTTCTACACTCGATCGCTATGCAACGCGAAACATGCAATTTGACCCAAAAAGAATGTGCCCAAGCGGTAGTTTTGCGAGAAGAAGGGTGGACATACACAAGAATTGCAGAAAGGTTTGGAGTTTCCCATACAAGTGTGTCCAGAATGTTGCAGCGATTCAGGGAGACAGGTATGAATGTCCGAAGACCAGGAAAGGGTAGACCACGGGTAACAACTGCCATTCAAGAACTTTACTTGAGAGTTTCTTCGTTGAGACAACGGTTTGCAACCGCTCGCCTCCTTCAAAATCAGCTTGAGCAAACTCATGAGGTGCAAATTAGCATTCAGACAATAAGAAATCGCCTCAGAGAATATGATTTAAGGCCTCGTGTCGCGGCAAGAGGCCCAGCTCTTACCCAAGCCCATCGAAGGGCGCGTTTGGATTTTGCGAGGGAGCATATATCCATTGGGGAGAGGCCGATTGGGAAAGAGTTCTCTTCACAGATCTCTACCATTGTGATCGATGTTCCCTTGTATACAGACGTCCACATGAAAGATATGCTCAGTGCAATTTCCTGAATACTACTGGTTTCGGAGGAGGATCGATTATGATATGGGGTGGAATATCTTTGACTGCTCGCACATACCTACTGGTCGTTGATAATGGAGCTATGAATGCTGATAAGTATATAAGGAACATTCTTGAAGAGCATGTAGTGCCATTTGCCCCATACATTGGTGAAAATTTCATTTTTATGGACGATAATGCCAGACCCCATCGTGCGCGCATCGTTCAGGATTACCTTGAAGAGGTTGAATTCTCTCGAATGGAATGACCAGCAAGAAGTCCAGATCTCAATCCGATTGAGCAGGTTTGGGACAACCTCAATAGAAGGCTGAGAAGTTCAGATAATCATCCAGCTACTCTTAATGACTTAGGAATCCAACTCGGAGAAATCTGGGAAGGATTAGATCAGAACATTTTAAGATCACTCATTTTGAGTATGAACCGCCGTTGCCGAGCCGTAATTAACGCAAGGGGTGGAAATACCAAGTATCAAATCACTTATCAGCATTTCAGTATTTCTTTCACATAAGATGCGGTGAAATCCTGAATTTTTCTCCCATTTAATGTGTCTTGTTTCGTTCAAAACCTTCCCGAGAGAACATAAAAAATAAGTTATAAAGTCAATGTAGAGTTAACTTTCATTCAAATTGAGATTTTCAGAATGTGCGTTAATTTTTTGGCGCAGTGTATTTCTTCTTGAGAGATACTATCCCAAGCTACCTGTACTTCATGTCTCAGATGGGGTAAATTTCCAAGCCTTCTACCAATGTCCCAAACTTGCTCTATGGGCGAAAGATCGGAGGATCTGGGCGGCCATGGCAAAAGATTCACATGGGTCGTTTCAAAAAAGTTTAAACTAACTCTGGCAACATGAGGCCGAGCATTATTTTGCTGAAGTATTGGATTCTCGAGCCGGTTAAGGTAAGGGAGAACAAATGGCTCCACTATTTCTTGACGGTATAACGCAGCGATGTCATGTTAACCCAAATAAAGACGAAATGTGAAAAAAAACAACAATAAATCTTCGAATTGTTTGCCTCCATTACTTATGCACTTCCGACAACGCCGTATAACACCTCTCACTGCCTTGTGGATGTGCAAATTGTTTATTTCTCTCAAACATTCTTCGAAATTATTTTTTAACTGATTTAAATTTTTTATATGGGCGGAAAAGTGAAAATTTAAATCAGTTAAAAAATAATTTCGAAGAATGTTTGAGAGAAATAAACAATTTGCACATCAACAAGGCAGTGAGAGGCGTTGTCGGAAGTGCATAAATACTGGAGGCAAATAATTTGTAGTTTTTTTTCAGAATTCATTTGTATTAAAGTTTTTATTCGATTAGTGTTAGTTTTTCATAGAATCGAAAAATAAAATATCTCCAAATAAAAAAAAATCTTTATATACAGGCTGTCCCGATTCAAGTGAAGGCGAAAAACTCAATATCTTTGAAACGAATCAGATATTCGAAAAATCGGTTACAGGACGATACTCGGTGAATCTGCGGCTGAGAAGCAATGATATAGGGTGTCCCATTTAAAAAACACCAACTTTTTCTCTCTAGCACTTGAACGGCGACTAATTTTCCGGATCAGATGGAAGCAGCGTATATGCAATAGGTTTGAACTGAATGTCCTAAGATCTGGGTGATCCATAATAGGTAAAAGAAAACTCTACCAGATAAATAACTTAGGTGATTATTAATACCGCAACATGTTTCGAGCTCTATGAAGCTCATCTTCAGGAGTAATCACACATAAGTGAAGCTGAAAACAATTGAGAAAACATAAAAAAGCTCAAAAAACAAAGTAAAGCACAAAAACAACTACAAAAATGAAAAAACAATGTAACTTAACGAGCAAAATGACATGACGGAATAATAAAATAAAACAGAATGAACAAAAACTGGTTAAAGAATAAAATTGGGTGAAAATGGTCAATACAAAATAGTAAAAGTACAGTAATATTAAATCTCTAAAAGGTCATTAGCATTAAAAAGGTGAACATTTTATTTTATTATTCCGTCATGTCATTTTGCTCGTTTCCGGCAATGCTCAACCGTCAGAGGTAAAACAAGATGGGGTCGATAATGCTGCAGTCCAAAAGACTGGTGGTTTACTGGATGGCCTTGTTCTCCTAATCACTCATCAGCCAGAGATCGAATTGTCGCAAATCGATTTCTGATGACCAAAAGTCTTAGACGTCGATCTCGAATTCCATTTGTGCCCCTTCAACGTCCGGTGCCTACTCTTCTTTTATATTGGGCAGTATCAAACCACGCTTGACAACATCTCATAACAGTAGTTGGATTTTTATCGAATACAAATTTCACACGAACATTATAAAAGTGTGGGAGTGCCCAAAATCATTTAGACCTATATACTGCTGTTCTGTAAGACCTTCATAATGACTTTATTCTGAACTTTTTCATTACCTTCGTTAATAGTAAAATTATGGCATGAACGGAATATAAAGTTGGCTTCTCGGAACCTTGTCCAACATCAAAGAAAATTCATAGAATCAATTCAGTTCTATAACTCACGATGAAAAACCAACATCATTCCTCAATACAAAAATGGTTGGCGAACACGCAAAAACAACGATCATCACGGAAAAGTGCGTGATACGAAAACCTATCTCTCCCCTTTCACCACGCATAAATTGACATTTCGTTATTGTAGGCAACAACCGTAAGGTGGCAAAGGTCAACATTGGACTGAAATGCATGAATATTATGATGAAGTTTATTCTTCTTGAAGAAATCGCACATGAATGTGAAACGGCTTGAGCTTGAACGACGAATCACTCGATATAATTACTTGGTATTTCTTTTATATTTTATTCTTAGTATCTAATTGTTCTACGATGCCGTATTGAGAAACTTGAGAAAGATAAACGGTTCATATTTCCCAAGGAATCATTTAAGAAAATAAAAGTACTCCTATGTTTTTAAATTAAACGAAAAGATCATAAATTTCAAGAATAATCTGGATTAAATATCATTTTATTTCTTAGCGGGACTCTAAAACAAGTTGAAATCTAAATGATGGGAAAACGTCTGATGCAGTGATATGTTATAATAAAATCCCACAATAATATGCGAGACAAAATTGAACACCAAGAATCATGAAATTATAGATTTAATACGCACAGTTTCGATTAAAAATTTATTGTTACCGGTTCATATTAAAAATAAATGTCCAGGAAATACAAAATTCTGATATATGAACGATGTACGTCGATACAAACCACGTAATCAAAATCAATGAAAAATAAAATTATACTCAGCACTAAATGATCTGTGGCAATGTTTCTATCTGAACAATATTCTCTTGGAATTTTATAAACTCGACACTACATGGTTAATATTACATTTATTCACTGAAAGTCCGCACATAATCATCACCAGCACTAACCTAAAAAAATATTTGAAGGATCGTTGCCTCATATTTCGACAGTTTCCGAACAGAATATTATTCTGCTTCAGAATCGGGTTTCTGGAAATCTCTTTGAGATGCTCATCGAAGCTGACTCGATTTTACGCGGTGTGGTCCGTAAAAGATAAGGTTTCGGACCGTAACAAGTACGTAATTCAATACATCTCATCCGGATGGATAACAGACGCTGGACAAGCTTGGCGAACCGCTCTTGATAATGGTATGTTTGGATAGAAACAAGAGGGACCTCATCCTGCAGATAGACCACTTAGATCTCTTGTCATGCCTTTCGTGATGGATCTGGCATTTTCGCACAAATTGCCGTCCTCTTATTACCTACAGAATTTTGGCGTACATTTGACTTCCATCCTTTGGAAATGGGGACTGGGATTTCGATATTTGACGCTGGATTCTATTTATGTTCAAGGTGATGCTTTTTGGTTGCCATTGGAATTATCATATCCGAAAATCAGTTGAAATTACTGATTTGTGCAAATAGGGACTGGAGTTTTTCTTACCAATGAAAATTAGTCGGTGAATAAACGGATTAATATTTTATTTGTTTCTCATTTGTGAACGTCAGTTTCCAAAAACACAATACCTATTAATCAAGAAAGTTTATTTTATCAAGTCACTAACTTGTAAAACTGACAGTTAAATTGCAAAATTTTTACAAGTTAGTAGTATTATTTACATTAGAAAATTTTGTTTAATCTTCATATATGTTGAAAATCATGGTACAATTGTTATTTCCAGTAACACAGATTTTTGATGATGGAAGAGTTGATACTGATGATGATGAACCATCTGTTGACTCAGAAACTGCTGAACTCGAGGACTGCAGAACATTTGTACTCTCCTTACTACCAAATAATTTGCTAGACATTTCGATTTTTTTGTTGACCGAATTAACGACATAACTCATCGCAATTTCGGTGCTTTTCCACCCTCTGCACGCTTTAGTGCTAAAATATCTCCACCCGAATCTGCAACCATAGTGGCTCCAGTTCTGCGAAAAGAGTGACCGGGTCTTTTAAACCTAAATATTTCGCTATTTGCTTTGGGACACCACCAATAGTGTGCTGGCCAGCATCAAGGGAAATGCACTTTCCATGTCGGTATGTCGAAAAAAATCTTAGGCTTTCTGTTCCAGGAGGCCGAAGATTTACATATTTTCTGTAGGTATAACATGCAGGGCTTGAAGCTGCAGCCATCATCGGTTATGGTGAATCTTCTTGTTGTTAAATTTTTTGTTTGCCGCAATATCACAATAAAGTATTTTCCCATATCTTCTACATCATTCATGTTTAAGGAGAGAATTTCGTCACATCGACAACATCCAAAAATCCCAAATATTGTTACAATTTTCGCCAGCAACCACTGGTCATCAGGAGCATGTAAAAGAAATTGTTCAGCCTCTTCTTTACTTAATACCTTGGCCTTTTTTGCTGTATAACGCTCATTTTTTTCGTTTCAGAAACGCTATTACCTTTTGAAATCTGCAAATGACAACTAAACGTCATATTTTCCAATGAATTTTTTAAGGAAAACAAACCTGCGAACAGGGGCATTTTCTTTCATTTCCAAGCAGCTTTTCAGCACAGACCATTTTGCCCATAAAGTATTAGGGCTGAATCTAGCTGATAGTTGATTCAAGTAGACCAACAAAACATCTTCAGTTACCCCAATCACACTATTTTTGTTTTGCCACTTTTTGAAGTCGTCCTATTCTCGCTCGTACCTTGAAGCTGATTTTGCAGGTAATAAACTTGAAGCTACACTGCTGGCTGCCTCAATAATTTCTTTTGGTACATTCATTTTCGCTTTCGCCAAAACAAATGTAAAGAAAAATAAACAGACATGGCAACGCTTCCATAGCTTACGACATTTGCGACCAATTATTAAGATTTTTTTGGAATTTATCTAACCTTTTTACAAATGAGAAACAAATAAAATATAAAACAATACACGCAAGGTAACAGGTTTTACTGACTCAAGGAGGTAACTGACTCGCCTGCGGCTCGTCAGTTATATCCTCCATTCGCCAGTAAAAACCCTCTTACCTTGCTAGTAATGTTATATACTATTTCTCTAAGCGCAGGGAAATTCAACCTGTCTATGGAGTGCCTAATAACTATCCGTTCGTCAAATTTATCCACCAACTGTAACTAATTTGGGTAGATTCACCATCATTTATCTTATGGTAGTTATGATAACGATGACACAATGTTTTTACTAGGTCAGCACAATTCGATGACAAGGATAACGTTATGCAAGTCCACAGTGCAAGTGAGAGATGATAAATGAAACTAAGGCAAAAATCTCAGAGTAATAAAAGATCCTTCGAAAGGGTAACCTTTTCAATTGATATCTCTCCTCCTGCAATTGGGTCAACATCTTGTTTGTGAACGAAAACTAGTTGAGTAAGATGAATATTTATATTTTTGAGCACGAGGGCTGTATCGTTTTGACACGAAGTCTGATTTTGCGAATTTTGAGCCGAGAATGATCTCGGTACATGCAGGGTGGGCCATCCATAACTTCCCACCCCGAATTTTGAGCTTTGGGATGGAATAACGAAAAAACGCTCGGACAGGTCGAATTTTGTTGAAAGGGGGACGAATAAAGGTGTTCAAATTAGTTTGATATCACTACCACTCTAGTTGCATTGCAACCCCTAACAGCTCTCATTTTTGAATAGGAAAAAGGGATCGAGCAGCACCTTGTTGGAAAGGCAATTCAATTTCCTGTATTTTTTTCAGCATTTTCAACATGTGTTTGGCATACGCGGCTAGACGCTAGAGGGCTAGTGATATCGAATTCATTTTTTGACCCGTCCGAGCGTTTTTTTCATCTCAAAAATCCAAATTCGGCTTGTGAAAGTTATTGATGGAATACTGAGTCACTCTGTATAATGATGAAGCGGTGAAAAAAAATACACTCATGCAGGAAATTGAATTGCCTTTCCAACAAGGTGCTGCTGAACCCCTTTTCCCTATTCATAAATGAGAGCTGTTGCAGGGTTGCAGCTAGAGGGGTAGTGATATCAAACTCATTTGAACACCCTTATTTGTCCCCCTTTCAACAAAATCTGACCTGTCCGAGCGTTTTTTCGTGATTCCATCCCAAAGCTCAAAATTCGGGGTGGAAAGTTATGGATGGCCCACCCTGTATATGAATAGTGGTGAAAAAAAATTGGGAGTGATTCGTTGTCAAAAAATTGGGTGAGACTTTCACATAAAGTTTTCTTTTTTGAGCCCTCTGCTCAGTAACAGCCCCCCAAAGATGGCTTCCGAAATTCATAAATTTTCTGATTTTAACATCCAAATTAACATCCAAAAAACTGACACTATATGGTTGTAAGGGGTAGAAAAAACACCCCTAAATCTTGTTTCGCAAAAAACTCTTTTTTCTACAAACGTCAAAAAATGACAAGGTTCGCGCATTGACAACAATATGCGAAGTGACCCTTTTTTCATTTTCCTTCGTTACCATGACACCGTGCGCGAAGAAGTGTGCGAAATACTTACTTCGCACACTGCATGTTAACCGAGATGTTAACTAATGGGATTTTTATATTTCAACCTTTATATTCCTCAATCAAGCAAAAATCCAAGAAATCATTTATTCATTAATGTATATTGCTCAAAAACAGGCGATCAGAACAATTTTCAGTATGAGTTTTCGATCATCTTTTAGGAGCATTTTCAAACGAAATAACATTTTGACATTGCCAGGGCTATACAGGGTCTTTCACGAGGAACCTCACCCATATTTATACGGGAAACTACTGAACGTATTTTCATGAAATTCAGCACCTATAAGTATTTCACGATGCTGATGAAATCTAAAATATTTTCAAGGTATGAGCACCTTCGGTTTTTCCGGAAATGACGTCAACTTCCGTTTTTCAAATTAGAACACCATTTTTTTATTGCAGAAATAGATTCCTTAGAAAATTTCAAGTTATTTTGATGTAACATTTTTCAGTTTTGGTTGGAAAATTCTCTCTGAGCGGGAAAATTCGAAAAAAAAATCGAAAATAGAGCTCCGCTGAAACAAGAATAACTTCGAGGTTTTTGGATGGAAAATTTTCATTTTTGAGATTTTCCAAGATGTAAGATTGATGTATCCACTTCAAAAATCGAAATCGCGATTCATGATACAGGGGGTGAAAAAATCGCTTTCAAAGTTAGGGATGACAAAATCGTGAAAAATCAATTTTTTCAAATTAGAACCCCATTTTTGTATGGCATATATTGAATCTACGTTGAAAAATAATGTGAGTGTATGCATCACACCCTTGCCCTAAAGTGGATATTTTCTGAGTTATTCACAAAAAACTGTTTTTCGTCTTGAATTTTCAGCTATTTCTTTTCCCTTCACGCCAAAAAGATGAAATTTTCAGGAACTGTTACTTAAACCATGTTTCAGATTTTACTACCCTAATATGCAAGAGAAAAAAGTTACAGGTTGTTCCTAAACAGATGGCGAATTTGGATTCGAATTTGTATCGGAAACCTCTTTATTTCAACTAATCGGCCATCGGTTTTCTCTCTGGTGATAAATAAATAATTCCTTATGAACCATATGCAAAAACTTACCATGTTTTACATTCTTTTTTTTTTAATGATAGATATCATTAATTACATCTGCCAAATTCCTCTTTATTCAGTATAGCATGTAATTAATGATATCTATCATTAAAAAAAAAGAATGTAAAACATGGTAAGTTTTTGCATATGGTTCATAAGGAATTATTTATTTATCACCAAAGAGAAAACCGATGGCCGATTAGTTGAAATAAAGAGGTTTCCGATACAAATTCGAATCCAAATTCGCCATCTATTTAGGAACAACCTGTAACTTTTTTCTCTTGCATATTAGGGTAGTAAAATCTGAAACATGGTTTAAGTAACAGTTCCTGAAAATTTCATCTTTTTGGCGTGAAGGGAAAAGAAATAGCTGAAAATTCAAGACGAAAAACAGTTTTTTGTGAATAACTCAGAAAATATCCATTTAAGGGCAAGGGTGTGATGCATACACTCACATTATTTTTCAACGTAGATTCAATATCTGCCATAAAAAAATGGGGTTCTAATTTGAAAAAATTGATTTTTCACGATTTTGTCATCCCTAACTTTGAAAGCGATTTTTTCACCCCCTGTATCATGAATCGCGATTTCGATTTTTGAAGTGGATACATCAATCTTACATCTTGGAAAATCTCAAAAATGAAAATTTTCCATCCAAAAACCTCGAAGTTATTCTTGTTTCAGCGGAGCTCTATTTTCGATTTTTTTTTCGAATTTTTCCGCTCAGAGAGAATTTTCCAACCAAAACTGAAAAATGTTACATCAAAATAACTTGAAATTTTCTAAGGAATCTATTTCTGCAATAAAAAAATGGTGTTCTCATTTGAAAAACGGAAGTTGACGTCATTTCCGGAAAAACCGAAGGTGCTCATGCCTTGAAACTATTTTAGATTTCATCAGCATCGTGGAGTACTTATAAGTGCTGAATTTCATGAAAATACGTTCAGTAGTTTCCCGTATAAATATGGGTGAGGTTCCTCGTGAAAGACCCTGTATATCTATAGAATCCTATTATTTTTTCGCAAACATAGTAGTTATTTCGAAGTCTTTAAAAATGATAACTCAACTAGGAGATTTCATGAATATTTTTTATCCCATTCATAAATACTCAAATACTGAACGGAGCATATTATATATGTGTATCAAACTGTACAATCTTCTTCCAAAGATCATTAGAAATTTATCTATAACTCATTTCGTAAAGCCCTATTCTCCTGGATACTGAATTGTGAACCATATTCGTTTGATGAATTTGAAGTGTGTTGTAAATTACATATTCATTAGTTACTTTATCGTATATCCTTAGTACTGATTTTGTGACTTGTTTTCATTTTGTTATCTGTGGATGATAATTCTGAAAATAAACTTTATTATTATAACAATAATAAAAGCTTTCAAATTGTGAGAAAAACAGTTTAAGCCAGTTCAATACTATTTTTCATATTAATCTAAGCATGTTACTTATTTTAGAATAATATTTTTGACGTTTGTAGAAAAAATTTTGTTTGCATCTCATGCGCGAAATACTTTGGTGATCTCGACTATTTTTTTAACGAGGCGCAGCCGAGTTCTCGATCACCAAAGTAGATACAAAAATAACTATTCTATAATTATATTTAACATTAAAAAATTAATTTTCGATTGCTCACCCATTCTTGACAAATATGGTCTCCTGTAATTTTTCGCTAGGGTTCACGATTTGTGACAAACCAAAGTTATGTGTCAGGTGTACAGGGTTCCCCATAATAGACTACCCATTTTGTTTTTTAATAAATTTCCTATGAGATAGCCGAATAAGCGTTTCTCTGTGGGAATATCTTCTGTAATATTGAAGGTATTGTCACAGGATTTAAGTTAATTAGTAATCAAGCATGCGCATGTCACAAATATGAAATAAAACATTAATAATTTCGTGGAACACTTCATTTTTTGTACGAGAAGTTTATCTTAGATCGAATTCTTCAAAGGGATTTAAAATGTCATCCCTATAAATATCAAATGGCAAAGCAACTCACCAATCAAGATTTAAAGAATGAAGTTTAGCATTTTTTGATTTACATCAAGGAGGAATTCACAGTCTCTGTTAATAAACAGAATTTTAGATACTGGTCAAAAACCTCATGAGATCTTGACACAGAACCTCCACAATCCAAAAGTTGTTGTGTGGTGTGGAGTAGAATCTTTTGGTAATATTGGTCCATATTTTTTTGTGGATGAAAATAACCGCGCTGTAACAGTAACATCTGATCGTTACGTATACATGCTAGAGACATTCAGGAGGTGTAAACTGCATCAAAATATGCCCCATTTCAAACAGAAATCTTGTTTTCTCAAAATTTTTCCGTTAGCCTATAATTTGTGTTTACACCTGCTGCCATCATGATATTTCATTGCTGAATGAAGTTCTTGTTCAGATATGAATAGTAACATCGAGTTTGTAATATACTCGACAACAGAATACCACGTTTAATGAACACAGGTAGATAACAGTCGTCATTAAAGAGTGCCCTTGCCAGAATTCTGAGAATGACCCCAATTTCATCTCAGGTATTCGAATTCACGACGTTATCTGCGATCTCACCAGAAAGGTATATTTGAATGAAAGAAAGACGTTACAGAAGATTCGTAATGCGGTCGAAATTAACGACGTGCACCTCCGATGCATTGGATTTTCCAACGTCTGGGTCAATACATCTGGCAAGATTAGGAATGTCGCTCGTTTCAATTGGATTTCCACGTTTACGGGATCTGCGGTCGTTACTAGCAGCGATCGCGATTCCATTGTATTCTCGTGTTGAAATGCGCCAGATCAAAACGTGAATCTAAAGGTGCTTCCACATCAGAGGAGAAATATCGCGAAAAAATTTTCTTGAAGATTTGCTGAAGCTGTGAAGGCGATTGCATCGATCTAATTTTCAAAACACTGCATGATGGTACTAGATTTGAAAGGTGTTTGAAGATCTGCAGTATCCTAAATTTTAACTGAATAATTTGGATGATACTGACCTAGTAGATACTAGGTCTCCTGAATTTCAGCAAGTTGGTCTGTATACTGGGAGCAGTTTCATCTAATTCTAAGGTTAGGTTATCGACAGCAAATGACATAAGAACAATCATTCTTGTTCAACGTTGAAGCAAACGACACCGAAATAGAAAAAGGGTCGTTGGAGATAGTGCTTCTGTAGTTGGTTCTGTCTGTAGTAGATTTTCTAGGATTGGAAGATACCAATCCTAGAAAAACAGGTAGGATCGCCTATGAAAAGGTGAATCATCCGACTCGAAAACAAGCGCAGCTGTCCAACAAAACTAGCAGCTCAACAAACAATTGCCACCATTCCAAGCTTTTCGAAATGAAGCTCACTGCATTTCGATCTTCATCGAAAAGGCTTTGTTTTCGTTTACTAATCCATATCCGGCTTAAGTGGCAGAACTAATAATACAGAATGACCCATTTGAAAGATCCACTGAAATAACTCCTATATCAGAAAATGTTTCAAATGATTCTTGGTTTTCAGGAAAACATCGAATGCAAACACTAAATCTGAGCTCGGAGTTTGATTTCAAGGACAACTAGATTTTTGTATAGAGAATATGCATTTTTCGTTGCAGAATATTAATATTTGTGAAAAACATTCTGCTCTTTTTTGTTCCATGCTTAATATGGATCGTTGTGGAAATATGAAGTGTTTGATGCTCAGAATGACGAATGCGTTGAGATTTTAAGGGGAAGTACCACCTTTTGAATCGTGGTAAATCTCCATTCAAAAAGTGGTCTCTTTATTTCACGGGTAACTACCCTTATTTACGACGTAGAGACTTGATTTTTTTTTAATTGAAGTTGAAGAACGTCCCGAGTGCAAATAGTTTTCTTTTTTTCGATTTAATTAGTTTTTCAATTAAAAAAAAACCGGTTGAACTTCAGCGTTTTTTCGACGGTTATTCATCATTTTTTGGAAAAAATCGCAACTATTTGCCCTCGGCAATTTAATCTTCTACAAACTACAAAAATTTTCATGATGATTAGTTCAAAAATATAGCTTGTACTCATGAAAAACGAAAAACATATTCAATAACCCAAATATTTCAGTGATGTAACGGTAAGCCTGGTTTTTTTAATTGAAAAACTAATTAAATCGAAAAAAAGAAAACTATTTGCCTTCGGAACGTTCTTCAACTTCAATTTAAAAAAAATCAAGTCGTAAATTAGGGTACCCAGTTACTCGTGAAATAAAGAGACCACTTTTTGAATGGAGATTTACCACGATTCAAAAGGTGATACTTCCCCTTAATATCGCGATGTCAAATCATGTGTGCGGTTAGGAAAAAAAAATCGGAAAACAAACCAGTTTTTAGTTTTTGAATATGTTCCTACGCAATACAAAACCGAATGATTCTGTGAGAAATTACTTTGAAGTACTTTACCATGACTATCTATCTCAAGCATGAAACACTTCATATCTCCATGTTTTCATGGCAACACAAAAGAGACAGAATATTTTAGTTTTTCACGAAAATTGATATTCTTCAACGCAAAAAGTATATTCATGATTCAAAAACCTACTTGACCTTGAAATCAAACACCAAGGTCAAATTTAACTACTTTCGATGCCCCCCTAAAAACTAAGAAACTTTCATTTGAAACATTTTTTGATCCAGGCTCTTCCCAGGGAGTTATTTCAGTGGATTTTCTGAATTAGGTCACCATGTATATATACCCGTATAAACACATGGTGTTTCTAAATTAGACGTGAACCTTGGAGGACCTCTTAGTTTGACTCATTTGCTTTCGATTTAGCCATATTTATTGACATCCAAAAATCAACATTTTAGAAGATATTTGAGTTCTTGTGATTTTCAATCAATTTTTTCTACGTTGATCAAATTCGAGTGTAGTTTGGATTATTTACAACAGAAAAGGATATAATATGTATGAAAAAAGCAGATGTTGAAAAAATATATACACGTGCACAACTTCTGGAGAGAATAGACAAAGCAGCGGTAAGATTGAGAGTTAATTTCAGGCAGGAAGTAACAAAGTAACAAGCAAAAACATTTGGAATCATGGGCTTGTATTAGGAATGGTGCAGTTTTTTTCTAACCTAATGCATCAATACATTCTCTACTGAAAATTAAAGTTTGATTACAATAAAAAATTATTTGATTCGTTACTTTTCTTTCTTTATTTCTATTTCCTTTCAAATCAAAATCTGCTGAAAGGAAACTAGTGCTTGCCTGCATTCTAACGAAAACTTCCTCAGGAAATAAAGAAGGAATTCGGCAATTTTTTGAAATAATTTCGTGATACATAAATCATGTAACTAAAAAGTGGCAGGCAAATTGATATTAGAAATTAACTATTCTTTTTTTCATACACCAACTAATTCTTTTTCAACATCTTTTATAGCAAAGGTTTGGCTTTTTTCATACGATACATAATCTCTTCTAATAAAAATACCCAAAAATTATTATCAAACTTGGTCACCGTTGAAAAAAATGTACGAAAAATGAAGTAAGATGAGAAAATTACAAAAAACACCAGAACTCAAATGTCTTGGAAACTGTTGATTTTGGGTGATCACTAAATATGGCTCAAACGACACCACATGAGTGATAAAACATCTCCTCCAAGATTCCTAAAAAATGATATTTTTTTTCTTCCAATTTTTCCCCCGGGTCTTCGTTTCGGAGATACATGGTGTCAAAAATTTATATTTTTGTCCGATTTTTGCTGATATTGAATTTGTTGAAAGGTTTCCCCCCCCAACTTTTACACCACTGGACAAATTTGCATTAGCACAGCAAATTCTGATGCGCCAATGTGTTTTACATAAAAAAGGTACCCTTGGTTCATTACTCTAAAGTCTTAAGTGAACCGTTTTCGAGAAAATTGGCATTTTATAATCAACAACAGTTTGCTAACTTGGTAACCAGAATTTTTTTGTAATTCATATTTAGAAACCTAGTTGTCAAATTTCGTTGAAATTAATAAACTTTTTAAAAATCACTACTCATTTTTCCAATTTAAAGAAATTTACAATGCGTTAGCAAATTGATTTTGATCATAAAATGTCAGTTTTCTCGAAAACGGTTCACTTCAGAGCAATGGACCAGACTTTTTTTTATGTAAACCACATTGGCGCATCAGAATTTGCTGTGCAAATGCAAATTTGTCCAGTGGTGTAAAAGTTAGGGTGTGAAATCTTTGTGCAAATTTAAATCTCCGCCACTGGCACGTCTAATAAAACCGAATAAAGAGCAAAAAAGTTGCTATCATTAGTGACAATGTGTGTACAAAAACTAAATTCTGTCCTGAAAACTGCCAAAGTTATTCCCGTACACAAGAAGAATGCTGCTGACGATATTGCAAATTATCGGCCTATATCTCTTTTGAGCACTCTGTCGAAGGTCATGGAGAAATTGATACTCAATAGAATGTTGGATTACTTAGATAGGTTTTCGTTGATCGCGGAAAGCCAGCATGGATTTCGACTCAACCGATCTACCAATACAGCGGCTTGCGATTTGATACATTTTGTGTACGACTGCCTGGATGGCGGATCGTATGTAGCAGGGCTTTTTTTTGATGAATCGAGAGCATTTGACTGCTTAAATTTCGATTTCATCCTTTCCAAGTTGTACAACGTAGGATTCAGGGGTGTCTTTCTCGATTGGGTTAAGGACTTTTTGGTTGGTAGAGAGTTCTATGTTCGTGTAGGCCAGCGGGATTCTTCCAAATATCCGGTTGGGTTGGGGGTCCCACAGGGTTCTGTTTTGGGACCTCTTTTATTCATTTTGTTCGTCAATGATCTCCCTTCTTATGTTAGTGCATCTTCATCGATCTTGGCCCATATCAAAATAGTTTTATTTGCAGATGATACTTCTTTTATAATTTCGGCGCCCAGGTTTGCTGAGCTCACCGCTAGGTGCGAACTTGTGGTTGAGTGTTTCACTGATTGGTGTTCTCGGAATTCAATAATTTTGAACATAGATAAGACCGATCTCTTGTACTTCCAGACGAGAGACATGGGCTGCCAGCTGAACTTGAAACTTCCTGCTGGTGAGTTGAAGAGTTCCGGTCGTGTAAAGTTCCTCGGACTGTGGATTGAAGGGGTTCTGGATTGGAGGAACCATGTTGACTCCGTTTGTTCGAGATTGGGAAGTGCATATTTCGCCATTAGGAGCCTAAAGCAAATCCTACCAAGAGAATCACTGGTCAATGTTTATTACTCGGTTGCCTACTCTCACCTAAGTTACAACGTGGTATTGTGGGGTGGGTCATCAACAAGTTCTCGTGCATTTATCTCACAGAAAAAGATCATTCGACTAATTTTTAATCTTTCACCAATGGAGTCCTGTAGACCCTACTTTGTTGCTAATAGATTGTTGAGTTTTCCCTGCATTTACATACTTGATTGTTTATTATATATAAGAAGAAATGTGGGATCACTGAGGAAATGCTCTGATTTTCATTATTATAATACACGGCATAAAGATATTCTCTGTATTCCAAAACATAGAACTGCAAAATTTGAGCACTCGCCCATGTATTGTGGTATAAAATTATTCAATCATCTTCCAGAGAGGGTTAAGGTTTTGGAGTACAGAGAATTCAAGAGGGAGATGAGGGAATTCTTGATTGTGAATTGTTTTTATGGGGTGGGTGAATATTTGAATTGTTCTTTTGTTTGAGGTTCATTATAACTGTTATTTTTCATAATTATTTTTCATTGTTAAGATGTATATCTGATTTTTTTTTCTTTTCTTTTCTTTTCATATTGTCCTTCCTGACGAATTCTATATAGTTGTAAGCTGTCCAGAGAATGAATAAATAATCTAATCTAATCTAATCTAATCTAATTAAAACAGTTCCCGAGATATCATCAAGAAACTGAAGAAAATATAAATTTTTGACACCCTCTATCTTGGAAACGAAGACCCGGAGGAAAAAATGAAGAAGAAAAAATAATGTCATTTTGTCATGACAAATCTACAGTTGATATCCATTTTGAGGAACACCATGTATACTTATAGGTCAAAGATGAACAGCCTCGATTTCGTCAATAGAAATATTTACCATTCTCACTTTTCGGAAAATGTGATTTTTTTTTTAAATGACTCAATTACAATAAACTTTCGGGCCACTATCATAAGAGAGAAGTGTACTTGAATAAAAAATTTCAGATTTACGCAAATTTATCATACACCAACTGGCGTTTGGGGAGATATTGTTGTGCGACGATCTGCGCTTGCGTTTCAGAGGAAATTCAAATTGTTTCGAATGAAAGAAATGCCACGAGCCGGATAGGGGGAAATTGTGAAACTGTCATCTTCCTAATTATCGTGCCGGATCTCCGCAGGAATGCTCTCGTCGTGCAGACCGGCCTTTTGAGTATCTGCCGACCGCAATCTTTGATGTATGGATGCTGGCGAAGTGCCTCGATTTGATATAATTGGATGATAAAGTTCGGAATCCTCTCAGGACCGCTCCTCCGCCGTTGTCGGACCTGAATTATCCTTATCCGATGATCCGGCGTTTCCCTAACGTTTATCCATTATCTTTCGGAATATATCTCATAAATTGCATCACGGTTACCAGGAATTGAATGTAATGGTTTATTAAATGGTTTTTGATTGCACGCTCTCGGTCGGTCCCTCCGACTATTTTCTCAGGGCATTGTGTTGTGGAATGAGGAAGCGATGTATCGTCACGAAATCTGGGTAGAAAATCTGCATATCGATTCTGCTAGCGGGACTCGAAAATTCTTTCCCGCCGCATATGGACGATTGTGGCCAGGCGGCTCTGCAATCAACAACAAGAAGATGTCAAAACTCCGAAATACCCTTATATACAGGGTGTCCCACTAGTGCCGCAGCGGACGATATAAGCGTAACGGTCTGAGTTTGGCAAAATGTTTTGATGCAAACTTGATATGCTCCAAGAAAAGCACCACCAAAAAATATTTTCGAATATATCGGGTGTCCCACAAAAGAGGAATACAGGGTGACTTCGATTTTTCAAATGGGACACTATATTCAGTAGTGTTTTTCAATTCTCTGAAACTTCCTGCATGCTTTCGTATAGTTTTCACATATTTCAATAGTAACTGAAATATTGGCGATTTTGACAAATAATTGATACTATTAAAAAGCATCTCCAGCATATGGAGTTTTCAAAAGCAATGCATATAATTATTTTTCATCAATGTAATCAGCATCCATTTTACTTCATTTCTCGTCAAATGCATGATATGCATATTTTTAACAGAATAGGATTTTTAAGAGCTTTTTCGAAATGTTTCCCTAAAATTCACATATACCTTCGAAATCAAATAGCAGATTTTACTTTTCTGTGGCTATTGAGAACTGTCATCATTGGAGCTTCAATTCATGTTATAGCGAAATGAGGAACTAGAAAGTTTTGTTGTATCTACTCAAAGAAGTGATGAAATCGGTTACTGAAGACAGAAACTTGCTTGCTGTACCCATTTTTCATGATAATTTTTGATAATTTTCTGTTTTCTACTTGAAGATTCGAATCTTGCAAAAATTTCAAACAAGCTTCAAGCTTGGTAGCTTGAAGATCTGCATGCGTGCCTGTGAAACTTATGAATATCATTTTTTCGAAGAAAGTTGTATAAGGATAAGAGCGGGCACTTTTTTGTATCCTAAAGTTTCGAAGCTCATTTTTTTTGTAGCATTCATAACTTTTTCATTCAAACCCATTTGTATTTTTTGAATTCATCCAATCCGTAAAAACTATTATAATGTGAATTGAAGCAGCAATGATGTTAATTCTGAATAGAATAATTTGACAGTTCTCAATAACCACAGAAAAGCCAAATCTGCTTTTTGAATTCGAAAGTAAATGTGAATTTCAGGGAAACTCTCTAAAACATCCTATTCTGTTAAAAATATGCATATCATGTATCTGACAAAAAATTAAGTGAAATGAATGATGATTAAAATGATGAAAAAAATTATATGCATTGCATTCGAAAAAACGAAGAGAAATTCGTTATGTTGATGGTCTTTTTGTGGACACTCCATATGCTGGAGATGCTTTATTATTGCTGACTACTATAATTTGAAGTCTAGTCTTTCAATCCATATAAAGCTGTTATTGGTATGTGCAAGGGTTCGTGAAATATTATTGGATTACAGAGCCTCTACAAGTATCATTTTTTTGTCACCATGATGTTACGCTACTGAATATAGGGTGTCCCATTTGAAAAATCAAAGTCTCCCTGTATTACTCTTTTGTGGGACACCCGATATATTCGAAAATATTTTTAGGTTGTGCCATTCT
Source organism: Adalia decempunctata (assembly GCA_951802165.1). Lineage (NCBI taxonomy): Eukaryota > Metazoa > Arthropoda > Insecta > Coleoptera > Coccinellidae > Adalia > Adalia decempunctata. The sequence continues at coordinate 30,873,166 of OX637701.1, read as the reverse complement.
TGAAATATATCAAGTTTGCATCAACAAATTTTGCCAAACTCAGACCGTTACGCTGGGACACTAGTTTTATTCGACATACCAGTGGCGGAGATATTGAATTTGCACGAAGGTTTTACCCCCCAACTTTTACACTACTTCAAAGGCAAATTGCTAACCGAGGGGTAAACCGGTTGCAATCTCGTTGCTAACGCATTATAGATTTCTTGTTATTGGAAAAATTCTTGTAATCCTGTTAACTATGGTCGCTAAAGATAATAAAAAATAACTTTGGAGTTTAAACTTGAAAACCTAGTTGTCAAATTTTATTGACACTAACGCACTTTTTTCCAATGACAAGAAATTCACAATGCGTTAGTTAAAAAAATTGTTTCTGATCATAAAATGTCAGTTTTCTCGAAAACGGTTCACTTTAGATTAATGAACCAGGAGTATCTTTTTATGTAAAACACACCATTCTGGTGCACCAGAATTTGCTGTGCAAAGGCAAATTTGTACAGGGGTGTAAAAGTTTGGGGGTAAAACTTTTGTGCAAATTCAATATCTCCGCCACTGGCACGTCTAATAAAACCGAGCAAAGGGCAAAAAAGTTGACAATGGGTGTACAAAAACTCAATTCTGCAATTCGAACGGTTCTATGAGATATTAGCAAATAACTGAAACCAATTCAAATTTTGGACACCCTGTATCTCGGAGTCGAAGACCTGGAGGAAAAAATAAAAGGAAAAAATGTTTTTCATGAGAAATCTACAGTTGACGTTGATACTCTTTTTCAAGAACACCCTTTATTTTTGGAAATTTGGCATTTTCGGCAACAGCGCATTTGTTAATGACTTCCTATCTATTGCTTTAACTGTTGAATTCTTTTCTCAAATTTATCGTGAAAGAAAAATTTGTAACGTCGTTAGTTTTTTTTTTCGACGGGATGGCTTGGCTCAACTTAACATAGTGTCACATAGAGTAGACACTTTATTGATGTAGATTGAATATCATTCAAACGTTGATGCAAAAATGTTTTTGTGTTTTTTAATTCATATGAACGACAATTATTTATAACCATTTTTATGATATTGGATCTATATTGAGAAAGTGGATAACTTTATGTTAAGTTAGCAAAACACCCCCGTAAGAAAAAACTAAGGACACGACAATTATTTTTCTGTGTGATTTTTACTTCATAGGGACATTTACTCGACAATAATTATTCATAATCATTTTTATGATATTCGATCTATATTGAGAAAGTGGTTTATTAAACTTTATGTTAAGTTAGCAAAGCCACACCGCAGAAAAAACTATCTGAGGAAGCGACATTTTTTTCTTTCACAATTACTCGACAACGAATGCAATTGGTTTCAGTAATTCTGGCACAACTAACTTCATAGGAGTGATGGAATCTTAATCAAATCAACGTATTTTGAGTGGCTTTTATTTACTAAAGCCTGAAGGACAGCTACAAAACTCTCGTACTTCCTGAAACTGTTTAAAAATTACGAAATTGAAAAACGAAGTGTTACAAGACATGGCGTCTATATCACCTCGGATTAGTTCTCCGTAAATCGTGTATACTGAAAATTCGATCTCCACCGACAAAGCTGCCTGTGGTTTCGATCATAGACTAACTATAGATAAGCAACTCCCCTTCGATTTCTGGTTCATTGAAAAGCGCCATCTATGATGTGTAGACACACTATTTTTGGAAAACATTGGACAAAATTACAGATTCCTAACCGTCCACAAACGACATCTAGTGGTTGGTATATCAAGTACCAGTATGAACAAAAGGTTGAGAATAAATTAATTAAAGGTGAGGTTTCATCAAATTTGGTGACAACTTGAAAGAAATTGTCACCAAATTCAATGAAAACCAGAAGAAAAGATCGAATATTAAAAATAAAATGTTTATTTTAGAGAACTATCAGTAACAAATCATTGCATCCAATACACACATTAAATTTGAACCTTTTTCAAACTGGAACACTATCGAGTACTATCTGAATTCCCTCAGAACAGAAATTTCTTTCCCAGAAGCAATCCGCTTGCCATGAAACACTGAAAGTAAAATTATTTCAAAATAAATCATTAGCAATTAATTTGAGATAAATCTCCTAATCTTAGAAACTGACTACAATACAATTTTAGTTACCTTTTCTATTTGTGCTGGAAGTTGCCTTAGGAACTGAGACTTTTCTTGATCCGGATGGCACATCTACGTTCATAATATCTGAAACTCAAAATGACCTTATTAGACATGAAACATGTTGATTGGCAATTCTCATCTCTCAAATGATCAATTTTTGAAGATTAGCAATTAATCATTAGCAATTAATTTGACATAGATCTCCTAATCTTCGAAACTGACTACAACACAATTTTAGTTACCTTTTCTACTCGTGCTGGAAGTTTCCTTAGGAACAGAGACTTTTCTTGATCCTGATGGCACATCTACGTTCATAATATCTGAAAATTAAAATGACCTTATTAGACATGAAAAAATTATCAATTTTTGAAGATTAGCAATTAATTTGACATAGATCTCCTAATCTTCGAAACTGACTACAACACAATTTTAGTTACCTTTTCTACTTGTGCTGGAAGTTGCCTTAGGAATAGAGACTTTTCTTGATCCTGATGGCACATCTACGTTCATAATATCTGAAAATTAAAACGACTTTATTAGACATGAAAAAAGGTTCTCATCTCTCAAATTATCAATTTTTAAAGATTGATGTGGTTTGATTTCAGAATAATTCAATCAAGGAATTTATTTTTTCTAAAAACTAAATACCTTCTGGGTACTCCTTAACTCTAGTCACATCAGATTGAAATGTTCTACTTGAAGTTGTTGGTTCATCATTTGATTCAACCCCATGGAAAAAATCAACTTCATGTGCAATTTCACTGATACTTTGCAGGTGGAGATTTTTTCTTCCATACACCTTTGAAGAACCTTCGAGTTGGTGGATGATAATCTTTATTCACAAACGTATCAAAAAATATATCTTTATTGTTTGCGGAACTCACATACTCTGGAATAGGAGAAAAAATTTATTAGGTGAATGAAATTGGAATGTTTTAAATTACCTGGTAAATTGAGAGTTTCTATAATACGACAGCTATGGCCTGTATATTCCAATTCAGAAACTTAGATACTAAATACATATATATAAAATGAATTAATAAATATTGCATTGATTAAAATATTTATGAAGTTGGCGTTTCCAACATTGTTATTGTTTACACTTTTCATGTCACAATGAATAGAGTCTACGCGCATGCGGCAAGCGTGAACCAGAAAATCATGGAATTTAGTTCTGCACCAACGCTAAGGTGGCGGTAGTGATGCATGAATTCGGCCGTACTTAGAGAGTTACACCCCCCTGGTTTCGATTTCAGCCCAACCCTTCCGGTTAAACTTTGCGCCCCTGTTCCGTACGTCCATGAACCACGGTATTAGACGCTGACATTCCGAACACGGGTGCCATGCACGTGTTCGGCCCCCAACTTGATGAAATTTCCCGAATAAAACTCTTGCGACACGTTCCCCTAACCTCAGAGACATTTTAGTTGCTTCAATGGGCTTGGATTTATCAACTATCAAAAACTATATTTCGAGGGCCAAATGGACATTGGTTGTGATTTTTAAGGAGAATATGCATTATTGTTGTTCTCAACGTACATAATATGACAAGTTTTCACCTGATACAAATTGTACACTGCGCAAAAAAATTAACGCACATTCTGAAAATCTCAATTTTAATGAAAGTTAACTCTACATTGACTTTATAACTTATTTTTTATGTTCTCTCGGGAAGGTTTTGAACGAAACAAGACACATTAAATGGAACAAAAATTCAGGATTACACCGAATCTTATGTGAAAGAAGAGAAATGAACAATTTTCAAAATACTGAAATGCTGATAAGTGATTTCATACTTGGTATTTCCACCCCTTGCGTTGATTACAGCTCGGCAACGACGGTTCATACTCCAAATGATTGATCTCAAAATGTTCTGATCTAATCCTTCCCAGATTGGATTCCTAAGTCATTAAGAGTAGCTGGATGATTTTCTGAACTTCTCAGCCTCCTATTGAGGTTGTCCCAAACCTACTCAATCGGATTGAGATCTGGACTTCTTGCTGGCCATTCCATTCGAGAGACTTCAACCTCTTCAAGGTACTTCTGAACAATGCACGCACTATGGTGTCTGGCATTATCGTCCATAAAAATGAAATTTTCACCAATGTATGGGGCAAATGGCACTACAATTTCTTCAAGAATGTTCCTTATATACTTATCAGCATTCATAGCTCCATTATCAACGACCACTAGATCTGTGCGAGCAGTCAAAGATATTCCACCCCATACCATAATAGATCCTCCCCCGAAACCAGTAGTATTCAGGAAATTGCACTGAGCATATCTTTCATGTGGACGTCTGTATACAAGGGAACGTCGATCACAATGGTAGAGGCAGAATCTAGACTCATCTGTGAAGAGAACTCTTTCCCAATCGGCCTCTTCCCAATGGATATGCTCTCTCGCAAAATCCAAACGCGCCCTTCGATGGGCTGGGGTAAGAGCTGGGCCTCTTGCCGCGACACGAGGCCTTGATCATATTCTCTGAGGCGATTTCTCATTGTCTGAGTGCTAATTTGCACCTCATGAGTTTGCTAAAGCTGATTTTGAAGGAGGCGAGCGATTGCAAACCGTTGTCTGAACGAAGAAACTCTCAAGTAACGTTCTTGAATGGCAGTTGTTACCCGTGGTCTACCCTGTCCTGGACTTCGGACATTCATACCTGTCTCCCTGAATCGCTGCAACATTCTGGACACACTTGTATGGGAAACTCCATACCTTTCTGCAATTCTTGTGTATGTCCACCCTTCTTCTCGCAAAACTACCGCTTGGGCACATTCCTCTTGGGTCAATTTGCGTGTTTCGCGTTGCATAGCGATCGAGTGTAGAAAATCAAACGAAAGAAAAACTATTGATCACTAGAATTGATCGAGAACAACTGATTTTAGAATGGAGCCAATACATTCAAAATCTGATAATATCATCTTTTTTTATTCCTGCTGGGAGAAAACATCTGTATTGAAGTAAAACGTTGAAAGTGGATAACATATGCATGCATAATTCTGATAAAAATAATTATCATTGAGAACACCTTCAGTTGTAAAATAAATTTGAGATTTCCATAATGTGTGTTAATTTTTTGCGCAGTGTATATTTTTATGACAAACAAATTGAATCCATTTCCAACATTCTATTATGAATAACTGTCCAACGAAAAATAACAAATTTGTTCAGCCCACACAACATGCCTAACTATTGAAATATTAGGTCCTACACTAGTTAAAAACAAGTTAATGATTCACCCGGTATATTATAGAATTCCAGCTACCCCCTCGTCGTTTAGAGTGAATTATCTTAACATCCAGAATGGGTTCGTCGTTCGTCTCCATTTACTGGAAATGTTGTGTGAATCACAGTGAGCTATCGCTCAAATTGATTAAACAACCTCATTCAAAAACCACAGCCATTTCTATAGGACTTCCTGCTTAGTTTTGTGTTTGGAAACATTCGCTGCTGCTCTTCTGATGACGTTCGATTTTATCTTTCGGTCGTGGTAAAGCCAGACCCCCATTACGACAAATTAATCATGGTGCATAGCAAAGAACTGATAGCCATTATTGTGGTGCTATTATTTGAAATAATTATTGACCGCAACATCCTTCAACTGAGATTATGTTGTCTGCAGTCACATGAAATGCGAATGAACAGTAAGACCAATTATGAAGCAGAAACACCTTTTTGTCCATTGTCAAAGTTTGTCATAGAATGCCCAATAGTTATGCAGTAGATATCGATAGGGCGCAGAGCTCGGTGAACAAACCTGTTTCACTAAAACCCAAATGTGAGGCAGTTAATTAGAGCTGAATTTCGAAAATGCTTTATAAATAACCACTATTAAAGCTTTATTCCGTAGGTACTTAGTTGAAACGGCAGCCATTACTGAAGAGAAACAGGAATGCTGCTAATGTTTACGGATTGTAATCCAATTAATTGGTCTGTTAGTTCTTTCCTGTTCTCCTCTTTTAAGTGTCATTAATAAGAGGAATCGATGTATTCTACTGTGTTTTTCGAATTGAGTTATGGACTGGTTCTGGCTTAATAGCTGTTCGAATATGAGAACTATAATGTGTGGCAGTTTCTAGTTGGTTTGATGTAATGTGTATCAGATATCATTGGATCTAAAAGAGACATTAATTAGAGGAAGTTCAACTGGTGAGCAAGTTTCGATGCGTGAGGTACACAATTCCGGTGTCATTGCCATTAGGAATATGCACTTGTAATGTCATGCACATGTGAAGGCCTTTCGAACTTAACATCGAACATCTTCATGTTCCTTTCCACATTAGAGTATGCTCGATTCTTGTTACGCTTCTACTGTTATTACCATCTTGTGCAATCAATTTTTCTACTTTTGTAAAAGCTTCGGGGATTTTAATTTATTATTTACGGTTTTATTTTGTTTGGTCTCAAGTTCGAAATGATAATTCTCAATTTGATTGAGTTTAAATCTAAAGTTGAAAATATAAAAATACTGGGGATAAATAACGTATTGTTGGATGAGAATCAATACCCTATTCATAAAAACACACGCCCAAATAGTGCATAAATCTGGAAAACATCTGATTACCATAAACAGGTAATAGCGAGTCAATCTAGAGAGAGATATATGCTATCGCGGACTTTTTTGTAGAACTATTTGGGAGGTACATTTCTGTCATACTGTATCCACGTCTTACTTTTTTTTTAGCGCACGTGAAAATAGCTGGTTATGGACATTTTGTGATTATTGAAGTTATAGTAGGTATCCTTAATTTTTTCGGGTGAAAAGTATAGCCTATATCACTCAGAAATAATTCAGCTTTCTGAGGGTGAAAGAATTTCCGAAATCGGTCCAGTAGTTTTTGAGTCAAGTCGTATCAAACAGAGTATCGAACACACAAAAATACAAATCTTCCTCTTTATAATATTAGTATGGATATAGATATGTTTTAAAGATTGCAAGTGTTATTCGCAAACATATATTTTGTGAAAAACTATAATTGTATGTGATACATACAGATGTTTAGCATTATTGTGAAATAAATAAATTAAAAAATATTGGATATAGTAGTCCGTTACTTTGTGATAGTTCATGATGATGAATTAAATTAAAATAAAATTGAGTGATAGAAAACAAAGTAAATTTAATTATATTAATAAATTAAAAAAATAGAATGAGTATTATGAGTAACTATTTGACAACGATAGGTTTTCTGGAAAAAAATTAATACGCCCAAAATCAGTACTTTGAGGTGTTTGAGTCTTAACCGTAAGTTCTGGAACATCCTGTATTATTTTAATGAACAAAACAATTGGATTGGTTGGTGTTTGTGGATTAAGGGGCAGTATCACCTTTTGAATCGTGGTAAATCTCCATTCAAAAGTGGTCTCTTTATTTCTCGAGTAAGTACCCTAATTTAAATTGAAGTTGAAGAACGTCCCGAGGGCAAATAGTTTTCTCTTTTCCGATTTAATTAGTTTTTCAATTGAAAAACCAGGGTAATCGTTAGATCTGGGGTTATTGAATATGTTTTTCGTTTTTCATGAGTACAAGCTTTATTTTTGAAATAATCATCATGAAAATTTTTGTAGTTTATTATAGAAGATTAAATTGCCGAGGGCAAATAGTTGCGATTTTTTCGATTTAATTAGTTTTTCAATTAAAAAAACAGGCTGAACTTCAGCGTTTTGGAAACTACGCTTAATGATTTTTTTCCGAAGGTTATTCATCATTTTTTGGAAAAAATCGCAACTATTCGCCCTCGGCAATTTAATCTTCTATAAACTACAAACATTTTCATGATGATTATTTCAAAAATATAGCTTGTACTCATGAAAAACGAAAAACATATTCAATAACTCCAGATCTAACGATTACCCTGGTTTTTTAATTCAAAAACTAATTAAATCGAAAAAAAGAAAACTATTTGCCCTCGGGACGTTCGTCAACTTCAATAAAAAAAAAATCAAGTCTCTACGTCGTAAATTAGGGTACTTACTCGTGAAATGAAGATACCACTTTTGAATGGAGATTTACCACGATTCAAAAGGTGATACTGCCCCTTAATGGTCAAACTTTCATAACAACGCTCTCTTCGACCGCCCTAAAAGACTGCCAGGATCGTACTGGGAACGGACTGTGGAGTGTGGATGGTACTGGATAGAAATCATGATACTATTTTAGTATCATGGATAGAAATGATTCAATAATTTGAGTCAGCAATTTCCACATTAGAACTTTTTTCCTCAGAAACTCTAGTGCAAAATTTCTGTTATGATTTGCAACTGTCATAAACATTTTATATCCGACGTACCCTATTTTTTTTTATTTTTTTTTGTTTTTATATTATTGTCTACTAAATAATTTCTTTTTCGGATGCTCAAGATTGCGGCAAGGTAATTCCGGAAAACACCAGATTTGGGTCCTTTTCCCTAATGGGTGGAAGCCATCTTGATTTGCATAAATATCTAAGTTTTCAATTGACAAGACTCGTAAAAGATCTCTGTTCAAATTTCTAATGGTCATATACTTGTAATATCCGAAATATATTTAGTTTCGGTCCAAAATTTTATATTATTTTGTACGAAACTCTTTGTCGGCTGCTCAAGATTCCGACAAGGTAATTCCGGGAAACACCAGATTTGGGTTCTTTCCCTTAATGGGTTAAAGCCATCTTGATTTGCGTAAATACCGAAGTTTTCAATTGACCAGACTAGTTAAAATACCTAGAGCTACTGCGAGGGTCTATCTGTTCAAAGTCTTTATAGATTTTGTTGTGAAAAGTGTATTATGTTGGAAAATCTTTTGACAAAGTGTATATAGTGTTTATAGAACAATGTCGAATTCGGAAACGGATACTGCATCTGAGGGAGATATGTGGGGACCACCACGAAAAAGGTCCAAAACGTCGCATTTCTCTGCTGAAGAGAAAGAGATAATTTTGAACATTTTTCGAAAAGAATTGGAAGAACATCCTCTCCCTATCGAAAAGAGACTTAGTAGGAATTGATTCAAAATCCTCAGGGGTTAGTGATTCAGCTGTATTCAGAATTCTCAGAGAATAAAACATTGACGCCACCTAAGAAGAGAGCCCAGTCGTTAAAAATAATCGATTCGGTTGACGATTTCGATATGAACCTTATCAGAAGAATTGATTTTGATTTGAACATGTATAATTGAAGACTTTTCCATAAACTTGTTATGTTTAAATATATATTTCACTTAGATGTGTTGTATGAATTGCATTCGTATAATAATATCATTGTTCTCTTTAAACAATGATAAATTGTGAACGATTGTGTGAAATCTCCTCGATTCGACTCTGGACGCAAAGTAATACGAAGGCCCTCCTTCCGCTGTGCCAAACTTGTTGATATTACTTCTTAGTTCTTACATTTGAACAGAGTATAGTTTTAACTCGGGTTCTGAACGACCTGTGCTCAGCGCATGCGAAATGTCCCCAGTCGAACCAGCAACTCGAAGCGATGCGCAGACGCTTCAGAACTCGAATTGAACTCGGTGGGTGTGAATTTTCAGCTCGGTTGATTTGAACACAAAGGAAGACACTGCTTCGGGCCAAATCTGCATTGTGGATGCAGCGATAAAAATCGTCGATTGCGATAGCATCTTCGACGAAAGCTCTCGAAGAATGTATCCTCGATTCGAAGCACAAGAGAATCCGGTGCGGCGATGAGTTGAAGATTCCAATATCGTCTGCAGGCAGGCAGGCTCGTCAAGCCTCCGCATGATTAACCGTTTCGCCGGCTCCAGTAATCGTGGGAACACGGCAAACACCGTAATCTACTTAGCTACCGGATTACGAGTATCAGCTGGATTCTATCCAAACATAACGTGTAATGACTTACCTCCGATGCGAGTTTCATTAGCTACAATTTCGTGAACGCCTCCGGGGATCCGAAACAATTTGGTGCGGTTCTTCGCGCCGCCTCTCGAGAATGGAAGAGTGTCGGTCTTGAGAGGTTGGTTGCCGCCGGAGTGTGACGAATTGGTCTGGAGATCATGCGAATAATTTCGGTCTGCGGTGTGGAGCTTGAAGTTTACCGCCGCGGTTATTATGCAAGATATTTTAATTACGCGGTTTCGTTTCACAAAGACCGAGCGGCGCTTTTTCTCCGTCCGTTATTGAGAGATGCGCTCGTCGGTCGGCGGATAATGATTTGTCAATTACCTGTGATTTATTGCCGAGTATTTTTCCGAATATGTGGATATCAATTTGTAAATCGTGCACGATTCAACCGGAGAATTCATAAAGGACAGTCATGGAGCAAATCACGCCAAGAATTCTTGCTGTGAACTTGGCCAAGACTTCACGTCAAAATTTGTCATCCACACTCTCGTTTTGGCCTGCTTAGCCAGCCATGAAAGGGGCTCTCTGATACTAATTAAGAGAATCTACAGTGTGACAAGAAAAACCTCGGACAAACTCTTTTTCTATTAACTTTATTAAACAGAAGAAATTGAACAAAACAACAACAAATAATAATAGCTTGAACATTTGTTAATAATATATCTAAGCCGTTTCGAAGTGGCTTCCTTTGGCGGTAATACACAGCTTCAGACGCTTCTTGAAATTTTCGGCAATGGGCTGCAGCTCCTCGGGCGTTAATCGGTTCCATTCCCGGCGCACAAGCGATTCCAAATTTTTGTGTTTTTTAGCACAAGCCCTGTGATCCAAAATCGACCACACGCTATATAGTCCATTGGGTTGAGATCCGGTGAGTAGGGCGGCCATTCTGCAGATGAGATGAAACAAGGAAAATGGGTAATTTTCGCTCTGTGAGCCGGAGCGGAGTCCTGTTGAAAGGTCCAATGCGTATCGCCGAAGTGCTGCTTGGCCCACGGAAGTACTATGGCCTCGAGGATGTCGCAGAGGTAGACTTCTTGATTGATTTTGACCCCTTGATCCACGAAAACTAAGCGAGTTTTACCACTGCCGCAAATTCCGCCCTAGACCATGACGGATTGCGGATTTTGACGGTGTTCGACGGTGGCCGATGTACCGGGAGCCTCTACGGACCAGACTCTGTCGTTTTGGTGGTTGTGGGGTTGTTCTACGGTGAAAAGCTTCTCGTCTGTGAAGAGAATTTGCTCCTATTGCTGACGAAGGAGTTGGCGGCACCTTTGGAGTCGTACGCGCTTGTTTTCCTTCGTGAGGAGTTGAACTTTTTGAAGCTTGTATGGCTTGAGGTTGAGCTCCTTTTTGGCAATTTGACGGACTGATTCGCGGTTGATACCGGTATCACGGGCTATTTTCCTCATGGAAACCCTCGGATTTCGATTGACTCGATTCTTGACGATGTTGCGATTGCTAGGTGTATTGACAGTGGGTTTTCTACCACTTCCTGGACGACGACTATCATGGCCAAGATCCTTGAAACGACGAATTGCATCGCACACGGTTTGTCGAGGCACATTGTGCAAACGAACAATTTCGCATTGACGCCTACCTTGACGAAACAGGTCCAAAACCGCACTACGTTTGTTTGACATTCTAAAACTCTGTGAAATGAAATTATATCAAACTGAAAATTCACATATTAGTACAGGAAAGTGTAGAGAAACCAAGAGAATAAAAATTATTTGGCTGCGCTGAAATACTTTTGTTCCAGACCACAGCAAAATTTGTCCGAAGTTTTTCTTGTCACCTTGTAATTCCACTTGATTGCTACAAGAACCATTCATTTTAATAGTATATTATTCAACGAGCGGTAATGTAGGTCATAACACACGCAGATGAATTTTGCGGCACGAGCCGTTAGGCGAGTGGTGTAACTGTTAAGTGTGTTATATGACCATCACCGCGAATTGAATACTATACTTCATCCTCGACTTCTTCAGTAAAATTCGAATTAAACTGCGTTCTCAAAATTAACAACAGTTGTCAAAAGCGATCACTGTGGTCGAGAATCGAATCGCGTAAAAAACGTGGAAAATTTTTTGTTTTCCAATTTTTGGATATTCAGGCGAAAGGAAATGTAGAAATGAATAGCGAGAGCGTTACCTGGCGGAGATAGAGTTCCCGATCGATCCGACTTTTTTACTTATTTCGTAAGCAGTTTCATTTTTTCTATTCGTATTGAAGTGAGTTAGAGGCGTGAGTTATTATAACTCACGCTTCTGGCTAATAGATACCATGTTGTATGAATTTTTCATTACTGTAGATATGTAAGAAATAGTTGAGATCGAATTATGGAAAATTTTTTTTCAAGAACAATTTTAGAAAATCGAGTACGCTGAAATAATACTTATCGAAAATAAAAGATGCCAACAATGCAGATTTTCCGCCATTTTGAAATTTTTTTTTCAGAATTCTACAACACGATTGAAATGAGCCTTCAAAAAATTCTAAGATTTGATAGAAAACGTATAGTTTCAAAGTTCTCGCATAACTTATAAAGTTGACATTAACAACCCTGTATCTCGCTTATGCTTCGAAAACGGGGTACATATAAGTCATAAGGAAAAAATGACTTTCTCGATGTCATCTACACGGCTATACGGGCTAATATATGTGTTTATGGTGAAACACCCTGTACCTAGTTAAGAAACCCAAGAATAAGGTATTTCAGATAATAAGGATGATGATCTTTTTGGATTGAAATGAAGAGGGCCATTATCTTCCACAGAGCGCAACACCTTTTGGACAGTATTTAGATCGATTTTTCGGGTCTTCCTGTGTATTCGGCGTCGAAGTTCCTCTTTATTTTGGGCTTTCCATCCTCATTCGTAAACTTTTCGCGATAAGAGAGCCCAAAAATCTTCTATGGGTCGAGCCTGGGAAAAGGTCAGGGGGCTTGTCGTTTCGTACTCTTACCAGTCTTTCGGTCCTTGCTTGGATAAGAATTCTAGGTCACTTTTTGGAAGGTTCATACAAGGAATACCTTGCTCACATTCAGCGATTATCCGATAAATAGTTCTACAGAATATATTCTGATTTTCAAAAATGCGTAGTATCTCGGCTGTAACTACGCGTCTAACTAAATCATAAATACTTTGTCTGAATTTTTTTTTGTGAGCCATATCTACTTATCCTCTTCAACAACTGGAGTGTCAAAGTGAAGTCAAGGTCACAAACGAACTTTTATTTCCATAGCAACCTGTTGCCCTTCTTCTTATCACCACTATACAGGGTCTTGAGATAATCCCAGATCAATCTCGGCATCTTTGAGAGAATTTTGAGGATTCGCACGAAAATATGCAAGAACTGTAATTTCGTTGTTCTCATCTTCTACTACACTTTTTTCTCTGTGTATAGTTTTCTTAACGAAAGATCCGACATTTCTCAAGTTTGTCATGGTTCTGTTAATGGTATCTCTCGTTGGTCTGGGTCGGTCAGGACTCAGGAAACCTCTCAATGAACAGTCGAATCGTTCTATCTACAACTTTGTTACATTCTCCATGAAGTAGAATGAGATTTAAATAATCTTCATTGGTAAAATTAGGCATAGTGATCGATTTTATAACTTAATACGAATTATCACCAAATTAATAGTAAACACAAAATGCTACTGAATAAAGAGGAATTTGGCAGATGTAATTGATGATATCTATCATTAAAAAAAAAAAAGAATGTGAAACATGGTAAGTTTTTGCATACGGTTCATAAGGAATTATTTATTTATCACTGGAGAGAAAACCGATGGCCGATTAGTTGAAATAAAGAGGTTTCCGATACAAATTCGAATCCGAATTCGCCATCTATTTAGGAACAACCTGTAACTTTTTTCTCTTGCATATTAGGGTAGTAAAATCTAAAACATGGTTTAAGTAACAGTTCCTGAAAATTTCATCTTTTTGGCGTGAAGGGAAAAGAAATAGCTGAAAATTCAAGACGAAAAACAGGTTTTTGTGAATAACTCAGAAAATATCCACTTTAGGGCAAGGGTGTGATGCATACACTCACATTATTTTTTAACGTAGATTCAATATCTGCCATAAAAAAATGGGGTTTTAATTTGAAAAAATTGATTTTTCACGATTTTGTCATCCCTAACTTTGAAAGCGATTTTTTCACCCCCTGTATCATGAATCGCGATTTCCATTTTTAAAGTGGATACATCAATCTTACATCTTGAAAAATCCCAAAAATGAAAATTTTCCATCCAAAAACCTCGAAGTTATTCTTGTTTCAGCGGAGCTCTATTTTCGATTTTTTTTTCGAATTTTCCCGCTCACTGCTCAGAGAGAATTTTCCAACCAAAACTGAAAAATGTTACATCAAAATAACTTGAAATTTTCTAAGGAATCTATTTCTGCAATAAAAAAATGGTGTTCTAATTTGAAAAACGGAAGTTGACGTCATTTCCGGAAAAACCGGAGGTGCTCATGCCTTGAAAATATTTTAGATTTCATCAGAATCGTGAAATACTTATAAGTGCTGAATTTCATGAAAATACGTTCAGTAGTTTCCCGTATAAATATGGGTGAGGTTCCTCGTGAAAGACCCTGTATTGGTCTATGAAATTTATGTCGAAACTTATGAGGCATATGTTATTAAAGTATTAATATTTATTAATTTATCCATAGTTTTTGCCTTTCAATGGAATCTGAACCCCAATTTATATTCCACACTTAATCCATCTTGTTTCCTTTTAATTATTGGATTTTACGTATCTTGAAACGTATTTCTTCTTCAGTTTGTCCACAGCGACACAGGAAGAAGAGAAAGATCATAACATCGGGGATGGAGCTTTGAGATCAATAAATACCTGAGGTTATTGGTGAATGGCCACAACGTGGTGGATTCGTCTCAATTATCAATGTTTGAGCGGAACGCAGCCGACGGCTGTCGCTGCGAGTGCGCCAGAACCGTCCCGACGACGTTCTTGGTGAATGCACCCGAAACGAGCACGAACCCCGCAGGAGCTCCTTTTCGGTCCGAGAACCACCTGGCCCCGACCCTAAATTACTCGGGGAAATGGCTTGTTCGCGATCCTGCACGCCCGAGGAGCAATCCAATTCGGACCCTCCCCGTCCTCTCTGCGGCGTTGCCTTATTTATGGCCCCGTATCTACCAAATGTCGCCTTTTCCCCGATATTACCTGTTTCCGAGCCCGACGGAGGGGTGACGACACCCCTATTTCCTTTCGCGCGATAACTTGAAGTCTAGGAAGCAAATTGGCTCACGTGGACGAATTTATTAGTTTCTCGGTCGGGATCGAATGACTGGGAAGACGCGAGATTGGATTGAAATGGATGGGGAAGGTGTTTGGGAGACTGGAATTTATTCAGACAAATGGGGATGTCATCCCTCTGTTGGGAATTCTTCCGGAATTTGTGAGACGACACCGACTCCAGTCACGTTGGCTCGACGATGATCAGCATCCGAGTATGCGACGAGTTTCAGACGAACAGTTGGATCTTCATACACCTTAAAGTTCAATTTCTCGATTGAAATTCAGTTGCTACATTTAGGAAATACTCAAGTACTAACCTTATTCGAATAAGAATGTCACAAACACAATATTTCCTAACAAAAACATTTAGTTTTGTCCCATTATATCTGTAATTGAAAAACCATATTTCTACCACCAAAAAAGTTCCTTCTTCGATTTTCCTGAAGATTTGTAAACATTAATAACTTGTTTATATTTTTCCCGATATCCCAAAAAACATCCCATATAAAATGTTTTTTTTACTAACCTCGAATAACTCCATTAACCTAGGTCACAGGATTTTGTAGGTCAATGACCTAACATCACCCATCTTCTGTGATATTTCACAGAGCTTTTGAGAAGACGATGCCAGATTGTTGATTTTCTTTTTAAACAACAAGCCGTCCCAGCTTCGCCCGAGTAGAAATTTGTTTCACGCGGTGGTTTCATCTTCAACCTGCCATATCTTTTGATGTACCCGTTGTAATTGTATGATGTGAAGGTTAATTTTGTTCTAAATTAAATACTGGGGATAAATAACGTATTAAGTTGGATGAGGATCTATCCCCTTTTCATAAAAACAAACTCCCAAATAGTGCATAATTTTTAAAAACATCTGATTACCATAAACAGGTAATAGCAAGTCAATCTTGAGATATAGTAGGTATCCTTAATTTTTCGGGTGAAAAGTATAGCCTATGTAACTCAGGGATAATGTAGCTTTCTAAGGGTGGAAGAATTTTCGAAATCGGTCCACTAGTTTTTGAGTCAAATCGTATCAAACACACAAAAATGCAAATCTTTCCTCTTTATAATATTAGTATAGATAGATAGTATAACGGTTATCTACCTCGCAGTGCGCGCGCTTTGGTTTTGTGTCTCAAACGACAATCCCATGAAAGGCGCATGCGTATAGCGATAACCGGCGTGAATCTTGATGGACTACGATTCGTTTATTTATTTATTTACAGAGAAGAATGCAAACAGGTGTATATAACACCCAAAACAATGTGATGTTAATGGCATAAAATAGTCAAATCATTTCTAGAGCTATCTCGTGATGATTATGTGAAGACTTTCAGTGAATTAATGTGATGAGCTTTCTAACAGAGCTCCAAATGAATATAAGCAGTATAAGGGTAGAGAGAGATCAAGACTTATCTCCTTCACAATATGAGTATGTAATTCTTCATAAATTTTTTTTCAATACAAGTATGTATATTTTTTTTTAATGTTTCCGCCAGTTTATCAATTCTCAATGTTTAAGATTAGGTATACTGTTTATTTTGTTTCTTGTATTTTGTGAATTCTGCTCTATATGGAACTAACCATTTTTTAAAATTTCATTTACATCACATTGTGTTTATTTTTATGTGCTCATCAGAAGATGCAGGCCCGGATCTACGATTTTTTCTGACCGGGGCAAAAATTCATGATGGCGCCCCCCTCCCCCAAGGTTGGATATGAGAATTGAATGCTTTGAAAATTAATATACAGTGTAATTTTTTTGAGTGTTTCATTAGAAGTATTCCAGGAAGGAATTTTGATACGACTTCAAGATTCTGTATTTTTCAAATTTGTTGACAGAAACTACAAAGAGTGTCACAAATTAATGTTTATATCTCCAAAATCCCTCATTGTAAGAAATTTTTTTCGCCACAGTAGAACAAGAGAAAGTACGCTGATACTGCTTCTTGTATAAATTATGAGGAAATATTATACAGGGTGTCTGAAACAGGGCTTCAAAGTGAGCCTCAATAAAAAGGAAATCTCATTTTTTTTAAATGGTAACCACATAATTTTGTAATTCAGATCGATTGCTCGTCAAAAACTAGTTAGAGTGTGCCAAACATTTCATGCATTTGAAATCAGTAATTTTGCCGTTATTGAATAAAATTCGAATTTCACGACTAAAGCCAGGTCTCTTTGTCTAAAAATCAAATTTATTCAGATAATTTTTGAATAGGCTACGTCAATAGTAAGAATATGTCAGTTTCAAACTAAGATTTTTTCATCATCATTCATTATCTGCTTTGTTTATTCGTCACATTCGCCGCATATAAAGAACAGACTTTTGATATATCATTCTAGTCAGAGCTGTGCCAAAGCCTTGTGCTTAGTGCTCGTAAAAGCACTCGAAGCACTTTAGTGCTCGTAAGCACTGTGCTCGCAAGCACTTTATTAAACCGGTGCTTAGTGCTCGGTGCTTCGAGAATTTTTTGAGAAGGCTTAGTGCTTAGTAATTCGAAAAAGTGCTCCCGAGCACCTCAAAGTGCTCCCAAGCACCGCAGTGCTCCCGAGCACCGCAAAGTGCTCCCAAGCACCGCAGTGCTCCCGAGCACCGCAGGGATTACTAAGCACCGCAGGGATTACTAAGCACTAAGCCCTTCATGGACTTGTCGAAACCTGAAAATGTTGGACTATCGCGTGATTCGAGTAGAGAAAGAGATCTAATATATCTGTTGTCTCTGGTGTTTGAAGACATTTGACTAGGAATAGCAGGATCCTCATTCGACACATTCGCGAAGTAAGTGTTGGCTAGTTTTGTGCTACGATCTATACAGCTACGATCGAGTTGGAATTTAGAGATATGAAGTTTAATTAACTTTCCCCGAAACTGTCAGGTGACAGTGAAGATCTGTTTTTTGTTTGACACAAATTTTGTATGGTTTTCATGATATGTTGAATACGAAATATTACAAAATTTATAAATTCGATGAAATAATATTCTTGATAGAACAAAAACGCTGAATTCGAGGTGCTGAAGATAAAACTGACCCATTTTAATAACTCTCAGAACTCCTTATTTTTCAACCAAACTGATTTGAAGTATTATTCAAAATGAGTCAGACTTATGTTCAGCACCTCGAATTCATTGTTTTGGTTCTATCAAGATTATTATTTCATCAAGTGGATAAGAAAAATTTGTAATATTTCGTTTTCAACATATCAGGAAAACCATGAAAAATTTGTGTCATACAAATAAAAAACAGATCTTTTCTGAGTTTTTTCGCTGCTTTCAAATTTCTGTTCGAATATTCTGTATGAGAATATTCCGAGTGATATTTTTCGCCTGAGAAGTAAATTGAAATTTTAGAATACGGTCCTACAGTATTTTCGATTTTTTTTTCTCGAGCTGATGGAAAGGCGGATAGTAACAAACTTGTTGAATATCGGGGAAAAACTTGTCATATTAACGAAGATATGGGAGTTCATAATTTTAGCATTTATTAATGAATCACCCTATACCTCTGAAACGAACAGGGAAATTTAAATCCACAATCCTCATTCCGTTTGAGTTCCTCTATCTCCACTGAGTAGTTGTCCCTTACGTCACCAGTCACCCAGTATATTTATTCCGTTTTTTATAGCGTAATACGTCTTCGTTAATGGACAAAATCGGTCGAATAGTTCCGGAGATATTGACGTGTGAAATTTCATATGTTTTTTCTCTACATGATCGTATGCCATCATTTTCGGCCAAAGGAGCCAGAATTACAGACAATTGGCTGAAAAAGATGAAAAATCAAAGAGTCATATTAAAAAGTGCTTAGTGCTCGGTGCTCGTGTAAACGAATTACTTTCTTAATGTGCTTGGTAATCGCGAGCACTTCAGAAAAAATGAGGGCTTAGTGCTCGAGATTCCGGAGCACTTTTCGAAAGGGCTTAGTGCTTTGTGCTCGGAGCACTTTCCATCAGCTCTGATTCTAGTGTACCTTTTTATTATTGCTTGTTTTGCATAGTGCTCGATCAATAAAAATGAGTAAGAATGACAATTCCTTACATAGCCTACTTTGAAATAGACGAGCATACCACTGAATTTGACTGAGCCAAACCTGGCTTCAGTCGCGAAATTCTGTCAAAATCAGTGGTATGCTAGTCTATTTCAAAGTAGGAATATTAGGAATTGTCACTCTCACTCATTTTTATTGATCGAGCACTATGCAAAACAATGAATTATGAAAAGTTACACTAGATTGATATATCAAAAGTCTGTTCTTTTTGCGGCGAATGTGACAAATAAACAAAGCAGATAATGAATGATGACTAAATGAAAAAAAACTTAGTTTAAAACTGACATATTCTTACTATTGACATAGCCTACTTGAAAATTATCTTGATAACGGGATGTTTAGACAACATGGCTTTATTTAGCCGTGAAATTCGAATTTTATTCAATAACGGCAAAACTACTGATTTTGAATACGGAATTACAAAATTATATGGTTCCCATGCATTTGAAAAAAATGAGATTTCATAGAGTTTAATTGAGGATCACTTTGAAGCCCTGTTTCAGACACCCTGTATAATATTTCCTCAGCGTACTTTCTCTTGTTCCACTGTGGCAAAAAAATGTCTTACAATGAGGGATTTTGGAGATATTAACTCTAATTTGTGACACCCTTTCTGTCAACAAATTTGACAATCAGGCTATAACTCAACAATCGCTTGAAGTGGTTACGCATATCATACATCAAATCAGTGCAGAATTGAACGAAGAATTCAAATATTTAAAAATACACAGGGTGTTACATTTGAAATAAAGAAGTTCACATTCGTTTCCGGTAGAACAGGAACTAGATTCCGCTTGAAAATATTTAACAATTCAAGTTCATGTACCTACTCTGAAACAAAAATACAGAATCTTGAATTTGTATCAAAATTCCTGTATATACAAAATTTTTTATTTGTGTAATAATTAATTCATAATAAATAATAAAAATAAATTCTAATAATAAGAAAAAATCACAAGGAAAGAAATTGTATTTTGTTCTTCACATCTTAACGCGGCGCGTTTTTTTTCCGCGAACGCATCCCTCATTGATTTCAAAGATTTTTGACATAGTGATGGTTTATCATGTTTCCATGCTACAGTCCCGATTTTAACACTAGGGTATTAATTCTTTCCGAGAAAATCCAAAATAATTTTTTTTAACCTCTGCTCGATTTTGGCGCCCCCTTAAGCTGGCGCCCGGGGCAAGCGACCCGCTTGCCCCCCCTAGATCCGGGCCTGAGAAGATGTAATTGTAAACAAGGTTTAAGTGGTAGAGCAATTTTATTCTTTATTGATTTCCATTTAATACGTGGTTGGTATCGACATCAATCATTAATATCGTAATTTTGTATTCCATTGAAATTTATTTTTAATATGGACCGGTCACAATACATTTTTAATAAGAACTGTGCGTATCAAGTGTATAATTTCATGCTTCTTAGAATTCAATTCAGTCTCCCACATTTGTGGGATTTTATTATTGCATATCTCTACATCAAACCTTTTCCCATCATGAGATTTTAATCTTGAAAAAGTTGATAAACATTCTAACAACGATGTTAACTTGTAAACAGATCAGAGAGTTCCTAAATTTTAGCCATTCTGTGGTACTGAAAATACAGGGAAGCCCGTTTATCATTTTCAAGTATCGTTTTTTAGTATTTTTGCGTGGATTTATGAGTCGTCTACGCTGTAACTTTCATTCCAGGAGAAATATTGAATAAGTGGCGTATTTGCACCATGAATAGGGTAAAGAATCAACTAAAATTCAGTTCATTTGAAATAACGGTTTCGAAGATATGAACAGAACAGTGTATTTTGATGGATTTTCGACACCCTGTATCTTTCAAACGAAACCGAATTTTGAAAAATGGTATGAGAAAAACGTGTTTAGTTTGATGAGAGGAATCTACAGTTAAAATATACAGGATGGGCCATCCATAACCTTCCTCCCCGAATTTTGAGCTTTGGGATGGAATAACGAAAAAACGTCAACAGGTCAAATTTTGTTGAAAGTGCTGAAACCGAGACAATAACTGAAAACGTGATAACAATAATATTTACAAAGTAAATCGTGCGCTTTCGTTTAAATTGAAATGGCTGTTAGGGTAGCGGCTAGAGGGGTAGTGATATCAAATTCACTTTTTGACCCGTCCGAGCGTTTTTTCCATCTCAAAGATCCGAATTCGCCGTGTGAAAGTTATTGATAGAATACTGAGTCACTCTGTATAATAATAAAGCGATAAAAAAATAAACTCATGCTGGAAATTGAATTACCTTTCCAACAAGGTGCTGCTCGACCCCTTTTCCCTATTCAAAAATGAGAGCTGTTAGGGGTTGCAGATAGAGGGGTAGTGATATCAAACTCATTTGAACACCCTTTTTTGTCCCCCTTTCAACAAAATTTGACCTGTCCGAGCGTTTTTTCGTTATTCTATCCCAAAGCTCAAAATTCGGGGTTGAAAGTTATGGATGGCCCACCATGTATGTACAAGTCAAAGACTCACCCTGTATGCGAATATTTTAGCATAACCTTATTAATATTGAGATCTTCTCTTCTTCAATTGGTCCAATTCAAAAAGTGTCTTTCCGTCGCGCACAGAATAGAGAAGACATCTCAGATGATACAAGAGTTGGTATGCGATACACGCAGATTAACAGTGAAATTCCTGTAAGGATTCGTATAATCGGAATTACCGTCTCCGTATTCCGCATGAAACCCGAACATCTTCTGTACATCCCAGTGAACATCTAATTGAAATTTACACCCAGCATCCGAATTCCTCTTTATTCCACTTCCCCACATTCTAGTGACTTCCGCCGACAGTTTTCCCTCGGCAGAAACTTCCATACCCTATCTATTAATTGCAACACTCCGCCACTCTAATTTCCTCTTAAATAATCAAGCCGAAACTATCTTAACACCGCTGTAGTTCTCGAGTTGGATTTGCGCTTAATGTATTCGCATCATTCTAACTCGAAAACATATTACCCACTAATTGATTCGTTGCCTTTCTCCGATATAAATTGGATACAAACAGAAGCTTCATTCTCGGGTAGCACAAAAGTTTTGCAGGCGATATTGTTGATTGTGTTCATTACGTGCTAGGAATCCTTTCTAGACAGAACTTTGTTTCTTTTTCGGTATGGAACGACTCCTCAAGTATCGGCTAATTTCTCGAGAACGAAAGTTTCAATGAATATCAAAGACAAAAAATAATATACGGGGTGTGTTTCTGACTTGTACATACATATATTTTAACTGTAGATTCTTGAGGCCAAAAAAACTTTTTTTTCATTTTCCATTTTTCCGAATTCGGCTTTGTTTAAAAGATATAGCCATTTGAAAAAAAATTGGGCCAAATACGTGCCTGATAAGATTCGCTGAGAATTTTTGTAGTTGATATAAGATTAAATTGCCCAGGGCAAATAGTTGAGATTTTTTCCAAAAAATGATGAATAACCGTCGAAAAAAATCATTTCATAGTTTCCAAAACGCTGAAGTTCAACCTGTTTTTTTAATTGAAAAACTAATTAAATCGAAAAAAATAAAACTATTTGCCCTCGGGACGTTCTTCAACTTCAATTAAAAAAAATCAAGTCTCTACGTCGTAAATTAGGGTAGTTACTCGTGAAATAAAGAGACCACTTTTTGAATGGAGATTTACCACGATTCAAAAGGTGATACTTCCCTGGTCTCTTGTAGTTTCGTCCTATCTGCTACTGATTTCGATAAAAAAATTCTTGGCGCCATGAGTGTAGGCTTGGTTTGGAAATTGCTCTTCGAAGAGTATGGTATTCTGGAGAACCCATTGGGCGTGTTTCGAAGAAAATTGACGAATATAGTAAATGATTAGTGAAATATGAGGAAACTGAAAATTTCTTTCCTGTTTGCTTATATCTTGTACTTATTCAATAGATCGACAAATCCAAATGTGACAATTCACAGACTTTCTTTGTCTTTTCCAATATCCTCATGAGGGAAATAAAGATCATCCGGCATATTGGCTTCGATAGGGTCATCCTCAACTCATAATGTCCATAGAAATAATTACCATTCTTAAGTGACCATTTATTGACGTTCAGTTATGTAATCAACTTCGCAATTTCTTCATAAATCTTGTCTTCTACATAAAGCGCTGTTTTCCTAGCTACGATTTATATTTCACCATCTAGGAAGTAATAAAATACTCTTTCTGTTGAGAAGTATTGTTGAACTGAGACTTTCCATGCCAATAGTTCAAGAACCTTCCAAATTTCCGCTTGACGTTAATTCAAATATAATTCTAAAATAAAAAAATTGCAATAATTCACATTCACACCGATACGTGTCTCATTATGTGACAACTGAAGAAACTTTCTTGCTCTTATGATATTTCAAAGTAATTTCACAGCAAAGGCTAATTTCGTCCGAACAATCAAGCTCGGCAGTCAGCTGTTGCCTTTTGGCAAGTTAACAGTTAATGAGCGCTTGTTATGTGTCATAAATTGTCATAATTATCCTATATGTTTGGAGCCATCGTTGGCAGATGCAAACTTACTCGACTACAGAAGGGACCTTCTTCGAAATCAATGTATGCATCTCTGACGACGCCATTAACTAAATTGGCTGGAATATACAGCAGTAATTCGAATAATAATGAAAACGGGACCCTGTGATAATAATTTAATAGCTGGAGTCGTAATGAATAATTAATTCAACTCCTCGGTGTAGTTGGGTTTCTTTAATGAAATTCACACAACTATTACGGTTTATTTCGATCATGCTATCTCTCTTTTTCAATTTTATACCTCGATAAATATTTATTTTCCCAGAGCATTTTATCATAATTTTATCCTATGCAGGTATCATGCCTACTACACATTTCGATAATGACTGTCAGTTCTTAATGAAAATCTGCTCATTGAAGGCAAATATCGAGAGGAAGTTGGTATTGTAGAAAAATCGCTAGAAATGCTCAGACAATGGTGTATTACGAGGTTTTTTTCATTCTCTGAAGAGAGAAAAACATTGTTTCAATTAATTTCCTCATCCTCACAGAAAAAAGTTCTTCTTCCTGTGAATAATGCCAATATTGCATTGATGAATGCTAAACAAAATTCGCTTATAAAAATTGGTGTCATTCATCGAATCTACGCCCTGTGGCTTCAGTTCTTGCAGTTGGAAACACAAAATGGAAACACATAAATAAATGTTCAATTTATTTATTTGTATGTATGTGTTTCCATTTTTATCTATCGCATTGCTATCTCATTAAATTTATTGTTATATTTCTTGTGTTATTTCATAAGACGATGATATTTAATATCGTAAGTTATCACTGTCAGGATTTAACTTATCTACAATTTTTTTGTTCGAATTCGCTCATCAACCTCATCACTTGTTTCACGAATATGAATTCTTATTGTTTTTTTTTTATTTCAGGTAAGATCATCAATATGTCAACTATGGATGCAGAGTGGTTGATCGAGCAACAACTGTTCTTGTGGGAAGGGAAAATATAGGATAACTTCATGCTAAGTCCTCAACCTTACTATGAGTCACGTAACTATATTATGAACCCCAGAATCTTCAGTTTTTTGATAATCACTGATGATCACTTTTATTCCTCACCTTGTTAGAACATCGACCTTGAAAGAAGATTCGCATTCAAGAAACCATAGAAAAAATAATTGACTGCAGCTGATCATGGACAATCGTCCATGATCCCGAATATGTTGTAACAGAAATATTGTTTTTGTTTTGGTATTTAAAATTTTAATGGTTTTGATTACGGTTTCTATGACAATAAGTTTGGATTAGCGGTTATTTATAGTTTATCGTTTGGTAGGAGGGACCGACCCCAGGTTCAATTGTGCCCCCCATCTGAGCTGTTTTCACAACTGCGACAACTACAGCTCGTCCACCAGCTCAAGACCTCCAATGAACTCCAGTATCAATTAGGTTAAATTCTCGTTCCTCTTGGCCAAGAAATTTCTGTTACTTCAAATGAACTGAATTTCGGTTGATTATTTACTGTATTCATGGTGCATATTCCTAAATCACCACTTATTCAATATTTCTCCTGGTGAAAAAGTTACAGCGTAGCCACCTCATTAATCCACGCCCAAATACATATTATAAAACCACTGGAAAAGGATAAACAGTTCCTAATTCCGAAGAATCAATCATTTTGAAAATAAAAGAATTCCTATGTTTATTCAATAAAACTTGTCGTTTTCGAGTTATTCCCAATTTTACCCGATAGAATTTGACGAAAAAAACTCTCGGATCTATATACAAGTTAACAATGTTCTCAGAATGTTTATCAACATTGTCAAACGCTTGATGTGGAGATATGTAATAATGAAATCCCAAAAATGAGGGAGATGATTTTCAGTTCTGAGAAGCATGAAATTATACATTTTATACGGACAGTTTCTATCAAAAATTTATTGTTACCGGTCCATATCAAAAATAAATGTCAATGAAATACAAAATTCGGATATTAATCATGAATGTCAACACAAACCACGTATTAAATAGAAAGCAATGAAAAGTAAAAATGATATAACACTAAATGAGCTGTGGCGATGTTTGTATCTAAACAATATCCAATTGGAATTTTATAAACTCGACACTACATGGTTATTATCACATTAATTCACTGAAAGTCTTCACACATTCATCACGAGCTCTAGGAATGATTTGACCATTTTATGCCATTAACATCACATTGTTTTCGGTGTTAGTACACCTGTTTGCATTCTTCTCTGTAAATAAATGATCGTAGTCCATCACGATTCACGCCGGTTGTCGCTACACGCATGCGTCGTTCATGGGACTGGCGTTTGAGACACAAACCAAAGACTCATCTTTGCACAGTCACAAAAGATCTTTTTGGTGGCAGTGATGGACGTGTAATGCTGACCATTTACATACAATAATAATAATTGAAATTTACTGAAGCCTGCCCTGCTTTCCTCCTTCAAGGAGCGGATCAATTTTGTTTTGTTTTACCAGGACGGGTTTCGCGGTCGATGAGGCAAGATTATCACGAACATGTGTTGTGTATTAGCGTGTCTCACAGGAGAGGGACATAAATATATCTCGCGTGGACACGGATCGTCCCGAACCTATCCAGTCCTGCTACCTACCTCTTGTTTCTTTCGCGTTATTACTTTCGACCCAGTCGGTGCGTGGGGAGTCCAGATGGGCTACACACCTGTGGAACAATTTGAGGTAGACCGTGCCTGTGGCTGGGGCAATTTAGGGCGTTTAGGTTGGAAATTTTTTATGTTGGCTACTCAAACCAATCAAATATCGTGAGTTTGATCGGTAAAAATCTCGAGAATCCGGTTGGAGTCACCATTCCAAAAATATACGATTGGTTTTTTAACCTCTGTTATCATGAATCGGTAGCTTAGAGGTAGAGTAACCCGTCCGGCAAATAGGGAGACACAAGTTCGATTCCTGCTCGGCGTGTTATTTTTTCCGGAATTTCAAAATTCTTTCTCTTATTCCAAAGAATCTTCTCAATTTGGGAGGGCAGAAAATGCATCGTTTTTTTCTATTCGTTGAATGAAAAAAATAAACTATTTTTTCTTCATATACAGGGTGAGTCTTTGACTTGTACATATATTTTAACTGAAGATTCTTGTGGCCAAAAGAAACCTTTTTTTCATTTTCCATTTTTCCGAATTCGGCTCTGTTAAAAAGATATAGCCATTTTAAAAAAAACATTGGACAAAATACTTTCCTGATATGATATGTGGAATTGATTCAAAGTTCATATTTCTCGATAGAGATTGAGTTTATACATTTAGGCCCAATTTAGGGAATACTCAAGTAGTCAAGTACTAACCTTATTGGAATAAAAATGTTGCAAACACGATAATTTCAACAAAAACAGTTAGTTTCATCGTATTATATCTGCAACTAAAAAGCCACATTTATTCCACCAAAATAAGTCCCTTCTTCGATTTTTCTGCAGATTAGTTTGTAAACACTAATAACTTGTTCATATTTTCCTCGAAATTCCCAAACAATATCATGAAGAGAGACTTTTCATTCAGATTTATTATTAAACAACCTAACCTAATCGAATTTGTATCGATTCTGGGAATTTTTGCACAGAGATTTCAAGAAGATGTTGTCAGCTTGCTGAATTTTTCATTGAGGTTAAGGATTTTTTACGAAACTTAGTATAAATCACGATACATTTGTGTACCGTGGTATAAATATCTATGAGTTCTGCCGTTTCCATCATAAATCGACTTTGCCGCCAAATTTTACCACGCATGCGTAGAGCGAAAGCCGGAGTATGGTTATCTGGAGGCCAACGTTAAAAAATAACAAACCAGAGTCTCTGAACAAACTGTAAACATTATGTGAAGTTCTGAATAATCTGAATACATTCAGTGACTTATTGTTCTAATGTGATTATTATGTGAAGTGAATTAATATAATTTCAACCGTGTCGAGTTTATAAAATTCCAAGAGGATGTTGTTTAGGTAGAAACATCGCCACAGATTATCAGGTATCGTATTATTTTCATTAATTTCAATTTAATAAGTAGTTTGTATCGAGATTCATCATTCATATCCGAATTTTGTATTTCATCGACATTTAACTTCAATATGGACCGGTAACTATGAATTTTCAATGAATACTGTGCGTATTAAATTCTCCTTGGTGTTCAATTTTATCTCCCACATTTGTGGGATTTTATTATTAAAATATCTCGACACAGTTGATAAATATTGTGACAACATTGTAAACTCGTTTAAAGACCAAAGAAGGAATATTATTCGATGATATTTAATTCAGAGACGCATTCAGATTATTCTTGAAATTAATGATTTTTTGGTCAAATTTCTCCGGGTAAAATTGGAAATAACTCGAAAACGACGCGTTTTATTGAAAAAAAAATAGGAATACTTTTAGTTTCTTAAATGATTGATTCTTTCGAAAATATGAACCGGTTATCTTATTAAAGTGGTTTTATGGTGTTTTAGCGTGTATTGATGAGTCGACTACCCTGTAACTTTTATACTAGTAAAGATATTGAATAGGTTTCGATTGAGGAATATGCACCATGAAGAGAGTAAAAAATCAACCAAAATTCAATTCATTCGAAATATCGGTTCCGAAGATATAAACAGAAAAGTGTTTTTTTCATGGATTCTCGACACCCTGTATCTCCCAAACCATACCGAATTTTGAAAAATAGTATAGGAAAAAAGTGTTTCGTTTGATGAGAGGAATCTACAGTTAATATATGTACAAGTCGAAGACTCACCCTGTATAAAGTAGATTCTTTTTTTAATGACGCCATCATGTGCAGCCAAGAAGAATCGAGATTCATTAGAAAAAAGCCCAGATGCCATTCCACATTCCAGTGTTGACGTTCTCTGCACCAATGCAATCGTTGCTGGCGATGCTCAACCGTCAGAGGTAACACAAGCTGGGGTCGATTATGCTGCAGTCCAAAAGTCCTTATCCGGCAGTTACAGGATGGCCTTGAACTCATCAGCCAAAGATCGAGTTGTCGAAAATCGATCTCTAATGGCCAAAATCTTAGACTTTTGTACTTCATTTGTGCCCCTTCGCTGTCCGCTGTCTTCTTCGATTTTGTGCATTATCATACCACGCTTGACAACATCTCATAACAGTGGTTGGATTTCTGTTCGTACGGTTAGCGATTTCTCGAAATGACAACTCCGCCTCCCGTACCAATAATTAGACCTCTTTCAAATTCACTTCTGGCGATGAATTCCGCTTACACGTGCTGTAGGCATTTTAACAACAACTAAACATCGACTTTGTGTTATACAGGGTCCTGCAATAGTGCGAAAATCTTCCATAGCTGCCGAACCAGACATCTCAGAGATTTCGTTGCAAAGTAGAACTCTTGTACCTTCATTTCTGCATCTCAGGAAATTATTTTCTGATATACAGGGTGTCCCTCATAAATGTTATTCTACGAATGGATGTTTTGTATCATTGTTTGACCTCTTTTGAATGTCCGTTAGTTTTTATGTTATTACTTATTTGAATGAAATTTTCAGTTGCGATCTCATTTTTCGTGTCTGCTGATGGATGCGGGAGTGGAAATAATCCTAAGGTTACGCCTGAGAAAATGTAAGGTATTCAGTTGTCTACACTACATCATTGTGAAAAAAAATACATGGTGTTACATTTGAAAAAATCGAGAAATAATAATTTGAAGTTCTTCATATTTGGACCTTAATAACTGGCACCCTGTACATGACAGGTTGATCCTTTAGGAATGGCGACAAAGCAAATCCTTGAATTAAAAAACTTTTAGATCAAATTCATGTTACTATCGCTTCTGGAATCGTCAGAAGTCACTGAACTGCTTTTCCCTCACATTTTTGCAGTTTTCTTCGAATAAGATCTGTACCGTTGGAAAAATGTCAATAATATTTCGCGCCATGAAAGAAGTTATGAAGACCATTGAAAATATATAGGGTGATGTATTAAAAAAATCATCCATTTGTTGGATAACATTTATCGAGGACACCCTGTATATCAGAAAATAAGTTCCTGAGATGCAGAAATGAAGGTACAAGAGGTCTACTTTCCAACGAAATCTCTGAAATATCTGGTTCGGCAGCTATATGGAAGATTTTCGCACTATTGCAGAACCCTGTAGATAGTGCTTTATGTAGATCCAATCCAGTACCATGGCCAATTCGGAGCTGTCTATCATCGGGTTGCAACCTTCGTCCGAAAAACCTCTGAAGATGTCTATTGCAGTAGTAGACGAAACGTTAGGTGAAATTCCTACTGGACCACAACTTGAAAACCTGGAATATTCTGAGTAAACAAACGCGCATTTGGACGTTTCGGTGCATCTCCAAATATGTAGTGGATATGTCTGCTCTTCTATTGAATATGCCCGTATACAGGGTGTTTGGAGGGTGAGTAGCCATAGGTAAATGGTGGATAGGTGATGCTCTTGGCTACTTGTTGCGCCTAATAAAATATCATTTTGCCCAAAGTTCAAGGTGTTATAATTTTTTTACCATTTTTCCAGAAATTTCCCATTTTTTTCATTAAAACCTTGAATTTTTTCAAATTTAATGCTCGAGGTGCCTATAAAATGATTTATTTCCTTAGTCTAGTCTTGTCTTATTCAGATCGAATCATAATTTCATACAAACGTCTTCAAAAAACCTGACAGCGTCGTATCAAACATCAAAAGGAAAAAAAAAATAATGTTTTGTCCACTTTACCAAGTGAAATAAAAAAAAAATTTACATGGTGTTGGGTTTTAAAATGGTTTCAAAAACTTCTCTAGTTAATACTCTTTGCAATGGTATGTAACATGTACCATTAATAATCAGATAACTCAACAAAAAACCGTTTTGTCTTCAAGGATGCCTTAAAAGGATGACGACAAAACTATATTCCATTGAGCAGGCAAAATCTTTTCTCTCATTCTACCACAGCTAAAAATAGCGTGCCCTCTCTATCATCGGCTAACAATACTCCCAAGGGCGTCGCCAGGGAGGGGGCAGCTGCCACCCGTGCCCCCCCCTCCAATCAGAATAGAAAAAATGAACTGATTTTCGTATATTATGCTATTATTTCAAAAGTTTTTGAGGGATTTTTGAGCTCTAGGGGGGGGGGGGCAGCTGCCCCCCGTGTCCTCCCCCCCAGCTCAAAATATGCTACAGAATATGTTGATGAACCACCGAAATGTTGAGTGAACTCAAAACTGCATTACTGCACCTTTACTGCAGGCCTATGAAATGACTTGCAAATGTAGTAATTACCCCCCAGCTTTTGAGCTGGGGGGGGGGCACGGGGGGCAGTCCCTCCCTCCCTAGAGCTCAAAAATCCCTTGAAAGATTATGAAATAATAGCACAATATACGAAAATCAGTTCATTTTTTCTATTCTGATTGGGGGGGGGGGGGGCACGAGGGGCAGCTGCCCCCTCCCTGGCGACGCCCTTGGGAGTATTGTTAGCCGATGATAGAGAGGGCACGCTATTTTTAGCTGTGGTAGATTGAGAGAAAAGATTTTGCCTGCTCAATGGAATAGTTTTGTCGTCATCCTTTCAAGGCATCCTTGAAGACAAAACGGTTTTTTGTTGAGTTATCTCATTATTAATGGTACATGTTACACACCATTGCAAAGAGTATTAACTAGAGAAGTTTTTAAAGCCATTTTAAAACCCAACACCATGTAATTTTTTTTTTTATTTCACTTTGTAAAGTGGACAAAACATTATTTTTTTTTCCTTTTGATGTTTGATACGACGCTGTCAGGTTTTTTGAAGACGTTTGTATGAAATTATGATTCGATCTGAATAAGACAAGACTAGACTAAGGAAATAAACTATTTTATAGGCACCTCGAGCATTAAATTTGAAAAAATTCAAGGTTTTAATGAGAAAAATGGGAAATTTCTAGAAAAATGGTAAAAAAATTATAACACCTTGAACTTTGGGCAAAATGATATTTTATTAGGCGCAACAAGTAGCCAAGAGTATCACCTATCCACCATTTACCTATGGCTACTCACCCTCCAAACACCCTGTATAATTATTACGTTGGCAATCTAATTTCGCCAGCCAATTCGCAGCGTTAAAGCCAGGTGGAAAGGTACGGATGCATGCCCGAGGGCAGGGTAGCGTTGATTAGCGATTTGTCAGACACCGGGTACATTGCTGATTCTACACGTAATTACACGGCGTATACTGATTGTCATCTCATTCGGCATTGCCCTCTGTGGATGGGATCCGTTTACAACGAGAGGCTACTTGCACCGACAAAGCTAACTGAGTGATACACATAATAAGTAGAGGACATGGGGATATCCTATTCGCTTTGCCGCAGTATCGATTCATGAAAACACGACAGGATAGAAATCGATCCGTACTAATTGGAGGATTAGCCAATAATAAGCAATTTGTATACCTACTCTATTCACTTTTATAAAGTATCCCGATTGGCCAAGTTTTAGGTTTATCAAGTTTTTCTACTTAAAGTAGGTTGGCACTCGTGAAATATCGCCAATGTCAAAATAAATATTTGGAGAATTCCATATCTTGCCTTTGACTCGAACACTGCATGATAGATTGTTTTCATGGAGAATTTATCCAGATATTTTGTCATTACACCGTACACGCAAAGATAACAGACTGAAGCTAAGCTGCGTCCCAGTTTAGAAATATGTTCTTCCCAATTCAGTGTATCATTCACATAGATTCCCAAGAACTTTGTAACTGGGGTTAGTTCTTTCAAGCTTCAACTGTGACTTTGGTTTCGTAGTACATATATACATGATTACTAAGATCTCTATGTAGAGGGCACAACGTTTCGAAGTTATCTGCCAGGAAAATGACTAGGTATAACCTAATAACATATTCAAAATATACATGAAATGTGTCACAATCTCATGGCCAACCGGGATACTTAATGAAAGTGAATGGAATATATATCAGATGACTCGATGACTGAGTTTAGACAAAAACTAAACGAATGCATAATCCAAAGGAAATAATATTACATATAGTCCATCCAAGAATTATTGACATCAGAGCAAGCCTTGGAAGTCCAGTCGCAGCTTTATTTCTAGTTACAAAAAAGTCACTAAAAATTTTCTATGCTTTCATCATAGCAATAAAAAATATAGAAATAACCTGAAAATTAAATGGTATTTTTTCAAAGTACGGCAATCTGAACATGAAAATGTTTCCAATTATCACATACGATTACCTGCAAACTGAATGGATTGGGAAAATTGTAATATATATCAAGACAGAAACAAAACTTAATGATTGGATTTATTTAATATATGAAGAATTTTGTATGACATTGTAACTTTGAATATTCGTGAACAACGAAGGTGCAAAATATGAAATGTAAATATTCCTACTGTTGTTTCAACAACCACAACTGTTATTTCCTCATCTGGGCAGACCTCATCATATTCATAATGAAGGATTTTATGTCAGCAACATCCAACATCCCATATATTTCGACTAATCTTCTCTTATTTCTTTCTATATGTGCTATATGGAGAGCCTTTCCAATTATTAGCTGTACACTCTTCAACAGCCTCATCCTGAAGATATCTATTTCACTTGCTCAATTATTTGCCAAATTCATTCCAAACATTAATGACAGAATTGACAGAACAAACTATTAGTGTTATTTCCAACACCAACCTGAATTCTACAACTCAAAATATTACTGAACGGGCATTACCAACCTAATTTCGATTTTCCAAAGCCGCCCGAGATATCAATAATTCTTGGATGGACTATATTTTAAAAGGGACAAACATACCCTGCCAATAAAAAAGTATTTTACGCCAAAGGGGGTTTTATACTTCGATGGGCTGGTAGGACTCTACGTCATATCGAGGTAATTGAGATTAGTGATAACTCAGATAAGTGAAATGAAGGATGGAAAATAAGTAGATAAATGAAACAGTTGATTGGACGCAAAGGTGGAAACATGCCTTTATTGTGTTCATATAGGAGATGTTGTTGTAAACCACTGCATTTTGAAGGGATACAAAAAAACGATGGATACTCAAAGCAAAAACCCTTGGAATATATCACAGTTGATAACCAAGGATCAGATATCAATCAGATAGGAAATGGTGAAATGTGAGAGCATGCTTGACTGTTCTCCAGAACGTTTCACTTGCAGATCTTAGTAATAGTTCCACAATATTCAATAGAAATGCAATAATAAAATTTTACAAGCTTACATAAGATTATATCCGGGAAATAATAGAGTGATATTGAAGGAAAGAGTACATACCAGCGAACAAAGGAAACTTCCTTTAGGGAATCTGAAATTGAGGATTCTTTGTAGAGGATTGCAATGCTGATGTCACTGAAACTTGCGGAAATAGAAAACTGCAACTTTACCTTCTGTCCTCGAAGGACTTCGGTAGGCCAGGGTGCAAGAGGTACAGTAGTCTGGTTTGCTAAAGCAGGGTACATAAGCACAAGGAAAATACTCGACAAGGTATAAACTACAAAGACTTGCCTGTGTTCGCATCACTCCTCTATATCCAGTGATCAATAGTGTAGCCCATAACGTATGTCCTAAAAGATTTGGCACAAATTTCAGAGACCAAAAAAGTGACGAAAATTATACATTTGTGGATTTTATTGTGATACACATTAATAAACGTTTCAAAAGCATCGAAAACTATCAATTCAAATTAAATGAAGAGGGCCATTATCTTCCACAGAGCGCAAATTTCTGCGAAAACCTAGCATGAGCATCAGATCGATTTCTCGGATGTATATTCGGCATCGAAGTTCCTCTTCATTTTGGGCTTTCCATCCTCCATCGCGATAAGAGAGCCGAAAAATCTTCTATGGGTCCAGCCTGTAGAAGGTTAGGCGGATTGTTGTTTCGCTGAACAAATGGTACGTTTTGGTCGGCTAGCCAATCTTGAGTTTCTATCGTATGGTGTCTGATGGACGAAAGGTCTGGCAAGAACATAATATCGTCTCCAGTGAGTTCTGCTTCAAAAAAATCAACTAGCGATATAGTTAGATGCCTTATATTGACGTGCTAGTTGTCCTAGCGAAGTACCAACCTTGTTTTCGGCTCTTTTTGCCATGGTCTTTGCTAGGGCAAAAATTCTAGGTCTTCCACTTTTTGCAAACCATTCAAGGAATATCTTGCTCACATTCAGCGGTTGTCGGATAAATAGTTCTACAGGATATATTCTGTTTTTCAAAAATGCGTATTACCTTGGCTTTATAGAATCGTCTAACTAAATTATAAATACTTTTCCGAACTTCTTTTTTAAAAGCCATATCGACTTAACCACTTCAACAACTGAAGTGTTAGAGTGAAGTCAAGGTTACAAACAAACTTTATTTCAATAGCAACCTATTGTCTTCTTCTTATTACCATTATATTGGTCTATGAAACATGTGCCAAATCTTATGGGACTTACGTCGTTCTTAGAATATCTAGGGAAGGTAGAAGTA
This sequence comes from Adalia decempunctata, assembly GCA_951802165.1. Taxonomy (NCBI): domain Eukaryota; kingdom Metazoa; phylum Arthropoda; class Insecta; order Coleoptera; family Coccinellidae; genus Adalia; species Adalia decempunctata. The sequence goes on along the minus strand of OX637701.1, from coordinate 30,837,897 downwards.
ATAGAGAGAACCGAAAGTTAGAGAGTCTGATCCTCTCTTAACAAGTACATCCCATCAATGAACCTACCTGTAAAAAAAGCAAGCATTGAGAAGAACTTCAACACGATATTATATAAATCGTAAGGATGGGAAAAGGAATATAGTACCCAAAATGTCAAAGTTAATATCCTCAAATGTTATACAGATGGTTTTAAAACCACGAAAGGGACCCACTCGACGCAGAAATACATGCAATCGAAAGATGCGGTGACATAAACCTGGTAAGAGTCTATCTAGACTCTAGAGACATACTGATCCATTCTAATAGTCCAGCTGCTATCAAAACACTGAACTCTTATGTCATCGACAATGGGAGTGCCGAAGGAAACATAATGAAGAAGGCAAGAGCAACAGGGTCTCTGGAGTCTGGGTTCCTGGTCACACAGGAATCAAAAGGAACGAACAGGCCAAGCACACTAGCTAGAAAAGGGACACAAATGCCACTTATTGGCCCAGAACCTTAGTGTGGTATTGACACATGCACAGCGAGTTTTTGTAAAATGATGAAACTGAAAGAGAACCACTCTGAAGGAATCTTCAAGGAATGGATCATTCCCAAATACAATCGGGATTTCGGAACTGTAAGAACCAAGAATAATTTGGATCTGAGTAAGAATAAGATTTGTTGCTCATTCGCTTCCTCACAGTACATTGTCGCCTCAGAAAGCCTATGATGAGAGTGAGCTTGTTAGGGAAGATTCTGGTGGAAAGAGCAGGAAAAGCCTGTTCACCTGGTCATGGGGTGCCTCGCCATTGCAACCCTGCGCAAGATATGTCTTGGACAAGATAATTAAAGGAACAACGCGGATTCAGCATTCTGGAAAAACCCTCAGGTAATGGTGTTCATTGTAGCTCTAGAGTTGGGGAGCGAGCTGCAGGTAGCACAGTTGCGAAAACAGTTCTGTTGGAGGGCACGATGCAGCTTGAGGTCACTGTGCAATTTAACCCCTTACGTAAGTGGAGGAGAGTCTTTCATTGTGTTTGCGTATTTTGCATTTGAACGTCTGAATCGCGCGCCCTCCTGCATCCAAGACACGCCATTATTAGTAAAATCGACCGCATGTCGTTGCTTTGAACGTCACCACCCACGTTTCCCCCGCGTTATTAAGTACCGATTGAGGCATGTCGTCGTGAGCGAGATCACTAGTGTGATACGACGGTAGGTGGCGCTGTTTCGCGTGAAAAACTTAACGGCCTTCTACGGATTTTATAATTGAAAGGTGTTGTACCTATTATTTATTATGTCGGTACGGCATGGGAGAGCTATTTTTACGATCCGACCGGCTTTGATTTACGCATGAGGCACGTCGATGATAATCTTGGGGAATTTTATGGATGTAAACGGCTATTAAGGTTCATTATCTGCGCTCGCTAATTTTTGAAAACTTCATTATGTAGTTAGTTCCACTGATTGTTGTTTTAGATTGTTTTTTCTTTGTTGATATTTTAATAATTATATAGAAATTATAATAGAAGTCAATGGGAATTCAACTTCCATTTTTTCTAGCTTTTGCTGATATCATGATGACCACTTTATGTCGTTCAATTTTGATGACATAAGAAACCTCAGTAGGGTACTCTAGGATTCATGTTCAGAGTTTATATTTTTTGTCTAGTTGTAATTGTAGTTGTAGTTGTCATATAAGAAAGTTGTCAAATAAAAAAATCGTCACAAAAAGTCACCTTCCAGGTAATTATTTTATATAATTAAAAAAACTACTCAACAATTAGACTATTTATTTATTATAAATGGAAAGAGAGACTAATATTTGCAACTACACATATACCTTTAAAAATAGTTGTCTTTGAGACATATCAAAAATGATTTTTCGAAAATATTTCATTTTGAATGCCATCAGATAAAATTTTGTGTGGAGTACAAATAAATGAATTCATCAGTAAATATGGATCAACTGCCTCCGGTGGATATTTTTTCATTCGGCAACCGTATATGTTATTGAATATCTCGTGGGGAGTTTAATTGCCCACAGATTATTCCTCAAACCAACAGTTTTCGGCAACGCTATTTGGGATAAACTACAGACAAATAATAAAAGATATATAGACCAGTAATTACACACAAATCTGACCCGGAACACTGTCTATATTTACTCACTCTGATAGCGGTTACAATGTCGCCTCTATTTTCCTATTTGCATTGATAATGAAACATGATGTTCCAATGTACTCAATTTGCGTCTCCACTTACTCAAATATTTCGATTTCTCTATGAATCCGTGTTATCTCACCGATTATTTTCCGTAACATATCAGATAATCTGATAAAAATTAGTAAAACCAATCATGAATGACTGGTCAAATGCAATCTTGTCCGTCGGTCCGGCCCTTCCCAAAAAAACATCAGGCTTGTCTGTACCCATCCGAATTTAGAGAAATATGCCATGGTGATATCCAACAACCATTGATGGAGAAGGCACACTAAGAAGAAGATAAAAACAAGTAATCTGAATATTCTCAAAGAAATAATGATTATACAGGATGAGTCTTCGACTTGTACATACATTTCAACTGTAGATTCTTGAGGCTAAAAAATCTTTTTTTTTCATATTCCATTTTTCCAAATTCGACTTGGTTTAAAAGATGTAGCCATTTGAAAAAAAATGGGCCAAATACGTACCTACCTGATACGATTCTCTGCAAAGACCTCAAGTTCATATTTCCCGGTTGAAATTGAGTGGATACGTTTAGGAAATACTCGAGTACTAACCTTATTCGAATAAGAAAGTTACAAACACAATAGTTCTGAACAAAAACACTTAGTTCTGTCCATTTATTCCTGCAATTGAAGTTCCTTCTTCGATTCTCCTGAAGATTTGTAAACACTAATAACTTGTTCATATTTTCCTCGTTATCCCAAAAATATAACATAAAAATTGTTTTTTTATTTTATTTATTACCATTTCAGTATAGAGAAGTTTTGTCAACTCATAGGATTCTAGGTCAAAAACCTAACCTATCTTCCATGATATTTCATAGAGCTTTTGAGAAGGCGATGCCAGATTGTTGATTATTTCTTTTAAACAATGATATAACGGGCTACCTTGCAATCGCGCGCAATACAAACCGTAAGATCTATGACTCGACCCATCTCAAACCTCATATTGTTCTGTGTCTCTAACGTCAGACCCAAAAATAACGCAGGCGTATAGCGATAACCGGTGTGATGCAAATGGCCTAAACAAAATAACAAATCATTTCATTGTTATGGAAGGGGAAAGTGATTATTTTAGAAGTTTTCTTCGATCTCGTGATGATTATGTGAAGACTTTCAGTGAATTAATATAATATTAACCGTGTAGTATCGAGTTTGTGAAATTCCAGGAGGATGTTGTTTGAATGGAAACATCGCCACAGATCATTTAGTGCTAAGTTTCATTTTATTTTTCATAAATTTCAATTCAAAACGTGGTTTGTACCGAAATTAATCTTCAATATCCGAATTTATATTTCATTGACATTTATTTTTGATATGGACCGGTAACAATTTGTTTTCAGTAGACACAGTGCGTATCAAATGTATAATTTCATGATCAAATTCCATCATTTAGATAGTCTCGGCAAAGTTGATAAACATTCTGACAATATTATTTACTTGTTTAGAGAACAGAGAAGAAATAACAAATTTAATCCAGGGAAGCTTCCAGATTATTCTTGATATTCATGATTTTTTTCCTCAAAATTTATATAACTTCAAAATGGTTTTCTTAGTTTTCTTAGAAAATAAGAATACTTTCATTTTCTAAAATGAGTGATTCTTTAGAAAACATGAACCGTTTGTCTTTTTCTAGTGGTTTTATAGTATTTTTGCGTGGATTTATGAGTCGGCTCCGCTGTAACTTTTATAACAGGAGAAATATTGAATACGTTTCAATTGAGGAATATGCACCATAAATAGGGTAGAAAACTCGGTAAAAAATCAACCAAAATTCACTTCATTTGAAATAACGGTTCCGAAGTTCCTGTATCTTTCCAATCAAACTGAATTTTGAAAAATGGTATGGGAAAAAGTGTTTCGTTTGATGAGAGGAATCTACAGTTAAAATATATGTACAAGTCAAAGACTTACCCTGTATATGCTGAAATTGCAAAGCAGCACAATTCCCCATGAAAGCATTTCAGTGTCACACTAAAGTTCATTTGAAAGATCAATTTTTCTCTCAAAATATTAGGGTGTCCAATAATCGAACGATGCATCAATAATGAAATGATTGTGGTAAGAAATAAGAAGAATGGATAATTACATCAGAAAGTAAACCATTATGGATATCGCAGACGATATATCGAAACAATATCGAGTTTCGCGGACACATCTACTCAACAGATGAACTTGAAATAGTCAAGATTGAAACGAGACGAAGGTCTATCCCCGATGATGAACACCCTAACCGAAAATGGACGATGTTCTGATGTTTGGTAGAACCCTGACAAAATCATTTATTGTTCATGTTATTGTCAAGATAACTTTGGCAGTGAATTTGTGAATTTCTTATTCTGGGTGCACTCTGGATATTCCTGGTAGCTTGTAATGGGATATTTCTCGCTCTGGTTGCATTCGTGATATCTTTGAGAGCTCGCAATGAGAATTTACTATTTTGGTTATATTATACAGGACTTTGAGAACTCGCAAATAGAATTAATTGAGAAATACCCGTAGGAACATCTCAAGCAATCTCTGGGAAATCGCAATAGGAGTCCCCATAAGTGTCACAGTTTAACCACTCAGAGATCTCGCGAACATGTCAGTGTTTCTTGCGATATGTATAGGGGGACGCTTAGTAGTGACTTGAGGCGAAGTATCACCTTTCGAATCGTGGTAAATCTCCATTCAAAAAGTGGTCTCTTTATTTCACGAGTAACTACCCTAATTTACGACGTAGAGACTTGATTTTTTTTTAAATTGAAGTTGAAGACATTCCGAGGGCAAATAGTTTTCTTTTTTTCGATTTAATTAATTTTTCAATTAAAAAAACCAGGGTAATCGTTATATCTGGGGTTATTGAATATGTTTTTCGTTTTTCATGAGTACAAGCTATATTTTTGAAATAATCATCATGAAAATTTTTGTAGTTTATAGAAGATTGAATTGCTGAGGGCAAATAGTTGCGATTTTTTCGATTTAATTCGTTTTTCAATAAAAAAAACAGGCTGAACTTCAGCATTTTGGAAACTACACTTAATGATTTTTTTTCGACGGTTATTCATCATTTTTTGGAAAAAATCGCAACTATTTGCCCTCGGTAATTTAATCTTCTATAAACAACAAAAATTTTCATGATGATTAGTTCAAAAATATAGCTTGTAGTCATGAAAAACGAAAAACATATTCAATAACCCAAATATTGCAGAGATCTAACGATAACCCTGGTTTTTTTAGTTTAAAAACTAATTAAATCGAAACAAAGAAAACTATTTGCCCTCGGGACGTTCTGCAACTTCAATCAAGTCTCTACGTCTCAAATTAGGGTAGTTACTAGTTAAATAAAGAGACCACTTTTTGAATGGAGATTTACCGATATTCAAAAGGTGATACTTCCCCTTAATAGATACATCCGGTTTTCACAGCAAAATAATTTGAAAGTTCCGCTCTCGCAGAGGAAATACTCAGATCCCAGATTCCTAACGTCTAACATCAGGCGGGAAAGTTTAAATTATCACAACAATATCTTTATTGTTCGTTCGAAGATTTGAAAATAATTAATTTATTCTAACTGAACCAGCGATAAGTTTTCCTCGGCTGATTTACGTAGCTTCCACCTCTTCTCGTTCGAAACGACTCGACTGTAATGAAATCAATGGTACGAGCTAATACAATAGAATATCAGCTCAGCATCCAGCTCACGTTCTTGAGCGTCCTACTTCCGCAGAAAATTAATTGTATTCTGTGTAACAAACTCGTGAGAAAATATTGTTTGAGCAGTTCCGTAAAATAAACAATGCCGTGGTATCCTCTGAAGAAACGACCAACAACAGTTTGTGTTCGAAAGAGATAGGAGTTGTATTGGCGCTGAATGACCAGGCAGGGCAGGCGTTAGGACTTGGGGCAAGTTGTAAGTAACAATCCTGGAAGATGATCGAAGCATAGAAATATTCCTGGCCCAATGCAACTTTACGAAATGTCCAATAAAGAAACAAGGGCACTCTTTACGAGGTGTGTTGAACAAATCTTAATGTTTTCACAACTTAATAGCATACATCACAATTATTTCACATCATTACATAACTGGAGATTACTATCCAACATTACTGACCACTCTACAGGAAAAAATTAAAGAGAAAAGACGCGGAAAGATATCCAAAGGTATTTTGTTTTTACAGGACAACGCCCCAGTACACAAATCTCATGTTGCCATGCAAAAATTCGTGATTTAGGGTTAGAATTACTAAGAACTCCCCCCTTATTCACCAGATTTGGCTCCGTCCGACTATCATCTCTTTCCTCAACTGAAAAAAGATTAAAAGGTCGTAAATTTTCTTTCAACGAGGAGGTAATAAAAGCTGTAGATGACTGGTTTGCAGAGCAAGAAGAAACTTGTTTTTTGAAAGGTCCAGAGACGTTACAGGTTCGCTGTATTTGTATTCAATAAAGAGGAGAATATGTTGAGTAATAAAATATTTTGACATTGAAATTTTGTTTGGTTCTATAATAGGCTAAGAATTTTTCAATATATCCTCGTACAAGCTATATTTTTGAAATAATCATCATGAAAATTTATGTAGTTTATAGAAGACTAGCTGGCCCGGCGAACTTTGTTTCGCCTAAATGATACCTATACCATAGCCATCTTTATCTTAAGAAGGCCGTGCCTATACAGTGGATTTCACAAATCGTAATCACCAGTGATCGGAGATCAACGGCTCGGTTAGATTTCTGAACAGTCAAATCGAGTTGATTCTAGATCAAGCTCCGATCACCGGTGATATGCTTTGTGAAACCCCCGTTAGAGTTGTATGAACTTACCATTACTATTTTTTCAAGCAGGAGATAAATTAGGCATAATAAGAGTTCTGTCAAATGTCATCTGTCAACTGTCAAATGTCATCTGTCAATAGTCATCTGTCTATTGATAAATGTCATCTGTCAAATGTCATCTGTCAAACGTCATCTGACAACTGTCATCTTTTTCATGGATATGAGCTGTCACCCAAAACAGAAATACAAAAATAATATGTCAATTACTAATTATGGGTAATTTTGATTTCAGTTATTTCCGCAAATATATTTATTACCCAAACATAAATCAAAAATATTTCAGAAATATAGAGAAAAGATGAAAATGGACAAATCACGATTGATGCAGATCGTCACAATCCGATTTACTTTACATTCCGGTAAAAATTCACTCTTCCACCAACTAGAGATCTTTCCAAGCTTTTGATCTGATAATAGCCTTCCATGTTATTATAAGTTCTATGCAAATTACACAATAATTGTATACATCGCCATCTAGTCTTCTTTTTGTCAGGCAACCCAAAATAACATTCATACATCACAATTAAAAATTGTTGAACATAGTATTATTATAAAATTATTCTATAATATGTTATTTACTCGTTATTTCTGATTGAATTTTTAAATTTTCGATTTACTCGATATAACTTAACTTTTTGTCCAAATGTCAAAACCTATATAAGTACTCTATGATTGTAGGATTTTTTGGAAATATTTTGTTATATAAACCTTGCCCTAACAATAATAAACACAACAAAAAAAGAATTGTCCAATTTGGTGCGATCGTTTGATTTGAACAATAAAGCATTTTGAAGACTTTGAAGTAAACCATAGATCCTGTTTTATTAATATAGATTAAATTGCCGAGGGCAAATAGTTGCGATTTTTTCCAAAAAATGATGAATAACCGTCGGAAAAAAATCATTAAGTGTGGTTTCCAAAACGCTGAAGTTCAACCTGTTTTTTTTAATTGATAAACTAATTAAATCGAAAAAATCGCAACTATTTGCCCTCGGCAATTTAATCTTCTATAAACTACAAAAATTTTCATGATGATTATTTCAAAAATAAACCTTAAACGACATAAATTCCCCCATTTTATCAAAAACAAAATATTATTATATAAATATGAATCCAAGCCCACCAAAACTTTACGGTCTAATGAAAACCCACAAAGAAAATATTCCCATTCGTCCAGTAGTTTCCTTTGTCAACAGCCCCACCTACAAACTAGAAAAAGAATTGAATACTATCTTCAAGACAATAACCGGTTTCACACCAAAATATACCATAAAAAACTCCATAGAATTAACCAAAAAATTAGAAAATTTCACCATGCCCCACAAATCATATTTATTGAGTCTGGATGTAGAGAATATGTTTCCAAATATTCCGAGAAAAGAGACAATAGATTTAGTTTCGGAGATATTAGAACAATCACATGTGAACCCACTGATACACTGTGACTTCCTTATACTCTTGGAACTATGTTTACAAAGGAACTATTTTCAGTTTAACAACAAAATATTTGAACAACTACTCGGCCTGGCTATGGGTTCTCCTCTAAGTCCTTTTCTCGCGGATATTTTTATGCATTATATAGAAAAGAAAATCTTCACTTCAAAATTACCCATAATAATACACTTTTGGTACCGATTTGTAGATGATGTATTTGCATGCATATCTGGAACATCCAGACAACTTGGGCAATTTCTAAATTTCATAAACAACATTCACCCAAAAATAAAATTTAAATTAGAAAAAGAAATTGATAACCATATAACATTTTTAGACCTGTCAATATCACACTCAAACCAAAAACTTGAATGTAACGTGTTCAGAAAACCCACATCCACTGATATATGTATTCCCATAGATTCAAACCATCCATACTCGCAAAAAATTTCAGCATACTGTTCGATGGTCCATAGAGCATTTTCCTTACCCCTGTCTAAAAATAACCGTGAAATTGAAATTAATACAATAAAAACAATAGCTGCAAACAACGGTTTCAATCACAAAATAATAGATAAAATAATTAAACACAAAAATTCCCAATTAGCCTTGAACCAAATTTACCCTACAATAAAAACGGAAAAAACCAAAAAGTTCATTTCTCTTTCATACTTCGGTGATGTAAGTGAAAAAATAGCCAATAATATATCGAAACTTAATATCAACATAGCTTTCAAACCAAAAAATAAATTATCGTCTCTGTTATTCAATGCCAAAGATTCAACCCCAAATTTGCTTAAATCAGGAGTTTATGAGTTAAAATGTTCAACTTGCAATATGAAATATATAGGTCAGACTGGACGTTCATTCAAAACAAGATTCAATGAACATCGAATGGATTTCACCAAGAACAAAAGCAAGTCCACCGTCGCAACCCATTGCATTGAGAATGGCCACACATTCCCAACAATAGATAATCTAAAAAAAAAAAAAAAAAATTTTACACGTAGAATCGAAAGGAATAAAACTCAATTATCTGGAGTCTATTGAAATTTACAAATTAGAGCAGAAAAATATTCACGAAATAATGAATGACCAAATAGAACTGTGCAATTCTCAAATTTTCAAAGCATTTAAATAACATCTACAACTGTAATAATCCACAAATTTATTTTTTCTAACATCTGTTGCAAACAAAATTCCTTCAGCTCTCACTTTCTTTCTTTTTTATTATCACTACCTGAATCTGCATAAATACCCTGTACCAGGTACCCAGAGGTCAGTTGTCTGAAGATGAACGAGAGTTCGAAACTATAGTCGCAAAAATGTAACCCTTACATATTGTATCTTAAAATTATTGGTAGTAAAACATAGTAATAAAAAATCTTTTCGTTTTAATCAAAAATATAGCTTGTACTCATGAAAAACGAAAAACATATTCAATAACCCCAGATCTAACGATTACCCTGGTTTTTTTAATCGAAAAATCAATTAAATAAAAAAAAAAGAAAACTACTTGCACTAGGGACGTTCTTCAACTTCAATTTAAAGAAAAAATCAAGTCTCTACGTCGTAAATTAGGGTAGGTACTTACTCGTGAAATAAAGAGACCACTTTTGAGTGGAGATTTACCAAGATTCAAAAGGTGATACTGCCCCTTGAACCTTAGAAGAACTGACTCAATGTACAAAGTTAGAGAAGAGTAAATAAAAATTAGCATTGGCAACGTCTTTCAGAATTATTTGCATTTCAAGAGTACCAACCTGCGTCAGTTTTAAGTGACTATTCCACTCATTCCATTTGTTGTGAGGAAGTTTCCGTAGCAACGATCGTTTCATCTCGACAAAATTTTCAAGCCGGCAAAACTAACAAGTTGGTTTTTCAGCGATAAAATTTTTGACGTACTCGAATTCATAGATAGCTCCGGAAATAAATATCATAGAGAAAACAAATAACGTTTAGTGGTTTAGTCAATCTATGATGAATTCCCATTTGCCAAATAACGCAATACGCATCAAATGTGAACATATTACCGTATTTTCTCGTGGAATAGTCATGCCGAATACCACTCTAGATGAAATTTAAGCAGGTAAAATGTTCATATTACAATCGAGAAATTTTGCCGGCAAAATTCCATCTCTAGTGGTATTACACATGAAAAAACTTGCTAAACTTGGCCAACCGGGATACTTCATGAAGTCCCGGGAGTATAAATGATACAGTGGTTTTTTCGAAATCATTATTTTATGGAGATTATGAGCATTCTCATTTGAAATCGTGTTTTACCATTTTCGGACCAGCCTGGAGGCCAAAATTCATTCAAGCTCATTCGTTGAGTACTGTCGCTCCCGTCAAAATTTGAATCACTCTCCTCTCCCAACATTCTAATGCCGGCCACTCACGAGGCTTCCGAGACGGGCGTTTTATGATGGTTTCTAAGGCCACGTGCGAAAAGAGTCTCCGTGATTGCTCAAGGGCTCTTAAGATGTCATAAAAGGCCATAAAACGCCCGTCTCTGTAGCCTCGTGAGTGGCCGGCATTAGAGTTATCGACCGATCGAGCACTATTGACTCACCCTGTATATTTGTTTATTTAGGTTGAATAATGTGACCACCCAAAAAAAGTATCAACAAAGCATAGTTTTCGTTCCTCATTTATTATTTCAATTATGAATAATAATTGCATTAGCAATAATTATCATTAGGCCAGTTAAATTTTTTAGCTATATGAAATTTCCGTGTGAAATAACTAATGGCGAATGCATGTTAGAAACAGGTTTCATAACGGTCCAAATGAGTCTCCCACATATGGCTGGTCGTCATCCTTACTTGGAGAACATATTAGAGTTACTCAAATTGGCAATGTATGCATAAATTAATGGGAAAATCAGCCCACGATTCTAAATATGCGAGTGTTTATTATGTTGGGCAAGGCAATGGTTTTAATGGGATAAGTACATACTTCGAGGTGAGAAATTCCCCATGCTTCTCTAATGAGAAGCATTTTCTAATGAAAAAGAAGGCTATCAAAAGGTAATCAGTTAACAGTGGAGCTGTTCACCAATCCTATCACTCGGTCAAATTAAAATCTGTCCGTCCGGGCGTAAACGGAAATTCTTGAGGTTGTCAGGGTAGGTTTGGATCTCAAATGTCGCAGTTGAGTTCATTAACTGGAAAAATTCGTGATTACGAAACAATGGCCGATCGATATCCTGTCGATTGAAGCTTAGAAACGTCCCTGTCCTAAGGTAAAATGTAGCTGCCGGATATTGCGTTTTGGTGTATTTATTTGCTGCGAGTCAATATTAACACTCACTCATTCAGGTGTGTATTCAAGCTGCATATCATTTCCTCCACAAATATTCAAACAACCGTCGTCATTGTTGATTCTTGAGATGCTCCATTGTTACTGATTACAGTGCCCCCTCCGTCTCTCTTTTTCCCTTTCGCTAACATAAGCGAGCATATTCTACATAATATGCTTCAATGAGAATTTCATCAAAATTTTAAAAGAATACTAATGATTGTTTTCAATAGACTAGCTGTATTTCAAAAGGATGAAATCACTAGCTTTGGTGGTGCCATAGGGATTCGGAATTGTGAAAAGGTACCTATAGCTGTTTGAAAAAAAATTGGGCCAAATACGTACCCGATACGATTCTGTGGTATGAATGCTTAACCTCAAAGTTCATATTTCTTGATCGGAGATGTGTTAAATCATTAAGGGAATACTCAAGTACTAACCTTATTGGAATAAAAATGTGAAAACACGATATTTCTTAACAAAAACACTCAGTTTTGTCCGATTATATCTGAAATCAAAAAGCCATATTTCTCCCATCAAATATACGTTCCTTCTTCTATTTCACGAAACATAAGTAACTGATAACCTCATCGATATCCCAAAAATATCTTTCAAAAATGGCTATATCCACTTATTTTATATTCAAACAATCAAAACAATAATCTTCTGTGAATCTTCCACAGAGCGTTTGGTGAAGAAGTTGCCAGCTTTTGATTTCCCGAATAACTTAGTATAATTTTAAATTTGAAAATTATCGTCTGTGAAATATACAGGGTGACTGGTGACGTAAGGGACAACGGCTAAGTGGAGATAGAGGACCTCAAACTGAATGAGAATTTGGGTTTCAAATGTCCCATAAGGGTATTCGTTTCGGAGATATAGGGTGATTTATGAAAAAATGCTAAATCTATGAACTCCCATATCTTCGTTAATATGATATGTTTTCCGCTGATATTTTACATGTTTGTTCATACAGTCATTCTCTGTCAGCATAAGAAAAAAAATTGAAAAAATTGCTGGCCCGTACTCAAAAATTTCAATTTACATGTCAAGTGAGGAATATCACACGGTATATGAGATAAAATAAAATCAAATAGAAATTTGGAAAGAGGGAAAAAAACTGATGAAATATCTGTTTTTTGTTTGAATGGCACAAATTTTCTTTCGTTTCTATGAAATGTTGAAGTAAGAATATTACGATATTTTTATATTCAAATCTTGAAAATTAGTACTACTGATAGAAAAAACCTTGAATTCGAGGCGCTAGAATGAGCCTGGCATCAAAATTATTTTTCAACATGATGGTGCACCTCCTCATTTTGCAAATGAAGTAAAGAATTTTCTGAATAGGGAGTTTCCTGACAGGTGGATTGGTCGGGTAGGTTCTAGGAATTGGCCTGCTAGATCACCCGATCAAACTCCTCTGGATTATTTCCTATGGGATCATCTTAAGGATACGGTGTATAAAGAAACAATAACAAGCCGTGAACATTTGAAGAGCAGAATAACTGAAGCATGCAAAGAAATTGAAACAAATATTCCTCTGATTAGAAAAGCTGTGCTTCATTTGTTCAAGAGAGCCAATAAATGTATGGAGGTGAACGGCTCTCATTTCGAACATTTGCTTACTTGATTTTTTTATGAATAATATTTGCGACTTTTTCTATTTTTGTGTTTGAGTATCCAACTCTTTCATCACCCCACTTACAACAAATTTTATTTTGAAATTTTATATGGCATCGAAATATTAATTGATAAAAATGGATTTCAAGATGTGAAGGAATATTTTGATGCCAGGCTCATTCTAGCACCTCGAATTCAAGGTTTTTTCTATCAGTAGTAATTTAATTTCCATGATTTGAATATAAAAATATTGTAATATTCTTACTTCAACATATCATAGAAACGGAAGAAAATTTGTGCCATTCAAACAAAAAACAGATATTTCATCAGTTTTTTTCCCTCTTTCCAAATTTCTAATTGATTTCATTTTATCTCATATACCGTGTGATATTTCTCACTTGACATGTAAATTGAAATTTTTGAGTACGGGCCAGCAATTTTTTCAATTTTTTTTTCTTATGCTGACAGAGAATGCCTGTATAAACAAACATGTAAAATATCAGCGAAAAACAAATCATATTAATGAAGATATGGGAGTTCATAGATTTAGCATTTTTTCATAAATCACCCTATATCTCCGAAACGAATACCCTTATGGGACATTTGAAACCCAACTTCTCATTCAGTTTGAGGTCCTCTATCTCCACTAAGCCGTTGTCCCTTACGTCACCAGTCACCCTGTATAAGAGAGAATAAGTCCCGTTCGAAGTGAAAACTTTTTCCGAAATTCAAAAATCCGTCTGAATACCGATAAATAATTCTCTCTAACATAGTATAAATATCCTTGAATTCAACCTTCCTTGATATCAGGAACCGACCTATCTCAAGCGTCAGTCTTCGATCTGTGGTTGCTGTTTCCACGGTTCTGTTCTTCAGCTTCATGTATCTTTGGTGGTTCATAGTTGTTCGGAAACATGGAAAATAAACTCCAAAATGAGTACGGTTAAGGTGGATTGTTTCATCCATGGGTTAATTCCACATAATTCTATATCTATAATTTGAGGTCGCCGTTCAGAGCGAGTAGGAAAACCAATCCGATAGAGGCGCCACCGTGCATTTCATGGAATATCTCCACAGAACTTACATTATCACCATAAATTCTATGAATATCTCTCTAATTATGAATGAGATGTACAATGGCGCTTTCTATTCGAAAATCGCTGAACTATGGAATTAGTGAATATCTGGGTAAAGCAGAAACTTTTTCCCGCCATATATTTGAATTTGGCCATTCTCTGCCAATTCCTTATTTCAAATTGTTTTTCTGAATGAAATTATCTGTAGCTTCACTTTTAATCGGAAGTTGAACTGTTTTCATGGGTCTTTCGTTTGAAATATAACAACAGCATGAGTTGGCTCATTTTCTCCTATTTTTTAAAGAAAAAAATGAACTTCCGAAATGAAATCGATTCAAATTATTTCTTTAAGAACTCCAATCCTTCCTGAGTTTACCCACCTTCAGTTCGCAGTCTGAAACCATTTTCAAATGCAACTTGAAATAAAAACACACTACATTGAACGCCCACCTTAATCCTTGAAATTAAAACTGAAATATCTAGTGATTTCTGTGAAACTCCTGGCTAACTATTGCGCATGTGCGATAAGAACTATTGAGATTGAGTAATCAGCACGAAGTAAAATTCCATATAAGGTGAAAGGTAACCATGGATACATAATGACATGTCCCACGACTGAACTAACGGTTCTGAAGATATGGAAAGAAAAGTTTTTCTCCATCGATTTTCGACACCCTCTATCTTTCAGAATAAACCGAATTTTGAAAAATGGTTCAGAAAAAGAGTGTTTCGTTCGATGGGAGAAATCTACATTTAAAATATATGTACAAGTCTGAGACTTGCCCTGTTTATTGAGAAATTCAATCCATTTAATATGAATTAACAAATTATTAAGAGATTCACAGTTCCGCGTTTTTTATAAGGCTCTATACCTATCTGTTGCCGTTTTCGAAATATAAATTAATTTCAATTTTTCTCACTGAAAATCATGACCTCTTTAAACGCTGATAACTTCGGTTTGAGAGACACTATGCCATTGAAATTTTTTTGGAGTTATATTAAACCGGTTGGTAAAAAATACAGCCTTTTCTTTTGTTTGAAAAAGTAACTCATAGTTGTTTATTTCAAATGGAACTGCTTGTATAATATTAGAAATTCAGAAAGCTGATGAAATTTGTTCTCATTCTATGTATATCATGCCTGTACCTAACTAGTCAAATTTCGGACTTATAAGCATTTATTTGTCAAAATGTCCCTTCAGAATGGTATTCTGATTCGGTATTAATTGGTAGGCGGGCCATGATTACTATTTGACAGTACTTTGCGACATTCTCCTAATACTAAAGACACGAAGAAACTAGAAAATCAAACTATTTATATGAACTATTATTAAAAAGTAGAACAGTCATGTCGAATAATTCAAAGTATGTTCGCTGGCCGTTCCCTTCCAAGCACTTCAAAATGCGGGTGTTGACTGCTTTCGTCGTGGCAGATCGTATTTCTTTGAAATCCAAATCTTCAATTAATCCTTTTCAACAATTCATCTCTCGAATGCACGGGTGTTTTGGAAACTTTTTCTTTCAACATTCCCCACAGATAAAAATCTAATGGACTAAGATCGGGTAATCTTGCTGGCCAATTCCATCATCTCAAGCGCCTTATCCACCGATCGTTAAAAAGTCTCTTCAGTTAATAATAATATACAAATTCATGAGCACTTCGTTTGAATAGTTTACTTCAATCGTTTCGAGATTTGCAGCTTCTGAAATGACGAAAATGTCGAAATTCAAGTTTCTTGGTGTCTTTATTATAAGGAGAATACCATTCTGAAGCGACATTTTAACGAATTAATGCTCATAAGTCCGAAATTTGACTGATGGTTAGATTGTTAGATATAGGCATGATATACATAGAATGAAAGCAAATTTCATCAGCTTTCTGAATTTATAATAATATACCATTCCATTTGAAATAAGCAACTTTCAGTCACTTTTTCAAGCAAACGAAAAGACTGTATTTTGTACCACCCTGTATTGAAGTAACGTAGATCAGGCTGAAGTGTTGGAAGCATTTATGTATCACCTAACTCCAAACCAAATTTCAATGACATAGTGTCTCCCAACCCGAAGTTATCAGCATTTATAGAGGTCATGATTTTCAGTGAAAAAATTGAAATTAATTTATATTTCGAAAAGGGCAACAGATAGGTATACGGAAGGCGGAAATGTTAAGAAAAGTTGTCGAGAAGTTGTTGGAGATTCCAAAAATAATATAACATACGAGGTGTTCCATTTGAAAAAGCAAAGTTGCTACTACTTTCTAATGGAAGTGGCAACACTGCATCGACGAAAATATTTCAGTTGTGTAGAGAATGTCCGATAATGCACTCATGTAAATTTTCAAACCGATCCAATATCTGGTTCACCAGAAACGTCTAATGTGCCATCCACCGTGAATCACCCTATATATGTGTGTCTAGTATCGAAACACTCTGTGTACTTGAATATGAAGATGTATTGCAGGCGGGAACAAACTGATATCTTACCATTTTAATTTTCACAATATGTTTCGTACTACTCATTTGTCCCAGCCTGCAATACCCGATTTTTGCTTCATGAAGTCGGAAGAACCGAAAAAGGCGGCGTAGTCCCTTGCTAGAATTACAATATACAATCGGCATAGTCCATGTACGTAGAAGAGGAGTCAAATATCAATTTTACACACTCAAATTGCTTGTTATGTTCGGAGCTTGTTCATCATGTTGTTACTGTAAGTGCTCTTGTCGGACAGATTGTGTACGGCATGCTAAACCTTCAGATAATATCGACAGCTATTATTTTCTTCCAGATTGCAATTAGCTATGGAAATTTTGGTACTATACATATTGGATGAATGAAATTCAAATTGCTTTCTGATAATTGGTCACGTAGCTTGGTAACAAGTTTATAGGATTTACGTGGTGAGCCAAACTCGAGTTCTCGACCGATAGAAAACTTAATTTTTCCTTGGAAACATATACAGGGTGTTTCACCATAAACTGGACAAACCTATACAGGGTGTATTCAAAGGTGAGGCTTTTCTTTTGACAGATGGTAGAACTCATCAAATTGAGTCATTTTACCAACAATTTTCTTTATGAATTATGCCCCTGTTTCGAGAAAATGAAACTAGAATATTTTTAGTTTCTAGGTGAATCTGAAAATTCCTCAGTCCAAACCTGCCCCCTCGCCTGCTTCTCCGTAGATATCAACTTGTTTTTTGTCTTCTTACATGACTCAGAAGATTGTGATCAGCAATCTTCGATCGTGTTACGGGGTCGTGCGGTGTAGATCGTACGAGTGTTTTATGTTTCGAAAATGCCGCACGTTTATTGAAATAATGAACTTGTTGATATGCTCTTAGTTTATGGTGGATTGAAACGAAATGCCAGTTCTGCGTATAAGTTGCACAGAACAAGATTTCCGCTAAGAAATCACCCAACTTCGCAGATGTTCATGAACCTGGTGCAGAGATAGTATGATCGGAGAGATGCAGGCCAGAGTAGTATTAAGGTATTGAAGCCCAGAAGTTGTTATGAATTTTTCAAATTGAACATTACATAATATAGAAAGTTTTCAGTAAAATGTCTTATTTTGACGAGTTCTATCACCTGTTAACAGAAAAGCCTCACCTTAAATTGCACCCTGTATTTTGGCATACGTGAATGACCTTTGTTTTGAACAAATATCGATGATGTCATAACTGAACTAATAGCAGGAACCCGGAGTATCAAAACGAAAACCCTGATCGAAATCCGCTTTAGTAGAGTCCTATATAATGAAATCAGGCAGTAACTTCATCAAATAAATGAGATTCAATAAACGGTTCCATTTCCAGCATGCTTCACCGTGTCCCTCTATAACAGTCAAATTCAATCATTTCGAAATTGTCGTTGAACGAATAAAATATAACCTAATTAATGTGCCCAAATTGGAAATTAACTCGAAAATAACACGCCGCCATATAAATCAATTTTTCCCAGCTTGAAGCGCACACGCAATTTCAATTCGCCGATAAATTATATGAATCCAGTCCAGACTCTGTAATTACACGTGTTAAGGCGAAATTACCATTGAAACTATGTAGTTGTGTTTTTGAATAAATATAGCTGACAATTAACCCAGATACCAGCATCGGCTCCCTCCATAATCATCATCGCATTCTAAGTTGGCAGTTATTATGGTAAATTATCCGTGGGCAACTAAACGCTATCGTTTGCCAAGTTTAATGGCTTTGTTGAATTCTAATACGGCTCATTTAATTTTCCAATGGAGAATGAAACGAATTAACTTTCGCACCAGGAATATTGAGTTTCTAGCACTGATATGGCCTCGTTGCGCCTTAGTCGAAGATAAAATTCTTGATTGCAGAAGTGATCTTTCTCCAAATGGATTTCGATATATTTTACAAAGAAACTTAAAATAGTTTCGGTTCAATGGCCTTGAAAATGAAGAAAATTGTATAATTTGGTAAAAGTGTTGAATTTGAAATATTGACAGGTGCCATTGGTCCATATTCTCTGGGAGTGACTGATACTTCGTATCAATATTTCATGTAGCGTTCAATATAGGAAGTTTTCAGCTTATATGGGGAAATGTCAAGAAAAGTTGTTGGAGATTCCAAAAATAATATAACATACCAAGTGTTCCATTTGAAAAGGCAAAGTTGCTACTCCTTTCTAATGGTGGCAACACCTCATTGACGAAAATATTTTAGCTGGGTTGAGAATGTCTGATTATGCACTCATGCAAATTTTCTAACCGATCCATCGATCTGGTTCTCCAGAAACTACTAATGTGCCATCAACTGTGAATCACCCTGTATAGCCGTAAAAATGACATCGGGAAAGTCATTTTCGCCTTATGAAATATGCCCTGTTTTCGGAGCATAAGCGATATACAGGGAGTTTAAGGTCAACTTCAGATAGTATTCTGTAAGTAGGGTGAGCTATGCGTGACCTTTGAAATAACGGTTTCTGGCCACATCTTAGTTTTTATTAGTGGTCAATTCAGTTATGGTGAAACACCCTCGGAAACACCTTGGATACTATTAACTGCTCAGGTAGGTAGTGAAAAGAAAACATTGCGTATTGCACCTATGCATTACTCAAATATTCATTGATTCATTATAGAATATTTGTTCAATTATTGACTTTCCTACAAGGTGTTACATTTCACAGGTTGACAACCATATTTGGGCAACAAACCCACAGAAGTCTCTGTCGCCAAAACTGTAGTTTGCCTATCGGGTTGGTCGTTTGTGGGTCGATTCAGGATTTTCTTAATCGATTGTCAATTTAATAGGGAATTGTCAATTTTGTGCACTGTAAACATAAAAACGCGTCGGTGCACGAATACAGTTCGGAATATGAAATGATATTAAAGCAGGAATCATCTCGACACGGACTAATGGCGCCGTTGAAACTATCCAAGTTGTCCATTTACGGATGCGTAAAACCCAGTCATGTAGTACAATAACAATTGAACGTGTTGCTCGGTGATAGCACTAGCCGACTAGATTGATTTCAGCACTCGACATCGCCGCTGCATTATCCCATCTGCAATTAACAATTCCGAGGGTTTTCA
This sequence comes from Adalia decempunctata, assembly GCA_951802165.1. Lineage (NCBI taxonomy): Eukaryota > Metazoa > Arthropoda > Insecta > Coleoptera > Coccinellidae > Adalia > Adalia decempunctata. The sequence goes on along the minus strand of OX637701.1, from coordinate 30,817,868 downwards.
TTAGCATCTGTTTATTTTATCGAGAGCCATCGGGTGCAAGTGTTTTGTTTCGGTCGCCGGTCGCTAATTAAATGTTCATTATGTGTCCGCTAGGCGGTAATGGGGAATTTTGATATGTAAATTATTTACATAAAATAATGGGCAACGAATTATTCCTACAATAATTGAAAGGCGAGGGTTTTGGGTTTTAAATATGTCCTCAAATTATTGTGGATACGTTTGTAAAGCAAATTTCCATTATTTCTTTCTCGGAGAATTAAAATGAATGACTTACACTGCTCTTCAATACTTAAGGGGAAGTGGTACACGTCCGAGCTCGCGAGATGCCTTCAAAAATGTTTCTTTTCACACTGCGCAAAAAAATTAGCGCACATTATGGAAATCTCAAATTTATTCTACAACTGAAGGTTTTCTCAATGATAATTATTTTTATCAGAATTATGCATGCATGTTATCCACTTTCAACGTTTTTCTTCAATACAGATGTTTTCCCCCAGCTGGAATACAAAAAGATGATATTATCAGATTTTGAATGTATTGGCTCCATTCTAAAATCAGTTGTTCTCGATCAATTCTAGTGATCAATAGTTTTCCTTTCGTTTGATTTTCAGCACTCGATTGCTATGCAACGCGAAACACGCAATTTGACCCAAGAGGAATGTGCCCAAGCGGTAGTTTTGCGAGAAGAAGGGTGGACATACACAAGAATTGCAGAAAGGTTTGGAGTTTCCCATACAAGTGTGTCCAGAATGTTGCAGGGATTCAGGGAGACAGGTATGAATGTCCGAAGACCAGGACAGGGTAGACCACGGGTAACAACTGCCATTCAAGAACGTTACTTGAGAGTTTCTTCGTTGAGACAACGGTTTGCAACCGCTCGCCTCCTTCAAAATCAGCTTGAGCAAACTCATGAGGTGCAAATTAGCACTCAGACAATAAGAAATCGCCTCAGACAATATGATTTAAGGCCTCGTGTCGCGACAAGAGGCCCAGCTCTTTCCCCAGCCCATCGAAGGGCGCGTTTGGATTTTGCGAGAGAGCATATCCATTGGAAAGAGGCCGATTGGGAAAGAGTTCTCTTCACAGATGAGTCTAGATTCTGCCTCTACCATTGTGATCGACGTTCCCTTGTATACAGACGTCCACATGAAAGATATGCTCAGTGCAATTTCCTGAATACTACTGGTTTCGGGAGAGGATCGATTATGGTATGGGGTGGAATATCTTTGACTGCTCGCACAGACCTAGTGGTCGTTGATAATGGAGCTATGAATGCTGATAAGTATATAAGGAACATTCTTGAAGAGCATGTAGTGCCATTTGCCCCATACATTGGTGAAAATTTCATTTTTATGGACGATAATGCCAGACCCCATCGTGCGCGCATCGTTCAGGAGTACCTTGAAGAGGTTGAAGTCTCTCGAATGGCAAGAAGTCCAGATCTCAATCCGATTGAGCAGGTTTGGGACAACCTCAATAGAAGGCTGAGAAATTCAGAAAATCATCCAGCTACTCTTAAGGTCGGCGTTTAAAGCGAGTAGGAAAGATCAGCCGATAGAGGCGCCACCGTCAACTTTATGGATATCTCCATAGAACATGCACTATCACTATCAAGTTCTATGAATATCTCTCTAATCATGAATGAAATGTACAATGGCGCTCTCTATCCGAAAATCGCCGAACTATGGAATAAGCGAATTTGTGGGTAAAGCAGGAACTTTTTCCCGCCAAAATTTGAATTTGGCCATTCTCTGCCAATTCCGTATTTCAAGATAATCTTCTGAACGAAATTATCAGTAGATTCCCTTTTAATCGGAAGTTGAACTATTTTCATGGGTCTTTCTGTTGAAATAAAACAGAAGCATGGGTTGGCTCATTCTCTTCTATTTTTGAAAGAAAAAAAATTGACTGTCGGAATGAAATCGATTAAAATTATTTCAACAAGAACCTTAATCCTTTCTGAGTTCACCCACAAAATTTCAGTTCTCAAAGTGAAACCGTTTTCGAAATCAACTTGAAATAAAAACACACTACATTGAACGCCCACCTTAATGACTTAGGAATCCAACTCGGAGAAATCTGGGAAGGATTAGATCAGAACATTTTAAGATCATTCATTTTGAGTATGAACCGTCGTTGCCGAGCTGTAATTAACGCAAGGGGTGGAAATACCAAGTATCAAATCACTTATCAACATTTCGGTATTTTGAAAATTGTTAATTTCTCTTCTTTCACATAAGATTCGGTGAAATCCTGAATGTTTCTTCCATTTTATGTGTCTTGTTTCGTTCAAAACCTTTCCGAGAGAACATAAAAAAATGTTATAAAGTCAATGTAGAGTTAACTTTCATTAAAATTGAGTTTTTCAGAATGTGCGTTAATTTTTTCGCGCAGTGTATTTTGCAGAATTTCCAGGCTGTATGCTCCTATAATTGATCGTTCAAAAATGTATCAATACAAGATGAAAATAATATATTGCTGGTCTACACATTCACAGGATGTTAATCTTATGTGATAGTTCAGGACATTTTCATGTTCAAAGTGCCACCTTTGGAAAAATACCATTAAATTTTAAGGTTATTTTTATTGCTATGATGAAAGCACAGAAAATTTCTAGTTCCTTTCTTGTAACTAGAAATAAAACTGCAACTGGACATCCAAGGCCTGCTTTGATGTCAATGATTCTTGGATGGACTACTTTCATCAAATCAAACCTGAATGACTTCCAGTTTTGATTTTGTGATGTGAAATTAATAATAACTAATAGCGTGATGTCCACAGATTCCCGATTTCTCCTATCATTCCGGGAATCGATCCCAATCGGCCACTGTCCCGTCCTATTCCCGCAAAATCGAATTAACTAGGTACCCCGCCCCATCAAGCGAAATAGCCATTGTAGTGCGCCCATTCATACGAAAATATACCGGGAATATTTCATCAATTTTCACGGAATTAAACTAGTATTTGGTTTATTTCTGTACCCGCTCTGATGAATAATTCAAATTCACTAATTCGTCCCGTTCGACAAAAGCTAGAATCGATTCGATTGAAATTTTCGAACCCATTGATTTAAATGGACTTATTCAATTTCTGTATGTTTCATGGCAGGATCCTGTTTGCCATTTCAATTTTAAATTGAGGGTGCCCTCTCCACCCACAACTGGTTTATGTTGACGTTTTTCGAATTGAAAATGACAAGATAAAAAATACGATCGAGCAAGTATGGTCATAAAACTTGAAATTATCTTCGTTGAATCATTTCAGATTTTCCTATTTGAGCTTAAGTACAAGGGCAACTTTAGTCCATTGGAATACCTACATTAAGGTTTATGGCATTTGACAACGTCTAACAAGTAAATGTATATGATCAGTTGCGAAAACTGTGGGAGTGGTTCCTTGTCAAAAATTGGATGGGTCTTTTATATTCTTTTTTGAACTCCCCCTGTTTTTTTATAGCCCCTAAAAAAGGCACCCGGAAACCAAAAAACTGATGAGTGCAATTTAATGCAAGCGAGAAGGCACTCAATCAACAAAGAATACGTAAATATTTTTCAACTTGAAATAATCCATTAGTTGACATTTTCATTGAGAACTGTTACATGTACCTATTGAAAAAATTCAACAAAACAAATAATTTCAAACTTTTCGCAAATTAAATATATTGAAAAAGAATTCGATGAAATTTTTCATTCAGATCGAGTTTATCTAAATCGCATAATCATAACTATGTGCAGAAAATTCTCATCAATAAGCGAAAAAAAAATTCAATATTTCTGATGTGATAACAGATTCGGGATAAGCCGGATAAGCATACAAAATCTAGCGAATTATGGAAAAATCCTAATAAATCTGAAAAGAACAGATTTGAGATCATGGAGGATATATTTGAAAGCTGTTGTTGAACTTTTAGACAATTGTCATAAAAATTTGAATGCGAATAAATCCACGAGGTGGATCTAAGTACAAGGTTGATGAACGGGCGCCCAAAAGTTAGTGCTCTAAGTGACCCATTTTTTTTGTAATTTTGTAATTGTTTTTCATAATCTATTTAATTCGTTTCAGGGTCCACCGCAACCAGGGCAACCTTTCAAATTCACCGTTGGAGAATCGTGTGATAGGATAAAAGAGGAGTTCAATTTCCTCCAGGCACAATATCATAAGTAAGTATCTTCAATTATGTACATTTGTTATGTCTAGGAAAATATAATTATTATTATTGCCCTGTTAAAAGAACAGCCTTGTGAATATTCCAATCGAGAAAACATTGAAGGAACTTCACACGATAATGCTCGTTATTTAGAGTAATGGTCCATCCACTGTCGGACCTAGACAGTTTTTCAGGGGTTGGTCATGAATTTTTTCAGGGGGGCCATGAATTGATTTATTGAGAATATTAGGGATCGATTGAACTACTATCAAGGGACTATTTTGAATTTCGAGGTCCATTGCAAAAACTAACTTTTATAGACACCAGTGGCGTGGTGTTATCAATATTGAGGCATGGAAATAAAATTGCTAGAGAGTTATCATTTTATGGAGAATGCTTACAATATTGAATGCACTATCTTCTTCTAAAATTAGAACGATACAGAGAAAATTTCCATTAGTTTTTGCCTACAAACTACAACTTCAACAATCCAATAAATCCATTACAATTTTTTATGAAAATGTGGATTTCTCTCGCGCTATGTGTTGCATGAGAAGTATAAATTTCTATTTTTTTTATCTCGATGTCTTTTCTTAAAAAAATAGCATGAAAACCACTGGCGGATTTGAAGGGTTGCCAAGGGGACCATGTCCCCCCCCCCCTTCAAGGTCGACAATAAACCATGATGGTTGTTCCGCAAATTTCTAATATTTGAATTTCAGACAAATCATTAAAATTACAATTTTTCTTATTTTCTGCATATCACCGAACTCGAATGAAACGAAAAGTTTGTTTATTTTTGAAGTATAATATCAAGTCCTGCTAGAATAAACAAAAATCTCTAGTGTCAGAATCCGATTTGAAATGAAGCATTGTCCTGTGGATGAGTTGTGATGAGCATTACTATAGAAAAATATACCGACACCTTAGAATGGTACCCACACTCACTTCACTTTTATAAGGTATCCCGACTGGCCATGAAATGCTGACACATTTCACCGCGTATATTTTGAAAATATTAGGTTATAGTCATTTTCCTGTCAGTGGAATGAGCAACGTTTTACTTTCTTCCTATAAGTCGTAGTAATGACGTATTTATCAAAATGTTTATTAACTTTGGGAAAATAATGAATTTGAGCAAATATTATATGCATTCAATAATTCCAAAGACCTGGCGAATGCTGTAGGAATTTTTTCCTGTTAATACTGGAAATATTTCACCTATACAGGGTGTCCCAGAAGTCGCGCACCCCATTGAGGGGATCGAAAGGGAAAAATATTCTGAGCCCAAAAATCCATGTTTGAAATTTTTTTATAACTACGTAATTAGTAATTAATTAATGAAAGTGACCAATCAGGATCGCCCTACAGAAGAATAAGTAGGCAGTGGGGACGCGAGAGTGAGACGCCAGTCTCGGTTTACTGCGTGAAAAGCCGGCAGCAGCTATGACGTCTCACTTTCGCGTCCCAACTGCCTACTCATTCTTCTGTAGGGCGATCCTGATTGGTCACTTTAATTAATTAATTACTAATAATTAACTACGTTATCCAAAAATTAATTTCAAACATGGAATATTTTTCACTTTCGATCCCCTCAATGGGGTGCGCGACTTCTGGGACACCCTGTATAAACATGGTTGGAAGATTCAGTTTTGCTATTTTCTTGTACGGAAATCAAGAATCGAGTGTTGAAATTTCACTGAAAAATAATGGACAGAATAGTCCGTTACTTTGTGATAGTTTATTTCGAAAAATGAATAAAAGTACTCGAATAGCCCGACAGAAAAACTTCCAAACGAACAGTTGAATTTTCCACTTTTGAAAATTCCCAAGGAATAAGCGTACAGAAGACATTTATGTACCTTTTTGGACAACTTGAAATACTTCAGTATGAAAATGTAGTGGTACTACTAAACCTTTGTCACAGTTAAACCTTAAAAGAAATAACTTCATTTGCAAAGTTGAAAAAGGGTAAATAATTAATATGTAATTGCATTGGCAACTTCTCTTAGAATTATTTTACTTTCACCTTCACGATTGCCAACCTGCGTCAGTTTTAAGTAAAAGAACTTGATAAACCTAAACCATGGCTGACCGGGATACTTTATAAAAGTGAATGTGGTATACATATAAAGTGCCACAAAACGCAGAAATTTCTACAGTAAAAATATTACAGCTACTTTTCACAAATAAATATTCACATAAAACAACTTCTTACAATAAAACAATGCGACTCTGTCATCAATTTCTGTTCATCTGGATTCTAGTTCGTAAAATCTTCACATACAAATGTGTCCAATTTGGCTCACTCTGTACTCTTGGTTGAAAATGTTCATGGTCCTCCCTAAAAAACTTCCTAGATCCGTTATAGTGATGAAAGCTTCATTTATTTATGTGGCCTCAATATTGACTTACCAACCACCGCTATAAAATTAACAAATAATAATCATCACTAATGAATGGGTATGGGAGCTATCCAAGAGTGCCTAGAACACTAATAGGTTCTTTCATATTCTCATCGAGAGGCTCCGACGTGAACCTGCATTTGGAATTAATTAACTATCCATTGAGAATAGATAATTAGTTTCTAATACGTTGTAGACATGCCATGTCATCAATCCCATCAATTACGGCCATTAAAAATTCACCTGAATTTCATTAGGTATGGCTCGAATTTAGAAATATTTCAGGTTGGATATTCGATAAGGCGTTATTGATGATGGCCATTATCATTATTATTGAAGTTGTGTCATCAAATATTCGATATCTGATATGTGAATTTGTGTCAAAAATTCAGAGTGATGTTCATGTTTTAGGTAATTAATGTTGTATCGATTTCTATTAATGTTCTTGAACCTTGTTAATTGAATTTAAAATTGGAACATTCCTTATAATCCGCTATGGAAAATATTCAGTTCTTATCAGCAAATTATACGACCAGAGAGAATATGGTTTTTCTTTCCTCAGATGAGCATTCGAACTTGGCCAACAAAACTTTTTCATGAGTCCTATTCTTGATTTTCCATTCCTCGTACTGATTGAACGCTATTTCATATAAACTCCGTGATTTTTTTGGTAAAAAGGGAGTCAACCATATTTCTCGTAATTTCTTCTAAATCAAAAGGATATTTTTCAGTTTCAGAATAGCTCGTTATTTTTTTAATTATATTCAATTTTACGTATTAATTGTCTTTGGCAGCAGATACATAAATATTGCCGTTAAAACCTGACGTTATCAGTAGTAATATCACAAGAGAATTTGTGAATTTCCGTGATAAGTCTATCGATTTATTTTCAAAGGAAACACCACTCGTCCTCCGGACTCGTGATGTTTCCAAGCAACTCATTTGAGTTTGGAAATGAAAGATAGACTTATGAGGTAAATTCAGTCTCGAATGAAATTTTATAAGACTATTTCACGAACAGAATAAAAGGTCAGAAACTCCATATTCGAGAAAAGCAAGGAAAAACTCATGTTGACGTCTACAATTAATATTAATCAGTTGTCAAATCGTTCGTATCCATAGTTCAATCTTCAATCACAGATTATTCTGTAGTTCAATCGTTGAAAATACTGAAGTTGTCATACCAATCATAATTCAGAGACAGTTGGTATTGTCGCGATAATACGAGCTGTCTTTGGACTGTGATTGGTCAGTTTTTTAAATGAGTGGAATAGTCAAGGAAATGGCAAAGCTCATTTACATACTAATATTTGAAACTACTCCTTTAAAAAAGTTGTCATTGTGCCATGTCACGAATGCAATTTTGAATTTTTCCAAAATATATTAATATGGATGCTATAAGAGAAAATTTTGTATGTAATACAAATCATGAACAATCATGATATCGGACTTGGCAACGACTCGCACAATAACATTCACGACTTGTTCGATTAAGATCGTCTTTATGATTCTTATAGATAAAATAAATATTACCTTCCTCCAACAAAGATAATTAATGTTTAATTTTTTTTTCAGTTTGAAATTAGAATGTGAAAAATTAGCCAGTGAAAAGATCGAGATTCAACGACATTATGTAATGGTAAGTAAAAACAATTTCTTTAACACGTTTCCTGTACAGGCTGGGCAACCTACAACAGAGAAACATGCGTCTAAACTGAACTCTAAAATATTTAGAGTGGAAAGGCTCTTATGGTTTTGCCGGAAAATCACTCATAATTTCTTATTTCAAATTCAACATTCTATATACTTCAATATTTTGAATTCCCCAATAAATTTGAAATTTATTTCATGATCAGGACACATACCTGTATTCAATCAAAAACGGCAACTCAAAAATTATTGAATTATCGAGCCCTGTATATACTTTTATATTTTGGATTGCCCAATAAATTTGAAATTTATTTTATATTCAGGACACATGCCTGGGTTCAATAAAAAACTACAACTCAAAAACTATTGAGTATATGTGTGGACTGTGGAGTGTTTTTTTATGGGATAAATTTCAAACTCATTCGTTAATCTGCAAATGTGAAAATTTATCGGATGTTTCATTCGAAATATAGGTGGCCCATCCTGTTTTTTGAATTCTCAAATTTGAAAATTTCTTATTGAATTAAATGTTTTATTCGAGTGTAGCATATCGAAATTTAAAATATTCTTCTCAACACCAGTAAGCTTTTTCGAACCAAATACAAACTGTCTCAAGAAAGTTCAATAGAGAAAACACTGGAAAAATAATAATTATTAAATTATATTCGATTGTTGATGACACTTTTGGATTGATAATAAAATACATATCCTCTTTATTTGATTACAAACTTTAATTCTAATTCGATATCGCAATATGTCGATGATGACACTATTTGATAATGAAATACATATTCTCTTTATTTAATCACAAACGCAGTTCGACTGCACACTTATGATTAAATTTTTTGTATTTTACACATGATCATCATTTTATTTATTGATTAAATGCAACACATACAATAGTTAATTGGTAGCAATATCTAGGTTCGCATGGTGAAATGGAAGTCGCTGCTATTCCTTTCTGAAGCTCCTTCCTTGCGGCGACTGGGTGGTATCACATGCACGGAACGAATAAAACTCGTGGTTCTCGATTAGTCGTATAAATGGCAAAACGTTAATGAACGTATCGTCGAATTTACCACATTCATTCCTCGCACCGCTATAGATTTCTACAGAATTGATGATAGGTGTGATCATGGATAGCTTTCGTATAAATGCCAGAACTAACAACCAGTTCAATTATTCAGCGAAGATAATTGTCACACTTGGCGCAATACAAATTAAAATTCATGAGATAATAGCTATAATCCAACACGTCCAACATTATGATGAATGAATCACAGGTATGAAAAACACGTGTTCCAATAGTCGGTTTCGATGTACAAATTATTAATTCAGCCGGATAACAGCCGTGCTCCGTTGTTTGTCCTTTCACTGCTGCGATTAAAATCGCTATTCTCTTCGTCAGGTCGCCGCTTATAAATTATCATTGACAAAGGTCGACTTCCATTTGGGACATGTGTTTTATTTACGACCGGTGATCCTGACGATTTTTGATTCGTTTCAGAGTGCTGTTGGATATTTTGTTTCTTAGTAATCGGAGATGCCCAAGGTGTAGTGTTATTTTGAATAACCCACTGTCTCGGTAGATGTCACTTTTGACGCTGTCATTTTTTGACATTTGACAAGTAGAGACTACGCCATTAATAAAAATGAAATGATACATGCTTCAGCAACGCATTGAATTTATTAAAATTCAATAACAAAATGGTGAAAATTTGGCAGGGACGGTTCGTAAAACTCGAACATTTTTGGGTCGTCGTGAAGTACATTGTCGAATAGCAATACAGAAATTGTTGGAAAAATTTGAACTGTTGGGACAAGTTACTGATGTGAAGAATAAAATCCGTGCGCGTCGCTCAATAACAGCCGAGAATATTGCTGCTGTGGCCGAAAGTGTTGAAGAAAATTCAGGTTTGTCTATTGCTCGTCGTTCTTTGGGATTAGACATTCCACAAACGTCGCAACACCGTATTTCGCATAAAAATATTGGGGGGGGGGGGGGGGGGGGCAGTATCACCTTTTGAATCGTGGTAAATCTCCATTCAAAAGTGGTCTCGAGTGAGTAGGTACCCTAATTTACGACGTAGAGACTTGATTTTTTGTAAATTGAAGTTGAAGAACGTCCCGAGGGCAAATAGTTTTCTGTTTTTCGATTTAATTAGTTCTCAATTAAAAAAAAACAGGGTAATCGTTAGATCTGGGGTTATTGAATATGTTTTTCGGTTTTCATGACTACAAACTATATTTTTGAAATAATCATCATGAAAATTTTTGTAGTTTATAGAAGATTAAATTGCCGAGGGCAAATAGTTCCGAACAGATAAATTCTCAATAAACCACCGAACGCGGTGTTCCAACATTAAGAACAAACTGAATTAGTAAATTTTCATAAGCTGGTCCTGGAAACGGCACTAAATCAAGCTGCTTATACTGAATTGAAGGAATGAATTGTTATTTAATGCTTACCGAAATTCATCATTCAATGAAGAATCTCACAATGGTTTCTGTTCACGTGCTTATAATTGAATAAACTAGAAAAATTAGGGTATTCGATAATTACAGAAAGACACTTCAGCTTGATTTATTACTATTTATGTGATAGAGCTATCGAATTATCCTCTTCAAGTGGATTTCTAATCTTGTCGTTCCTTGGAATTCCACAGGGTTCAATATTCGAACTGCTCGAGATTGTGATTATAGAATATGAGCTCATTGATTGATTGGCAATGAAGATGATTCGGTTTGGAATCTCATGATTATATTTCAAATGAGTCATAGAGTTTTTGATGGTGCTCCAATAAATCGTATCGATGTTATCAGAGTGTTATCTAGGTGTCAGATCTTATGTTGTTTCCGTCGTCCTGTACAGTTCTCTGATCGTTCCATATCCTGTAATGAATCACCAATATGCAATATTATCTCTTCCTTCCCTTGTTGAAATGTTGTTCTCTTATTATTATTGGGATAACCTCAAAGGAGTTCAAAGACTTATAATCTTACGATCTTGCTAGTATACGAAGACTGGTTATTATCATTTCTCTTGTGCTTTACCATTCTTCAGTGACGGAATCATCTGTTTCAGTTCTTTAATCGGAAAGCTTTAGCAATTTTTTTTGTACGAACTGATATGTCGCAAAGGCATCATCTCTTGATTCGAAATAAGTTGAAACTTGTAGGAATAACTGCAATACTAACCTAAATGTAATACAATTGTTGAAAAAACGTCATTTTGCCGACCATAGCATTTTCTCGCATGTGGCACAGTTGCCAATAATCCAAGTTTGTTCGAAGGTCAAATATCAAGCCGACACCGTATGCAGAAGAAATATACTCTAGAGTAGATCTTACTGTATTATAAAAATGGGTTATGCCCACTTGCACCGTTTTATGCCTAGGACAGACTTTGTTAAGAAGTGCCTTAACTTTAAGTTGGTCTTATTCTCGGCTTTGCGCATCATAGCTTGCACCGGTCTCTCACTAACAACGACGTAGTAAAGCACGTGTTAAGGAATGGTGAATCTGGCAACATGGCTAAGTTTGATGATTTTGTCGGTTTCTGTACAATTTTCTACCTGCGAAGAGAATTGCTATAGCAGATTTGACAGAGAAATTATTGAAGAATGAAGTGGAGTCGCAAAAGAAGCAACCGGCATTGAAGGAGGAAGCGTTGCAAGTTGCAGTTGCAGTCAGATATTGAGATCTATTTTCTTAACAATCTCGATAAAATATTTTCAACATTTGTGTGATGGTTTTCTGATCACAATATAATTTTGAAAAATTCATTGTATAAGTTTACATTAATTCGGTAATAATAATTCATCTTATTTATTTATAAAACTCGAGAGTAATTTAATTTTCGTGTTTGTTATGTGGAGAAATGAGAAAAATTCAAGTCAGTTCATGTGATCGCACTGAATTTTTTTTAAATAATACGCCTTCATTGTCTTTTTTTTTAATGTGAAATATACCAAAAAAGAGCAGTAAAAAATGTAGACATTTCAAAAACAAATTTCATGAAGGAGAAAAATATAGGGTGTTCCATTTGACGCACCCTGTATATGTAAAATCATTTTTATTTTGTTGATTCTTGTCAACCCTATAACCATGCTATTTTAGCCGTACGCCTTGCTGACACACCCTGTATGTCGTCGATTTCAGTGAACCTATTTTTTATTTATGTGGAATTGAATACCACAATAACAACAAACAGTTTCTACTCCTTGACAAATAACTCGTTGATACGGCAAAAACGGACAGAGAAGTTCTTTTTTGAGGTTATGAATCCTCAAGACGGCCTTAAGTCTTCCTTAAGGACCTTAAGCCATGAAATATCACGGCTTAAAATAAGAAGGACTTTACCTGCACTTAACCTGTGGTGCAAGAGAATCTGTGTCTCAAACCCTATACTTACATTTAAAGACGTCCTTAAGGCAGGCTTAGATTCGACGGTGCAAGTGGGCATTAAAATAGCAAAGTGATGTCAGTTTTATATCCGTACCGAAATATTTTGAAATAAGAAATAATGTGAAGTATGGGGCCAATCTTTGGAATGGATAACAACACATTCCAAAGAACAAGTTGAAATGATCAGTTCATTAAATATGCAAGAATCAATTCCGTTTGTATCCATATCGAAGGAAATGAGGAAATTATTATTATGAATATTATGTATATGGATTTATTGATAAGTGGACATATCAGTATCCATTTCCTTTCACAATGGAAAAATGAAAGTGACAACATTGGGGAAACGATTTCGATGACATTCAAAATACAGGTACGAACTCAAAATGATGATGAAATTCAAGAATTTTTCAACTGATTTTGTCGGATCAGGAAAAACTCGAAAACGACTTGTTTTATGCAAGAAACTTGGGAATACATATTTTCATTATCCAAATTGATCGTGTCTTTCAAAAATATCAGACATTTATTTTTTTCGAGAAGTCTCCTAATATTTTTCAATTCTGTGCGTCCTTCTGCGAAAACGATAACTTTCGAACGGATAGATCTAGAAACTAGAAGTTTTCGGGGCAGTTTCGGATCTGGAATTGTGGCTGGGTCAGATTACGAATCGAGATTTACGCATGAGCCAATAATTGGTGCGGAGAAAACTCTTTGAACATGCTTGAGAAAAGATTTTCGCAAAAATAATAAAATGAATAAATTATTTGGAAAGGAATAATTTTCGAATCAATGCGTAATAACTGCTATGAAAAGGCAAGAATCAACTCGAAATTTCAGAATGTATAGAAATTTATTGATACATCCTTACATATCTTCCGTGCAACAAAGAAAAAAATGTCCATAACAAGATAACTTGAGATGCAAGGTGAATCCACCTCAGTCAAGCTAAATATTCCTTATACAACTTCAATCTACCTACAAGGTGAATGAACGGGCGCTCAGAAGCTCCTGACTTCCTATCAGTGCTTTTTGGTAACCCATTTCTTATTTGTTTATGATTTCAGTCATATTTTCATTATTCCACAATCCTCCGCCAATGAAGCTCCATTTTTGTCATCCTTATGCTAAAGCCTTGAGCATACTGGTCCTGTAAAAAAACAGAAACATGAATGATCTCCCTTCGTACGACTGTACGACCATAGATCCCACCAAAACAATCCTTTTGAGGACATTCGAATATGCCTGAACGCTTGGCGGGCTTATATCTATAATTCATATTTGTCTGCCCATTTAGACGGGTTACCCGGCTCGAGGCAGGGACGAAAAAAACAAAATGACAAAATCAATTAGGCTCGGGAGTGAAGCGTCGGCTAATAATAGCGAGAGGTCAATACACACACAAAAGAACGAGCTAGGGTACTCATAATTGAGCATCCTTCACGCGCCGACCAGCTCGGCATCACCGTTGAACAACAGACTCCGTAGATCATTTCAAGTTCCATTGCATTCGACTCGGATGCATCCATCTCTTCTTCTACTATCCCCCCGGCCACGACGTTGGGCGAGGATGCCACTTTCCGTGTTTGGTATTTAATTATGGTCCGTCTAATGCCAGTCTACCCTCTTGTTTTCGTAAACAGGACTTCTGTGTGATGAAAGAGGGGCAGCAGACGTAATTACTGGGGGTCGATAGTCCATGAAGCCCTTCGGAACTGCGAACATTATTGATAGTTTCGCAGTCCTAACTGCAATGGAGTTTCTGAGAACTTGCATAAAGGTTTTACCCCTCAACTTTTACACCACTGCACAAATTGGCATTTGCACACAAATTCTGACGTTCATCGTTTATTGTAGAGTCAGTTTATCATTACCTGTATTATGAAAAAAACGTGTAGAAAACTGTTGCGACTGTTGTCATTTTACCAAAAATTTCTTATATGAAATGTTCAATTGAGAACATTTATAAAAATTTTGGGCATCAATACCTATATACTAATCTGGACCGCATCTCTCTGTTCCAGGTTTATGAACATCCGCGAGGTTGGGTGATTTCTCAGCGGAAATCTTGTTCTGTACAACTTATTCGCTGAACTGACATTTTGTTTTGATTCACCATAAATTGAAAGCAGTGTAGTACAATCTACACAAGAAAATATTTTAGTTTCATTTTCTCGAAACAGGGGCATTTATCATAAAAAAATGAAAATGACCTATTTTGATGAGTTTTACCATCTGTCAAAAGAAAAGCCTCACCTTCAGATGCACCCTGTATAGAGGTTTTGATTTGACAAAATTCGTTAATTATATGTATTCTTACTTTTCTTTGATAGTTGAAAATTCGTTATAAAGAGGTTGTTCGTGAAAATTTTTCGTAATGTGAAGGTAAATTTTACTTTTTTTTTCTTGTTGACTTGTATTGTAAAATTTGTTCATTTATTCATTCAATATTTATATACTATGTCCTTTTTACGTGTGCTTCTCGTACGAAATATATGGGCAATTCAAGAGGATTAGGAAAAAATTCGTTAAATCGAGGAAATCGTTATATTGAGGTTCGGTATTAAGGTTGCACTATGTAATTGGAAAAATGAGTCGTGATAATCAACGAGTTTATTAATTTCAACAAAATTTTACGACTAGGTTTTCAAGTTTAAAATTTGAAGTTATTTTCCATTATTTTCAGCGACCATTATCAACAGGATTACAAGAATATTTCCAATTATGGACAAGAAATTTACAATGCGCTAGCAAATTGTTTGCGACCATAAAATGCCATTTTCTTGGAACGGTTCACTTTAGAGTAATGAATCAGGATGACGTTTTTTATGTGAAACACATTGGGGCATCCGAATTTGCTGTGCAAATTTGTCCAGTGGCGTAAAAGTTGGGGGGTAAAACCTTTGTGAAAATTCAATATCTCCGCCACTGCCACGTCTAATAAAACCGATTAAAAAGCAGGAAAGTAGGTATTATTAGTGAAAATGTGTGTACAGAAACTCATTTCTGTAATTCGAACGGTTCCTGAGATATTAGCAAAAAACTGACAAAAATATGAACTTTTTACACCCTTTATTGCGAAGACGCGGAGAAAAAAATGGAAGAGACAAAAACTTTATTTTTTTATGAGAAATCTACAGTTGACCCTTGATATTGAGGAACACCCTGTATATGGTATGAATATGTAAGTTCCTCGTGGGACATCCTGTATATCTCAGCGAAATCAACGACATCTGAAAGAAATGGCTGCGTCAACATTATGGATCAAATTCATTTTCTCAGAAGAAAGATATTTGGTAACAAAATCCTGAAACAGGTCAATTTTTATTTCACTTTTACCAAATTTTCATGCATTATTGAAGGATTTTTGTTGCACCTGGTGCGATCCCCATCAACCCTCTAAAGTTTTTGAATAGGGAAAGTGATTCATGTGGTACTTTTTGTCAAGGTCTTTGTATCTTCTTTACAGGCGTACAGAAATCTCCAAGAAATTTTTTTTTTTAAATTAGTTAGTTCAAAGAGGTTTTCAGTATGTGCACTTTGTCATGGCTCTTTCTTTGAATTGAAACATCATATCGCAAAGTTTCAACTTCAGTAGAAACCTACTAATAACATATCTACCTACTCATAACTGAAGGGCAGTGTTTCACACATTCTAATTTTTCGCCTGAGGGGGTTGAAAGTTGTACATGAACAAAACTGTAATGGTCGACTTTCATTCGGTGACAAATTTCATCAGGTACCATCGTCTAAAAGTAAATGAGCCATGGCAAAGTGCACATACCTACTGAAAACCTCTTTGAACTAATTTAAAAAAAATTCCTTGAAAATTTCTGCATGCCTGTAAAAAAGATACAGAGACCTTGCCAAAAAAGTACCACAAGATCCACTCTCATCATTCGAAAAATTTAGAGGGTGGATGGGGCTCTTAAGGGTCTACATCCCTGAAAAAAGGGAGTCAGAAACGATTTATTTCTTTCTGATTGATGAAGGGATGTATGAGTGTATAAAGAAAAAAATAATAAAAAAAATATTTTGTAAGTACTAAATGAATGAAAAGGATATTCCATATCATTTTTGGTAATTTTTCTACATTTCCACTATCGAAACGAACAAATATTTTTGTATTTTTTCATTTCAGTATTGAAGTCTATCATTTGGTTAATTAAACGTCCATCTCCTTTTTCTTTCAGAATTAACCCTAAATAATTACAACAATGTGTTGTTATGGCGAAATTTATTTCCTTGAATTTTTCTATTCGGAATGATAAATATTCATTTTTACCAAAGACATTTTATTAAGGATTTTATTAGCCGTCGATTAGTGATAATTAATTGTTTCTTACAATTGTGGATTCTTACATGGAATTGAATTTCTTTCAAATGACACGCCCCGCAGGTATCTATTCCCAGATGACTGGTGAAGGAAAATACGTGTATTATACAGTCAGTGTGAGATCTAGTTCAGGGTAGGATTTCTTGTTAATATTCCCAGCGCCCCAACATTTGTTCTATTAAGCTGAATAATCCAATAAATAAAAATAAATGCTCTGCACCGCCATCTGGCGGTAAACGTTTTCTATTTTGAAGGCTGAAGACTCCTAATGCAACAAAAATCCTTCAAAAATGCATAAAAATTTGGTAAAAGTGAAACAAAAATTGACTTGTTTCAGGATTTCGTTGCCAAATATTTTTCTTGCGAGAAAATGAATTTGTTCCATTATTTTGACGCTCACTGTATAGATTCGGAGGATAACACAATTATTATACGTAAAAGTCGAAAGTACCACTGCGAAAAGCAAAAATCATATCGGTACAATATGTGGAACAGCCAGCTTAATGAGATTCCCGATTCCCGCTACGTCTTCCCCAAAACATCGAAATCATAAACTCGTTAATGCCGACACCCACGCTGAGAACATAAACGAACCTTGTTCCGAAGGTTCTCAAATAGCTGCTACCTCCCAGAGCGTCGCATCTTTTCATACATGCCATCTAACGATTTAAGAACGGGTGTCTCGTACCTCTCCAACCCGTCACGAAAACGGTAGCTCGGGAGTACGAGCACAGGTAGGTATAATACGCTTCACAACAAGTTTTCACGTTTGATGCATGTTACACGGGCAATCAAGTCGTTGGGGAGATGTTGAGGAAGGAATTTATAGACGCTGTCTTCGGAGAAGTAGCAAATCCGGATCTCCTCTTTCTGTTTCTTCGGAGAACGGACTAAAATGAATATCGCTAGATGTTCAGTCTGAAATTCATGAACCGGTACTGTTATTTTCAAGGAGAAAAATTGGGTAATCGTTTTGAGTTCTTCCGAAGCGAGTGGGAAAGTGGTTTCAAGACTAGTTTAAAGATCATTTAAGGGGTCGCCTGAAGTCCTGATTTGCTCTGCGTTATGGGTTTCCTATTCTCCTATTGAGGCGACAACGTACAGACATTACATGATTTACCTCATCATTATTCTTCATCATCGGTCTCCCGGTCTCAGCTTCAGCTGGTATTACTTCTGTGAACCAGTGAAAAAACATTGCAGTTCCTCCCACTAGTTCAGGAATTTCCGCACGATGTGACAGGTTTGCAAAGCTACAGCCTGCTGTGCATATCCCGCGATCCTCTGGGATATCTCGATCTTTTGAAGATCTCTCTTGAATGATTTGGACATGACTCCCTCAGCCGAAATCACCAACGCTGTAAAAGTGACTTGCGACAATTGCCACATATTCTTCAGTTCTATTGCCAAGTTCTCGTACCTCGTTATTTTTTCGGACTCCGTTCTTCCGATGTTATGAGTCAATGGAACTGCCACATCAATGATCAACCCCATACTTCTTATCCTTCTCAATGAACAAGGTTCGGTTATTGTAGTCCACCGTTCTATCCGTTGTTATGGGTTTGTCCCAATAGAGAACCGCTGCGTCCGTTTCCAACACTGCTGCAGGTTGATATACTTATAATATGGCGGACAAGTATCCAAAAAACCATGCCTAAGAGCTAATTGCTCAATTTTTGCAACTGGGTTGTGTCGGTCCAGATATGCGTTGTCGGCAAGAACTCGACAACCTGATATTATATGTTCGATAGACTCGCCAACTGCGCCGCATTTCCTGCATTTGTCCTCCACGTTCAGCTTCAAACAGTGCTTCTCATAGTTGCGAGTTCTTATGACTCGGTCTTGGATAGCCGTCAGGAATCCCTCAGTTTCAGGATACAATTGTCCCGCATTCAACCACGACAAAGAAGCTAATTTATCGACATTTTCCCCCTCAAGGTGTTTGGGAAATCTGCCGTGCGGAGCTTGTTCCCGCCATATACTCATTTCTTCGCTTCTCGTGGTGATATCGAATGTCAGTTCTCTGTGTTGTAGGTTCAGAGGTGTGTATCCCTTATCCTCTGTTGTCACCAATTTCATCAGGCTATCTTCAGACTCGAGCAGTCGCTGCCTCAAGTTTTTCTCCTGGGTTCTGCAGAGTTTATAGATGTTCAACAGACCTCGTCCGCCATCTCTTCTGGGTAGATAAAGCCTTTTCACCGATGCATTGGTGTGCAGACATCGGAACTTTGTCATTAGGCGACGGGTGAGTCGGTCCAACTCATTCAGATCAGCATCTGACCACTTCAAGACTCCGAAAGTGTAGATCAGGGCTGGCCTACCCCAAGAGAGCATCGATCTGGTTCTCAGCAGACAGCTTGGTGTTGAGCACTTTGGTTACCCTGCTCTTATTTTTCGCAGTGAACTCAGCTTTCAAACGGGTGTGGTCAATCCGTTGATTTTGAGGAATACCCAGATACTTGTAGGTTTCTTCTGGCAACATACTGTGGAGGTCTTGAAATTGTTCCTGAGTGTTCTCCGGATTTCACCTTTCCTGATGTTGACTATGGCACATTTATCGAGACCGAAAGAATGTCAATGTATTGACTGAAGGAGCGCACTATATCTATGAGCGAGTGAAGTTTTGGTTCTCGCCGAATAGTTTCAGGTCATCTATATACAATAAATGGGACAGTTTTCGCGGAGTCCTGATTGCTGGTCTATATCCTATGTTAGTATTTTTCGAAAGAGAAGACAGAGTATTCAGTGCCATACAAAACCACATCGGTGACAGGGCATCTCCCTGAAATATCCCCCTCGATATTAATACGGTTCCAGCATTGATGTTATTCATGAGAATATTCGTTCTCCATGTACTCATAAGATGTTGGAGCACGGCTTTCATTTTCGGGCAGTTATGAATCTGCAGTACTTTCACAAGCCAATCGTGGGGGACCGTATCGAAGGCCTTCTGATAGTCGATATAACAAAGACCCAAATTCGTCCTTCTCACTTGAGCTAGCTTTAGCACTACAGCGTCTATGGGGAGTTGATTATTATTATTTGAACTGGGGTCGTTATGGCTCAGTTAGCCTTCCGGGAACTGCGACCACATGGATCTTTTGTTCTCTACCCTACTCATTCATTGAAACCCAAGGAGGTCGTAGATGGTGTTGATAAGACCTTAGGAGCCTTGTCCGTTACGTCGTGGGTATCTAGGACCGGTTTCCCTATATGAATGGCATTTAGGCCAACCAGCTCTGGACATTTGGATACCATGTTTTCAGCTGTTCCTGCCTCTGATCCACAGACTCTACAAATCTCGTCTGCTGACTTTCCCATGCGGTACAAATGATGTTTGAACCGACAGTACCTTCTCAGCAGACCTAAGCTCAGCTCTTCAAGCTTTAGGAGCTCACTGGTGAAGATCGGTGAAATCATCACGAATTTCTTGGCCTCAGTAAGTCCATGAGTGTTTCTCCATAGGGTTATTCTGTTGTCCAACTCCTATTGTTGAAACGGCTGCCTTATATTGGTTTTTTCCAAGCCCACAGAAAGTCTCAGGTCCAGCAGGTGTTGACTTTGATGCCCTTTTCGCAAGCTCATCGGCTTTTTCATTTTCTTCAGCACCACAATGTCCGGACACCCATAGTAGAGTCACTTTGTTGCCTCTGGCCAGTTGCTTTATGCCTTTATGGTGTAAGAGCACTCCCAAGTCAGCAGAGATCCTTGGCAGTGCAATTCCAGGGACCTCAGCGTGGTCTGGCTGTCCGTGGTGATGAAGATGTGTGCCCATTTGAGGTTCATTTTAAGACACTCCTGAGCGCATACGTACACCGCCAGTATCTCGGTCTGTGGAATAGAGATTCTAAATGTAGGTCCATATATCCCAATGCCAGAGCCTCTTTCAGATTTTTATCCATCGGTAAACCATATGGATGACTTTCTGTCCAAGCGATTTATGAAATGATCGCACTATGACGGTCAGCTATGACCGTTTCAGGATTCATCCTCAAAGCCAGCCAATAAGTTTAGCCCTCTTTAAAATAATTATTTCCACAGGGAGAACATAACCTTCGAGCATTTTCAAAGTCACACCTTGCAAACTGAAACTTACCACGAAATTAAAGATCAGCAGCTTCAAGCAATTTCAGCGTTTCCACAGTGGTCAAGAAGAGAATATTTCCTCTCTTCCATTACATGCGCGAGATCATCAATATTTGTGTTGGTTGCATCGTCGAATCTATATATTTAGAAATCCATGAAATTCAATCTGTCATATCTTTATTTACAAACACTCTAATTCTCGGAAGAGGTCAATACAATGCTGCACATCGATAATGCCTCGTCACTTCATACATCCATTGTTCCACTTGTCTGTTATCGCAGGCACTTACGTCCCAAAATTTATCCAAGATAACATTTCACCTAAACATGTTAACGGCCTACAAACCCATCTACTAATCTGATTATCAATTTAGTTACCGTTTTAACGATATGTCATTAAAATCAAGCCGTAATAGAGATAATACGACATAAATCCAGTTTGCTGTTTGGTTCCTAACTCCGATAGCTAGCTGGATGTATTATAGTCTATTGATCGTCGGCGCTAGGTAATCCCCGATATTGAATACGATGTTCAAATATATAACTATCATTTGATATTGTGATCGAATGTAAATATTTATGCATACGTGTGTGGCTTATCGGTCCTTGTTAACCAAATATCACGAATGGGATGCGTATATACCTTCGTGCATGCATTTGGTCTTATAATTGTAATGACTGCGATTTGAATCAGAAAGAGTTTCGCATATTTTTTTTCAATGAATAAATATTTGAAAAACGACACGGAACCCAGTATTTGAGCCTAGGTTCGAGCAATCGGAGAAAAAAAAATAAAAAGTTTGATTGAGTACACTCGTGCGTACATTTATTTGGTTGTATAATTGTAATGACTGCGATTTGGATCAGAAAAAAGAGTTTCGCATATTCATACTTTTTTTTCAATGAATAAATATTGGAAAACCGACACGGAACCTAGTATTTGAACCTAGATTCGGGCAATCGGAGAAAAAAATTAAAAAGTTTGATTGAGTACACTTAGGATATTTCTGAATTGATTCGGAAGATTTCATAGGGGAAATCCTTGTTGAAATAATGGGTAGTTTGTTATATGAATGTTGGGTCAGAAGTCAAACGTAGGGACGATATTGCGGTTCAAAGATGGCGGAAAAATGAAATTAAAAGAAAAATTTAATACTTGGATGAAATTTGACAAATACAGTGCTCGTCAAAATTATGGAACAAATTCATTTTCTCAGAAGAAAAATATTTGGTAACAAAATCCTGAAACAGGTCAACTTTTGTTTCACTTTTACTAAATTTTTATGCATTTTTGAAGGATTTTTGTTGCTCCCTGTGCCATCCTCATCAACCCTCTAAATTTTTGAATAGGGAATGTGGTACTTTTTGGCTAGGTCTTTTTATCTTCTTTACAGGCGTGCAGAAATTTCCAAGAAAAATAGTTATTTATGATATGAGTGTAAAAAGTGACGTTTTATTTTGTGAGTGAAAAAGTTTGTGAAATGGGGGGAACGAATTGAACAATTTCACGAACAAAATAAAATCACTTTTAACACAAATACCATAGAATGTTTTTTGTACAACTGTCCTATTTCGATAATGAAATGGGCGAATTTGGAATGACATTGAACTTCAAAATGCATTTTAATATTCAAATAATCAAAAGGTAGTTGTGAAAGGCAAACGTTGCCAACGTTATGATTACTAACAAATGAAAAAAGACGCTGTCATTTGAATTTCGTTCCTGTCCAATTTTCGTCTTGGGTTTTTAACGGCATAATATGTTTGTCGAGAGTCCAATTATTAATAAAAGTGACGATTTGGTTGTTCCTGTGGATATTGAAGAGTCTGCAAGAAGAGCAAATCTGGAACTCCTACCTTGTTCAGCTGTACGATATTGCATTTAACAATTTACTGGCCTGGTGTAAATTGAAAAATGTAGAAGGGAACTTCAGTGAACCTGTTTTCCTGGCATACTTGAAAGAAAAATCGAAAATATGGAGTTCATCTACTTTGCGGAGCAAATTTTCAATGATAAAGTCAAGCGCCCTTGTTAAAAATGGTGTTGATGTCAGTAAATATTTCAGGGTAATAGCATTTTTTAATCGGAAAAGTGAATGATATCGTCCCAAAAAATCGAAAATTCTCACTCGTGAACAAGTTGAAAAGTTTATAAATGAGGCACCAGATGAGAAATACTTGATGGTTAAGGTTGCAACTAGTTTCGGATTATTTGGATCATGTCGGCGTGAAGAATTGTGTAATTTATCAGTGGAATCCAAATAAATAAATCATTGGTTATACCACTTCCAAACACAAAAACGAAAGTCAGTCGTTCTTTCAGTATTATTGGGAAGTATGTTGACCACTTTCCTAAGTACTTTGCACTACGCCCTTCTGTCATCAAACATCGTCGTTTTTTCCTGAAATGCATGAATAATAAATGCACAACAAAATCGGATTGGTATCAATACATTTGGGAAAATTCCATCTATTGTTGCCGGATTCCTCAAACTGCCAGAACCAAAGCAATGTACAGGACACTGTTTTCGAAAATCCTCCGCTTCATTGCTAGCAGAATCAGGAGTAAATATTACGGATATAAAAAAACATGGTGGATGAAAGTCGACGACGGTAGCCGAGGGCTATGTTGATCATTCCATTGCATATAGAAATGTCATTGCTGAAAAAATTCTCCCAACCTCAACAGATTTTGGAACATCATCATCCAGTATTGTACTTTTGGTTTCTACAAGTACTGATGGTGCTGAGGATTCTAATAATGTGTTGCGAAGCTCCCTAACGTCACAGGGCATTAATTTTAGTAATTGTACTTGTTTTACGATTAATATTAATGTTCATAAGTAATGATTGTTAAATATTGATAATAAAAATTTGCAATTGGTGAATTTTTTTCATCTCATTTAATCCTAAGAAAATGGAGTGCTGAAAATATTTTTGACACTAATGTTTAAAATATACAGGGTGACTGGTGACGTAAGGGACAACGGCTAAGTGGAGATAGAGGACCTCAAACTGAATGAGAATTTGGGTTTCAAATGTCCCATAAGGGTATTCGTTTAGGAGATATAGGGTGATTTATGAAAAAATGCTAAATCTATGAACTCCCATATCTTCGTTAGTATGATATGTTTTTCGCTGATATTTTACATGTTTGTTCATACAGGCATTCTCTGTCAGCATAAGAAAAAAAAAATTGAAAAAATTGCAGGCCCGTACTCAAAAATTTCAATTCACATGTCAAGTGGGAAATATCACACGGTATATGAGATAAAATAAAATCAATTAGAAATTTGGAAAGAGGGAAAAAAACTGATGAAATATCTGTTTTTTGTTTGAATGGCACAAATTTTCTTTCGTTTCTATGATATGTTGAAGTAAGAATTTTACAATATTTTTATAATCAAATCATGAAAATTAGTACTACTGATAGAAAAAACCTTGAATTCGAGACGCTAGAATGAGCCTGGCATCAAAATATTCCTTCAAATCTTGAAATCTATTTTTATCACTTAATATTTCGATGCCATATAAAATTTCAAAATAAAATTTTTTGTAGATGGGGTGATGAAAGAGTTGGATACTCAAACACAAAAATAGAAAAAGTCGCAAATATAATTCATAAAAAAATCAAGTAAGCAAATGTTCGAAATGAGAGCCGTTCACCTCCATACATGTATTGGCTCTCTTGAACAAATGAAGCACAGCTTTATAATCAGAGGAATATTTGTTTTAATTTCTTCGCATGCTTCAGTTATTCTGCTCTTCAAATGTTCACGGCTTCTTAATGTTTCTTTATACACCGTATCCTTAAGATGACCCCATAGGAAATAATCCAGAGGAGTTAGATCGGGTGATATAGCAGGCCAATTCCTAGAACCTCTCCGACCAATCCACCTGTCAGGAAACTCCCTATTCAGAAAATTCTTTACTTCATTTCATCAAGAATATTATTTTTCGTGATGGGAATATAAAAATTTCGTGATATTCTTACTTCAACATATCATAGAAACGAAAGAAAATTTGTGCCATTCAAACAAAAAACAGATATTTCATCAGTTTTTTTCCCTCTTTCCAAATTTCTATTTGATTTTATTTTATCTCATATACCGTGTGATATTTCCCACTTGACATGTAAATTGAAATTTTTGAGTACGGGCCTGAAATTTTTTAAATTTTTTTTTCTTATGCTGACAGAGAATAACTGTATGAACAAACATGTAAAATATCAGCGAAAAACATATCATATTAACGAAGATATGGGAGTTCATAGATTTAGCATTTTTACATAAATCACCCTATATCTCCTAAACGAATACCCTTAAGGGACATTTGAAACCCAAATTCTCATTCAGTTTGAGGTCCTCTATCTCCACTTAGCCGTTGTCCCTTACGTCACCAGTCACCCTGTATAACACGCTTCCACGTGAACAATCAAATTTAACATTGTTTGCTGTCATTGAAAGTGTTAGTTTTAATGGCAGTTGTACAAAAAAAAATTGTTTAGAAAAATCAGTCAGTTCAATGAGGTTTTCAGTATGTGCACTTTGTCATGACTCTTTCTTTGAATTGAAACATTTTATCGAAAAGTTTCATCTTCAGTAGAAACGTACTAACAACAAACCTTAAGATCATAACTGAAGCGCAGTGTTACACACATACTAATTCTTCACGTGAGGGGGTTGAAAGTTGTGCATGAACCAAACTGTAATGGTCGACTTTCATTCGGTGACAAATTTCATCAGATACCATGAATGAGCCATGACGAAGTGCACATAATGAAAACCTCTTCAAAAAAAGTTTTTTTTCTTGAAAATTTCTGCGCGCCTGTAAAGCAGATGCAAAGACCTTGCCAAAAAAATACATCACCCACTTTCCCTATTCAAAAAATTTAGAGGGTTGATGGGGATGGCACAGGGTGCAACAAAAATCCTTCAAAAATGCGTGAAAATTTGGTAAATGTGAAACAAAAATTGTTGTTGCCAAATATTGTTCTTTTGAGAGAATGAATATGTTCCATAATTTTGACGCGCACTGTATATTCATTATTCAGAGTTTACACCATGTGCCATGGAAAATCCCTGTTCAAACAGAGGAACTTTTTTTGGAGAGCCACTGTTATTTATATTTTAAAATAAATAGACGGTTTGTTGTTATACTCAATTTTACGGTCGTTTGTAGTTTTGTCGTATATGCTAATGATTCTCTCGAAATCCTCAGAAAAATCAAAATTGTAATCAAACTCCAGTTAACAAGCTGTGTGAATTCTAAATAAAAAAAAACGAAACGTTTGGGATCCCATGCCCTACCTCCGGAATTGTTTTCCTTCAAACTATGCAAGGAATCTCCCCTCTTCGTTTGTACCTCAAATTTTGAAACACTCTGTATAAATAATTTTCATTAGAGGCAAAATTTTCAAATTTGCTTATTTATAATTCAATTTTCTGCAGAAAAATGTTTTCTTAGTACAAAGTGCAAACAAAAATATGGAAAACAATGCCGGGAAATTTAATTTCGTTTCTGCCTTTTGAAACAAGTGAGGAAAAAATTAAGAATCGAAGAAAATAAATTTGAAAATTGCAAACCTTAGAAAAAACGAATAATTGTGAATACAGTTACTAGGGTTTTCTTGATCCATGATCTACAATGCTCTATCTAATAAACACAAACCGAGACACTATTAAAAAATCTCGCAAACCAAAGGATGTAGATACCAGATTGACAAACTTCGCTTTATAGGATCGAAGTTTTCTATACACGTATAGTGGATCCAAAGTTACTTGAAAGAGTCATGATAACTCTCCTTTTAATCGGCAAATTATCGAAGAAACTTTTATTTAATTATTTTAATTCATCTTGAGACAGTTTGTTGTAGGCTTTTTGAATGAATTTGGTGGTAAACAATAAATAAAAATGCTTAAAGAACAACTAAATGAAGAAAAATGGTTATATCACATAGTTAACGACAAAATTTCTGTTTCAGTATTACGAAATGTCATATGGACTCAACGTGGAAATGCATAAACAGGTAAGTCCCAAGCCTTCCAAGAATTCCCGACCGCCAAAGTTCCCCGCTCACTAACGAAGTTCTCTATTGAACGAGGCCAAATTCAAAAATTAGGATTTAGTCACCTTGTTTCGAACCCCCTAAAAGTTCCGAACCGTGTTCTCAAACATTGTACGACGCTTAGGTATGTAAACTACGCAGGGGTTGAAACGTCAAAGCGTGGAAACCGTACCTTTGGCAATTAACACACCCTTAATCTAACCGACTCTCTTTAGATACATACCCGGGCAGATTCAACCCCACGCGTTCTCTTCGGCATTCGAGTTGTTTGTAGAAGCAGATAATAAAGATCGGAAGGGAAATAGCATGGGAATTTTGGGGGCTCATTTATATTCGGGAGATTAATTGGCGGTGGAATGGCAGCCTAATTCTTTGATTGGCGCATTTATAATTTGTGGAAGGTATACAATTCGCGTATTTTGGACAGTTTCGTTCAAGATTGCGAAAGAGTTGATATAATTATTTATTGGAATTACAGAACATACTTAGAGTTTAGCTCAAAAAGCTTGAATAACAAGGTATTACAATATACAGGTTGGCCAAGAGATTGACGTCAAAAAGGAAATAACAGGTCCCTCGTGTCATGGGCTATTCGAATCACCCCCATGTATGTTATGCTATTTTTCACGGTTTTCGAGTTATGAATTTTCTTATGAACTTTGAGAATTTGCGACTTGACCATCTTAAAAAAGATATTAAGAAAAAAGTACAAGACTTCTCTGTGAAATTCTTTTTGTAACTTAATCTCCATGAATTGTACTTTTATACATAAAATAACCAGATTTGTTACTTCCATAAAAATTATGGAAATGTTGGTCTCAAGTGAAAAAGTTACGTGAATTGGATTATGATCTGAATTTTCGAATCAAAATTAAAAATGTAAAAAGGCTAATTCACGGTTTCTTAGTATGCTTAAAAACTGCGTTCAACAGTCAGCTTTTAGAATCATTGATAAAAAATGGTACTTAACACTCTACTTTTGCTGGAATTAGCCTTCAAAGTCATCGAGGTGGAGAAAATCAAAGAACTAGACATTTACAAAATTATTTTTTGCCATTTTAAGATATTTCTGATCAAGTTATGATAGAAAATGCTGAAAATTAATGAAAATAAGCTTTAGATGTTGGTCAAGAAAAGTTCGAGATAAAAAAAAAGAAAAAGGTATGGCAATAAATCACACATCATAATGTAAATAAAAAGAAATTTATTTATAAAATTTACAGTAGGTGTTCAAAGTGGCCACCTTTAGCCTCAATACACATTCTACACCTTATAAAATTTTCTTTTAATCGCATAAAACCTGCCCTGTTCTCTCTTAGGACACGTTCGGCTTCTCTTATCTTCAGTCGCAGCTCGTCTTCACTCGAACATTCTCGGGCGTAAATAATTTCTTTGAAATAACCCTAAACAAAAAAATCGATGGGATTAATGTCAGGTGAACGTGGGGGCCACTTGATTGGTCCGCTGCGCAGCAATGAAAAACCGATCGGGATTATTCAAGTTTTCGAGTACAATGTTTGATTTACCACTTGAATGAACGATACCCGAACAGATGGATCGGACGCAGTCGACCAATCAAAATCAAGGGGCCCCCACGTTCACCTGACCTCAATCCCATCGATTTTTTCGTTTGGGGTTATTTCAAAGAAATTGTCAGTGTGAGATCTAGTTCAGGGTAGGATTTCTTGTTAATATTCCCTGCGCCCCAACATTTGTTCTTAAGCTGAATAATCCAATAAATAAAAATTAATGCACTGCACCGCCATCTGAAAGCAACTCATTTGAGTTTGAAAATAAGAGATAGACTTATGAGGTCAATTCAATCTCGTGTGATATTTTATAAGACAATTTCACGAACAAAATAAAAGGTCAGAAACTTCATATTCGAGAAAAGCAAGGAAAAACTCATGTTGACGTCTACAATTTATATTTATCAGTAGTCAAACCATTCGTATCCATAGTTCAATCACAGATTATTCTGTAGTTCAATCGTTGAAAATACCAAAGTTGTCAGACCAATCATAATTCAGAGACAGTGATTGGTCAGTTTTTGAAATGAGTGAAATAGTCATGTATAGTCCATTCAGTTCCATAAAGTATCTCGGTTGACCAAGATTTAGGTTTATCAACTTTTTTATTTGAAACTGACGCAGGTTCGCACTCCTGAAATGTCAAATAATTCTCACAGACGTTGCCAATGCTAATTTCTATTTAGTCTTTTTAAACTTTGCAAATGGAGTTAGTTCTTTTAAGGTTCAACTGTGACACAGGTTTCGTATTTTCACATATTTTCACATATTTCAAGTTGTGCAAAAAGGTATTTAAATGTCGTCTGCAGGCTTATTTCTTGAGAATTTTGAAAAGTGGGGAATCTTCGTTTAGAAGTTTTTCTGTCTGGTTATTCGAGTACTTGTATCCGTTTTTCGATCGAACTATCACAAAGGAACGGACTATTCTGTCCATTACTTTTCAGTAAAATTTAAACACTAGATTCTTCATTTCCGTACAAGAAAATAGCATAACTCAATCTTCCAACCATGTCTATATACGTGAAATATTTCCAGTATTATCAGAGAAAAAAGTTTTTTCAACACTCGCCAGGACTTTGGAATTATTGAATTCACATAATATTTTCTCAAATTCAATTTTTTGCCAAAGTCAATAAACATTTTGATGAATACGTAATTTCTACGAAGTCTAGGTAGAAAGGACAACGTCGCGTTTTCATCTGACAGAAAAATGCGAGAAAATGACTATAACCCAACATTTTCAAAATATACAGAATGTTTTGGCCAAGCAGGATACTTTATAAAAGTGAATGGAGTATACATTTTTGTGACTGATTCAATATCAAACAGAAATGTTTACGAATCCCAAATTAACTACAAGAAGCCTGAATGAAACCTTTCCAGAAAAACGATCCTGACGAAATTTAGTAGAATTCGCTGTTGTGAAAGAAATGTTTCGATTCTGTTTCGAATCGTTGCACTACAATGAATTTGTTTACCATTGAAAGTGTTGTAGCTATCATTTAGAAAAAACGATGGCATTGATCATGTTATAGAAAAATTTCATTATTGGAAGTTGATCTTTGCATTTCAGGTTGAAATGAATATGTTATTCTTTGTGTTACCTAAATGTCTTATCTACTAAGGAATAAAGGAACGTAGGATAATTGTATCTTGATGGAAATAAATTATTCCATGTTGAGTATGTATATGTACAAAACGTTGTAGAATATATGCAATTGAATACAAATTGAAATATCACAAATTGATGGGTGAAACCAGTATAAGTTCTACTAATTCATTCGCATCACTGAAGAGATCAACTTGTCGTCTTTTAACGAAAAAACATGCAAGTGGCCAATAATTGGTATTTCAGGAAATTGTCTACCAAAAATTATAAATGCCTAGTTTCGTCTTCCAATGCTTCAATCGGAGCGGGCTTGTCAGTATAGACATCAGCCCAACAAATATTGTAGGAAGGCGTTGAATCGCACGATCTAGGCGGCCAATTGACCGGTTCCTAACGTACAATTAACTGCTCATCGAACTTGCCTCTCAATCAATTCATTGTTCCGCGTGCTGTGTGGCATGTGGCACCGTCTTGTTGAAACCACATGTCATGCAAATCAAGCTCATTTAAAATTGTCTACGTTGTTGAGTACCAAAGTCCCAATTGCTGCGAACGATTAGAGCTGCGATATTTCTTCAGTCCACACTGTACGTGGGAGTGTTGGTGGTTTGATGTTCAAAAATGTAAAATTGGTGCAAAATTTTGTCACAATAGCCCGAATAGCCGTTTCAGTGATTCGATTTAAACTGATAAAATTCAATGATTTGCAATCGTTGGTCGTTTCTAAGACGATTCATGGTAGAATTATAGACCAGACTGAAGATGTTTGACAGCGACATACAAAACGAAACGAATAGTCCAAGATCCCAGGGCCGCCAGACGTCACGTATTTTCTGACGAACGAAATGTGGACGATTGAATAGTGTTAGTATGTACTACGATCGCATGCCCACCCACTATCTTGCTCAGACGGCCAATTTGCAGATATCAGGTCATCAAGTTGCATAAAAACATTGCTAACCTCACTTATTTTCTGATGGCTGATTTTCACATATATTTTAGACAATTACGGTTAAAATAAGTTGTCGATAATGCCAGACACTTCCCGTCGGCCATATTGCTTAACAGACGCCTCAAAGGTCTCAAAAAAATTATTTAACTTCACGTAAATTCTGGTGCTCCATTTTGATATATGTTCTCCAAACCACTATCTTAAAATTTCTTACAAGAAGACAGACCGATCCAAGGGGCCAATCATCCCCCAAACTCAATTTTAATGCCTCTATGGCTTAGAGCGCGAGGGTATTATCCGCACGCATGAGGATGAGTGAGAGATGTTATTAGCTCATATTGACTTTCCTGACTCTCATTTCAGTTTACTCATATCAATCAATAATTAATATTTGTAGAAAAATCAGCTAAAAACTAATAAATTGAAAAATCAGGTAAATTATTGAAGATCAACATGTAAAAAAGTGCTCATCTGGCCGTAATAATTCTGTTTTGACCTGCAAACTGTTCCAATAAACTCGAGTAGCTATTTTTATATCAATAAAATGTTAAAAAATCGAGCAAATCTATTGAATAATATAATCAAACCTACAAACAACAAAACAAAATTATTCCGTGAACATTTTGAAGTAGAGGCTTTTAATCTTCATTGTCATCGTCGTTGAAATAAGACAGTTATCATCCAGCCAATCTTCAAATTGAATATCCAAATCCTCATTGTCATTTTATTTCGCTGTAAAAAACAAGTCAAACCATAAAGCTCTGACAAAATTAAATAGACACAAATAATATGAGAAATGAAAAAAAATTACCTGATTGTTCTTCCAGCGACTGACTGACGAAACACGGTAATTGATCTCCATTGAACCAATGAAAATTATATTTATTTTCTTCTGATATCCAGCCATTCTTTTCGGGACTGAAAATATTTATAATTTTCGTACTTGCATTGCTCCAAAGGCTAGCATTTTAGTTAGCACGTCGGAACTGTTGCCAAAGCTCACTTTTGCATGGCGGTAAGTTGCTCGCATCGAAGTCTTTCAAATTCTTCCGTTTGAATTCTTCATTGATATCAGATACCGTATACGTATCAATGAGCAGTTGAAGTCTAGCAGCATCCACATCAATTATTCCAGGAACGTTATAAATATCACATATGAATTTTTGTATTACATTGAATACATTTTCTTCTTCATCTGCATTACCAACCAAATCCAGCATACCAAAACGGTGAAATGCTTTTTGGTACTCTTCATTTTTCTTCAAAATATTGAGATGGTTTTGTTTGCCTTTTTCGAAAAATGCTGGAGTAAAATTACATCCTGTGATGCCATGGAATGCTGGTTAACAACGACTGGCCTAATTGTTCGTATAGATATTATTCAAATCAACGTATCTCTTATTGTTACCAGTGCCGGTCAAAATCCAAAAGTGGGATCATCATTTTTCAAATGCTGCATATTTCCCAGCATTATCTCTGCTATATCAGTATCTGAACATCGTATCACAAAATGAGCCTGGGCTCCTGGGCATCGATGTTGCAAACAAGGTATACGGATCTTTGTATCCGCTTCCTCATGCTCGGAACACGATAAATCTGCATGGATTTTAGTCATAACTTTATTGTTGACCACGGCGAAAGAACGGCATTGTCGAAAATTAATGAAAATTTTTGTATTGCCGATGAATGGAATCATTTCGTGAGTAGTTTATTGAAACAGCTTGCAGGTTGAAATTCTACAATTATTGCAGTTAGATGAGCACTTTCATACACGTTGATCTTCAATTATTTATCTGATTTATGAATTCATTTGTTTTAAGCTGATTTTCTACAAATGTTGATTATTGATTGATATGAGTAAACTGAAATGAGAGTCAGAAAAGTCAATATGAGCTAATAACATCTCTCAATCATCCTCATGCGTGCGGATAATACCCTCGCGCTCTAAGCCATAGAGGCATTAAAATTGAGTTTGGGGGATGATTGCATGGGCGTACCCAGGGGGGGGGGGGGCTTATTTTATCTTCAAGGGGGGGGCAGCTGCCCTCCCTGCCCCCCCCCCCCCCCCTTGAAGATAAAATAAGTGTTAATTTTTCTGGTTTCCTGACAATAAACCTGACCGACCATCTTCTCAGGTATGAGCTGCCTCCCCCTAGCTGAAATCCTGGGTACGCTCTTGGATGATTGGCCCCATGGATCGGTCTGTCTTCTTGTAAGAAATTTTAAAATAGTGGTTTGGAGAACATATATTACAATGGAGCATCCGAATTTACTTGAAGTTAAATAATTTTTTTGAGACCTTTGAGGCGTCTGTTAAGCAATATGGCCGACAGGAAGTGTCTGGCATTATCGACAACTTATTTTAACCGGAATTGTCTTAAATATATGTGAAAATCAGCCATCAGAAAATAAGTGAGGTTAGCAATATTTTTATGCAACTTGATGACCTGATATCTGCAAATTGGCCGTCTGAGCAAGATAGTGGGTAGACATGCGATCGTAGTACATACTAACACTATTCAATCGTCCACATTTCGTTCGTCAGAAAATACGTGACGTCTGGCGGCCCTGGGATCTTGCTCTAGAAGGGGAGCTGTCAGAATCAGTGCTGCAAAAAAAATAGTTGAAAAAAATCGCGGTGAAATTATTGGTTATATAGAAGTAATTTTAGGCTGTTCATAAAACTCCAACGACTCGAGCGGATGTAGGGAAATAGGAATCCTAATATCATTGTGTGGAACATGGAAGTATATCCGACAGAACGATGCAGGTTTTTCCAGAAAGTTCCCCATTCAAAAAAAGGATATTTCCCCGAGTAACGTCGAAGCAGGCGGTTTCAGGCAAAAAAAGCAAACACAGAGAGCGAACACGATTGCATATTTCGCATCAGAATATGAATTCGTAATGAACGAAACTTAAACAAAAATGCATACGCGGGAAAAATCAACAAGCGCAGTCGCTATCGGGGGAGGGTTAACGACGGAATTAATAAAAATGCTCGGGAGGAACTTGCCACGGGGTTGAATAACTAATAGGGGGCGCTCGGGTTTTGCCGCGGTTTTAATTAAAAAGTGGTTTTCGTGTTTCGATCCGGCGGATGACGGATGATGGGAAAAATGATAAATTTATTCGGCAACCCTCGCTACAGCTTTCCGCGTGATTACCATCGCCACACCACCGATTATAATTGGAATCGCTGTGCGCTCTCGCTGTTTACGCAATATACACGGGCACCATGAATTTTAATCGCAATAATAATTTCGCGAAAACACGGCTCTATATTAACGTGCTCCCGCATATCGAACAGTTTCAATGAAAACCCGATTCCGGACGATAATTCATATTTTTAATAGAAAGATCTATAACTGTTCAACCGGCGGATTCGTTGTGTTTCCTGATATTAGATAGGTCAGATTGTAGGGTTCCTGCATTACTTGAGTTGCTTCATTGTCATAAATTGTGCTAATTAATTCTGAGAAATTTTATAAAATACTGTTCTTATCAATACTACTGAGTAAAACCTAATTAGGTATATTTTTATTTCCGGCATGGTCTTAAAACCTATTGCACATTCTCTTTCGGACAACTCTATATGGAATACTTACCCCCTTGAAGTTAACAGTGCCACTTGCGAGAAAATCAATGAAACATTTGAATTGATTGTCGAGAATTTGTCTTGGAAGGAAGAACATTGTCGCGTCCTCAATTGTTTTCTACATGCTGCCTTTCATAACTTTATATGAAGTAACTGAGTCACTTTTTTTTTGTTCATGAATAATTGTCGAGTATATCAATATGTAGTAAAAAACATCCAGAAAATCCATTCCCTAAAGCACGTTTTACGTCTTTTTCCCGAGATTTCTGGAAATTTTGCAATTTTGGCAACATCCTATCACTTAATGACCTCTGATGCATCACATTAAATGTCAAATACTGGTCACCAATTGACCGTGAAAGAAAAACATTTTTTGCTTACTTAGATTTTTTCTACGGGCTGGCTTTGCTAACTTAACATAAAGTTAGCTGAGTCGCTTTCTCAATACAGATCGAGTATCATCACAATGATTAGGAATAATTGTCAAAGTCCATATGAAGTAAAAAAACAAAAATACATTCCTTATTGCACATTTCTGGTCATTTTCTTGGGATTTCGTGATTTTACTGGAAATTTCGAAATTTTGGCCACAGCGAATTAATGACTTCTCATCTATTCCATTAATTGTCGAATACTTGTCACGAATGGACCCTAGAGGACAAAAAATTTTCGCGTCCTTAGTTCTTTTCCACAGGCGGGCTTTGCTAACTCAACATGAAGTTAGCAGAGCCACAATACAGGGTCTTTCACGAGGAACCTCACCCATATTCATACGGGAAACTACTGAACGTATTTTCATGAAATTCAGCACTTATAAGTATTTCACGATGCTGATGAAATCTTTTTGGCGTGAAGGGAAAAGAAATAGCTGAAAATTCAAGACGAAAAACAGTTTTGTGTGAATAACTCAGAAAATATCCACTTTAGGGCAAGGGTGTGATGCATACACTCACATTATTTTTCAACGTAGATTCAATATCTGCCATAAAAAAATGGGGTTCTAATTTGAAAAAATTGATTTTTCACGATTTTGTCATCCCTAACTTTGAAAACGATTTTTTCACCCCCTGTATCATGAATCGTGATTTCGATTTTTAAAGTGGATACATCAATCTTACATCTTGAAAAATACCAAAAATGAAAATTTTCCATCCAAAAACCTCGAAGTTATTCTTATTTTAGCGGAGCTCCATTTTCGATTTTTTTTTCGAATTTTGCCGCTCAGAGAGAATTTTCCAACCAAAACTGAAAAATGTTACATCAAAATAACTTGAAATTTTCTAAGGAATCTATTTCTGCAATAAAAAAATGGTGTTCTAATTTGAAAAACGGAAGTTGACGTCATTTCCGGAAAAACCGGAGGTGCTCATGCCTTGAAAATATTTTAGATTTCATCAGCATCGTGAAATACTTATAAGTGCTGAATTTCATGAAAATACGTTCAGTAGTTTCCCGTATAAATATGGGTGAGGTTCCTCGTGAAAGACCCTGTATAGTTCGAATATCATCACAATGGTTATGAATAATAGTCGAGTAATTGTAAAAGTCCATATATGAAGTAAAAACACACACAGAATCCGTTCTTATTGCACATTTCATGCCATTTTATTGGGATTTCGTGTCAGTTCTGGAAATTTCGCAATTTTGGTAGTACCTTTGTCTCAATGACTTCTTATCTATTACATTAATTGTCGAATACTTATCGCGAATGGACCGTGAAAGAAAAAAAATAGTCGAGTCCTTGGTTTTTTTACGGGCTGACTTTGCTAACTTAACATGAAGTTAGCAGAGTCACTTTCTCAATATACTTATGTACACTCCATTCACTTTTACAATGTTTCCTGGTTGGCCATGATTCAGGTTTATCAAGTTTTTTTACTTAGAACTGACGCAAGTTGGTACTCGTGAAATGTCAAAAATTTTCAGAGACGTTGTCAATGCTAATTTGTATTTACTCTGTTTTAACTTTGTACATGCAGTTAGTAGTTTTAAGGTTAAATAAACTGTGACACAGGTTCCGTAGTACTTTAAAATTTTCAAACCAGAGTATTTCAAGTTGGGAAAAAGGTATTTAAATGTCCTCTGTAGGCATTTTTCTTGAGAATTTTGAAAAGTGGGGATGTCCACTGTTCTTTTATGAGTTTTTCTGTCGGGTTTTTCGAGTATTTTTATTCTTTTTTCGAATCATAAAGTAACGGACTATTCTGTCCATTATTTTTCAGTGAAATTTCAACACTCGATTCTTGATTTCCGTACAAGAAAATAGCATATCTGAATATTTCAATGTTTATATACGTGAAATAACAGAAAAAAGTTTCTTCAACATTCGCCAGGTCTTTGGAATTTGTGAATTCACATGATATTTTCTTAAATTCATTATTTTCCCAAAGTAAATAAACATTTTGATAAATACGTAATTACTACGACCTTTAAGTAGAAAAAAAATTGGCCAACCGGGATACATTATGAAAGTCAATTGAGTAGGAGAAGAATGTGTTCACAATGGTTATGAATTATTGTCGAGTGATTGTTATATGTTCTAATGGAGTGAAAAACACACAAAAATGGCATTCCTTGTAGCACATGGCCTTTTTCATAGAATTTCGTTATATTTCTGGAAATTATTCATTGCATTAATTGTTGAATACTTGTTCCGAATTGATCGTGAAGGAAAAATATTGGTTGCGCCCTTGGTTTTATTTTGCGGGGTGGCTTTGCTAACTTAACATTGAGTTTGCAGAGTCACTTACTCAATGAAGATGGAATATATTCCTCTCACGACAAATTCACGATAAGTATTCGAGAATGGATGCAACGAATGCGCTGTTGCCAGAAATATCACGAAATCGTAAGAAAAATGCGTGAGCTGTGCTATAAGGAATGGATTTTTGTGAGTAGAAAAAACGGACAATTTTTTTTTTTCACGAAAAATTTTTCGCAGTTAATGCCATAAGTTTCTTTGATTTTCACGCAAGTGGCACTGATAACTTATTGGGGGTGGAATACTCTGTTCAAAACACCGTCGAGGAAAAAATGGGATCCATCAACATCCAAACGTGAACAGACATCGAGTGAAATCTAACAATGATAATTGCATATTAGTTGTTGGATTGGGTTATCCTTGATGAAAAACCACAATTTTCATTTGAAAAAAACCAAAGTTCACTTTTCACAATTTCTTCATTCGAAAAATGAGAAATATCTACGGATTGGCTATTTTGGATTAATTTCAGTGTGTTTGTGAACTGATACATGTTTTTAAACAAGGAAATTTGTAGGAATCTACTCACAAGATGGATGAACGAGCTCTCAAAAGCTCCGTACTTCAAGTAAGGGCTTCAATTTCGTGTTCGTAGATAATTTTATCCTGAAAAGTGGCTTCTTCTCCTTCATCGCGCTGCCTCCGAAAAGGAGGGACAGGGTGTAAAATTAATTAATGAAATATTTCCCATTTGACAGTGCGAGGGGAATCTCCGCACAAAGTTCCCCCATTTTCCAATATACCGTTTTTAATTGAACAATGGGGACAGATTAAGCAGATAAACTCGTATAATCGCCCAGCTGAGTGCAAGGCAAGGGGGACCGGCGATTGGGAGTTCGGAACGAAATGACAGCTTTAAATTTGTCAAGGAGCTAAGCGTTTTTTTGAATTATGAAGATTGATAATGTGAATAGACCAAGCAAGCCATAGAAAAATACTTTTTTCGCAAACGTCGAAAAATGTCTATTTTATTATAGGGAAAAATCTGAATTAGAGAGGCCATTCTCGAAAATTCGCAAGGAAAATGATAATCCCATGAAGAAAATCCCAAAAGAAGTACAGACTAATATTTTCGTCCAGGATTAATCTGAAAAATGTCCTGAACGATCTAATAAAACTTTTTAGATTTCTATTTTCTTCCGTTAATAACTTTCTCAATTGAAATCTTTCCTTTTTAAAATAGGTAAAATCCTGCATCAAGCTCTGTCACGGAAGCCAAAAATTATTCTGGCAAGATCCTTTTTTGTTGAGAAATATTTTTTTGACCATGCTTTTCCTATTTAATTGCAGCGGACAACAATTCTCACACAAATTTTATATTTTCATATGATAAACAAAGTGAATTTACTATCAATTTCGAACAAAGTTCATTCTCGATAACTGCTCAACGAAACAAAATTCGTTCAGATCACACAAAATTCCTCATTATTGAAATATTAGGTTAAGACCCTAATACGTTCTGTCAAGTAAGGAATTACAGCTCCAGCTGATCTCCAGATTTATCCACTTGCTGAAACAAATTTACCAATCACTCCCTCCTACTGAGAGATTCGCGTTCGTAGCGCTTTTTGACAGTTTAGTGGTCGAAAAATATACCAACCCTCAGTCGCATAAGTAGCATGAACAATTTTCAACTGATTTTAATTGATTTAAAATGTTCATTAACGGAATCTTTAATTTATAACAATGTTTTATCGTCTTTCGGTATTGTTACATATCTTAGTTCTTAGTATGAGTGTCGACTTTGATTTATGTTACTATGCGAA
Source organism: Adalia decempunctata (assembly GCA_951802165.1). Taxonomy (NCBI): domain Eukaryota; kingdom Metazoa; phylum Arthropoda; class Insecta; order Coleoptera; family Coccinellidae; genus Adalia; species Adalia decempunctata. Next base: position 30,778,558 of record OX637701.1, on the reverse strand, counting down.
TTTATTGTTCTTCAAACACAGTGTCATTTAGAGTTACAATGATGAGAAAATATTGGAAGGTTATCTTTTGAAACGAAGAAACCAGTAACTTGTGTCTATTTTACGCATTTTTATTTCTTTTCTTTGGATTTTTTTCTCGGAGAAATGTACATATGGATTATGGAAGTTACTTCCATGATCTCATATCTCGTTCACAAGTCTACCTACTCTCATTCTACAGTGTGTTTGGGTATTATTTAGCGATAATTTAAGGGCATCAAATATATCGAAAAAAACACCCACATTGGGAAGTTTACCCCCCTATTTTTGGAATCGCCGCTATTTTAAATTAATTTTTTTATTTTAGTTGACTGTTTCAAATGATATCAATTTCTCTGGACATAAAGGTCCTACAGATGTGAAAAGAAAGTTTTTTGAAAGATAATACTACCACCTTTTATTGAAGTAGAGCAATTTTTATGATAAATTCGTTAGTTTGATCATTAAAAATGATCAAAAGTACAGTACTGAGTTTTTATTTTATTTCATCAATTTTCACTAGGGTCATGTTCAAACAGCAATAACTCTCAAATTATGTAACATACAGAAATGATGTGGGTATCGTTTTGTAGCTGATATCCTTGCGTGTTAGTTCATTGAAAAAAATTATACTTCAATGTGCTAGTTTTTGTACTATTGAGAATTTACCAAAAAATTCAGTAAATTTTTTGACAATTTTTTTAAAGAATTTTTGTATGATATTTTTTAAGTTGAATGTTTTCATATTGTTCTACTTCAATAAAAGGTGGTAGTATTATATTTCAAAAAACATTATTTTCAAATCTGTAAGACCTTTATTTCCAAAGAAATCGATATCATTCGAAAGGGTCAACTAAAATAGAAAAAATTGATTTAAAATGACGGCTATTCCAAAAATAGGGGGTAAACTCCCCAATGTGGGTGTTTTTGTCGATAAAATTAGGTATATTTGATGCCCTCAAATTATCGCTAAGTCTTACCTAAAAAGACACTGTATATTCAGGGCCGATCCTAGCAGGTGTGCAGCGCGTACCCCGCACGCGGGCGGCCAAACTCATGGGGCGGCCGCCCTTACCTTACCTACCATGTTTAACATTCTTTTTTTAAATGATAGATATCATTAATTACATGCTACTGAATAAAGAGGAATTTGGCAGATGTAATTAATGATATCTATCATTAAAAAAAAAGAATGTAAAACATGGTAAGTTTTTGCATATGGTTCATAAGGAATTATTTATTTATCACTGGAGAGAAAACCGATGGCCGATTAGTTGAAATAAAGAGGTTTCCGATACAAATTCGAATCCAAATTCGCCATCTATTTAGGAACAACCTGTAACTTTTTTCTCTTGCATATTAGGGTAGTAAAATCTAAAACATGGTTTAAGTAACAGTTCCTGAAAATTTCATCTTTTTGGCGTAAAGGGAAAAGGAATAGCTGAAAATTCAAGACGAAAAACAGTTTTTTGTGAATAACTCAGAAAATATCCACTTTAGGGCAAGGGTGTGATGCATACACTCACATTATTTTTCAACGTAGATTCAATATCTGCCATAAAAAATTGGGGTTCTAATTTGAAAAAATTGATTTTTCATCATTTTGTCATCCCTAACTTTGAAAGCGATTTTTTCACCCCCTGTATCATGAATCGCGATTTCGATTTTTAAAGTGGAAACATCAATCTTACATCTTGAAAAATCCCAGAAATGAAAATTTTCCATCCAAAAACCTTGAAGTTATTCTTGTTTCAGCGGAGCTCTATTTTCGATTTTTTTTTCGAATTTTCCCGCTCAGAGAGAATTTTCCAACCAAAACTGAAAAATGTTACATCAAAATAACTTGAAATTTTCTAAGGAATCTATTTCTGCAATAAAAAAATGGTGTTCTAATTTGAAAAACCGAAGTTGACGTCATTTCCGGAAAAACCGGAGGTGCTCATGCCTTGAAAATATTTTAGATTTCATCAGCATCGTGAAATACTTATAAGTGCTGAATTTCATGAAAATACGTTCAGTAGTTTCCCGTATAAATATGGGTGAGGTTCCTCGTGAAAGACCCTGTATATACTAGTCAGTAGTCATTACGGACTGAATAAAAGACTGTTCCTCTTCGTATTTATACTTTTTGTCATATATTAGTTTATTTGTTTGTGTTTTTTTATTTGGGTGAAATCAATGAATAAAAAGCTTTTTTTCTGTTTGTACACATATTTCGTGACATATCAAGTTTGTTTTTTTAGTATTCAGTTCGTTTTACTTTCCTATATCACATATTTTTTTATCGAATATTTTTTATTTTGTTGAAATGGATGTATCATGTGTCTAGTACATGAGACATCATCTAGTTCTAGTACACGAATACAGTAGTATTAAAAATATATATGCGTGTATGAAAATTGCATTCTCATTGTGTAAGATAACATAAAGTTTTGAGAGAAGATGTCGGAGGGCAGGGGGATCATCAAAATATTTACGGGAAAAGTAACGGGGTTATCCCCTCCCTTAAATCAAATATATACAGTTTTTTCCTAACAATAAAAGGATGTGCATTAAGGTGGGCGTTCAATGTAGTGTGTTTTTATTTCAAGTTGATTTCGAAAACGGTTTTCACTTTGAGAACTGAAATTTTGTGGGTGAACTCAGAAAGGATTAGGGTTCTTGTTGAAATAATTTTGATCGATTTCATTCCGACAGCTATTTTTTTTTCTTTCAAAAATAGAAGAGAATGAACCAACCCATACTTCTGTTTTATTTCAACAGAAAGACCCATGAAAATAGTTCAACTTCCGATTAAAAGTGAATCTACTGATAATTTCGTTCAGAAGATCAACTTGAAATACGGAATTGGCAGAAAATGGCCAAATTCAAATTTTGGCGGGAAAAAATTCCTGCTTTACCCACAAATTCGCGTATTTCATAGTTCGGCGATTTTCGGATAGAGAGCGCCATTGTACATTTCATTCATGATTAGAGAGATACTCATAGAACTTATTGTGATAATGAAAGTTCTATGGAGATATTCCTTAAAATGGACGGTGGCGCCTCTATCGGCTGATCTTTCCTACTCGGTTTAAACGCCGACCTTAAAGTTTTTTTTTATAGATATATATGTCTAAAAAAGATATATTTTTTTGTCTTTGGGGCGGCAAATAAGGATTCTGCACGCGGGCGGCCAACACCCTAGGATCGGCCCTGTGCATATTGCACCAATGATTGATGGATGTCGAATTCGATTAATTCATAGACAGCGTAAGTTCATTCTTGTTGAATGAAATACCGTTCGTTACTGATTTAGATAACAATTTTTATTCATATTACAAATTGCTTGAAGACTACCATAAAGGCAAGTTTCACATAATCCGAATGCAAACTCGTAGGTAGTTACCGACTACCGTAATGTCATATTTATGTCACTGCAGAAAACAAATACGGCAATATTTTTTCGAATTTCCAAACAAATCAACGTTGCAACGCCGAGGCATTCGGAAAAGCGTACTCGACCATCTCGCCACAATGATTGATAATAAACAGGAAAACTGCAATCGGAACGTCGAAAATAGCCGCGGCAATAAAACCTCGACGTCGGCCGGGATGCTCCCCGGTCAAGCCTGCCGCTCTTTACGACTTGGCCGCGACATAAAAACGCCCCATTTTCGGCGGAAAAATGACCGAGCCCGAATATAAAACGCCTCTCAAATACCCACCACGGCGAGAGCAATAAAGCACGGATCGCGGGGTACGAAACCCCTCGAAAAATGACACGTACGGTAGTTTCTCGGAATGGCGGAAAATCCAATTCTCGCCATCCTACGAACGGCGTGAGGTTCCGGGCAAAAAGTGTATTTCGGCGAGATTGAGACCTCGGGTAATACTATGGGGCAGATGCCGCCTGAATATCAATTGTCCGAAGTCAGGTTATAAGGTTTTCTGCGCCATTTTACGCCGCCGTCTTGATTTAATGCAGGGACAAAATGGCAGCTTGCACGTATTTCCAGAGCCGACTCGTGTTTTTGAAGCCTTCAGGGGGTGGGATCACGAATGAAATATTTTGTCCACGGCTCTTGAATAGTGTGTTCGTAATTCATCTCTTTCATCACGCATCTGGAAGGTGTTTCAATAAGAACGCAAGATTCGGATTGCGGACCATTTTTGACATTCATAATATCACATGATTATGACGTGACAGATCGAAAGTTGACAGATGGGAGTTAGAAAATAATTCGAATAATTGGTTGGTTTTTCTTCGAAAACGAAAAAAGAAATGCAGTAACGGTATTCAGCATCATGGATGATTGCTTCGAATGCCGCTGTTAAGAGAAAATTAGCAGCTGTCAAAATTGATTTGACAGCAGTTAAAAATTCTTTTCAGTCAGATTCTTGAATGCGAATGTTTGAATCGCTTTTTTTCTAAACATCATTTTCAGTCCTTGGTCACATCTTGGTGAAAATTTTTTGACAGTTCTAACAACCAATCCAATTTTATGATTTTGTATCATATGGAACCATTTCAGCCAATCATGTCAACATTACATCGAAAACTACATCCAATGCAATTTTCAATCCCAATGATAACACGATAGAGTCTTATAAAATTATATAATAGTTCCATGGCAACATCATTCCAAACAAATTTCAAAATGTCGCGTTTTGGTAATGTTAAAAATATAAATGAGCTTATCAAAGAAAACATTCCCAGAAATACTTCCAATAGCCACAAATATATTTGGGGAATATTTATGGAATTTTGCTACGAACGATCATACGAATTGAATGAACGCAGAAGCTTGGAAGAATTGGCGTTTATACTCAAAGATTGGGCTGTCAATATAAGAAAAAAAGGCGGAACAGAATTCAAAGAAGCAACGGTAAAGACAATGTGGAATGTTTCGAGCAAATTCTCACAAGAAAAGTATTATAAGGACTACAACATTATGATTGACCCGTTTAATAATATAATATTTAAACCAGCCCGAGATGCCCGCGATGCAATCAGAAAAAAACTGCAAGCAGACCCAAGTAAGCGTAAATCCAGTTCAGTTTCGTTACATTTGTCTGAAGTTAACAGAATAATATTGCTATGGGATGAAAATACTCCTGAAGGTCTTATGCGTAAATTTTATCATATTGCTGCAGTAGAACTAGCGTGGCGAGGAGGAGAGGCAGTTGCTTGTTTGGTGAATTTTTTTCAAATCGAGAAGAATAACGATGGTTCTCCAACAAATCGCATTGAATACAATCCGGTATTCAGTAAAACGTGCCAAGGTGGTTCTAAAAGCTGTACAAGTAGTAAATGGTTGGTTTTCCAATAGTGAGAGACAAAGCTGCCCTGTACGTCTTTTTCATAAACTAATATCAAAACTAGGCGAAAATATTACCTCACCACGACTATTCTTGAAAACAAATCGATATTGGAAAAATGAAACTGACAAATGGTACGATAATGTACCTACCTGTTGGAAGGAATACCATGAATAAATGGACTAAATATGCTGCCGAAGCAATTGGCTTGAATGTCAAAGACAAAAAGATAACGAATCATTCAAATAGATCAACAGCTGTCAGTCAATTAGCAAAAAGTGGTGTAGAGGAACAACAATTGCTGAAGATTACTGGTCATAGCAATCAAAATTCTATCAAACCATACCTAAACCTCGATCGAGAACACCACAACAAGATAATTAATATTATGCGTGGAAATAGATCTTCTATACAAGAGAACAGCAACGAATCTAATGTTGAGTTGAATTTTACGACTTGCACTTTCACTAATTGTACTTTCAATAAATGAATAAATGTTTTGTTGTGTTGAGTTATACATTTTTTCTGTCAAAAAATTTTCTGCCGAATATTCCTCGAACATAAATGCCTCATAATTTTTTAACCAATATCTCAAGCTCGTTGCTTGGTAACAGCCCTCAGCCTTCGGCTTCGGGCTGTTACCAATGAACGAGCTTTCGATGGTCATAAAATTATCTCGTCTATTATCGAGGTCCTAGGGATATTACTAATGATAATTCCTGCCAAAGTCTAAGGAACTGTGATCGGATTTCGTGACGTATTGCGATTAGGGAAATTTTTCTATTCGTAGGTTCACTAATCTCGCTATACTTTTCAGTTGTCCGACGTATGTTGGAAACAACGAAGGTTGCTATTAAAAGTAGGAAACCTAATGAATATAAAATCGAATTTCTTCCTTTTTTCGGAAGAAAAGAACTCAGTTCGCCACTCTCTCAAGTCTGCACCGTAACTTCGAACCACAGACTCAGCAGTAGTTTTCGGGAATAGCCCACTACGAAGTTTGTTGTGCGGTTGTTACCGCAAAGCTCGAGCCAAGATTTACAGCCCCGGTGCTGTTTGTTGAGTACCCTGTAATTCGGCCTCACTAACTATGTAATTGCCCTTCTGTTAAGTTATTTGCCGTTATCTTGTCGGGCTCTGAATTCCGCTAATTTAACTCCTTTCCAAATTGAATAATCTCATCTTGAAAACGGATATTCGATGCAACAATTTTTTCCGGATAGTCCATGAGCAGTTGATTGTCAGTATAAAAAAACATTGGGATTTTTTTTCGTCATCAATTCGCTATCATTTTATGTGGTTCTTGTTAATCGATGTGGTAAAATTGGGCATGTCTGTACTGTGTACCTCATTTTCCATTCAAATGCAAAATTTCATCTGGATCGAATCAATAGTTTTGAAATTATCAGGATATCCAAATTTTGAAACTATACAGGGTGACTTGTACATTTATTTCAAAGGTATAGATTCCTCTCATCAAACGAAACACTTTTTTCCTTTTTACCATTTTTCAAAATCCGGTTTCTTTCGGAAGATATAGGTAATATTAACCTTATATTAATTCACTGAAAGTCTTCACAAAGTCATCACGAGATCGCAGAAAAACACCTAAAATAAACACTTTCTCCTTTTATAACAACATAGCTCTAGAAACTATTTTTTATTTTTTTTTAGGCCATTTATATCACGCCGGTTATCGCTATTCGCATACGTCGTTCATGAGACTGACGTTTGAGACACAGAACAATATGAGGTTTGAGATGGGTCGATTCATAGATCTCACGGTTTGTCTTGCGCGCCGGCTACCTCGCATTGCGTGATAGTCAACCGTTATACCATTGTTTGAAGAGAAAATCAACAAAGTCAGCTTGATTAATCATTCAATACTATACTAAAATGGAAAAACAATTTTTGATGAGATTTTTTTTTTGGATATCGAGGAAAATATGAACAAGTTATTATTGTTGTACCAGTAGCGGCTTGTCCTATGAGGCAGGTAAGGCAGCGCCTCACCAATAAACGTCGAAAATTACACGTATAAATATCATATATTTATTAATTATTCATTCAATCAATTAAAATTGTTTTCATTATCTTCTTCCATACGCATTTATATCGAAATTTCCCTTCATCATACAGCAATAAAATGCATCTCCGGTTGGGTCTAAGTTTCCGTATCTCACGATTTCTGGGTATCCAACTCCCAGTAAACGGCAGAGGCAGGCCTCACACTGCCTTTCTTTACGCGTCATTTAACATCATAGGGAACGGACGGCAGGCGAGAAAACCGCACCCCTAAACGCCAAATATTACGTTGAGTCTGAGGCTAGCCTCTCCTCTAGTCTTGATATTCTCTCGCGAAGGGCAAACTATAATTATTCTGCACTATTCGGGAACTAGTTCTTTAATCTATGACCTCGGGTCAGTTTTCAAATTGGGTTCGATTTGTAAAAATAGTTTTATCTGTTTTTCGTGTAGATTTAGGTTTATATCAGTGTTCATACGATGTCTTTCAATCTTATTACTGAATTCAATAACCATTGGAAACCCGAAGGCGAAATGTATTTAACGGGACCGATGAAACGTCACGAATTCCCCAGTTAGATGTGAACGCTCGAAAGACTTGGTGATTTTCTTTTATTTTTCAGCTAATCAGCAAAGTTTTTGGCGTAATTAATTCTTATGGGGATAAATCATATATAGTTCAAGAAATAAAGCGATCTATCCCAGATTTGAGTGAATGTCTTGAAAATATTACGCAACTGACAAAGAAGAGAGTTTGCTAGAATTAGTCATTTATAGGTATATGTACATATACAGTGTCCCATTAGTGAAATGAAGTAGATAATCTCATTACTTACGTCAGTTACGGAATAATTTAACTGCATAAATGGTTGCTCTTGCACTGATATATCAGCCTAAAATAATAGTACCGGCCACAGGGTGTTCGTTTGAAACGGTATTACTGGTACTAAAATTAGGTCGGTTTGTTCTAATGGTAACCACTTCATATTATTTCATCTCTTAGTGCCAAATTAGTATTTCGATTGATGATATCTGGTCTTGATTCGAGTATTTCGTCCGGCGTGGTTTGTTATATTTCGACGTTTCGCTAGATCGAGTGTCAGGCATCTTCAGGAATTATTTCTCTCTTATACTGGAGCTTTCCTATAAGAGAGAAATAATTCCTGAAGATGCCAGACACTCGATCTAGCGAAACGTCGAAATATAACAAACCACGCCGGCCGAAATGCTCGAATCAAGACCAGATATCATCAAACGATGGCCGCGAAAGCCTCAGCAAATAGTATTTCGATTCATTTGCATCAACATTTTTCTCAATTTATCCGGCGTGGCTGACATAGGTACAACGAAAAAATTATGGGAAAGTGGAAGATTTTACTTCATTATCATAGTGACATAAACTTCAATATTCTCAATGTTCTGGTTAATGAGTGTTTCGAACGATGATTTGATGGAAAACAACTTGCTTGTAGAGGATGTTCTTAACAAGGTCCAAAATTGAAGAATTTCAATAAGGATGCTCATTTTATTCAACTGGCTTCAAATTACTTTTTATACACACCCTTTAAAATGTTAAGTTTTCGAGTAAGATAATTCTACATCGCTAGAAGTATATATTTTACAAAGCAAAATGTTTCTCGAAAAAGATGACCTTGAGTATGTTAGCGATAAAGAATTATTCTAATCAGTTTTGCAACAGCCTTTTTCACGGCAACGCCACGGCAGGGAATATTTTTCCTCCGATATGCCTCACCACCCTAAACTGTCACGAGCCGCCACTGGTGTTTACATACTTATCTTCAGAAAAATCGTAAAAAGAACTTATTATGGTGGGAGAAATATGGCTCGTGAATTGCAATCGGACAAAACTAAGTGTTTTTGGGAATATACCTTTATTCAAGTTCTAACCTTATTTGAATTAGAATGTTGCATGTAATGGGTTCGAAAATTCATCTGCACATGGTATTCACTTACCATTCTTATTCAAATAATGTTAGAACTAGAGTATATATTTCCTTAATGTATCAATTTCAATCGAGCAACTTTGAGGTCTTTGCAGTGAATCATAATAGTCACGTATTTGGCCCAATTTCTTCGTCAAATGGCCATTATATCTTTAAAACAAAGCCGAATTCGGAAAAATGCGATATGAAGAAAAGGTTTCTATTAGTCTCAAGAATCTACAGTTAAAATATATGTACAAGTCAGAGACGATACAAGAATCTGTTGGATCGATTCCGGACAGTACCACAGAACCCGTAGAATCTCCGAAACGGTCCAATTTCTACGCTGCGTAACATTCTGGTCAGATCTAGCAGGCCTTGTCGAAACCACTACACGTCTGTACGCCGTCACTAGGTTGGGGTCGAACGTGAGGGGTTGGTTTGAGGGCGAAGTGGAAATTAGGAACTCGGCCACGTCCGGGTCCCATTACTGGGCTACGATTGCCCGGGTTTGCTTGATTATCGTATTATCGGGTCGGCTCACTTGATGCTGCGAGACAAATCTGTATGCTCATGTGTGTTTCATTGGATTTCGAGTGCGTCTCTTCGAGATTTATAATAAGGTGGCAAAATGAGGAAAACGAACTGTTGAGCTGTTATTAATAATGGAATTTGTTCTCTAGAATGTGTATTACTTACTCGCTTTCCTGTTTTTCTTCGTATATTAGGGCAAAAACTTGGTGAGCAGTAATTTCATGAAAATCTGGACAAACGATTTTATTTCCATGATATCACCGTCAATTTTCGGGAGAAATGTAAGAAGTTTTCAGTATGCATGGGGAATAATACACTGCGCAAAAAAAGTAACGCACATTCTGAAAATCTCAATTTTAATGAAAGTTAACTCTACATTGACTTTATAACTTATTCTTTATGTTCTCTCGGGAAGGTTTCGAACGAAACAAGACACATTAAATGGAAAAAAAATCAGGATTTCACCGAATCTTATGTGAAAGAAGAGAAATGAACAATTTTCAAAATACTGAAATGCTGATAAGTGATTTAATACTTGGTATATTTCCACCCCTTGCGTTCATTACAGCTCGGCAACGATGGTTCATACTCAAAATGAGTGATCTTAAAATGTTCTGATCTAATCCTTCCCAGATTTCTCCGAGTCGGATTCCTAAGTCATTTAGAGTAGCTGGATGATTTTCTGAACTTCTCAGCCTTCTATTGAGGTTGTCCCAAACCTGCTCAATCGGATTGAGATCTGGACTTCTTGCTGGCCATTCCATTCGAGAGACTTCAACCTCTTCAAGGTACTCCTGAACGATGCGCGCACGATGGGGTCTGGCATTATCGTCCATAAAAATGAAATGTTCACCAATGTATGGGGCAAATAGCACTACATGCTCTTCAAGAATGTTCCTTATATACTTATCAGCATTCATAGCTCTATTATCAACGACCACTAGGTCTGTGCGAGCAGTCAAAGATATTCCACCCCATACCATAATCGATCCTCCCCCGAAACCAGTAGTATTCAGGAAATTGCACTGAGCATATCTTTCATGTGGACGTCTGTATCCAAGGGAACGTCGATCACAATGGTAGAGGCAGAATCTAGACTCATCTGTGAAGAGAACTCTTTCCCAATCGGCCTCTTCCCAATGGATATGCTCTCTCGCAAAATTCCAACGCGCCCTTCGATGGGCTGGGGTAAGAGCTGGGCCTCTTGCCGCGACACGAGGCCTTAAATCATATTCTCTGAGGCGATTTCTTATTGTCTGAGTGCTAATTTGCACCTCACGAGTTTGCTCAAGCTGATTTTGAAGGAGGCGAGCGGTTGCAAACCGTTGTCTCAACGAAGAAACTCTCAAGTAACGTTCTTGAATGGCAGTTGTTACCCGAGGTCTACCCTGCCCTGGTCTTCGAACATTCATAGCTGTCTCCCTGAATCGCTGCAACATTCTGGACACACTTGTATGGGAAACTCCAAATCTTTCTGCAATTCTTGTGTATGTCCACCCTTCTTGTTGAAACATTATTTGGGCTGTTTCCATTATCTATGCGGTTTGTTGTTTCCGACGTTTCGGCAAGCATTCGCCTGCCGTCTTCAGGGTGTGGGTCCTGAGAAGGACCGGTTTTTGCCAAACTTGATCCTGTCTGGACTTGTACGCACCATACTTTTTCGATTATTGAATTACAGTGTTGGGATTCGAACGCGGGTTATAAGGTTGCAATTTCGAAATTCCAGTCACTCTAACCACTAGTCTACCGGAGCAGGTAATTATTATACTATTCAAGTTATATATGAAGTATTATTTCCTGGTAGAGGTCACCTTGACCAGATCAGATGCGCAGTTGATATGCGCAGTAGGTTAAGTTCGGTCTGGTTAGGTTAGGTTAGGTAAGGTTAGGTTGGGTTAGTGTTAATTGCCACCCTGAGCCGAGTTCATCCTTCTCAATTCAGATCTTATAATTGGTGCCCAGACATCCTTTATTTCCACAGAGGGTGTACTAATTGGGTTGGGAGTTATGGCCATGAAGGCTGCTTCTTTCAATTTCCTCCTTCTCCATCCTTCTTCCTTTGATATTATGGAAGCTTCATCCCATCTGATGTTGTGGTCCTCGTTCCAAGCATGTTGGGCTAGCTTAGATTTTTCGGTTTCTCCCAGTCGAGCTAGTTTTTGGTGCTCTTTGATTCTAACCTCAAGGGGGCGTTTAGTCTCTCCAATGTAGGATCTGCCGCATTCACACGGAATTTCGTATACGCAATTCTTGGTTGTTTGATTTTTGTTATCAGGTTTCACTTTCGTGAGCTTACTCCTGACCGTATTTCTGGTCTTGAATGCTGTTCTCACATTGTATCTGTTGCCAATCCTTCTTATCTTCTCGGATAGCCCCTTCACATATGGTATGACAGAGGTTATCGTGTCGGTAGCATCATTGTCTGTTTGTTGAGGCTCTGTTCTTGTTTCTCCTGGTACTCTGGCAACCTCGAGGATCTTCCTAGGGTAGCCATTTTTCTTGAGGGTTTCTGTGATGTTGTTGAATTCCTCATTACGATCTTCTGGATTAGAGCATATCCTGGTTGCTCTGTCGTATAGGCATCTGGCTACTCCCAATTTGGTGCTGAGGTTATGGTTAGATTCGTAGTGGAGATATTGGCCTGTGTTCGTTGGCTTCCTGTAGACTGTGGTCCTGGGATTTCCATTCTGCTTATGAATCAGTACATCGAGGAATGGTAGTTGGTTATTTTCCTCGATTTCCATCGTGAATTTGATTGATTCCTCTACGCTGTTCAGGTGTTCTAGGAATTTGTCTAGGTTTTCTCTCCCATGTTGCCATATGACAAATGTGTCGTCTACATATCTGAGCCATAGTTTCGGTTTGAACACATATTGTTCCAATGCTCTCTTCTCGAAATCTTCCATGTATGCATCAGCCAGAGGTGGAGAAAGTGGAGAACCCATCGCCATACCGAATTCTTGTTGGTAGAAGTTGTTGTCTACTTGAAAGTAAGTGGAGTTGATACATGTTCCGAGCATTTCCATTATTGCGTTTATACTCAGAGTGGTTCTCTCAGCCAATTCAATGTCCTCCTCGAGTTTTTTCCTCACAATTTCGAGGGTTTGGTTGGTAGGAACATTAGTGAACAGACTCTTGATGTCGAAACTGACCATGATGTCCGTATCGGATATATGCTGTTGGCGCATGGTCTCAATGAAGTGATCAGTGTTTTTGACCATTGATGTTGTGTGTCCTCTGAGTGGAGACACTATCTTCAGGAGGTATTTGGCCAAGGGATGACATGGGGAATTACGTGAACTGACGATTGGTCTTAACGGGATATTGTCTTTGTGTATTTTTGGAAGACCATACAGATGTGGAGGTTTGCTGAAGACGACAGGCGAATGCTTGCCGAAACGTCGGAAACAACAAACCGCATAGATAATGGAAACAGCCCATATAATGTTTCAACAAATATCCCATTATCAAGAATATCTCGATCACAATCCACCCTTCTTCTCGCAAAACTACCGCTTGGACACATTCCTCTTGGGTCAAATTGCGAGTTTCGCGTTGCATAGCGATCGAGTGTAGAAAATCAAACGAAAGAAAAACTATTGATCACTAGAATTGATCGAGAACAACTGAGTTTAGAATGGAGCCAATACATTCAAAATCTGATAATATCATCTTTTTTTATTCCTGCTGGGAGAAAACATCTGTATTGAAGAAAAACGTTGAAAGTGGATAACATATGCATGCATAATTCTGATAAAAATAATTATCATTGAGAACACCTTCAGTTGTAGAATAAATTCGAGATTTCTATAATGTGCGTTAATTTTTTTGCGCAGTGTATTTTGCAGAATGTGTATTACTCGCTTTTTCCGCTTTCTTCGTATATTAGTGGGAAAAACCTGCTTGAAAATATGACCCATATAGTTCCTACTTTATAATTTATTTAAAAATTCAGGGGGGCAATAAACAAACAAAAACTGATCAATACACATTCTGCAAAATATTATTCCGCATGTATACTGAAAATTTAATACATTTATCCCGGAAATTGACGGAGAAATCATGGAAATTAAATCGTTTGTCCAGAGTTTTATGAATTTCAACTCACCAGGTTTTTTTCTGATATACGAAGAAAAACGGAAAAGCGAGTAATACACATTCTAGAGGAATGATTAAGCTTCAATTTGAAAAAAATTAATGTTGGTCTACACCGCATACGAACTGAGATATCATGGAAATAAAAAGCCCATTTTTTTATGTGTAGGAAGTTAGCAGTGCCACTTGCGAGAAAATCAATAAAACCTATTGCATTAATTGTCGAATAATTGTCGAGAATTTGTCGTGAAAGAAAAAAAATTGTCGCGTCCTTAGTTTTTTTCTACGGGGTGGCTTTGCTAACTTAACGTTAAGTTAGCAGAACCACTTTCTCAATATCTACCAAATATCATAAAAATGGTTATAAATAATTGCCGAGTAATTGTAAGTCCATATGAAGAAAAAAAAACACAAAAAATCCATTCCTTCTTGTTTATTTTACGTCTTTTTCCCGCGAGTTTGAGATATTTCTGGAATTATCGCATTTTTGGCAACAGTGCATTCGTAATTGACTTTTTTTCTATTGCATTAATTGTCGAATACCTGCCTCGAATTTGTCGTGAAAAAAAAATTTGTCGCGACCTTCGTTTTATCTCTACTTTGGCTTGGCTAATTCTATATTAATTTAGCAAATAGTGGTCGAATATCATCAGGATGACCATAAAAGATTGTCGAGTAATTGTCAAAGTACAAATAAAGTAAAAAACACAAATAATTTAATCCTTCTAGCAATTTCCACTCCATTTTCTCGCGATTTCCCTATATTTCTGAAAATGTCGCATTTTTGGCAACAGCGCATTCGTTTTCGACTTTTTTTTTCTATTGCATTAATTGTCGAATACCTATCCCGAATTTGTCGTGAAAGAAAAAAAAATTGTCGCGTCCATAATTTTTTTTCTACGGGGTGGCTTTGCTAACTTAACGTTAAGTTAAGAAACAATAGAACAAAAGTCAATACCGAATGCGTTGTTGCCAAAAATGCGATATTTCCAGAAATATCTCAAACTCGCGGGAAAAAGACGTAAAATAAACAAGAAGGAATGGATTTTTTCTGTTTTTTTTCTTCATATGGACTTCGACAATTACTCGACAATTATTTATAACCATTTTTATGATATTTGGTATATATTGAGAAAGTGGTTCTGCTTACTTAACGTTAAGTTAGCAAAGCCACCCCGTAGAAAAAAACTAAGGACGCGACAAATTTTTTTCTTTCACGACAAATTCTCGACAATTAATGCAATAGGTTTTATTGATTTTCTCGCTTGTGGCACTGCTAACGTGCTAACTTCATACACATCATTTTTTGAAGGGAGCTCGCGAGCTCGAACCTGTAGTATCACCTCCCCATAACGCTTGAGTCAAAGTTATGTGGAATGGACAATACCGATGAAGTCTTAAAATTCTTCTTGCTGCTCCCCTCGGAATGCCAGATTGAACTTGAGTTTGTCAAAGTGGGGATTCAATGCAACCATACCGAGTACTACTGAAACTTGTGGATCGTCCCTATCAATAGTTGGAGTTCTACGTCGCTGCCGTATTCTTCGAGGCTCTTGTAGCGTGTAGCCCAGTAGCCAAAGAGTAGGTATTCTTTGTTATAACTCGCACAAGTTCAGTCATTCGCCTGCAGTAGCTGGATTCGGCCTGTTTCGAAAACGTTTATGTTTCTTTCAAAATGTTCTACCCTTGCAGTACAGGAACCTCTAGTGATGCCCAAAATTCTGTACTAACAGTTTCCATGAAAAAGGTGTCATGTTTTGCATTAAATTCAATATAAGTCGACAATGTTGAAACAAAATTTGAGAAGCATTACAATGCACTGAAAAAATTCTACGATTACAAATGGCTCCGAGAGCATTCTAGAAGTCGACTAATACCTGCTTCAACCCTCTAACCCGTTCCTGGCCCCTACCCCATTTACATAACGCGTGTGCGGTTAATAAAGCGCCTCGTTACTCGAAACGATGGAAGCCAATGCATGTACAAATTGCGTGTATTTTCAGCGAACGTACGTTGTTTATTGAGCCATTCTACATGTGATATTCGCTTTTTAGTGTTACTCGCTGCCACAAAGGCATAGAAGGGGAACTGCGGCTCCGCGGAGATATCAACCGTGACAGATGGGGAGCGCTACAATTGCACACGCGTTGACGCCAATTTGCATTCATGACTGAAGAGCATATTTTTCGTTCTGTTCCGAAATTATGGATACGCTTTATGAACCCCACGTGACACGTAGGCCTACCTCTCGGCACTCGAAAAGGGGTGCTGATGTTGATGAAAACAGACCGTCGATCTTGTCATTTATTGGTTGCAAACACAATTGACAGACTAATGACGTCAATTTTCCATTGGATAACTGAAGAAAATTCTTTGTTGGGTGGCTGTTTTTTCTATTCCATCTTAAATTAAACTTCTCCACATGAGTTAGAGATATTGACTTAAATTGCAAAATAATATAGTGAAAATAAGATTTTTGTGATGAAAATTCATATTAGGATTATTTCAAGTTGCCAATCAATTTTTGCCAATCAATTTTAGCCTGTAGGTCTGCAGCGTATGCAGGGTGGTTAAGAAAAATCGAGTAAAATAACGAACTTTTATTTCCAGAGAATTAAAGCATTTTAAGACTATCAATACAATGTATGGCCTCCACGGGCATCAATAACAGCTTGACATCTTCTTTATATACTACATACGAGGTTGTTGAACATTTCTTGAGGAATTTGGTTCCATAAACGGGGCAGAAGCTCTCTCAGATCACTTAAGGATTCTGGGGTAGGTTAATGATTATCTTATCTTCTTTGGAGCATTTCCCATGCATGTTCTATGCAATTCAAATCTGGTGAGTGCGGAGGTATTGGTAAATGTGGAATACCCAGCTCCTCGAGCGCATTCTCAACTATGGCTGCACGGTGCGGTCTAGCGTTATCGTCTAGAAATTGAAAAGTTTCACCAATAGCAGCGTGAAAATGTTCACAACATTGTCAATGACATGCTCCCTATAGTGTAAGGCGGTCATATTTCCAGGACAAATGTGTAGATCTGTCGCCCGTTGAAACATATCACGGCCCATACCATCAGACTACCCCCTCGGAATGGATGGACTTCTTGGACATAGCGACGATTACGAGGTATGCGTGGGATTATCCATACCCTTATTCTTCGAGAATCTGAAAATTATCCATATCTGTATTCATCAGTGAAAAGGACACTACGCTATTGATCGTTCCAGTTGATATGTTGCCTTGCCCATTCCAGTCTTTGACGCTTATGGTCACGTGTTAATGGAACTCCTCTTAATGGACGTCTAGAACCTAGATTCACCTCTCTCAAACGTCATCTGATGGTTTCGATGGAAACTTGGACCCCATCTGCATTTTGAAGAGCATACATTCTAGACGTAGATGTAGGGTTTCTTCTCGCCGAAACGGTGATGAAACGATCCTGAGCAGGTGTTGTTTCTCGTCGCCCACCAATCCTTGGTGTTTTCAACACGGAACCTGTGTCCCTGAACCTATTCCGAAGTCGAGATATCACACTTTGGCTGACTTGAAGCCTTTCCGCTTCAACAACCTGAGTTAGACCACCCTGTAGCATTCCGATAGCCCTATTAGCCTCAGCGTTTGTTAATTTACGTTTTGGCATTTTCAGAAAACTCGTTTCAAATCGAGGCCGTTGATAAACTGACTTCATTTCAAAATAAGAACATTCATGAAGCATATGCAAAGAACCAAACTTCAGAAGAAAGACGAAATGTCTCATACTGATTTTTATTGGATCGATTCAAGTTGTTATATTTTAAATTATTTTACAGCGATTTTCTCGAAGATTACACTTTTAAAAACGATTGAATAGGATATCCCTAACTCTTGTGGATAACGAATCGAATGGTTACTTTGTCGACATGAATAATTCCGACTACAGTTTCGTCCTTGTTAGGTCGCCCCAGAGCAAAATATCCTCAGTATATAAACATTCTTCGAAGGAACATGAGATATCATTCTGAATGCTCCAAATTCTTTAAAGAATCGCTAAAGCGACAATGGTTTTCATTGTAAATTATTACGAAGCACGGTTTCTTTAGAAAGGATGTGAACGAGCTGCGTAAATATGGAGAATAATGGCGCATTTAAACAGCAATATCTAATTATTATCACGAATCATTCTATTAAGAGTAATCCATCGCATGAGCCCATTTGCATGTGTGCACAAATCGAATAATGAGATAGATGTATGGGAGTAATAAACAAAATTACCCCATATCGTATCGCCGCAACGTGAAATCTATAATTACATACGCTGAATACGAGAGACAAACATAATGATAGGTCACGTTTGAATGTTCGATGATCCACCCCAAAACGGAGGGTGCGACTCGTGCAAACATCCTATTCCGCTCCCCTCGAATAAGAAGAGGGTTGGATCCCTCTTACTTCTCCTGTTCGTTTCACTGCGGCTTCTTTGTCTACGTTATTTGTTTGGTTAGATTGTTTGCCATAAGCAGTGGCGTATCTTATACTCTTTTCTGGCATTGGGTTTGGTGAGAATCACCACTTTTCAGTTTCACCATCATAATTCCTTCATTGGTTGTTAAATTACTTCTTTCCTTTCTGCGGAAAAGCCCAATTTTTTTAAAAGGTTGGGTCTTTGACCGGTACATATATTTTAACTGTAGATTCCTCTCATCAAACGAAACACTTTCTTTATATCATTTTTCAAAATTCGGTTTCGTTTGAAAGATACAGGGTGTCGAAAATCATTTTTCTGTTGATTTCTTTGTTCATATCTTCGGAATCGTTATTTCAAATAAACTGAATTTTGGTTGATTGTTTACTCTATTCATGGTGCATATTCCACGATTAAAACTAATTCAATATTTCTCCTAGTATAAAAATTACAGTGTAGCCGACTCATAACTCCACGCAAAAATACCATGAAACCACGTGAAAAAGATTAACGGTTTATATTTTCGAAAGAATGAATCATTTCAGAAAATAAAAGTATAGTTATGTTTTTTCAATGAAACACGTTGATTTGGACTTATTCCCAATTGTATACGATAAAATTTGAGGAAAGAATCATGAATTTCTAGAATAATCCGGATGCTTCCATGGATTGAATATCATCGAATATTATAACTTCTCCTTAAACAAGTTGACAATGTTGTCAGAATGTTTATAATATTTAATTTTTGGATGAACTTGGATAATTGACAACTGTTTGACAGATGAGAAAATGTTATATCTATGGTCGGCGAAATGACGTAAAACATTCATAGAATTTGAATAATTATGTAAATAATTTGAAGGTTCAATATAATCATTGCTAAATTTGAATTGAATATTGTTTATCAGATATTTTTAGTTGAATATAAACCCATTAATAATGCTCTTGTAGGGTGATGGTGGACACGTGGTTTAAGAAATAAGACTTCTCAGTTTATTTGGTTTTATTCACATAAGAGTTTTACACACACATATAATGGTTCTTAAACTTATCACATAAGGGTTCTAATTCGATGTAACCAAAAAGAGGCAATCAAGTGACATAACATATAACAGAGACTGTAATAGCCAGACTCAGATCAGTGATCTATGCTCTAAGGGTATTGAGAACTGACTCTTCGAGATCTTTCCCGATGGCTGTTTATTATGCGAATTTTCAATCTATCCTGTCATGTAGTATACATACAGAATCGGTTTTCGAATTGCAAAAAATGGCGGTTCGGACGATATTTGGATTGGCTTATAAACAATCCTGTAGAGGCATCTTCAAGAAGAATGGTTTACTTACACTGTCTGGTTTGTACATATACAAGTTAATGCAATTTTTCCACAAAAATCCCCAATATTTTCAGAGGTTTATACGCCCTGGTCTTTATCCTACTCGTCACAATATGTTAGTGTATCCAATGCATAGACTATCCTCTACTGAAAGGGGATGCTCATATATGGCGGCGAAACTATATAACAGTCTTCCTAATAATATTCGCAAGATAAAAGATTTCAAAATTTTCAAAGCTCATATATTCAATTTATTAATAGATTTAGAACCGTACTCTGTGTCCGAGTTCTTATTGATTAGAAGCAGTTTGTAGGGTTTATATTCTGTTTTTATTTCTATTGGTGTATTTTTTTTTGACTTGTTTTGTGTTTCATTCTTGTAATGACTTAACAATTTCAAAGAACAATCTATTTCCAACGAACGGATTTCAGGTATGATAATCCTGTATATTTTCCTTTCTATTTTTTGATGTGAAGTCAACTGAAGATACTATTCTTATTCAAAATGAAAATGCTTCTTGTTCCGAAAACACGAAAAAAAAAATAATCATATCATATAATTTTCAACCAGCATAATTGAAGGCTAGAAATCTCATGATTTTTTTCAACTCACCTAAAATGATATCGGAATAATGAATATTGTTATTTCTGTTTTTTTGCTTGGAAAGGTCTATTAATTTCCCATAAGCAAAATGTTCGAAAATATCAATGGTTTATTCAAAAATTAACACCAATTGATGAATATCATTGAGTTCATTAGGTCACTTTTTATGTACTATATAGGTCACTTTGTTGAAGATGATTTCATAACCGAACTTGACAACTGTTACATACAAACTGAAAGAGAGCCATTTCTGCTCTTCTAACCTCGAATGTGGTTCTCGAATCACAGAGCACAAATTACCATAGAAGAACCCAAAGTGTTCTTCTCAGCATCAGATAAAGAAGCATCAAAATACAGACAAACTAAATAACATTCCACTCCCAATCCTCGCCTGGGAAAAGTCGAAGAAGGAATGTATTTGGGAGGAAGAACTATTGCATTTCTAATGCGAACATAATCGATCAGAACTTTGTGCTAATTGTTAGGGAAATATCGTCCTTTCATCATTTTCATCACGATAAGGTTATTATTGCAGCATTTCCAACAAGTATCGACTCATTTTGAAACAAGAAATAACTTATCTCAGGTATTTCAATGCATACCAAATCACCTCAGTCACGGACTCGCCCAGTTTTGTTTTTGAAAATGGTCATATCTTTCTATCAAAGCCAAATTCGGAAAAATGAAAAAGGAGAAAAAGGTTTATTTTTGCCACAGGAATCTACAGTTGAAAATTATTTACAATCAAAGATTCACCCTGTAGAAGAGCTTGATAATAAATTTTTGTATTTTTTAGGTTAAGGTATCACTTTTCACTCTCATTTGTCTTCCCCTCCTAATCAAATGTATGACATGACTATACGAGAACCTCAAAGAAGGTCTCAAGTCCTACATAAATTGACGCTTTAATCGAATCGATACCAACACCGACCCTGTAGCAGAAATCCTTTGTGTAACGCCGTATCCGCAGCCTGGGGGAAAGTGGCCACTGATGTGATCACGAGCCGTGCAAATCGATGTTCGTTTCACCCCTCGACCTACCCTCCGTTCTCTTCTCTTCCCCACCGTCTCCTCCTCCCTTTCCGATGACGAGATTCTCTTCTCGTAATAAACCACTTCCCTTTTTATGGCGCGTTCCTCCAACGACCGAGATATATGGACTGCAAAGCACATCATTAATTTATGAACGCTTATTGATTCCGGTGCCCGGAGGCCCGGAGCATTATGTTATTTCTCGAGAGGCTTTCCAGCCTCCTCCACGGTTTTAATTACACGGGTTTCGATAATGGCTGGAACAATCTCACTTTCACGTTTGTCGAGATGTTTAAGTCCAGGTTTGATTTTAGATTTAGGCGCCCGGTATATTCGACCTGTCTGTGAAGTGTCAACTATCTGCTCCCCAAATTGATCAACCCCTCTAACTAATCTGGATTTACCATCATTTCGTCCCCTCGGTAGTTATGAAGCAGACAACGAGGACGCGATGTTTGACATATATAACGTTTTGCAAGAGAGCTAACGAAGTTAAGGCGAAACCCTCAGAGTGATATAACATCCTTAAAAAATTAAAAAAATGTCGGCAAAGGTTGCGTTTTCCGATGCTTTTTACATTTTTTCATTCAAGTCCAGAAGGTTGGAAAAACGCAGATTTCAGTTTTATCATACGTTTCACATGCGACTGATGATCAGTTCTGATGGTCGTCGAGCGTTGGTTCGACCTGCTGCGTATGCGTTTTGTCGGCACATGTCGGGGCAAAAGAGACAAAGGAGGTTTTCACATTTCGATTGCGGTTTTGGGCATGTTGTTGAATATTCCGAAGATTTTTTTACGTATTTACGAAAGGATTTTATTTGTTTACCAATAATAAGTGGAAAGCTTCGAAGCCTATAGTTTCAGAGGGGTCTCCTCGAAGTTATCAGTATAAACAATACCAATAGAGGATAATAATCGATGGGAAGGAGAAATTTAATTTTGAAACAGAACTGCTGATTAGTGTTATAGAAAGAAAAGTGGAAATGTGGATTTGGCTCAGATCTGTTTATTGCAGGAAGATTTCTAGAATCTTTTTCAATGTAACAGCCAAAAGCAAGTAAGTTCGCATATTCATCAATAGATTGATAATATTTTCTCCACTCGACTTTTCGTCTGAGGTCCTTGGGTTTTGATATACAGGATGATTGTGTGAAATTTAATAGTGCCATCAAACTGAAACCAATCAGCGAGCAGATTTTCTATATAACTTTTCAAACGAAGAATTCACCAAATAATAATGCCAATATAAGAATTTCTAAATACGGAAAAAGTTTTCACTTCGTCGGGAATTGGACGACCACAGTGTCACGCTATATAGCGGCAAATAGTCTTTGAGAGCGGCGACTGACGATACGCATCCATGCGAAAACAAATACAGCCGACTGATGATCAGTCAGAACGACCATCAGGACTGATCATTAGTCCCATGTGAAACGGCTCTGACCGTTAAATCAATGAAATACGAAGCAAAATAACACTTCAATACTGAAAAAACACCAAACATTCATTGAAATTAAAGCGGTATTCTACAAAGAGACGCCATGTTCATTCAACGACAATTGAACAAAATATTTGAGCTTGTAAATTCGAAACATAACCTCATTCAATGTAGGCGAATGCCAAACAATGCCAACAAATGCCAATAAATGCCAAATAATGCCTGCAAATTCCCAAAAATTCCTGCAAATGCCAGCAATGCCAATGCCAACCAATGCCTACCAATGCCAACCAATGCCATTGGCAATGCCCAATGTTGTACACCATATTGCTAACCGGTTTACCCCTCGGGAATCAGCCTTGTTTCGATTTTCGAAGCTATTGAGCTAATTTCTTGAATAAAATTGCCTTAACTTCAAGACTTTTGCGTACTTCGATCAAGAGTTCGCATGGACGCTGCTACTCAAGACGCAGCCCCTATTATCGCGAGACTAATGCGGACCACTCACGAGGCATCTGTTTCGAGCATTTTGAGAGCCGATCTCGACGCCCGACTTTTCAGGCACCCAACTCAGCCATATGGTATCTACTTTGGCATCCCAGTCCGCCTCGGAAGCACGCTTCGAGTCGAGATTCTTGAAACGCTTTGATCTTTTGCTAGTTTTGACCACTCACGAGGCATCTTGGGACTCCGAGGCGTCCTGGGCGTCCAACCAGCTGGAGTCCCGAACGCCATGAATGCCGAAAGGTCGTTCGATCGACCATACACGGGGACCCTTTCCGAGCATTCGTGCCCGAAAGTCCCGTAAAAAGTCCTCGTGAGTGGTCTACATTATCCTCAACGAAATCATCCCCTGCTTAGAACCACCGAACGCCGACGAAATACCACTAGGCAGAAAGCTAACTGTTTCCCAACAGCCTCCTCCCCCGTATTCCCAGCGCAACCACGAATCCGGCAAATTGCAACATAGCCACGTTTAAACAGCGCAATGCTAGCAACAGCCGCCCACGGCTATTTATCAGCGGATCCATCCCGGACCCAGCTTTCGGCCACGAGTTATCAGTAATTGCGGAAACTACCGCTGTACAAAGATTAATTATTTCATGGATGAGAACATTCGAACTCGGGCTCTGCGGTCGAATTTATGTTGAAACAATGGTCGGCTCGCCGACTCAAGGTTGAAGGATATAGACCGACCACAGAAAATCCGCGGTCAGAGTTAAAACCTCAGGGGAGATATATATTTGCAATTAGATAAAGTTCTGCGCTGCGGCGGAATTAATCCGCTCCACGCCGCCGACGGGCCGTAGGCGGATAGACGTGTTTTGCGCCGCCGGTTGTTTTATACGTCGGAGGACGACTATTAGGAAGCGCTGACCAGGGGGTGTTCTGGAACTTCTTTCCCCTACGAATCATCAGGGTATTCAAGGGGGTGGGCTTTTTACTAGTGAAGCAGATCGTTCAGGACATTTTTCAGATAATCGATAAGTCTCTTCATTCTGGAAGAACTTGAACTACAGTGCTCGTCAAAATTATGGAGCAAATTCATTTTCTCAGAAGAAAAATATTTGGCAGCAAAATCCCGAAACAAGTCAATTTTTGTTTCACTTTTACCAAATTTTATGCATTTTTGAAGGATTTTTGTTGCATCCTGTGCCATCCCTATCAACCCTCTAAATTTTTTGAATAGGGAAAGTGGGTCATATGGAACTTTTTTGGTAAGGTCTTTGTATCTTCTTCATACGAAGGCGTGGAAGGGCCACATTTCAAAGTAAAATATTTTTCAGTATAATTCCGAGTTTGAACTCGGAATTATACCTAATTCCGACTTCAAACTCGGAATTAGCACTTATTCCGACTTTAAACTCAGAATTTGCGCTAATTCCGACTTTAAACTCGAAATTGGTACTAATTCCGAGTAAACTCGAAATTAGTTCTAATTCCGAGTTCAAACTCGGAATTAGGTATGATTCCGAGTTTAAAGTCGGAATTAACCCTAATTCCGACTTTAAACTCGGAATTAGCACTTATTCCGACTTCAAACTCGAAATTATCTATCAAATACGGAATCAGTGCTAGTTCCGAATTTAAACTCGGAATTAGGGCAGAAGATTAATGATAGTTACAACATCAGTTTGGTTTTCATCCATACTATTTGTTCAAATTAAAGTACTTATCAGAAACGTGGACAGTTTATTTCTCTAATTAAATCTACAGAGCCAACGTTTCGGAGACAATATTTTCTCCTTCTTCAGGGCTAAATAATAAACTGTCCACGTTTCTGATAAGTACTTTAATTTGAATTAATGATAGTATTCGGAGATGATTTTACGAAGGCGTAGAATGTTGTTGCATTGTTGCATCTAAATTGTTTGAACCTCATCATTCCCACTGAATAAATTATGCATAAACTATGGATACTTTGTGTTCAAACTTCCCACTACAGGTGATTTCTTATGTTATTCAAGTTGCATTCTTCTGAGGTAACAAATGAGAGGGAGTATTATGAGAACATCGATGTAATTGATGAACCATTACCATCTCATTGCTCGTTTATTCTTGGTACAACGCGTTTCATGAATTATTTATTTTGTTTAGAGCATTATAATTACAAAATTAACGCAAGCAGGAAATTGAGTTTAACATTTTCAAGTCAACTTGAAACATGTACTATTTTAATTTCAATACAAATTATTGAACCGGAAAGGTACGAATCGTTTATGTCTTCGTTGGGTTAACATTTAAGGTCGGCGTTTAAAGCGAGTAGGAAAGATCAGCCGATAGAGGCGCCACCGTCCATTTTAAGAAATATCTCCATAGAAATTACATTATCACAATAAGTTCTATGAGTATCTCTCTAATCACGAATGAAATGTACAATGGCGCTCTCTATCCGAAAATCGCCAAACTATAAAATAAGTCAATTTGTTGGTGAAGCAGGAACTTTTTCCCGCCAAAATTTGAATTTGGCCATTCTCTGCCAATTCCGTATTTCAAGTTGATCTTCTGAACGAAATTATCAGTAGATTCACTTTTAATCGGAAGTTGAACTATTTTCATGGGTCTTTCTGTTGAAATAAAACAGAAGCATGGGTTGGCCCATTTTCTTCTATTTTTGAAAGAAAAAAATTAACTGTCGGAATGAAATCGATCAAAATTATTTCAACAAGAACCCTAATCCTTTCTTAGTTCACCCACAAAATTTCTGTTCCCAAAGTGAAACCGTTTTCGAAATCAACTTGAAATAAAAACACACTACATTGAACGCCCACCTTGAAATTATGTCCTGATTCGGCTAGATAGCTATAGTAGTACAGTCTGAAGAAAAAAGAATTTTAAAACACGTGAGATAAAACCAGAAAACTGCATAAACGTAAAAGACAAATAGTGTAGTATAAACATCCACAATAGCCATTCTGACGAAAGAAAAATCCACAAAAAACAACAATGGATAACTGAGAAAATTCTTGGTCTAATGGAGAACAAAAATGCGATGAAATTCAATTTTTTAAGCAAGTACAACACATTCGATGTACACAGGAAATTCAAATAACTAGTATTGATTACGTGCAACTCAGTATTGAGAGTATGTGAGAAGGAATCACTAAGATTAATGTCTTCGTATTTACTATCTTCTAAAAAACGGTGGAACAGATCATTTCGAGCAAATAAAGAATATGAATTATCACTAAATGTGACCAAAACAAACTAGATATATGCAAATAAAAAACCAACTCAGGGGTATAACTAAACATGTACATTAATTTTTCCGAAATGCGAGAAAGTCATGTATCAACAGTGACTGTCCAGAATTAGGCCAAGTTATTGTTGTACACGCAAATAATAATTGAACAGTGCTTGTACCCTCGTGTTCCATTAATTCAGCACTTGTCCGGTATCAATGAACTGGTGTAACAACAAAACTCGAGGATAATTCATGTAATCAACTAATCACTATACTGTTACACTCCAGGTAAACATCAGACGGCTTTTGCTAATGATAAAAAAATTAAACTGGTTGGTAGGCGGCCCCCGAGAAGTGGTTCGGAGCAAAACAGCATGATAATTAGACAGCCTATTACAGGACCGTTCTCCGCGAGCGCTAAGCAGAGTAATTAAAATCTCAATTAGAGCTGCCTCCCGTTCGCATGAGCTCTCTGGATTTGGCCCGAAATAGTTCGGCGGAGAGTCAGAAACAGGTGGTGTCTTCGGGGTTGTCTCCTACTTCATTAAGAGAGTCTCGGGGATTGTGTCTTCGGCGATTCCATTCGTGGTTGCCGCTTGTCTTACAGGATGGGGGATTTCGATTAAGCCGACCCTCTTCCACTGTGATCGGATTCATGATTACTCCTCCAAATCGGAAAACATCTTTTCTGAGATATGCTGAGGGTCAGGCTACAATAATATTGTCGTTTGTTTTGATATTGTTAAACTTTCTGCGAATCGTGTAATGGCCACAATTCTGTATGCGTGAATGACCGCTAGATATTGGATCATCTGTTAATAGAAGTTCCCATTTTGAAAATCATGACTTTTGTCCACCTTCAATTTCGGTATTCGAGGGAGTTTCTGAACCCATTGTACCCTCTGATTTAAAGGTGCATTTTGTTTTTTTAGTGTGAAGGTTTGATAATGCATTCCAAATGACGAATTTAACATATACACTGCGCAAAAAAATTAACGCACATTCTGAAAATCTCAATTTTAATGAAAGTTAACTTTACATTGACTTTATAACTTATTTTTTTGTTTTGAACAAAACAAGACACATTAAATGGAAGAAAAATTCAGGATTTCACCGAATCTTATGTGAAAAGAGAGAAATGAACAATTTTCAAAATACTTCTTCCTCTTTCAATAGGACTGTGTCCTGTTTCTTTCTCCCTTCTTCCTGTTATTGTTGCGTCTCTTGAGATATCGAGCTCCAGCTTTCTTTCCATCGCTTTGGGAGGCGTCCCAATGGTTGACGTGTGTTTGGTTTCTGTGTTTCCGCCCATTTCGCTAGTTCAAAATACTGAAATGCTGAAAAGTGATTCAATACTTGGTATTTCCACCCCTTGCGTTAATTACAGCTCGGCAACAACGGTTCATACTCAAAATGAGTGATCTTAAAATGTTCTGATCTAATCCTTCCCAGATTTCTCCGAGTTGGATTCCTAAGTCATTAAGAGTAGCTGGATGATTTTCTGAACTTCTCAGCCTTCTATTGAGGTTGTCCCAAACCTGCTCAATCGGATTGAGATCTGGACTTCTTGCTGGCCATTCCATTCGAGAGACTTCAACCTCTTCAAGGAACTCCTGAACGATGCGCGCACGATGGGGTCTGGCATTATCGTCCATAAAAATGAAATTGTCTTCAATGTATGGGGCAAATGGCACTACATGCTCTTCAAGAATGTTCCTTATATACTTATCATCATTCATAGCTCCATTATCAACGACCACTAGGTCTGTGCGAGCAGTCAAAGATATTATTCCACCCCATACCATAATCGATCCTCCCCCGAAATCAGTAGTATTCAGGAAATTGCACCGAGCATATCTTTCATGTGGAAGTCTGTATACAAGGGAACGTCGATCACAATGGTAGAGGCAGAATCTAGACTCATCTGTGAAGAGAACTCTTTCCCAATAGGCCTCTTCCCAATGGATATGCTCTCTCGCAAAATCCAAACGCGCCCTTCGATGGGCTGGGGTAAGAGCTGGGCCTCTTGCCGCGACACGAGGCCTTAAATCATATTCTCTGAGGCGATTTCTTATTGTCTGAGTGCTAATTTGCACCTCATGAGTTTGCTCAAGCTGATTTTGAAGGAGGCGAACGGTTGCAAACCGTTGTCTCAACGAAGAAACTCTCAAGTAACGTTCTTGAATGGCAGTTGTTACCCGTGGTCTACCCTGTCCTGGTCTTCGGACATTCATACCTGTCTCCCTGAATCGCTGCAACATTCTGGACACACTTGTATGGGAAACTCCAAACCTTTCTGCAGTTCTTGTGTATGTCCACCCTTCTTCTCGCAAAACTACCGCTTGGGCACATTCCTCTTGGGCCAAATTGCGTGTTTCGCGTTGCATAGCGGTCGAGTGTAGAAAATCAAACGAAAGAAAAACTATTGATCACTAGAATTGATCGAGAACAACTGATTTTAGAATGGAGATAATTCATTCAAAATCTGATGATATCATCTTTTTTTATTCCTGCTGGGAGAAAACATTTGTATTGAAGAAAAAATTGAAAGTGGATAACATATGCATGCATAATTCTGATAAAAATAATTATCATTGAGAACACCTTCGGTTGTAGAATAAATTTGAGATTTCCATAATGTGCGTTAATTTTTTTGCGCAGTGTATTTTGGAGTGACCCATCCCTGGGAGATTCCGCCAGAGTTTTTTCCTTTCGGTTTTCTCCTTCACCATACACACCTTCTTAGGGTGCATTTATACCACAGAAGGTTTCTGGGCCAGTGAGCTCTTTCTGACAAGTGTTTCGTTTCATTCGGGAATCGTAGTATTTCTGTTTCCGTTCCTTTTTTTACTGAAAATGCAACCCAATTGTGAAAAAATTATTACATATGAATCATTCGAAGTATTGCTTGAGCTTGAATATCGTTTAGGCTTTAGGCTATACACTGATTAAGTCATTATAGCATAATATCCAGGGGCATTGGCGTCCCCAGGGGGTTCAGGGGGGCACCTGCCTCCCCTGGAGCTTCACAAGTATCCCTTAAAAACTCATGAAATAATGGCATACGTTATACCTAAACGAAAATCTTACTGTGGTGCTCTTAAATTATCTCTCAAATCACAACATGCAATTCGTCCGAATATACGAGGATGTATTGAAATCTAGTTAGCCTAAACCAGTTCCATGCATAAACAAAATATTGCGATACCGTATCAACGAACAATAACTTATTAGAAGTGTCAGTATAGAGTTCGACGTCGAAAAAGTGAACCAGACTACGCAATGAATTAAACAAAAAGATGTCCATCGATATTGTAAAAATCGAAAAATTGCAGTATGGAGCCATCATCAAGTACCAGTATTTAAAAGGGTTAAAAGGTAAGCAGATTTACGAAGATATGCTTAATACCCTTGGTTATAAATGTCCTTCGTGTGCGAGCGTGAAAATTTAGACTGCAAAAGTGATAAATTTTCCATTGAAGATGATGACCGATCGGGAATGTCAGTTTCTGTGTCAGTCCCCGATAATATCGATGCAGTTCATGACATGATTTTATCAGACCGTCGAATTGGGCTAAAACGGATATCTGAAGCACTGAAGATTTCATACGAACTCGTTCATCATATAGTTCACGTCAATTTGGACATGAGAAAAATTTCTGCAAAATGGATCCCCAAATGTTTGAATGTTGACAAAAAGCGTGGAAGGGTAGAAGCATCGCGTTCGATCTGTGCTCGATTTGAAAACGATGTAGACTTCTTAAACCGAATTGTTACTATGGATGAGACTTGGGTACATTTCTACGATCTAGAAACAAAGCAACAATCGATGGAATGGCGACACTCTGGTTCTCCAAAACCTAAGAAGTTTCGTGTTCAAAAATCTGCTGGAAAAGTTTTTGCTTCAGTTTTTTGAGATTGCCATGGAGTAATCATGATTGATTTTTCGAATAAGGGTAGAAAAATAACTGGAGATTACTATTCGACATTACTGACCACTGTACGGGAAAAAATTGAAGAGAAAAGACGCGGAAAGCTATCCAAAGGTGTTTTGTTTTCACAGGACAACGCCCCAGTACACAAATCTCATGTTGCCATGCAAAAAATTCGTGATTTAGGGTTAGAATTACTGAAACATCCCTCTTATTCATCAGATTTGGCTCCGTCCGATTATCATCTCTTTCCTCAACTGAAAAAAAGTTTAGAGGTCGTAAATTTTCTTCCAACGAGGAGGTAATAAAAGCTGTGGAGGACTGGTTTGCAGAGCAAGAAGAAACATTTTTTAAAGGTCTAGAGACGTTGCAGGTTCGCTGTAATATCAAAAATGAGGTAAAATTGTGGCAAAGTAGAAACCTTGAGGTAATTTTAAAGAGCTGCAATTATTCATGTTCTGAGAGGAACAGGGGAATTTTTTCCCGAGATGGAAGAAGTTTTAAAAACCTTGATCGTTCTACCGTGCACTGTGGAGCGATCATTCGGCAGCCTTCGTAGGATCAAAACCTGGCTAAGGAGTACGTTGGTTGATAGTCGACTTAACGCTTTGGCGATGATGAGCATTCATCGTAAAGCCATAACTGAAAACTACGACTTCAACAACAGAGTTGTTGAAGAATTCGCTGAGAATCCAAGAAGGTTTTGTTTCGGTTAGTTTTTTTTTGTATTCGGTTTCATTTTGATAGATAGATAGATATTTATTCAGAGACATTTTATCAACGGCATGTGAATTAATTCACAAAAATTACCAAATTGCAAACTCCATCAAGTTATGGAGGATTATTTATAAAGTAATTTCTTAATTCCTTCTTCAAAAGGTTAATTCGAAGTTTTCTCCATGTCATTGGAAGTTTATTGTAGAGCCGAATGCCTTCTTTTTTTCGATCAGAGATCTTCAATCTAGTTCCCATTATCTTCAGATTTCCTTCGTTCTGGTGTTATATGACTATATGAGTGGCAGTCACATCTCTTGTCAAACTCTTCCACTCTCACTGCAACATCCATTATCAACTTAATTATTAATTCAGCTATGACTGTAAGGATTTTATGTTTCGCAAACAATGGTTTACAAAGTGTTCTGGGGTTTACGCCCTCTATGGATATAAATTATATAAGCTGATGAAACATATTTCATCCTACACTACCTCGAGTTCATTATTCCTATTCTGATCCTTTTTCTTCGTTTCTGGTAGAAATGTCAACTAGTGACCGCCATTTTCAAAGTGACCAGATTCTGCATTATAGGGACACTAAAATAAATATGTCATGAGGATCTCAACAACAATAACAATAATGACAGTTTAGAGACCTCGATGAAATTATCACAAAACAAGCAAGTGAGGAAGAGGGTTTCTCTAAACTTACACCATTCCTGATTGCATGATCCCTCAGCAGGAAATCCAATATGTGAACCCGACAGGGTAAGCATGTTTTATATCGCTTTCCAGTCACGTCGCAAGCGCCCTAATAACAACCGTCATTCTATATGACCAAATATTGACACTTCGTGGTCTGTACATACTTCTCGTTTGCGTGCCCGCCCGTCTCCCCCGCGTTCCCCTGTGAACGTCATAGTCGACAAGCAGGCAGCCCTGAACAAACTACCGGCTGCAGCAGTTCTATTGGGTAAATTATTTGAGTTGCTGAACTAACAAAACTAACGGCCCGGTGTTTACACATAGTATTATCTGTGATGAAAATGTGGTTCGTTCATCTACAAACACCGAGCCGTGCACGACAGAGCAGCCAGTCCTTGTCTGTCGAGATTCCTCTGTTTCGCTTCCTCGGTTCAAGAACTTTGAAGCGATGAGATTGGAATTATTTTGTCATTGGCCTTCAATTTTATCCGCGATCGATATAATGGAGTTTATCTGATGGCATGTCATAATGACAACGGTATGTCACTCAATTTCGATGATATATGAAAGCTTATTGAATATACAGGGAGGGTCTTTGACTTGTACATATATTTTAACTGTAGATTCTTGTGGCTAAAAGAAACTTTGTCATTTTCTATTTTTCCGTATTCGCCTCTGTTGAAAATATGCATATAGCGATAGCCATTTGTAAAAAAATTGGGCCCGATACGTACGTGCCTGATGCGATTCTTTCCAAAGACCTCAAAGTTCAGATTTCTCGATTGAAATTGAGTTGATACATTTAGGGAATACTCAAGTACTAACCCTTTTTGAATGAGAATGTTTAAAACACGACATTTCTTAACGGAACACTTTGTTCTGTCCGATTATATCTGCAATTAAAGGGCCACATTTCTCCCATCACAATAAGTTCCTTCTTCGATTTTTCTGTAGATTTCTTGGTAAACACTAATAACTTGTTCATATTTTCCTCGATATCCCAAAAATATCAGAAGGAGAAAGGTTTTTCATTCAATTTATGATTAATCAACAAGCTAACCCATGTTGCATACAAACAAAAATCTTCTATAACAGAGCTTTCAAGATGACGATGCCAGATTGTTGATTTTCTCTTTTCATTAAAAAAACATAAGAATACTCTCATTTTCTAAAATGAATATGCAATAGAGTTAACAATCAACCAGAATTCAGTTCATTTTAAAAATAGTTCCGAAGGTATGGGAAATAAAGTTTTTTCATAAGGATTTTCGACACCCTGCATTCTGTAACCGAATTTTGAAAAATGGTATAGGTTAAGGGTCTACGTCCCCGAAAAAAAGGGAGTCAGAAACGATTTATTTTTTTCTGCTTGATGAAGGGACGTATGCGTGTATAAAGATATTGCATAAGTATTGAATGAATGGAAAGGATATTCCCTATCATTTTTGGTTATTTTGTAACATTTCCACCATCAAAACGAACAAATCTTTGTGTTTTTCATTTCAGTATTGAAGTTTTTCTCAGTTAATCAATATTTCGTCATTTATTTATGACTTCATCAGGAGTTGTGCTGAAAGGAAATTGGATATTACAATAAAACATGACTCACATTAAAATTAATAATTCTGAATGTTTGTTTTAATTTTAATGTATTGACTGTAATTCAGTAAGTTGATGATTCTTTTGTGAGTCATGTTTTATTGTAATATCCAATTTCCTTTCAGCACAACTCCTGATGAAGTCATAAATAAATGACGAAATATTGAGTAACTGAGAAAAACTTGTTTTTATTCAAACAGACCGCAACACCTGAAAATTTCCACATATTATCCTTTTTACGGTCGATTAAAATATCAATTGTCTATCATTTATACAATCAAACGTTCATCTCATTTTTCTTCCAGAATTTACCGTTTTTTTGTAAATATTTTCGCGAACTTCATTTCCTTGAATTTTTCTATTCGAAATGATGAATATCCATTTTTATCAAAGAAAATTTATTGATGTTTATTTCAGCCGTCGATTAGTGAATATTAATTGTTTCTTACAATTGTGGATTCTAACATGGAATTTAATTTCTTTTAAATGACATGCCCCGCAGGTATCTGCTCCCAGATGACTGGTGAAGGAAAGAGAGAGTATTATACAGCCAGTGTGAGATCTAGTTCAGGGTAGGATTTCTTGTTAATATTCCCTGCGCCCCAACATTTGTTCTATTAAGCTGAATAATCCAATGAATAAAAATTAATGCACTGCACTGCCATCTGGCGGTATACGTTTCCATTTGGAAGGCTAAAGACTCTTATAGTGCCCATCCACGGGGGACACCGAATCGGAAACATTGTATCCCGATCTGCAATGAATCATGGCCAATAAAATGTGCCGCTTGGGTTTTGACAAGAGGTAGACGGATTATGTAGCTAGAACTTGCCAGCGTTGCCACTTCTACGGAATTCAGATTAAGATATCTGTTGGAATATCCTGTGCTTTTTACTTTCCACAGGCAGATTTTCTGCCTGTACAATTCTATGAATCCTGTTAAAAATTCTTTCACTTTAAGCAAAGTTGCTTCTGAATTTCAACTAGAAGATGTTCTGGAATCGACTGCCCAGTGCTGCCACACGCGTAACTTAAAAATGAGCTGAAAAAATTTGTAAGGTAAAATTATGAAAGAAACCAATAGCGGGAAGTCAAACATACCTTTTAAATTGAATGAAAATGTCACACACCACAATGAATTTCCACAGAAAATGAGGAAGCTATCAATAAGTAGGCTGGAGAAAGACTGAGTATAAAATGAATAGATAATTAGTAGCGGAAATCACAGATGCAAACACAACAAAATCTTGATTACCCAAATTCGACCTTCTTCTCATAATAATAAGAGTGAAAATAGCGTACCCACCTGTACAAGCACCACCAGTCTAGGTACAAAGGGTGCGAATTGTAAACAGATGTTTTTTATGACATCTTATGCCAGCATCACCAATTTTGCAAAACTGATAAGAATTCAACTACCTGGTGCAATAATATTCAACAAAATCGGAGATGCCGTTGAAACTTTCTGAATTCCCTAATTCTACGGAAATTTTCGTAGAAGTGACTGACACAACTGCAAAAATTCCGATGTTCTTCATGGGAACTGATAGCATCTGCAATGGCACGCGCCGGATTTTATGGCCCTTTATTATCTTTGCCGTTTGTGTCCGGTTCGGTTGCCTCGTGAGTGGAGACCATAATGGTCTCCACTCACGTGTTTCGTTTGATGAGAGGAATCTACAGTGGAAATACATGTACAAGCCTGACCCTGTATGTGGTTGTATTTCATTGATACAACGTCTAATTTCGGCTTTCAATGCTTGAGGACGCGTTGTTCCATCGTGTAATGCTCCATGTTTACTAACTACCATCTGTCAACTTTCGAGCTGTCACGTCACTATGACTGTCGGACAATTCAAATCTGCGCTCATATTGAAACACCCTTTTTCACACGTTGTTTCCGCCTATCCTTTGACTATTGACTGCTGCGAAAGTAGCCAATCATCTGGATTCATGTTCCGTCGATGATGGATACCATTCCACATATCAATAGCCTCCTCAAATAACGAAATGACGTAACGTAGCTGACGGACTTCTCGGCGTTGGTTTCGTCTAAGTAAATTCGCGTCGGAAACGAAGATACATCAAGTATGACTCCGGCATATACAACGGCGGGTACGACCAGTTAAGGTTCGATAGGATGTGCATGTGGAATCCCTGACGCGAATGTGAATTCCGAATCGCGTTATCATGTCACGAAGGACCAGAAACGGGTTCGGAATGGCGCTTTGAGCGGCGGTAGAATGGTAGATGCGAAACTGTGCAGATCGTAAGAAAGGGATATATTTGCCTGGAGCAGAATACATTAAATTGTGATGTATTCGAATGGTTTCCCGAATGTTGTGTGTGGTTGGTACATGAAATAGTAGGCATTGGGGAGTAGGTATTAAAGGCACGAAGCGAATGAATGAGTTGGAATGTACGATATATTTTCAGACAATTTGTGAAGGGTGTCTTAGTGAATTAAAATTGAAGTAGCGGGTTTAATTAAGAAAATTCATCTGAAACTTTATACCGCACATCCGTCAGATATTTCCCGGTTTGCTTAGGTAGGGCAGACAAGCACTAGGAAAATACTCGACAAGGTGCAAAGGCTTGCCTATGTTTGCATCACTGGAGCTATGAGAGCCCGACTAGAGCACTTGAGGTCATCCCAGATCTCACTTCTCTGCATCCCGAGATCAGAAGAGAAGCATGAGGCTATTGCCATGTCACGTGGTGAGAACTCTCAAACGTAATATACATATATGCCAAATTTCAGTTGAATATCTTGTGATGTGTAGATACTATGCGAAAAAAAAAACTTGAAAAACATTCAAACTACAACACTCTGTATCTCGAAAACGAAACGTTTGCGACCCCATGTCTACGGGACTTTTCCTTCCTAAACTTACTTAAGTCCTCTCTGTGAAAAATTTTCGAGGAATATCTAAATTTTTTTGTGTTTGGGAAAACTTCTTGAAATGATTTTCTTGCTATTATTTCATGAGTTATAAGGGATTTTTAAGCTCTAGGGGGGGCAGCTGCCCCCCCTAGAGCTTCCTGGGTACGCCCATGCACTCCATTTCGCGTTTTCTCAAAAAATATTCGTTTACAGTTCAGTAACAATCTTGTTCCTTTTTTTTGTATTTGGACAGGATCAAGGGCGGATATAGCTCTTTTTCATGAGAGGGGTAATTACGATTGAAAACCATTAAATCAGGCACACGATGTATGAAATCTTTTATATGCACCACCTTTTTCTAAGGTCCTCGATACTCATGGGGGGTATCACTTGACTATTTAAAAACTGTTAAGCCGTGAATTAATAATAATACTGTTTAGGGCCGATTGCACCGTAGACAAAACTGAAGATTAAATCTTAAACCTCGATTAGTGTCTATTGATTATCATAGGCACTAATCGACTTTTTAGATTTAATCTACTGTTTTGTCTACGGTGCAATCGGCCCTCATTGACCAAATCTTACATAATGTTAGGTTAGCCAAAAGGAATAGAGTTCGGCCGAAACCGATCTTCCACTCTTCCTAAAATACAAATTGCACATCAATACTCCATTCACAATAATTGGTGAGCAACAAAATTCAAAATAACCCATTTCCACAACCAAAATAAAATGTACATATTCCCAGATCTAAAAAATTTGAGTTCATAAAAAGAGCCTACAAAAATATACAAAAATTTCCAAAGGGAAAAAAAATATAAATCACACGTTATCACATCGTGTTCAGCAGAAATGTTGTTACACTCTCTTTAAATGACGTCTCAGGAAGTGACAGAAAATCCAAAATTCCATTGAGGACCTTAGGAGCATTAAACGCGAAACATCCTCGAAACTTAGCTGTTTTATGCTGAGGAATCGTGTAAGTGTTCGCCCTTACATTAGCATCATGTATTTGAGACCGCAAAACAAGAAAATCGAATAAATAACCGGGTTGCTTGCTTTTTATCAATTTATAAAGTAGCAGGGCCAACAGATAGTAGGCCCTCTGAATTCTGATCAAACTTGAGCTCTCTGAGTTCCCGAAAATAAGGAGTTACATGACAAATCTCATGGCCGCGTTTTGCACTCTTTGCAATCTAGATTTACTGTATTGCGCCAGAAAATTATAGTATACGTTACAACAATAATCAACATTCATCAATTCAACCTCAGAACTTGGCCACTGAATACTGCCTTCCAAAATATTTGTTAAATACTTGATATATTCAATAAAAATATTGTACGCAGTTGTTCTAGAAACTCTTAACGAGAATCTTTTCAGCAAGGTTTCTCCATCCATACTTTATCCATGCTTTTTGTCAGTCCAACTTTTCCAGTATACCAAAGGCATTAGTGTTAAGACATCAACCTCAGGAAATTTATGAAAATAAATAGACCGGTTTTTATTCTTGAAGAGTTACAATTGAATACAGTTTGTTTTGCAGTACTAGTACTTAGCTTACTCATTGTTCTATAATAAATGCACTGGCCTAAAATTGAACATAACATTAGCATTAAAACATGAACCCTTTCGCTCAGATACTTCACCTTATTTAATTAATATCTCACAGAATTATAAAGGCACAGCTCATTACCTTTAATTACGATGATCAATTTCCTAAAACTCTTGTTGATAATTGTGGTATCAACCTTTCTCGTCAGTTAAAACTGCACCAGAAAATCAAACTCAAACAAGAGGGCTGGTAACCTAAAACATAATTACTTTGTGAAAAAGATTTAAAATGAATTACCCTGATATAAATACCTTATCAACAATTCTTATTTCAACACTAATTGATCTGCTCGGAACACGATAAAAACTTCTAAATATTCCTCAAGAATACCTCGATATGAAACAAAATATTATAGCTCAAAAGCAGTGGATATATACAAGAATTCAAAATATTACTCGATATTGAGTTTGGAATTTTTGCCGAAAGAGGGCGTTTTGATCTATGGATTCGCCAATCATGGCATTTGGACAAAATTTTAGAAAAGAAAAGGTCCTGACGTTCCTACGACAGTTCTACCTTCTTACCTAATGAACCTCCTGATGGTTGATATCCAAACGACGCCATCTGTGGTCGAAAGCGGGTATCCATAAGAAATAAAGGAAACAATAGAGTTGTTCATCCGGCCCTGCCCCATCTCCACTGATCCGGCAAACTATGGAATGTTGTCGGTTGTCGGCGGTCAGCCGCAGAACAACAATGACGTCACACAAAGTGGTCGACCGCCCGATGCGGCTTGCGGGCGCATTAACATTAACATATGCAGTTGCCTCGCAATTTGATATAATGCATTCGTAATTGCGTTCCCATTGATAAATGACCGTACACGTATATCGACTTGTTCCTGCGATACTATACCGATTGTCGCGCCACGACTGCCTCTCATTGATGAATAATTAACTATTAATGGTCTGGTCACAACATCACCCTCCACAGGTCTAATGCCGTGATTAATATTCAGGTTCCTAATTTGGTCCTTCTTCCATTATTATCTTTGATGTCGGATTGTCAATTTCTTATAATTGGGGGTGGAACAAATTTTTAATAAAGGTTTTCCGGTAAGAGGTGTTTTTTGCGATTCAAAGAAAAATGCCATTTTTTTGATGAATCATCGGATGTTTATCTATAACGCATTATAAAGAGGTAATATTTGTATTTCTGTGTGTTTGATCCACTTTGCTCAAAAACTACTGGACCGATTTCAGAAATTAAATTGCTCCACATGAGTTAGGGATATTGACTTGAATTGCAACAAAATATAGTTAAAATAAAATTTTAGTGATGAAAATTCATATTTATATATGATTTAAAGTTGCAAATTAATTTTAGCCTGTAGGTCTGCAGCGTATACAGGGTGGTTAAGAAAAATCGAGTAAAATATCGAAATTTCATTCCCATAGAATTCAAGCATTTTAAGACTATCAATACAATGTATGGCCTCCACAAGCATCAATAACAGCTTGACATCTTCTTTGCATACTACACACGAGGTTTTTGAACATTTCTTGAGGAATTTGGTTCCATAAACGGGGCAGAAGCTCTCTCAGTAGGGTTGTTTGATGATTATCTAATCTTCTTTGGAGCATATCCCATGCATGTTCTATGAAATTCAAATCTGGTGAGTGCGGAGGTATTGGTAAAGGTGGAATCAAAATCTCCTCACGCGAATTCTCAACTATGGCTGCACGGTGCATTTTAGCGTTATCGTCTGCGTCTAGAAATTGAGAAGTTTCACCAATAGCAGCGTGAAAATTTGGCACAACATTGTCAATGATATGCTCCCTATAGTGTAAGGCAGTCATATTCCCAGGACAAATGTGTAGATCTGTGCGCCCGTTGAAACATGTCCCGGCCCATAGCATAACACTACCCCTTCGGAATGGATGGACTTCTTGGACATAGCGACGATTACGGGGTATGCGTGGGATTGTCCATACCCTTAATCTTCGAGAATCTGAAAATCGTCCATATCTGGATTCATCAGTGAAAAGAACACTACGCCATTGATCGTTTGATCGTTACAATTGATATGTTGCCTTGCCCATTCCAGTTTTTAACGCTTATAGTCACGTGTTAATGGAACTCCTCTTAATGGACGTCTAGAACCTAGATTCACCTCTCTCAAACGTCGTCCGATGGTTTCGATGGAAACTTGGACCCCATCTGCATTTTGAAGAGTGTTCCGTAGCATTCTACACGTAGATGTAGGGTTTCTTCTCGCCAAAACGGTGATGAAACGATCCAGGGGAGGTTTTGTTTTTCGTCGCCCACCAAGCCTTGATCTTTCCAACACGGAACATGTCTTCCTGAACCTATTCCAAAGTCGAGTTATCACACTTTGGCCTCGACTTTGGCTGACTTGGAGCTTTTCCGCTACAACAACCTGAGTAAGGCCACCCTGTAGCATTCCGATAGCCCTATATTAGCCTCAGCGTTTGTTAATTTACGTCTCGGCATTTTCAGAAAACTCATTCAAAATGGAAGCCGTTGATAAACTGACTTCATTTCAAAATAAGAACGTTCATGAAGCATATGCAAAGAACCAAACTTCAGAAAAAAGGCGACCAGATTGACGAAATGTCCCATACTGATTTTTATTGGATCGATTCAAGTTGTTATTAAGTTTTAAATGATTTTACAGCGATTTTCTCGAAGATATCATCCTGTATCTCGAAAACCAAACGTTTAAGGGACTGTTTTCCTTAAAATTATTCAAGGAATCTTCCTTCTGGTTTGTACCTCCAATTCAGGAAGATCCTGTATATTCAAAGGCATTGTCAGAATGTTGAATCTCGAATAGTTCTTTGGATCTCTCTATGACGGCTTTTAATCTATCGTTCCTTCCCAATCTCATCAAAATCCTTTATTTTGCCTCTTCTTGCTCCAGAAACGAGACAAAGAAGATGATAGATGAAAATTCCCTTTGTGCTATTGTCACGTGTAAATATTCTACACCCTCAACATGTTTTTCTTCGCAGGCTTATCCGTCTCGGTACAATCACGTCGATATTTCACTTCTCCATTCTATTCTAGCGGATTCCACACTTCACTGAAGTTCCTAAGCATCCCTTGATCTTGGCGTATACTTCATATCGGGATATTCATCTTGCTCATGAGGTTTTATGGACTGGCACGTCTTAGCTGCGAAAGACTTAGCGATGTGTCAATCTTATTGCGTATTTTCTGAATATGGGTTTGCCGGGGAGTTCGCAAGTTGGTCGGTAGTCAAAAAGCTTGACCTGACTTGAGAAAATCGAGATTTTTGGCCTTTTTGAGCTCTCGTTCAACTTTAACGAGCGATATATTGTCTACTTCTGCTACTTGCATGGTCTCCATGGTATCTTTTTTCAACTGCAAATATTTATCACCAGTCAAATACCTGCAAATTGGTTGGGAATATTCGGTTTTCCTCAATTTGTTGTGAATCGTTCGTTGATACAAGATCCTTTCTCATGTATTTATCTCTCCATAGACATTCGATAAATCATCGGAACGAGAAAGAACCACTTCATGAAATATTCTCACATTTTGAGCAATCACCAAGGATAGTAGCTATTAT
This sequence comes from Adalia decempunctata, assembly GCA_951802165.1. Classification (NCBI taxonomy): domain Eukaryota; kingdom Metazoa; phylum Arthropoda; class Insecta; order Coleoptera; family Coccinellidae; genus Adalia; species Adalia decempunctata. The sequence goes on along the minus strand of OX637701.1, from coordinate 30,737,093 downwards.
TATGCAAGTCGTTATGTGAGAAAGGATGTAAAGAAAACGGTGCTGCAGTGAGCGCTGGAATGCTTTTATGAGCTTTCGAAGATATTATGCCTTCCGCAAATTGAGCTGGACGCCTTATACTTTACTATAAATATCAATTAATAATCTGACCATCAGATACTTCCTGAATGTGCCATACTGTGGTTTATACTGGGACTCATTGGTGCCAAAATTTTGAACAGACAATAACATTGAGTTTTGTTCGATTTTGTCTTAAATTAATAGGCGACATTTATATTTACCTTCCTCGATTTTCCACAAGCTGAGTTTGTCTTTAAATAATTTATTTGTATTTAACTTGATAACCCAAGAACATATTATAAGCAAAAAATATTCATTCATTTATTATGAATGATTATTATTCAGAACAATAAGATTGTCTGTGGTAATAAACAATGAAACGTTTACAATTGATCTTTGACAGATTTAGTCAATTTTATCCCATAACACCGTGGTCACAACCGTCTTATAAAGACGGCTCTAACGTAGCCTTCCTGCGATCAATATTTATCATTTATCTAGGACTCATTAGGCTTAGTTCGAGCTATAAGTGTATCGTTTAATGAGCGGTAATGTAAGTCATAACACACGCAGATGAATTTTGCAGCCCGAGCCGTCAGGCGAGGGGTGTAATTCATCAAGTGTGTTATGACCATTACCGCAAATTGAACACTATACTTTATCTTCGACTTCTTCAGTAAAATTCGAATAAATGTGCATTTTCAAAATTGACAACAGTTGTGAAAAGCGATTTCTGTGGTCGAAAATCGAATCGATATCGAATCCCGTAGAAAACGTCAGAAATTCACGTTTGCTAAATGCAATTTTTGGATATTCAGACCTATTAAAATGTAGAAATGGATGGCGAGAACGGTACCTTGATGTCTGAAATAGAGTTCCCGATTGACCCTTTTTTTTTATTAATTTCGTAAGCTACATTTTTCCTATTTGTATTAGAGTCAGTTAAAGGCGTGAGTTATTATTACCTCACACTATTGGTTTATAGAGACTATTACAGATCAAAATCAGTTAAATAATGGGTATATTATTCTATGGAAGTAGTTAAAGAAGTATTATAATGTTAATTATTCGTATTTTGAATTTACGTTTTTATCGAAAAAGTGGTACCTATAGCAAAAAAATATTCCGCTCGATTAGAGGAATCTACAGTAAAAAATGTACGAGTTTCGAAGTCTCTCCCTGTGTCCCTGTGTAGGAAGACGTTGGATTTGATTATCAGACATTCGATTTATGTGCCATGCTGTGTGTATTTACATAAGTATTCGTCAAATTTCCTAACCGATTTGTTATTAATTAATTATTTGGATCGAAGAATTTCAATAATTCATGTGTATACTCCATTCTCTTTCATAAAGTATCGCGGTTAGTCATGATTTGGGTTTATCAAGTTCTTTCACTTATTACTGACGCAGGTTGGCACTCTTTTTTAACTTTGTAAATGGAGTTAGTTCTTTTAAGGTTTAACTGTGACACAGGTTTCGTAGTACTACTACATACTGGAGTATTTCAATATTTTATTGTGCAAAATAGGTATTTAAATGTCTTCTGTAGGTATTTCTTGAGAATTTTAAAAAGTGGGGAGTGCCATAGGTTCGTCTGTTGCGTTTGTTTTTCCGGGTTATTCCAGTGCTTTTATTCTTTTTCTGAATGAACTATCACAAAGTAACGGACAATTCTATGCATTATTTTTAAGTAACATCAACACTCGTTTCTTGATTTCCGTAAGACCATTTTTATATACGTGAAATACAGGGTGTCCCAAATGAGAGTGACTGATTTTAAACATAAATGCCCTGCTTATCAATTGATCCAAAGAGATGAGGTTTTCACTAGTTTCACTAGTTTATCAAAGAGATTTTTTTAGGCTTGGCTGGCTTTTCATCTCATCAACACAGGGAGTTTTACTAATGTTGGTCAATTTCAAAGGGAAAAATATGTATTATTTTGAATGGAACACCCTTTAATTTTTGATCTCATTCGAAAGAGCAACGATTCTCCTTTCCGAAAATATATAGTTTTCTATCTTTTGTTTCATTAACAACAAAGATATTCGATGTTTCATGTAGTAGTACATTTGTAATCAGTAGTTTTATATGAGCGTATTTTGATGCCTAAAATCATCTCATGCTGTGACCGTTTACGCATAACAACAAAATCGGCAATTTTGACAATAATAATTTAATTAATTCATATACATAAGTTGATTTTAGGCATCAAAATACGTTCATATAAAACTACTAATTGAAAAAGTACTACTGCATGGAACCTCGAATATCTTTGTTGCAAATGAAACAAAAAATAGAATATTATACATTTTTGGGAAGGAGAATTATTGCTGTTTCGAATGAGATCAAAAATTATGGGGTGTTCCATTTAACATAATACATATTTTCCCCTTTGAATTTGAGCATTTTTAAACACCCTGTGTTGATGAGATGAAATGCCAGCCAAGACTAAAAAAATCTCTTTGATAAACAAGTGAAAACCCCATTTCTTTGGAGCAATTAATATGCTGGGCATTTATAAAATCAGTCACTCTTATTTGGGACACCCTGTATTTCCAGTATTAACAGAGAAAAAGTTTCTTCAGCATTCGCCAGGTCTTTGAAATTATTGAATTCACATTATATTTTCTCAAATTCATTATTTTCTCAAAGTAAATTAACATTTTGATAAATACGTGATTATACTACTATTTCAATGCACAAACGACAACGTTGCGGGAGTTTGTGAAAGGGGAATGACCATAACCTAACATATAATATACGAGGTGAAATGTGTCAGAATTTCATGGCAAACCGCGATACTTTATACAAGTGAATGGAGTATAAATATTAATTTATACTTGCACCGAATCCTCCACCATTTCGCAACTTAATCCACTTTATATTGTTTTTGCTGAAGTTTTTCCTTTTTTGGTAGAATTTTTGAATCGCCCTTCACGTGATGGCGGATCCGACATTATTCGAATTGTTGATCGAAAACTTCACAATTTCCATTTCACTTAACGATTAAATTTGGGGTATGACGAGATTCATGAAAACTGAACCATCGACAGAGTGCATGGGCGGAACTCGACATCCCGGCAATATAAAATAAATCCACTCACGGAAAACACGATTTCCAAACATTTTCAACATCATTCATTCGTTTTTTCAATTAGTCGAAATGAAAAAGCAGAAGCGGCGGACTCGAACCGGAAAAATAAATAGTGAAAACACATTGTTTACAGAGTACTATGTAAACACTCGTCAGCGAGGATTCAGGGTAGCGGAAAAAGAATATATGGGGATACATTACCCGCTTCGGAGGGCTGTATTTGCATTCGTAGAATCGGGAAATTCTGAGCTCGAATGTCTCCTTTTATTTTCACAGACATAAATATGTTAACGGGGTTATTTTTCATCATATGTCTCATGAATTTATGGCAACAGTTATAGAAAGACGTACGTTCTTTTTATTGATCACGCGATTTCATGTCCGAAGTTGATATTGATGTGGGGATTGTAGATGGGGGCAGGTTGCGATTATTTCATTGCGTTATTTGATACCTGTTGAACTATGTTCGGATAGTTATCTTGAGTGCTTTTCACATTATCTTTTAATCCAATGAAACCACTAGCGGATCTAGGGAGTACAAAGTGAGCCGAATTGGACACATTTGAATGTGAAGTTCTTTTTATAAACTAGATAAACAAAAACTGATGTACGGGAATATATTGAAAAATTCTTAGCCTACTATAGAACCAAACAAAATTTCAATGTCAAAATATTTTATAACTCACATATTCTCCTCTCAATTGAATACATTTATTACAGCAAACCTGCAACGTCTCTAGACCTTCCAAAAAAAATGTTTCTTCTTGCTCTGCAAACCAGTCCTCCACAGCTTTTATTACCTCCTCGTTGGAAGAAAATTTACGAACTTTAAAACTTTTTTTCAGTTGAGGAGAGAGATGATAGTCGGACGGAGCCAAATCTGGTGAATAAGGGGGGTGTTCTAGTAATTCTAACCCGAAAGCACTGGGGGCGTTGTCCTGTGAAAACAAAATACCTTTAATAGCTTTCCGCGTCTTTTCTCTTAAATTTTTTCCCGTAGTGTGGTCAGTAATGTCGAATAGTAATCTCCAGTTATTGTTCTTTCCTTATCCAAAAAATCAATCATGATTACTCCATGGCAATCCCAGAACACTGAAGCAAGAACTTTTCCCAGCAGATTTTTGGAGACGAAACTTCTTAGGTCTTGGAGAACCAGAGTGTCGCCATTCCATCGATTGTTGCTTTGTTTCCGGATCGTAGAAATGTACCCAAGTCTCATCCATAGTAACAATTCGGTTTAAGAAGTCTACATCGTTTTCAAATCGAGCACAGATCGAACGCGATGCTTCTACCCTTGCACGCTTTTGGTCAACATTCAAACATTTGGGGATCCATTTTGCTAATTGTCCTAATTGACGTGTGACGTGAACTTTATGATGAACGCGTTCGAATGAAATCTTCAGTGCTTCAGATATCCGTTTTAGCCCAATTGGACGGTCTGATAAAATCATGTCATGAACTGCATCGATATTTTCGGGGACTGACACAGAAACTGGCCTTCCCGATCGGTCATCATCTTCAATGGAAAATTTACCTTTTTTGAAGCTTGCAGTCCAATTTTTCACGGTCGCATACGAAGGACATTGATCACCAAGGGTATTAAGCATATCTTCGTAAATCTGCTCACCTCTTAACCCTTTTACATACAGGTACTTGATGATGGCTCGATACTCCAATATTTCGATTTTTACAATTTCGGTGGACATCTTTTTTCAATATATTGCGAACTCTACACTGACATTTCTAATAAGTTATTGTTCGTTGATATGGTATCGCAATATTTTGTTTATGCATGGAACTGGTCTACGCTAACTTCCTCGGAAGTTTCTCTTCGTTTTATGTAAGAAGGTCACATTATAGTTTTTCAAGAGCCTCCTATTTTCGTGCTTTGAATCGGATTATTTCTCTCAAAAATAGGGGTTCCTCATCTCTCAGAAATCCGCCACTGAATGGAACAGACGTTTTAGACGATACATTTTTCTACACCATCCATGGTTTAAAATCGAAAGAGTCTGTTGGGAAAAGAAGGCACGAATGGTGTAACTATCTAAACGAATCCAATCGCCTGATAGGTAGTTTTAACTGTTCTTCATCTTAAATTGCTCATTTAACTAACCCATTTGTTATACTCGAACTAATCTTAACTAATTCTGTTTCAGACTGAAATTGCAAAGAGACTGAATGGCATTATTGCTCAAATTCTGCCTTTTTTATCACAAGACCATCAACAACAAGTAGCGACAGCCGTAGAGAGAGCGAAACAAGTGACCATGTCAGAACTCAATGCAATTATCGGAGTAAGTACAGCATTTTCCAAGCTCAATGATGAAAATAAGAGATGAGAACAATATGATAATGTGTGGTGAATATCTGTGAAAGTAGTTTATTTATGTTCATTGTTAATTTCTCCACTTTGTTTTGATTTATAAATATGTTATCATTATACGGAGCCAACTGATTAGGTAACATTAAGTAAATATCCTCTTGTTGAAATGTTGTTTAATTCTTCTCCATAAACAATAGTTTTCGAATATAAAAAAGCACTATAGGATTCATTCCAAAACAGAGAAATAATTGTTTGTTCAACAAATTAGCTTTGTCCACAAGAACCGGGTTGTCATAAAATAGTGGGTAAATATACAACACATTCCATAATACAGCTTTGACTTGTTTACAATAGGTGTTTATTTCTCGGGCATGTTTGCTACACTTACACATTGACCTAACCTATATTTCGTGTGAGTTCGTGCAAATATTCATAAAACTTATTTGTTGTCCTGTTTTGTTTATCATTGCTTAAACAATTTTTTTCTATATCTCTTCTGCATGAGTATAATTGAGAAAGATTATATTTCGTCAATAAGGAATAGGAGAATTAAGATTATCGATCTCATTTCATTTTCGAAAGGTAGGTACTGTCAACATATTTTATGACTTTGAACCTTCATTTCACTAAAATGGTCTGTTTCTTTTCACCAATACAGGGTGAAGTTCAGAAAATTGAAAATCGCCTGCGTGAAAGTTTTTGAGCTAATATGTATTTTTGAAATTCATTAAAAGTTACACCTTTACTCATTCCATTCGAAGCCATATGAACAAAACAAGGTATTTTATCAGTTTGTTTCTTGAATATGATTCTCAGATATGAGAACCATCAATTTGGCAAAGCAACTGTGGTAGGTATTGCTGCCTGAGTTTCTCAGAAAAAAATTGTTCGACAAATACGACTCGCTAATACGAAATTGGCCAGTTGCATTGTAAAATGATATGAACCATAATAATTTATTCTTGAGATTTAAAGAATAATTGTAGTGACTCTGGTCATTGCCCATTTTCTTAAGGGGAAGTATCACCTTTTGAATCGTGGTAAATTTCCATTTAAAAAGTGGTCTCTTTATTTCACGAGTAACTACCCCAATTTACGACGTAGAGACTTGATTTTCGTTTTTAAATTGAAGTTGAAGAACGTCCCGAGGGCAAATATCCTTTTTTTTCGATTTAATTAGTTTTTCAATTCAAAAAACCAGGGTAATCGTTAAATTCTGCAATATTTGGGTTATTGAAAATGTTTGTCGTTTTTCATGAGTTCAAGCTATATTTTTTAACTAAGCATCATGAAAATTATTGTAGTTTATAGAAGATTAAATTGCCGAGGGCAAATAGTTGCGATTTTTTCCGACAAATGCTGAATAACTGTCGAAAAAAAACACTGAAGTTCAACCTGTTTTTTTTAAATGAAAAACTAATTAAATCGAAAAAAAGGAAACTATTTGCCCTAGGGACGTTCTTCAACTTCAATTTAAAAAAAAATCAAGTCTCTACGTCGTAAATTAGGGTAGTTACTCGTGAAATGAAGAGACCACTTTTTGAATGGAGATTTACCACGATTTAAAAGGTGATACTTCGCTCGAGAAGATACCACCAAAAATTAGAAGGACATACAAACTAACTCATTGATCAACTTGCTGAAAACCCATTAGAAATTCGAAGATTAAAACGAACCTGGCCAAACGACTTGACTTAAACTTGTATAGAATGAAGCATTAAAATGTTTAATGTCTTCTCATTGCCACAACCCACATAATATTTACTTAATACTTATGTAAAGTAGATTGTAAATTTCAATAAAGAGTAAAAAAATGTTGCAAAGTAAAAGTACCGCGGTTGTCGACATAGTTGATTTCCTCGAAAATTCAAGAAAATTGCACCCTTTGCCGCTCTTTCTGGTGGAAAGCCTTCAAATGAAGAATCATTTCAATCTGTTTTTTGATAGCATTCCTCTATAGATGCGCTATGTCAACTGAGTGCTCCGTTAAAAATTGTTAGAAAATAAATACATATACTCCTTCCACTATGCCGGATAACTGCGCAACGGTGTCCTTTCTACATAAAAGGCGTAGAGAATAATGATCTTGAAATATTTTGTGGACGAAATAATTTGAAAGACCTGGCGAATGTTGAAGAAACTTTTTTCTCTGTTACTACTAGAAATATCTCACTTAAAAATGGTTGGAAAATTCAGTTATGCTATTTTCTTGTGCGGAAATCAAGAATCGAGTGTTGAAATTTTACTGAAAAATAATGGACAGATAGTCCGTTACTTTGTGATAGTTCAAACGAAAAAATAATAAAAGTACTCGAATTACCCGACAGAAAACTTCTAAACTAACAGACTGGCCTATGGAATTCATCACTTTTCAAAATTCTCAGAAATAAGCCTACAGGGGACATTTAAACACCTTGCTCCAAAACTAGAATACTCCAGTATGAAAATGTATTGAGAGTAGAAATTAAGATTGGCAACGTCTCTGAGGATTATTTGGACATTGCTGATATTTTACGAGTTCCAATCTGCGTCGGTGTTAAGTAAAAAAAACTTGCTCAACCTGAATCTTGACCAACCGAGATACCTGATTAAAGTGAACGGAGCCAAGGCCTAGTTCAATGTAAACCTTGTTCCTAAAATTCTCGGTAACAATGTCCTTCATAGCCCATTGCATGAAGTGGCTACTTTGAACACATTTTGTAAAATTTAATTTGATAAAACGTATTTTGAATTTGTTTTTCCTCGTTTTCTATCATTATTAAATTTCACTACTTTCTTGATGAAGAAAAAAAGGTCTTGACTCATTTTAATAGCAATTTATTTTGTATTAAATCCTGTAAGTAACGCGAGTTTTATAATTTCAGAATCTCAATGTTTCAGATATGTTTTTTCTTAATTTGGTACTCAGATGACTATATTATGTTCATACCACGATAGGGTTAACTTGGAAAAAATAGGCATTACATAAAATTTAGAGCTAGATCCTTTTTTGAAACGAAAACTATGAATGTGCCCCAAAAATCTTTGTATACATTCGATAGCGCATCTATACAGGAATATTATCCAAAAACAATATTGAAAAAAATCCTTCATTTCGAGTATTGCCACCAAAAAGAGTTATATCGAAAATCTCAAAACTGAGGTACCTACATAAAGTCCTCTACTCGCAGGTACTACCTACATTATCCATTCATTACGCTACACCCTATATGTTTGTCTAAGTTATTGGGAAACACTCTGTATACAAGAATCTCCATATGGCCAGTCATCCGATAACTGTTGCTATTTCACGCAATCAATTAGACCACAACATGAATCTGTGATGGATGAAGAACAGAAGCAAATCCATCAATATAATTCGCTCACCTGGAAAACCCCCATGTCAAAATTGAGGGTGTTCCAGTATATGACCCTCGCATAGGGGTTCGAAGCGGGCCTTTCGCTTATTTACATTTGTTGATTTATCGAACTTTATGATAGCAATCAAATTAGGGATCTATTGACTCATTTACGGACCGGGCTGGAACGGTAACACGCACTAGGTTGTACGAGCATGTGTTCGCGGATTTAATTATCCTTTCAGCCCCAGAATGTCATTACCTTGCACCCCATCGATAACATGGAGTGTTTTCGGCGCCCGATTCCATTTCACGTGTCGATTTGGCACGATTCATCATGGGGGAAGCGTAGTTTTAGGGAAGCATCAATTTGTCCCGCTTGTTTTGCTATATTTGTGTATGGGATTTCGATGCAAGGAATGTGACGTGAAAATCTGGAATTATGTTAAAAATGCCATTGAATGTAAAGAAAGATTTCCAAAAGTGATAATTACTTGAAATTTCTTAAGGGGAAGTGATACACGTCCGAGCTCACGAGCTCCCTTCAAAACTTGGGATTTTTATTTTCATGATATCTCAGTTCGTATGCGGCTTAGACCAACAATTTTTTTTTAATTGATGCTTAATCATTTTTCTAGAATGAGTATAACTCGTTTTTCCGTTTTTCTTTGTATATTAGGAAAAAACCTGATGAGCTATAATTTCATTAAAATCTGGACAAACGATTCTATTTCCATGATATCTCTCTCCGTCAGGTTTTCGAGATAAATGTATGAAATTTTCAGTATACATGCGGAATGATATTTTGCAGAATGTGTACTAATCAGTTTTTTATTTATTGCCCTCTGAATTTTTAAATTTATTGTAAAGTAGGAACTTTATTGGTCATATTTTCAACCAGGTTTCTTTTCCCGATATGATATACATTCTGCAAAATATCATTCCGCATGTATACTGAATATCTCATACATTTATCCCGAAAATTGACGGAGATATCATGGAAATAAAATCGTTTGTCCAGATTTTATGAAATTACAGCTCACCAGGTTTTTTTTCTGATATACGAAGAAAAACGGAAAAGCGATTGTTACACAATCTAGAGGAATGATCAAGCTTCAATTTAAAAAAAAATTGTTGGTCTACGCCGCATACGAACTGAGATATCATGGAAATAAAAAGCCCAATTTTTGGGGAGCTCGTGATCTCGACGTGTACAACTTCCCCTTAAGGGGCAGAATCATCTTTTGAATCGTGGTAAATCTCCATTCAAAAATGGTCTGTTTATTTGACGAGTAAGTACCCTAATTTACGACGTAGAGACTCGATTTTTTTTAAATTGAAGTTGAAGAATGTCCCGAGGGCAAATAGTTTTCTTTTTTTCTACTTAATTACTTTTTCAATTGAAAAACAGGGTAATCGTTAGATCTGGAGATATTGAATATGTTTTTCGTTTTTTCTGAGTACAAGCTATATTTTTGAAAAAATAATCATGAAAATTTTTGTAGTTCATAGAAGATTAAATTGCCGAGGGCAAATAGTTGCTATTTTTTCCAAAAAACGATGAATAACCGTCGGAAAAAAATCATTAAGTGTAGTTTCCAAAACGCCGAAGTTCAACCTGTTTTTTTTAATTGAAAAACTAATCAAATCGAAAAAATCGCAATTATTTGCCCTCGGAAATTTAATCTTCTATCAACTACAAAAATTTTCATGATTTTTATTTCAAAAAGATAGCATGTACTCATGAAAAACGAAAAACATATTCAATAAACCCCGATCTAACGATTACCCTGTTTTTTTTTAGTTGAAAAACTAATTAAATCGAAAAAAAGAAAACTATTTGCCCTCGGGACGTTCTTCAACTTCAATTTAATAAAAATCAAGTCTCTACGTCGTAAATTAAGGTAGTTACTCGTGAAATAAAGAGACCACTTTTGAATGGAGATTTACCACGATTCAAAAGGTGATACTGACCCTTAAGGAAATGTAGCAAAACATGGTGTTCCAAATAATTTGTAGATTTCTCGTAAAAAATTAAAAAAAAAATTTCTCCGTGTCTTCGTTTCAGAGATGGTGTCAAAAATTCATATTTTTTCAGTTTTTGCTAATATCTCAGGAATCATTTGAATTACAGAATTGAGTTTTTGTACACACATTGTCACTAGTAATACCTTACTGGCATATTACTCGGTTTTATTAGACGTGTCAGTGGCGGAGATAGTGAGTTTACCCCCAAAGCTTTTACTCCCCAACTTTTACACCACTATAGACAAATTCGCATTTACATAGCAAATTCTGATGCGCCAATATATTTTGTATAAAAAAGGTACTCTTGGTTCATTACTCTAAAAATAACCGTTTTCGAGAAAACTGGCATTGTATGATCAAAAACAATTTGCTATCGCATTGTTAATTTCTTGTAATCGGATTAATCGGAAAAATGAGTGGTGATAAATAAAGAGTTTATTAATCTCAACAAAATTCGACAACTAGGTTTTTGAGTTTAAATTGCAAAGTTATTTTTCATTAAGTTTAGCAACCTAAGTGAATAAGATTACAAGAATTTTTCCAACTACAAGAAATTCACAATGCATTAGCAAATTGTTTTGGATCATAAAATGCCAGTTTTCTCGGAAACTTTTTTTTAGAGTAATGAACCAAGAGTACCCTTTTTATGTAAAACACATTGGCGCATCAGAATTTCCTGTGCAAATGCAAATTTGTCCAGTGGTGAAAAAGTTAGGGTGTAAAAGCTTTGTGCAAATTCAATATCTCCTCCACTACGTCTTATAAAACCGAGTAAAGTGCAAGAAAGTAGCTATTATTAGTGACAATATGTGTACAGAAACTCATTTGTGTAATTCGAACGGTTCCTGAGATATTAGCAAAAAATTGAAAAAAATAAATGAATTTTTCACAACCTGTATATCTGAAACGAAGACCCGGAGGAAAAAATAGTAGGATGAAAAAAATTCATTTTTTCATGAGAAATCTACAGTTGACCGTTGATTTTCTAGGATCACCAGGTATTGAGTGTTAATGCATTTTTATTTGGTTTTAATTCGGTACTCCCCACGGAAAAGAACTCAGAAAAATAATTAATTATTAATAAATTATTTAAGAAAAAACAAAATCTCGACAGCGAAAACATTTAACTAAAAGGGAAAACAAAACCTATTCTGAATAAATGAAATTTTGTGTGATTTATCCTTCGAAATTCGAGAGGTCAGACTCTTCGGAGTCATCAATTGCCGTGGTTGTGAAGAATAGCGAAGCACAACACTGCAGAATGACATGAGCTCCGAGCATCATTTCTCACAGCTCGTAGAGGAGATGGTGACATACAAAAACATCTCACTTTACGGCTAGCGGAACTTCTGTAGGGTGGAACAATCAGCGTCAGCGACGCGTCCATTAGAGGGAAGACTGGCGCTGCAAACGGAAGTAGGAATTCAGGAGACAATTCGACGGGATCCTTGAGCTCGTCAAGTCCTTGGGGATGCCGTAGGAGTCGCCAGAGTCGGACCCGAGAAAAAGTCGAGTTGCTGAAAGTTTCTTATTATTCTTATATTTAAAAAACCTGAGATATTTGTTCAAAGTCAGCCAGTATTCAACACCGTATAAGGTTATTGGTCTCTTGCTGAATCCATAACATTATCTGCAACTTTAGAACTCGATTTTCAAAGTAGCATAGACTGACTGACTGTCCAACCATCAGAAAAAATTATCTCCACTCACTAGAACATCGAGAATAACCATATTTTAAAGAAAAAAACAAAAATCCAACTGAAAAAACATTTAACTGATAGAAAAGACAAGACCTATACTCCATTCACTTTCAGAAGTATCTCGGTTGGCCAAAATTTAGGTTTATTAAGTTTGTCTACTTAGAAATGACGCAGGTTCGCACCCGGAAATGTCAAATAATTCTAAGAGACGTTGCCAATGCTGATTTGTATTTACTCTGTTTTGACTTTGCAATCAGAGTTAGTTCTTTTGAGGTTTAACTGTGCCACAGACTACAGCATTTTCATACTGGAGTAATTCGAGTTGTGCAAAAAGGTATTTTAATGTCTTCTGTAGGCTTATTTCTTGAGAATTTTGAAAGGGGGGAATTCCGTCTGTTCATTTAGAAGTTTTACTCTCGGGTTATTCTTTTTTTGAATGAACAACAAAGTAACAGACTATTCTTTCATTTCTGTCCATTATATTTCAGAAAAAATTCTGAATTTCCGTACAAGAAAATAGCATAACTGAATCTTCCAACCATGTTTATATAGGTATGTGAAATATTTCCAGTATCAACACAGAAAGAAGTTTCTTCAACATTTGCCGAGTCTTGAATTATTGAATTCACATAATATTTTCTCAAATCCTTTTTTTTCCAAAGTAAGTAAACATTTTGATGAATACGTAATTACTACGACCTCTATGTAGAAAGAACAATGTTGTGTATTCATCGGTGTATTTATCTGACAAGAAAATGACTATAAACTAACATTTTCTAAATATGCACGGTGAAATGTCTCAAATGTCATGGCCAACCGGTATACTTCATAAGAGTGAATTGAGAATATGCTTTTTCAATGAAATTTTGTGTAAATAGTGTGTATACTCCATTCACAATTATAAAATCACAACTCTGGCCTTGGAAATTTGACACATTCCACTTTGTATCGAAGTTATGACGTTTTTCCAAATATTTTTATGTTCCAAGTCAACACTATGTTGCCCTTTCTACATTCTTAGCGTATTTCTCAGAATGTGAATTTATTCGGAAAATGAATTAATTGGAAAAGATGTGATGGACGAAAATAATTAACGTTTATATGAATTGATAGAAAGGATTCCTTTTCTAGTCATTTGCACGAAAAGTACAAGAGATCACTGTTGAAATATATTATTTTTCGCCATTGAAGAAAATTGCATTGGTTTCACATAATATTCATATGCATGCTTGTGAAGATTTAATGTTTATTATCCTCTTGAACTGAAAGTTCAAGACTTGACGACATCAATTGTTGATTCTAATCAAGAATTCATTAAAAAAAATCAACCCAAAGATGATGAATTGATGGGTAATTACAAGAATCAAGAATAATGACAATTATTGTTGATTACTTCCTTAAAATCAATGTTGGGATATAAAACTTGGCTGCGTTTGTTCAAACAACATCTAAAGAATACATTTTTCCCCATCTCGACCTTTGAAAGGCGTTTCTTATAGGAGAATTAGGTCAAAGTTCCACCTCATTAGTGAGGTACCTAACTTTTGCAAATCTGCTCAGATATCGCCAAATTTCTTGGAAAACCATCCGATCCATCGACTGCGATATCTGCGATTTTACTTTGATGTAAACAAAGAAACTGGCAACGTCGTTTTGTCATTAACGATATTTTCTGTGCGCGCACTGACTTTTCATCATATGTTCTGTACTTTTCATCAGGTGCACCAACTCCTGAAAACGAAACCATGACCTCCTATGTGATTAAATAAAAGTGAAGGGAGTATAATTATATTTCGTGAGATATGCTCTCTTGTAAGTCTTTCTGACAGGAATTGTCCAAATCCTTTTTGTTTACTCGTTGTCATGTTTCTTCATTCTTTCGAACAACTGAGATTGTTACTTTGTACTTTCCTCGATAGTTCTTCTCTTATTTACATGGTATCATGAACTATTGATGATCTGATTAAACTGTTGAGTGTACCTACTTTGAAGGCCATTTTTCCTATAGCTATTAGTTGTTTCAGATTGCACAGGCATATGTTATGCCTGATATTATCACTCTCTTGATTATTTTTACTTCATTTTTTAGGCATAATTTACTCTTTGCATTCATTATATTATTCCTTATCCTCTTGTGGACCTCGTTGCACCGAAAAGAACAACAACTGTTTTCTTCGGGTTGATTTTTATTCTCAATTTCCTGAAGTTATCCATGATCCTGTCAATATCCTTTTGTACGACTCTACTAGTCACGAGCATCCGCACTTTATTGGAGTAATATAAAGCTGTATCGTCTGCGAATTGGGCTATCTTGCACCATATCAATTTTGGTATGTCTGACATGAAACTATTGAATAAAAGTGGTCCTAAAACTGATCCTTGTGGTACGCCAGAAACAATTTTTCTAGTCGTCTATTGCGTGTCGTCTATTTTCACTCGAAATTCTCTATTGTCCAAGTATGTCTGTTTGGCGATAATAAATTTCAGTGGGAATTTAAGCATCTTCATTTTATTCGTCAATCCTTGGTGACATATCTTGTCGAAATCCTTTTATATATCTGAGAAAACTGTTTTCTCCTTTATTTCCTCTGTTATTCTAGCCAGTTGATGAGCTGTAGAATAGTATTTCCTGAACCCGAACTGGGGATCGGGTATTATTTTGTTGAATTCTACAAATTGGTACAGTCGTCTGTCTTTCACTTTTACGATGATTTTGCTGTGGCCTGAAATTTGTTGAATCTTTTTTGACGTTTTCCTTTTCAAATCAATATAGTATATTCTGCCGTTTTCCATCTATTTGGGAAGTATTCAATGGATAACATTGCCCTTGCCATGTTCTTCTGGATCTTTCGCTGTATTTATAACCGCAGTCCCACCGCCGGCATGGCCAATCGGTTCATCCCTTCCGTTCCGGACAAGTTTAGCCCTAGCATTGCAGATGGTTGGCAACCAAGCGTTATAGTGTCCATCCACGGGGGACACCGAATCGGAAACATTGTATCCCGATCTGCAATAAATCATAGGCCTTATTTTTAAGATATCTGTTGGAATATCCTGTGCTTTTTACTTTCCACAGGCAGGTTTTCTGCCTGTACAATTCTATGAATCCTGTTAAAAATTCTTTCATTTTAAGCAAAGTTGCTTCTGAATTTCAACTATAGTCTGTTCAAATATAAGAGAATGTAAACAAACAAACCAAATCGGTTTGTTTTGCGCATTACTAACATATGATTGGTGAAACGGTCGGCTGTATAATTCTTTTCACGCCCCCAAAAGACTGCCAGGATCGTACTTAAAGCTTAGAACGATTTCACAGTTATCTTTTCCGGACAATAATGTCGAATTCAGAAACGGACACTGCATCTGAAGGTGGTATATTGGGCCATCCACGAAAAAGAACGAAACGTTCACATTTGTCTATTCAAATCATGTGTATTCCATTCAGAGAATAATATCAAGTTTATATGATTGTGTGAACTATCCTCGATCCGACCCTGGAGCCCTGAAAGCAAGTCTTTACCTCAACGAAGCCCATCCTTCGTGTGCGCGACTTTGTTTACGTCGTAGTCGCTTATATTTGAACAGAGTATAGAAGATGTTCTGGAATCGACTGCCCAGTGCTGCCACACGCTTAACTTAAAAATGAGCTGAAAATTTTGTAAGGTAAAATTATGAAAGAAACCAATAACGGGAAGTCAAACATACCTATTAAATTGAATAAAAATGTCACACACCACAATGAATTTCCACAGAAAATGAGGAAGCTATCAGTAAAGAGGCTGGAGAAAGACTGAGTATAAAATGAATAGATAATTCTTAGCGGAAATCACAGATGCAAACACAACAAAATCTTGATTACCCAAATTCGACCGTCTTCTCATAATAATAAGGGTGAAAATAGCTTACCTACCTGTACAAGCACCACCAGTCTAGGTACAAAGGGTGCGAATTGTAAACAGATGTTTTTTTTATGATATCTAATGCCAGCATAACCAATTTTGCAAAACTGATAAGAATTCAACTACCTGGTGCAATAATATTCAACAAAATCGGAGATGCCGTTGAAACTTTCTGAATTCCCTGATTCTACGGAAATTTTCGTAGAAGTGACCGACACAACTGCAAAAATTCCGATGTTCTTCATGGGAACTGATAGTATCTGCAATGGTACGCGCCGGATTTTATGGCCCTTTATTATCTTTGCCGCTTGTGTCCGGTTCGGTTGCCTCATGAGTGGAGACCATTACGGACAATGAGAGTTCCCTCTTTCGTGTTCATGTTGTTTTTGTGCTGGAAGATTTCGATGGCCTCCATATTCATCCAAGTATAGGGGTCTATTGTATTGAGTTCTGGTGAACGGTTTGGCCACTGTTCATGCTCCAATGCCTTTCGGATACGGTTGATATGGATATTCCTCAAATGTTCAATAATTTATGCAAATATTGATTGATGTTAGGGATAATATATTGAAATTTCCCGATTTCTCGTGAATAAATATTCGAAATAGTTACAACATGAAAATTTCGAGGATTATTATCGTAAAAGCTTGGAATCTTGAAGGAAATATGCGTTAACTCTGGTGAAGATAAACATCGTTATTTTGGAAACCATCATGTTACATTTAAATGCATGAGTTGCTAAAACTCATAATAACGAGAACCTCTATTTCCTTGAATTGTCAAATTCGCAAGAATCAGTACACGAACATTCCGAGTAAACTGAGCGAGTGGAATCGCGGGCGCAAATGGAAAAACTCCATCCAATCCGTTCCCAAGTGGATAAGTTATTCTATGGTCCAGCAGGCAATAGAACGAGATCACAGCGAGGTCCTGGCAGTGTTCCGGCATAGGTCCGAACGATTCCTTGGGGATTTCCATCCACTCGGCGCTGTTGGAATAATGAAAATTCCGAAACCTCACAAAAAGGGTAATGTAATGAGACACTTACTGGGATCAGAAACTTTGATTTATTCTTTCGTTTCGATTGTTCCGAAGGTTGTGTTGAAAATGTTCTTTCTAAAATAATAGGAATTTCTCAATGAGCACGTCATGAATATGAGATGATTATAAGAAATAAAAATCATTATAAATTAAGCTCAAGGTAAGTAACTGTTAAAATCTAAGCCAAAGTTCAGATATATCTTTTGGAATTATTATTAGTAATTCAATCTTTTTCGTATTTTTGAATCCTTACATTGGTTTGACCAAAACCCTAGTGCCAGCTAGGTGAGTACACTGCGTACATTAAACTGTACTCAATTGTTAGTTCCTCCAAGGGAGTAATATAAGATCTGCCGTTGCAGTTGGCTGCTACCGCAGGGAGACTATGTGGCACTGATGAAGGCAAACAAGCCAAAAAAATCGGTCTGTCATTGTCCTGCTGTGGTGGTGACACCAGTGGTATGCTTCGGAAATTAGATCTCTGCTAGTTCATTTCCCTCATGTAAAAAAATATCATTATCAATTGTCCGAAAAATGTTTTCAGCAAAAATCAAACTAGCTCTTCGTTTTGAGTGATTTATCCGTGAAGAAAAAAACATTTCCACTCTTGTATTTCAAAAAATATTAGATGTTTCGCTTGCTTGATATCAACTTCGCAAAACGAATATCCAAAAAATGTTTTCAGCAAAAAACAAAGAGGCTCATCATTTTTAGTGATTCATCCGTCAATTATCCGTCGCAAAAGAAACTTTTTATATATCAGGGTTCTGTAGAAAAATGACGAAATCTGATTAATCGATCTTATAATGTATCTTCAATAAAAGCAGTTTGAGTGATTTCTGACCGTTCTATATTTTTAAAATCTGAACAATTGCTGTTTCATATTTTTGAATGTCGACTACTATTGGAATTTATAATTATGCAGCGTTTTGGAAACTACACTTTTCTCTAAGTGAATAAATATTTTGATGAATACGTAATTACTACTTCTATGTAGACGTGAATACGTTTCTCATTCATCTGACAGAGAAATGACTATAACCTAACATTTCCAAAATATACGCGGTGAAATGTGAAATGGCCAACCGGGTTACTTTATAAAAGTGAATGGATTAAAAATCATTTTATGGGTAGATGAATATGAGCTGCATAAGTATAATGAATACACATTCTGAAAATCTCAATTTTAATGAAAGTTAACTCTACATTGACTTTATAACTTATTTTTTATGTTCTCTCGGGAAGGTTTTGAACGAAACAAGACACATCAAATGTAAGAAAAATTCAGGATTTCACAGAATCTTATGTGAAAGAAGAGAAATGAACAATTTTCAAAATACTGAAATGCTGATAAGGGATTTAATACTTGGTATTTCCACCCCTTGCGTTGATTTCAGCTCGGCAACGACGGTTCATACTCAAAATGAGTGATCTGAAAATGTTCTGATCTAATCCTCCCCAGATATCTCCGAGTTGGATTCCTAAGTCATTAAGAGTAGCTGGATGATTTTCTGAACTTCTCAGCTTTCTATTGAGGTTGTCCCAAACCTGCTCAATCGAATTGAGATCTGGACTTCTTGCTGGCCATTCCATTCGCGAGACTTCAACCTCTTCAAGGTACTCCTGAACGATGCGCGCACGATGGGGTCTGGCATTATCGTCCATAAAAATGAAATTTTCACCAATGTATGGGGCAAATGGCACTACATGCTCTTCAAGAAGGTTTCTCATATACTTATCAGCATTCATTGCTCCATTATCAACGACCACTAGGTCTGTGCGAGCAGTCAAAGATATTCCACCCCATACCATAATCGATCCTCCCCGAAACCAGTAGTATTCAGGAAATTGCACTGAGCATATCTTTCATGTGGACGTCTGTATACAAGGGAACGTCGATCACAATGGTAGAGGCAGAATCTAGACTCTTCTGTGAAGAGAACTCTTTCCCAATCGGCCTCTTCCCAATGGATATGCTCTCTCGCAAAATTCAAACGCGCCCTTCGATGGGCTGGGGTAAGAGCTGGGCCTCTTGCCGCGACACGAGGCCTTAAATCATATTCTCTGAGGCGATTTATTATTGTCTGAGTGCTAATTTGCACTTCATGAGTTTGCTCAAGCTTATTTTGAAGGAGGCGAGCGGTTGCAAACCGTTGTCTCAACGAAGAAACTCTCAAGTAACGTTCTTTAATGGCAGTTGTTACCCGTGGTCTACCCTGTCCTGGTCTTCGGACATTCATACCTGTCTCCCTGAATCGCTGCAACATTCTGGACACACTTGAATGGGAAACTCCAAACCTTTCTGCAATTCTTGTGTATGTCCACCCTTCTTCTCGCAAAACTACCGCTTGGACACACTCTTCTTGGATCAAATCAAACGAAAGAAAAACTATTGATCACTAGAATTGATCGAGAACAACCGATTTTAGAATGGAGCCAATACATTCAAAATATGATAATATCATCTTTTCTTATTCCTGCTGGGAGAAAACATCTGTATTGAAGAAAAAATTTGAAGGTGAATAACATATGCATGCATAATTCTGATAAAAATAAGTATCATTGAGAACACCTTCAGTTGTAGAATAAATTTGAGATTTCCATAATGTGCGTTAATTTTTTTGCGCAGTGTAGAGGTAAGGAATTTGCTCGGTGCTTCGCTGTAAAATTGAAAATCTACGAATGTCGATCAGTTCCTCCTAAGGCCCCTAATTATCATCCCCTCATTATCATGTTATTATACAGATAAATTGAGACATTTGGGCGATATGAACCCCCTTTCGATCATAAGAAAGTCACATACGTCCTCTGATGCGTCTCATCAGAAGGTACACGCAAACATTCTTGCAGGCAACCCCTCAAAATGCAGGAAACGAAGTCCGAAGGGTAGTCACGTCGCACCGGAACGATAAAGCATCCCGAATATGTACACACATAAAAAGGCACGAAAAGGGTGGAAACTGCGGAAATAAAAAAGTGATAAAACGGTTACCCGCCGAGAATGGCTGATGTATTCGGTTACTTATACTTAAAGTGTTACAAAGTATGACATGCCGGGGGCATAAAAAGGCAAACAACTAAATTCGCATAAAACTTCAATAAAAGGCGCAGAGCCCTACCTACCTACTTTACGATCTTCCAGCTGCTCCTTAAACTCGGCTCACGAGTCCATAAGAATTCCTCGCTGCTCTCATGAAAGCCGTAAAATATTAATATACTTTTCTTGGTAGCAGCGAGTAGGAGGAGGAGGAGGCGAATCCCAAGACTTCCAGGCACCTCCTCACCTAATCAACATTCCAATCACCTCTATACTTTATCGGTACGGGGGTTCGGCAATTCCCGGCTGGAAAATTAAGTGGAGTCGGGAAATTTTATCCCCTAGACACCCGGGGGTTCGAGAAAATCTTATTTTATGCTGCAATCGATCGTAATGTATTGCCGGCTGGAGCCAGATGCTGGGGCATTGAAGGATCCTCGTTGATAAGGAAACTGACGAACTGATTTTGAAACGAGATTTGTAGATATTCTTCTACGCCTTGGCGATGTATCTGAATTCAAGGTGGTTGTTCCATTGGCATGAATTGGATTTTCTTCGTATTGCTTCTCAACAGTAGCATCAAATTGAATATAACAAAACCCCAATGCGCACTTCATTATTGTATGAAATGAAGGTACGTGGTACTTTCTAAAAAAAAATCAAATTCTTCAAGAAAGGTGGAAATTTCTAAATAATTACGCCCTTTGCTACTCTTTTTGGGATACTAAAATTTCATCTGATTGTTTACAGATGGTGTTAAAACACACACTATCGTTAGGGTCCCACTCGAGTGCTTTTCAGGCAGAAATACTTGCAATACCTGAAAAGAAGAAACTAACTAGGCAAGGAAAATAAGGTATTTTTAATCTGAGTTCCTGGTCATTCGGGAATCGTAGAAAACGAAGGGGCCATTACACTAGCCAGAAAGAGCGCACAAACGCCACTCACTGGCCCAGAACCCTTCTGTGGTATAGGAAAATGCACCTATAAGGTGGAGTTTATGGTGAAGGAGAAAACCGAAAAGGAAAAACTCTGGCGGAATCTCCCAGGGATGGATCACTCCAAAAAGTTCCTCCGGAACTTTCAAACTGCTGGATCCAAAAATTATCTGGATCTCAGTAAAAACCAACTTCACCTACTCACTGGCTTTCTCACAGGACATTGTCGCCTAAAGAAGCATCTGTTGAGAATGGGTTTATCGGACACTGATGAGTGTAGATTCTGTGGGGAGGAGGAAGAAACTCCTATTCACCTGGTTACGGAATGCTATGCCATTGTTAGCCAAAGGAAAGATAGCTTTGGACAAGAAACTTGTAGAAGTGGGGAGTTATCCTCCTTGAAGCCGTCCCAGATACTGGATTTCATCAAATCTCTGGAACTGGAGGGCGAGCTGTACGAGGCACGATGATAACAGCTCTGTCAGGGGGCACAGTAGACCTTAAGGTCGCAGTGGACTGTGACCCCCTTCACTATAAACCATAAAAACTAAAACTACTGCTCCAGAACCTTTCTGTAGTATTCCCAAATGCAACCACAAAGGAGAGTTTTTGCGGATGGAAGAAATAGAAAGTGAAGTACTCTGGAGGAATCTTCCAGGAATTGATCATTCCAAAAAGTTACTTGCCAAGAATAATTTGGATCTCAGTAAGAATAGGATACGCCTCCTCACTAGTTTACTCCCAGGACATTGTAGCCTCAGGAAGCATAATATGATGAGAACGGGCTTGTCAAAAACTGTCGTGTGTAGATTCTGTAAGGAAGAGGAGAAATCTCCTGTTTACGAAGTGCCTTACCCTGGTAAACCTGCGCAAGAACTGTCTCGAACAAAATATTTGCGATGGGGGTTCACCATATATCTGATAATTCCTATATGGGGAATGAGCCAATCAAAACTGAAGCTGGACTTCGGTAACAATCCAGATCTGCGCCTGTGCGGCAATATTGAGAAAAAAAATATTTTGTCCACGACTTCCCTATAATCCTTACATTTCGAATGATCTTTGAGAAACTTAATGATAGTCATCATTCACCGGTGAATAATGGCAGTGAATAATGATTAATTTATCACTGCTGAATTGCACTTCTGAAAATTTTCAATTCGTCAGGATTCGAAACCGAGACGCCCTTTTTCCACGACGGAAAAATGACTTCCAACCACCAAGCCATCAGCGCAATGACAATTAAGAGAAAAAAATAACCACTTAATGTTTTTTTCTATGATTCCCATTCAGTTTGACCAGCTGAAAAATATTCAAATCAATCTGTTTTCACTGAGCCTCCCATAAATTGTAATTATTCTCGAAGATACCTGCATTACAGAGTCATGAAGAAATGTTGTGTACTCCACCAGAAATAAGACAGGCTGCAAGAAATACTGCATTGTGCATTACATCTATTGCCGGAAAAATCCACTCATTTTCGGAGTCAGTTTTACTGGCTTATTTTTCGAAAATATCAGCTACCTATATAAACAAACAACCCTATGGGGCCATTATTCCATGCTCAAGAATACTCTTAACATAAATGAAGGCAACGATATTGGAAATTATGAAAAACTGCGTTCACTTTTGAAAAGGAAATCAGAAGGAAGAAAGCTAGAGTTTTATTCCTGAAGCATGCGATCAAAAATATCTTGTGATGAAGGTGAAACACTAGCTTGTATATTGCATACATTATTTGTATTTCAATTTCATCAGAGCGAAAGTATGGAAATGAATCGATGTCAACTGAACTTTTTGACGTTCATCGAGATTTTGCATTATTCAGTGCGAACCCAGAAAATGTTATGTCAACGCTTTTGATAACTATTTTCGTTGTTGAAAATGAAGATTGAATCGAATTTTACCGAGGAAGTCGTGGACAAAGTATAATATTCTATTCGCACATAAATTACTATTATTTACGAGGGGGAAGTTTCCGACACGAGCCGCCAGGCGAGTGTCGCAATTCACCCGAGTACTCATTATGTGCTCATCGAATAATATACTATTTCTCTATTTCAGTATCGTAATGGGTTCATTACAGTACTAAAAACAGTGCTGTAATGAATTCATTACAGCATCGTTTTCAGTAACATTTTTCGTTTTGTGGTTGTCAGCAATGACTTCCGATCCTTTTAAATTTCAGCAGACGTCAATTTGGAAATGTCAATTTTCGTATTTCCTAACATTCACACCAAGATACAATATGAAAGTCACTAGGACCTATAATTTGAATTTTTTCATTGAATTTCACAAAATTTGGGTGAAATAGAGAAAATATCGTCTAATACTCGTTGCAGAATGCAATTTCAATACTCATGCGTTCGAAAACTCGCTCCTTCGTCGCTCGTTTTCGCATTCGTATTGGAATAGGAGCCCATTCTGCAACTAGTACACATCGTATTATGTCGTGAAACGTATGCCATTCTTAACTTCATGTGAATAGTTTCGATCATAACCTCACAATTTCATGTGAAATGTTTCAATCGCTTCATTCCGTTTTCTTCAAGTCCTTAATATCATTGTTAACTCCTTTTCATAATCTAAAATTGAACTGAAAGTATTTAAGTGACATATTTTCATTCTCGATATCTATTTTCTTGTTGTCTTTCAGAATAAACATAACCTCTAAATTTCTCGCAATTTTTGAATTTCCAGTTGACGCAAGCGTACAACTCGACCCTTACCAAAGATTTGGCTTCACTTTGTGAATGTGAAAAGCAGGGCTATAATACATATTGATGTTATTAGATATATGGGGTACACACATGCAGTGGTGAAAATGGGAATTAAATGAGAACCTCTTCGGCGCCCTGGGCGGTCGCCTAGCCTCTCCCTACCAATATAGGTATTTGTTTAAAAAAAACCTCTTGATCTAATTTCTGGGTTTTCGAAATTCTCTGATAATTGCCATCATTCAATCTCACTTGCAATCAGTGAAGATGGAAACAGTTCATGCAATATTTTTTATTGGTCTAGTTAATTAATTAACAGTTGAATGTTCAACGATTATCTGTTTACCATAATCAGAAATCATAGCAGTGCACAAGCCTACTGATTCATGAAGAAAAAGTACGATTTCAGCGTTTATCATATGAAATTTGAAACGAAATATCCTGCAACTAATCATTTAGTTGCTTCGCTCGACCTATTGTGAACCGTAACAAAGTAAGGTTTATCTCGTTATTTGCACCAGTTTCACACGTCTTGCGATAAGAATGTTAATATCATTGACGTGACATTGTGGCTTCTGATAAGCGGGTAAGTGAGAACTGAGAATCAGAGAGCATACCCGATATGTTGTTATTTAATAATCAATTAAGCTGGATACGATACAACAATGATGAAACTGAATTGAATTCGACAAGTGAAAATAAATAAGACATGGATTTCTATGACCGCCTCAGTTTTGAAGGAAGTGAATCAAAGCCTGCTTGGATTTTGTTGAATGAAAAGTGTTTTTCGAAATTTTCGCTATACAGCGGAACTCTGAAGTATATCATGATATATATTTTTGAAATCGTTGAAGAAAGATCAATTTGGAAATATCATTTCCCACTATGGTTTCCATTTGAAAAAAAAATTGTCTGTTATAGCTCCGAAATTTGAGCAGATACAGAAAATCCAATAGCACGGCTGAAAAGCAGTTGAAAAGCTGATTTTTTTGCATAACATAGGATCGAAAAAAGATACCATTCGTATTTGAAATAAGAAAGTTTTTTTTTTCACTCTCGTCGTCGTATTGCTAATGAAAAAGTGTCTGTAGAAAGTTTTTGCTGTTTTGAGATATTTTAGAAAATGAAGAAGGTACGGCACATTTTCGAAATCGCCAAAATATCAAAATTTCGTTAAGGAACAGTATCACCTTTTGAATCGTGGTAAACCTCCATTCAAAAGTGGTCTCTTTATTTCACGAGTAAGTAACCTAATTTACGACGTAGAGACTTGATTTTTTTCTAAATTGAAGTTGAAGAACGTCTCCAGGGCAAATAGTTTTTTTTTCGATTTAATTAGTTTTTCAATTAAAAAAAACAGGGTAATCGTTAGATCTGGGGTTATTGAATATGTTTTCCGTTTTTCATGAGTACAAGCTATATTTTAGAAATAATCATCATGAAAATGTTTGTAGTTTATAGAAGATTAAATTGCCGAGGGCAAATAGTTGCGATTTTTTCGATTTAATCAGTTTTTCAATTAAAAAAAAAACAGGTTGAACTTTAGTGTTTTGGGAACAACACTTAATGATTTTTTTCCGACGGTTATTCATAATTTTTTAGAAAAAATCGCAACTATTTGCCCTCGGCAATTTAATCTCCTATAAACTACAAAAATTTTCATGATGATTAGTTCAAAAATATAGCTTGTACTCATGAAAAACGAAAAACATATTCAATAACCCCAGATCTAACGATTACCCTGGTTTTTTTAATCGAAAAACCAATTAAATCGAAAAAAAGAAAACTATTTGCCCTCGGGATGTTCTTCAACTTCAATTTAAAAAAAAATCAAGTCTCCACGTCGCCTGGAAGTACCAGAAACAGCCAAAATCAAGCAATTTGGGTGACCCTGTACAAGCACATCGTAGCGAGTTGACACCTCTTTAGGCAAGCTCCAACTCCAACCACTTACTTTGAGGAGCCGAGCAATAATTTGATAAAATGTGGGAAACCCCCACCTCGTATTGATATTCCTATCGTATCCTGAATCCTACATAAAGGTTTTCCATGTTGAAAATATCAAAATCCCCGGCGGCGAGCAGTTGGCGTTCCAGCTTTCCAGTCAGATCCGCAATTTTTTCCGCGCCACCCACACAGCCCAGTCCTATGATCAATAGCATAGATTAAAGAATTATATAGATTCGACACCCCCCCTCTAATAGGCGGAAAATGGTTGAGCGCTATTTCGCGGCGGATGCGAACAGAACTTTAGCAGTATATAAATAGAGATACCGAAATCTACTTTATCGATGAATGGCGCGAAAATTTGAATTTGCCTTTGGGTTCTTGGTGGTAAAAAAATATTTTGAAGTTGGTAGAAATTCATTTTCAATGTAATCAACAAACTCCAATTTTGTTGAAGTTGTCTAAATTACATTGAGAATGAATTTCTAATAGTATAGGTGGAATTTTGAATAGTAAACAAAATTGCTGTTAATAATATAATTATTTATTCATACATAATGATACAATCGAATGCAAAATTATGATTTTCACCTATATATGTAAGTTGTGTACATATCAATTTAATTCTACATTTCTGATTATCAACATATTGTAGCGTCTCCTGAAGAAAGCTTAAATAAAGCCGAAAGCTTGAGAAACAAGGAAAAGAGTGTTTCTTTTATTACCGACTGCTAAGCCAAATGAAGTCAACTAATTATGTATATATATAAATATTGGGAATGAATATCTGACACATATAATTTACTTTAGTAGGAACATTCTGAGAACAAACAGTCTCGTCTTAGAAGCCCTAGAGGAATCAATACTCAGATTATAATACTTTTGTAATGAGGACTTTACAACAAGGCACTATATAAATTAGAAGACGAACATGAATACCCTTAAAAAATAATATATGATGTTGACAGATACAAGACTTCTATACTCATCAAAGGCACCTAGTGTACAAAATAAATTCATATTAAAAATCTGCTCCTCGTTCATGAAAATTTGAATTGTTCAATGATTGTAACTCATATATCAATCATATTTATTTCTGTAAAAGTAAAAAAACTTATAATTGCATGTGATACATACAGATGTTAAGCATCTAGGTGTCATTGTTGATAAATAAATAAATTGATGAGCCTAATTTCTTACAAAATATTTCGAGAGCATCTCTCTATCTACGTTTCCTTCTTGAATCGAAAGAATTTTTGGCTTGAACCTATCTATCAAGTGTTTGTCTGAATTACTTGAGAGAAATTTGAAAAATTTTGAATCGCCTTAATTAGCAATTTTATTTATTTGATTACACCACCAAAACAAAGAACACCTAACAATTGTTTCACACATCACTTCGTCAAGGTTGTGTGTTGGGCATTCAATAATTTTAAAATTGAAATTTGTTAAAAGGATTTTTTGAAGTAATTTTGAAATATTTTTCGTTTTGCAAATTCTAGGGATTAAATAAAACAAATAATTGAATGAATGAGTGAATAGGAAAGAAGTGCATTTGCCTGGTTTGATTAAATGCCCAAACTCATACTCTCTACAATCAATAAAATCTAGATCTTGTCCCAACTCATTATTACTGAGCAGGTTATTCCTACAAGATTCACAGTCCTTAATGAATTTATTTTTTAGAAGAATCTTGCAAATTGCACCACTCATATAAACAAGAGTGCATCTTCCAAGTTTACTTCTTTTATAAAGTGCTATGCTTGGAGGAATAACCGCAGATATTTTATCAACAGTTAATGGGGCACTAACTGCTGATGGAATGTTCCGTGTAAGAAAAGATTTAAGATTATCCAAACACTCTGTGGACAAATCCTTCCGACAATTTGAGCCAGCAGAGTGTACAGATAAGAAATTATTGATTAGTAAAGTTTTGAATGACATAGTAAAGTGTGCAACATCTGAATTGGTGTTCCTTACCCCATGAGATCGGATGTAGCCAAAAAAATTTTCCAGACAATCTTGATTAAAAGTCCTTGTCAAGATGTAGCTAAAACCCTTTCTGTTCAGAAGTTTTGGTCGTAAATAGAGAAATGCTCTCAAACTTTGCACCATGTTCTTTACACTGGGTACAACAACAAAACTCTTCTTCGAGGGACAGTAAAAAGTCATGCTATTCAAGACTTCTATAGCATGCTGCCAGAAACTATCATGATTTGAATTACTGTTTACTTCCCTCTTCAAAGGTTTTGCTGTTGGCCCATATGCTACGTTAACATTCAAGGAATCAAACAATTTATCCAGAAATAGTATTAAGTCTGCCGTGTCTGCAGCTTCTGGGGATAGCTTGAAGTCGCTGTTTATATCTGAAATGAAAAATATATGTATTACTATCACTTTCTTTTTTCAGAAAGAAAAAACTTTGTTGGATCATTTTTTTCATATGACTTCATAACTACCAGAAACAACCTATTGTTGGAATAATATTACAAACCTTTTAGTGCTTCCTCCTCTGTAACCTGCATTGCGCATCAGAACATGTTGGCTCATCAAAATAAACAGAAGTATCACTTATGTTCTCCTCAACATTAATTAGCTCCAGAAGATGTTGGTTGATCTAACGAAACATAATCATCTTTTAAAATAAACAATGCAATCGATGAATTTCAAAGAACTGAATATTGTTTTTGTAAAACATACCAGGAACATTTATAGTAGGGAACGCATCAACTGTAAGACCCCTTCTGAATTCTGGCAAACTATGAGCCTCAGAATAATGGTTATCCATCTTTTGAACAAAATTGGATTGCTCTTCGGTAAACGATGTTTTTTGCTCACATCGTCGTTCGTCGTTGCACCCAGGTACACAGCATTTCCTTATTCTCGACGGCATTTTTCACTATATTATTGTAGTTGACTAACTTAAAATTATTAAAAATTCCACGTGTTAGAAGAGCAATGTTGCTTCTTAAAAGCAAACACTTATAAACTAAGTTCTAACCAAAAAGAACCTCAAACGCTGAAATCAGTGAAATCAAAACAACGAAAGAAACGACATATACAGCGCCGTCTACAGGCGGCTGAACTTATTAAAAGCGTATACAGCGCTCCTGGTGTATGCCCACATAAATAAAACTCGTTGAATGGTGGGGGAAAGGAAGTGCCAGGACCCTGATCAATAGTGCCAGAAGATAGAAACAACAATCCCATTAATGCAATGTCGACTGAACAGACCGAAGCTGGGCGGAGATGCCGATCCTCAGTTAGTAGCCGGAGGACTTTTAATTTAAAAAGTTCACTCCAGCGGTGCGTCACTCACGTCGAATGCTAATTGGATTATGATGGTCCCGCTGGTTGGCACTTTTTATGGCGGCATCATCTGGCAGTCTCTTTTATGCTCAGACAAGCCAGTCGCAGCGTATTAAAAATCGAGCGTCCCGTTTTTCCCTTCCGCATGACGAGGGGCGCGAGATGACCTTATCTTCTGGATTTATTGCTCGTCCATCGATTGAATCCGCCCGATTGCGACTATTTATTTTACTTTGATGGATGATCTTCCTAATTGTTATGTATCGTTCTGCTTAAATACATAGCTGTTCGGAAATATGCATTTTTCATCATTTGATGGTTTAATGGGTAACTCATTGGACCGGAATCTGAAGATGCGTGGTTCGACTCCCGCTCGAAGTGAAAACTTTTTCCGGAATTCAAAATTTGTCTAAACACCGATTGATGTTTTCTCTTTTAATGACAACGTTAAACAGGGTGCGTCAGCAAGGCGTACGGCAAAGTAGCGCCCAAACTGTACAGTGTGGAAAAAAACTTATAACTTATATGATATGGTTGTAAGGTTGACAAAAATCTCCAAACTAAAAATAATGTTACATATACAGGGTGCGTCAAAAAAAAGTTATGGAAAAATAGGTAGTTTTTTCAAATATATTTCATGACATAATTCATTCGAGGACAACAAGAGCTTCAAAATTATACTTCATTTTTCAAATTTCATTGCGGCGTTGCCACAAAATTCATATTTTTAGTGTTTTTAGGGGTTCATCAAAACTATTTTGGCAACCGCTGTGTTCAATCTAGATGAACGAAATTTTTATGGTAGTTAGCTTGAGATATCAACTTCATCATTCGGTAAACATCTGAAGTGTTTTTTATACAGAGTGTCTAATATAAATTTACCAATTTACAAAAATTAAATATGCGATAACTCGATTTTTCAAATGTAACACTGTGTATTCTTCTCTTTCATGAAATTTGTTTTTAAATGTCTATATTTTTCACAAAGTATGTCCCATACTCCCATACCTAAATGTGGAATATCTCAACAACAAAGCGAGTTGGGTATAGGGCATTCTCCGTATGAAGTGTAGTAATTTGGAAAACAAATTTCATGAAAGAGAAAATACAGGGTGTTCCATTTGAAAAAATCGAGTTATGGCATATTTAATTTGAGCAAATTGGTAATTTTATATTGGACACTCTGTTAAAAAAAAACCTCAAATTTTTACCGAATAATGAAGCTCATATCTCAAGCTAACTAGTGTAAAAATTTCATTTATCTAGGTTGAACACAGCGGTTGCTAAAAATACGAATTATGTGGCAACGCCGTAAGGAAATTTGAAAAATGAGGTATAAGTGTAAAGCTCTTGTTGTCCTCGAAAGAATTATGCCATGAAATACAGGGTGTTCCATTCGAAAAAACTACATACTTCTCCATAACTTTTCCGCACTAGGGCGAGAAAGTGACACTTTCCGAATCGAAAACAATGCAGGAAAGTAGTTACTTAGGCCCGGTTGGTTGGAGAAAAAAATTATATCAAAAGGATTGGTAGCATGAGAAGTATGGTATTCAGAATGAGACAGGAAATGTGTTCAATTATAATCTGAATCAATTGAAATATTTTGTTTATTTGACGGGAATCCATAGTGAGGTGGTAATCAATAGGAAAATGAAAAGATTGTATTTTTCCTCACGATGTGCTTCATTTTATTTTCGATGTAACGTCATGTTTCGGCTCACGCCATCATCAGGCTACAAATTTGAAACCAATTCTTAAAAGCTATTGCATATCAAAAAAGCTTGCCTACTCCCAGGAAACCACCCCCTACCATCAAGGAGAAATACAAAATTCACAAGATTCAATCACGAGAACCTAAAAAATGACGATAAAGACTTATCAAGGTTTATGTCGGAAATAAACAATCATCATTTTTTTGTCAGGTAGAGAGAAATAGATTATTGAAACTTCAAATGTTGAAAGTTGCCTAACTAGTGTAAAAATTTCATTTATCTGGGTTGAACACAGCGGTTGCTATGAGAATTTTGATGAAGCTAACAATATCCTCAAAATACGAATTATGTGGCAACGCCGTAAGGAAATTTGAAAAATGAGTTATAAGTGTAAAGCTCTTGTTGTCCTCGAAAGAATTATGCCATGAAATACAGGTTGTTCCATTCGAAAAAACTACATACTTCTCCATAACTTTTCCGCACTAGGGCGAGAAAGTGATACTTTCCGAATCGAAAATAATGCGGGACAGTAGTTCCTTAGGCCCGGTTGGAGAAAAAAATCATATCAAAAGGATTGGGAGCATGAAAAGTATGGTATTCGGAATGAGACAGGAAATGTGTTCAATTATAATCTGAATCAATTGAAAGATTTTGTTTATTTGACGGAAATCCAGAGTGAGGTGGTAATCAATAGGAAAATGAAAAGATTGTATTTTTCCTCACGATGTGCTTCATTTAATTGTCGGTGTAATGTCATGTTTCGGCTCACGCCATCATCAGGTTGCAACTTTGAAACCAATTCTTAAAAGCTATTGCATATCAAAAAAGCTTGCCTACTCCCAGGAAACCACCCCCTACCATCAAGGAGAAATACAAAATTCACAAGATTCGATCACGAGAACCTAAAAGATGACGATAAAGACTTATCAAGGTTTATGTCGGAAATAAACAATCATCATTTTTTTGTCAGGTAGAGAGAAATAGATTATTAAAACTTCAAATGTTGAAAGTTACCTACCCCAAATCAAATTGAATTTCACTGAAATGCCGATCAGAAGAAATGTGATATTCTTCAATCTCACATGAAATTTAATTATTCAGAGTGCTTTTCATAGGATGCTCATCTGATTTTTCTGTTCAAACGACCAACCACAAAAGAATTCAAGTTTGTCGACTTGATTAAAAAATATAGTTATAGCGCATAAACGGCGTGCGAGCTTTGAATTGACATAAGACATATAGGCATAGGCAATGATACTGGGTTTAAGTATCATGGGCATAGGCAAGTCAGAAGGGTTGAAACCGGTAACGTCACGTATTCTTTTCGATGCATTGTTTTGTTCCCAAATTTCTAATTTTTGAAATTGTTCCCTACAATATTTTTTCAAAGCTCGAACTCTTCCGAAACTCATAGACTTATAATCAAAATAAACGGTCAAATGGCAGAATTATTACACAGAAAACAACAGAGTTGAATTAATTAATCAGACGCTTATGGTATGACAGGCCAGTATTGCGGTGAGATGTAATTTGAATCCAGCTAAGTAATTTGTGATTAATACGTACGCCTTCAGATTTATATTTAATTGGCGGTGTTATGTAGTTTCCTCAGGCGGCCATTAATTATCCGCTTGTAATAATTAGAAAGACGTCTATCCGACAGATGGCAGATGACTCTTCTCAATACCTTATGCTCCAGTTCCGTCTGACTGAGTGAAGAAGTCGTCTTTATTTATATTGATGTACACTTATTTTCTGAATGAGCAAAATATCCTTTAGTACAGTCTCGTTCGCTATGATGGATTTCAATCTTCACAGTTTATTCATATCTTGAGGGACTGATATTTCGAATGGCTGGCCTAGGAAAATACAATGCTTTTCAACGAAAATGAAGGAAAGATTGAAAAAATGTTTCAAAAGTTGAGCTAGAGTAAAAATAATATGAGTGAGAGCATGAGGCTTCTTTCTAAATTTTTTGAATTTACTGAAACAAGCGCAATCGCTCTGATGAGGAGTAATAAAATATTTCAGTGTGTAATATTCCATGCATTTGAGCCTGCATGAGAATATTTTCAAAGGAGAGATAAAAAGGGCAAATCCTTCACTGCAAAAGCGGATTTCATACTTATATTTTTGGCCTGGCGTTATTCTATGTTCTGGCGTAGTAATTCAGCTCGATGAAAAATAATGAGGTGAACTGGTGAAAACAGATAAATGAAACACTTGATTGGACACAAGGTTGGAACAGGTCTTTATTGGTCCAGACGAGTAGTTCGTGAACCACTGCCCGTACTAGGTACTACGTGTCGATACTAAGAAAGTGGAAAGGGAATAAATCGGACATCTGCGAAAGACAAATCTGACATAAAACTTTGATTCCCAAATGTACCAAAGCCTCCCCAAACATCCTCATTATTTTTGTTATTCTAACGTCGTTGGAATACGGATTTCTCCTTCGCTCCATTCTCGCACGAAGTGAATCCGAAGAAATAGTGCGGGATAAATTGAGATTCAGGTGGCTGCGTTCCGTATCAGGTCGGATGCTTTCCCTCTGTTTGACTGGATTATCCGGGAACAACGAGCTACATTCGGTCTGATCAGGTGTGGGCAGAATTCTAATCCGTTGGCGTCATTTATTTCTAATTCGGGGTAAGTGGGAAACTTCTGGGATCACAGATAATGGCTTTTTCTAGCTCTGGAACCTGGAAAAAGAACGCCTCGGATAGTTCGGGATTTTTTTATTGTGTATGTTCGGGAAACTCCACCAGGTTTTTTTTTATGTGTGTGGTTTTAACTTTGAAATCTATAAGTGTTATCATTCATCTTATCAAATCATAATTAGTAATGAAAATAGGGGATAACGTGCCTAGGACATAGCATAATCAGTGAGGGAAATGGATTAGCAGTAATCTAATTTCCGAAGTCACCACCACAGCAGGATAATGACAAACCGTTTTAATGTACAGGGTTGCCAGATTTCGATGGTTTAGTTCTATATCTCTTAAACTATAAAGTATAGAGGAAAAGTAATAAAAATGTCCTGTTCTCTTTTTTCGAGAAACAGAAATTGCTGAAAACCCCAAGTTGCTACGGCGTCTAGTTTCCGAACTACAGGGCGAGTTTGGTATTTGGTCCATTTTTGTGATTGACAATAACTTCCGTATTATAGATAGGATTTACACTCTCGAAATAAATACATCTTTAGGGCACTTTTTTCTGCTAGCTATTGGGTTTTTTCTATCTGCTCAAATTTCTGAGCTATAACAAATTTTTTTTTCAAATGGAAACCATAGTTGGAAATGATTTTTCCAAATTCTTCCACTATACAGGGTATCCCAGAAGTCCCGCACTTCCTTGAGGGGATCGAAAGTGAAAAATATTCTAATCCCAAATATCCATGTTTGAAATTTTGTTATAACGTAGTTAATTAGTTATTAATTAATGAAAGTGACCAATCGGGAGTGCGCTACAGAAGAATGAGTATGCAGTTGGGGACGCGAGAGTGAGACGCCAGAGCTGCTGCCGGCTTTTCACGCAGTAAACCGAGACTGGCGTCTCACTCTCGCGTCCCCACTGCCTACTTATTCTTCTGTAGGGCGCGTCTGATTGGTCACTTTCATTAATTAATAACTAATTAACTACGTTGTCAAAAAATTTCAAACATGGATTTCTGCGCTTCGAATATTTGTCACTTTCGATCCCCTCAAGGAAGTGCGGGACTTCTTGGATACCCTGTATATCAAAAATTTCGAAAAAAAAACACTTTTCGTTCAACGAAATCCAAGTTAGCTTTGATTCATTTCCTTCAAAACTGCGGCGGTCATAGAATTTCATGTCTTATTCACTTGAGAAATTCAATTCAGTTTCATGATTGTTGTATCGTCTGGCGCTTCTAAAACATTAAAATATGCAATTTATGTATTTCCTCAAATGGACAACGATTTGAACATTTGTTGTGAACATCATTTTTTTCAATTAAACCTATATTTTTCTTGAAGGACCTTCATGGAAACATTCATTACAAAGGATTACCTAAAACTTCGTGTTATTGTCATCATCAAACCATCTAAGTATTTGATAAATGCTTTTCATTTTTCAATTTAGCAGAGAAATCATACTAAAATCAATAAGTTTCACGAAGCTTCTCTATTGGTCTGAGTAATAAAAAAGCTAATATTTCCTGAATAAATTTGGCAGCTCACAATAAGTGTGAGATATCGAATTCCATGACCTTATAAGAACATAAGAAGCACCAGACAATACAACAATGATAAAATTTAATTGAATTTGACAAGTAAGAATAAATAAGATATGAAATTCTATGACCGCCCCAGTTTTGAAGGAAGTGAATCAAAGCCAGCTTGAATTCTGTTGAACGAAAAGTGTTTTTTCGGAATTTTCGATATACAGTGAACTTTGAAGTATATCATGATATACAGGGTGAGTAACCATAGGTAAATGGTGGATAGGTGATGCTCTTGGCTACTTGTTGCGCCAATAAAATAACATTTTGTCCAAAGTTCAAAGTGTTATAATTTTTGTGACATTTTTCTCATTAAAATCTTGACTTTTTTTGAATTTAATGCTCGAGGTGCCTATAAAATGAGCACGCTATTTTTAGCTGTGTTAGAATGAGAGAAAATATTTTACCTGCTCAATGGAATAGTTTTGTCGTCACCCTTTTAAGGCATCCTTGAAGACAAAACGGTTTTTTGTTGACTTGTCTGATTATTAATGGTACATGTTACATACAATTGCAGAGAGTATTAACTAGAGAAGTTTTTAAAATCCCACAATAAGTAAAAAATTTTTTTCGGCAACCGTCCGGGAAGGACCCACTTCCCGGACGCTTTTTCTACGAGAAAGTAACATTTCCCGGCCTAGTCCGGAAAGTACGTACTTTCCGGCCTAGGCCGGAAAAACTCACGTCGTTGTTGTCATTGTGATGATCATCATAATAGCAACGAAATAACGGATGACAGTTCTGTTCTGTGTTCAATTCAAATAATAATCAAAATGTATAATGAAGAATATGCCGTCTCATTGATTTGTACACGGTTGCCGAAAAAATATTGTACGCAACACGCCCGAAAATAGTTTTTTTGGACTCACAGACTTCCAGGACTCGCCTCCGGCTCGTCCTAGAATTTTGTCTATTCGTCCAAAAAAACCCTATTTTCCGGACTGGTTACGTAAATTACTATTATTTCACTTTGTAAAGTGGACACAACATTTTTTTTTTTCATTTTGAAGACGTTTGTATGAAATTATGATTCAATCTGAATAAGACAAGACTAGACTAAAAATTTAAATCATTTTATAGGCACCTCGAGCATTAAATTTAAAAAAAATCGCCTTGTAGGTCGCAACTTGGGGTTTTCAGCAATTTCTGCTGAAGGATAGTTTGGTAAATGTAAAGATCAGCTTATTGTAAGCAATCAACGCTATCAATCTTCTGACAACGAAAAGCCATTAACAGGCGTAAAAGCGCAAACGAAAATCTCAAAGCCCCCGGAATGAATTCGGCAATTAGCTACAGCGAGTCAAGTAATAAATGCCGTATATCAATATCACCATGGGTCACAGATTCGTCTTAATAGCAATCCGACCCATTCTCCTTCCCCCAGCCAGCTCCATCGCAGCAGACTTCAGGAGCTGCAGCCGCATTTTCCAGTTAATTAAATATCAACTCGGAACCCTGGAAAAATGTAATTATAAGGAAATCCATCAGCCCTTCCATCCCACTCCTGTCGTTGCCGAACTGGAGCGAAAAAGGGAGGGTGGAAAAGACGCTAAAGAAATCAATTTGCAGGCTCTCGGCAATGCGAAATTTAAATAATGGCAACCTCAGCGAGTCAAACAAGTGAGATCGCGGGCGCAGGGCGATACTTTCCAAGAGTGACGCTGGGCGATCGCTTTTCTCCCCAGATGAAAATATAACTTCTTGTCACGTGTCGCCGATCCATTCTGCTCAATTTAAAGTTCGAATCGTGTTTACACTACATTTGCAACCCGGGGACCCGCTTTTTTCCTTTTCGCCGCACAGCGCTGCCGTAGGGGGTTGGGACTGGACAAATTATGGCTCTTAAGGGTGACTCGACGACCTTCTGAGTGCTTATGTTGGGGGAGTACGCCCTGAATCCTCAAATAAACCGTATCTGAAGCTACCGGTATGGCCAAAAACGAACGAGTATTCCTCGAGGGTGTCTGGCAGTTCTCAGTTCTTTTATACAACAACAAAGTCCTCAGATAGCTCTTGAATTCGGTGACATCAGTCCACTGAACCAGAACCTATCAAAGATTTATATAGAGTTGCATATGAAACAGTACGGAAAAAAGCCAAGTTCAATTTTTATTTGGAATGCAAGCGATGTGGCAACCTCCACAAAAATCTTAAATGACAGCAGGGGTCGTGTGGCATACTAGGACATATTGAAAAATTCTAAGCCTACTATAGAACCAAACAAAATTTCGATGTCAAATGTCAAAATATTTCATTACTCAACATATGCTCCTCTTAATTGAATACATTTATTACAGCGAACCTACAACGTCTCTAGACCTTTCAAAAAAATGTTTATTCTTGCTCTGCAAACCAGTCCTCCACAGCTTTCATTACCTCCTCGTTTGAAGAAAATTTACGATCTTTTAAACTTTTTTTTAGTTGAGGAAAGAGATGATAGTCGGACGTAGCCAAATCTGGAATATAAGGGGGGTGTTCTAGTAATTCTAACCCTAAATCACGCATTTTTTGCATGGCTTTCTCTTTAATTTTTGCCGTAGAGTGGTCAGTATTGTCGAATAGTAATCTCCAGTTATTGTTCTACCCCCATCCAAAAAATCAATCATAATTAATCCATGGCAATCTCAAAAAACTGAAGCAAGAACTTTTCCAGCCGATTTTTGGACACGAAACTCCTTAGGTCTTGGAGAACCAAAGTGTCGCCATTCCATCCATTGTTGCTTTGTTTCTGGATCGAGAAATGTACCCAAGTCTCATCCATACTAACAATTCGGTTTAAGAAGTCTACATAGTTTTCAAATCGACCACAGATCGAACGCGATGCTTCTACCCTTGCACACCTTTGGTCAACATTCAAACATTTGGGGATCCATATTGCAGAAATTTTTCTCATGTCCAAATTGACGTGAACTATATAATGATGAATGCGTTCGTATGGAATTTTCAGTGCTTCAGATTTCCGTTTTAGCCAAATTCGACGGTCTGATGAAATCATGTCATGAACTGCATCGATATTTTCGGGGACTGACACATAAACTGGCCTTCCCGATCGGTCATTATCTTCAATGGAAAATTTACCTCTTTTGAAGCTTGCAGTCCAATTTTTCACGGTCGCATACGAAGGACATTGACCACCAAGGGTATTAAGCATATCTTCGCTCTTCTGCTTACCTCTTAACCCTATTATATACAGGTACTTGATGATGGCTCGATACTCCAATTTTTCGATTTTTACAATTTCGGTGGACATCTTTTTTTTCAATTTATTGCGTAACCATTCTCAACCAATTTTGCTAATAATATTCTGAAATAAATCCATATTTCACTTTTCCTATTATATTCTGATGACAATACACAACACTGTTCAAAAAGTCATTTATTACACAAAATCAAAATAATAGAACGAAATTCATGGATGAACTGGCCATATATTCAGAAAACGGTGCTGCCATAACATGCCCTTTCATTATCTGAAGCAAAAACGGACGAGCCTTCTCGCGAACATTCCGTACTTCAGTATAATGTAAAGTGAGAAATTCACAATATTTAAAGACACAAATACTCATTTGTGGCATTCAGGCACAAATGATGTAAATTAATTTTAATCTAAAGTACTTTTCATTTCGATTGAGGGTTTATTTATTAGAAAATTCAACGAACGTCACAACGTTGCAAAAATATCTACTATTTGATTCTGCACCAGTACAGTTACCCAGTTTAGTTCTGCGGATTTTGAAAATTGGCTTCACTATTTATTAGTGAAAGGTGCTCTCCTCTTTCTATAGTCTAAGGATTAGACAGATACTTGAACATGCCTCGAACCCCTCTTGGTGAAAAGTCCTCCTAAGGGGAAGGTAAGTTTTCTCACATTTACTTATAGTCAGTCCAAGAATATTTAATTTATTCAAAGACATAGCTA
Organism: Adalia decempunctata; assembly: GCA_951802165.1. NCBI lineage: Eukaryota > Metazoa > Arthropoda > Insecta > Coleoptera > Coccinellidae > Adalia > Adalia decempunctata. The sequence continues at coordinate 30,697,777 of OX637701.1, read as the reverse complement.
TCAAAATAATGTTTTAGGGGTTTTTCAGGAAAGTGAAGACCAGAGCATATCGAATATTTCGTCAATATGTCGAAAGTAAAGCCTGTCTTTATCCAATGAGATCCTTTGAGTACTTGTCGAATCATGCAACTGCGCCTTTTGAACGCTTCGGGTGCTTTGGCTGGATTGAAACAGTTCGTCAAAGACTTCGAGAAGTTTATCTTCTTGACGACTTTTGAGATGGATTCCACTAACTCAATATCCTGCGACTTCGACTGCAATGGGCCAATGAGCAAGTGAATTGGAAAGACCAATGGAGGTCTGCTTTGTTCACCTATGAGTCGAGATATGGACGGTATTTGGATGAGGGGAAGCATTTGTTACAATGAGAGTACAAAATTGTTAGTGCTTGATGGTTTCATGAATGCGCAGATTTACATAGAGCAAGTCCTTGACAATATTTTTCCTTTGTTTCCTGCTGCTGTTTGACCGAATTTCTTATTTTTGGACGACATTCGCCGATAATGAAACTCTGGAAATTTATGGTATTCCATATTTATTTTGGCCACTTCGACACGCTCAGGATCAGCTATAAAGAGCTTTGGAATCTCAGTAAGCATTACCAAATACATTTCAATCACTCAAACGGCTTGTACCTCGACTGTGGAAAGAAATTGATCAAGGCTCTACTGAACCTTATTTTGTCAATTTTTTTTTTAATGAACAGAGTTTTTATTACAAATACTAAAAAAATAAATTTTCACCTGAATTTGTGAAACTTATGAAAAAATGGACAGAAGAATGAGTTAGATAAATGAGTGAACGTCATCTTCATTTGGTAAAATGGAAACTTTTGAAGCAGTCTCAAAATTTCTTCCTTAACCTTCGTGGAGATATATCTCTCGAGATGGAAAGATATTCTTTTTACATTCCTAACCACAAATGAAATATATAATTCGCTTTCGGGGTGTATACAGGATGTTCCCACTGAATTAAACCTGTCACGATTGATTTTTCCAAAAGTCTTGTTCTGATCAAAACTTCTTACACCCATTCAGTCATCATGGTACATTATATCATTTTTTGACATACGTGGTCTTCTCCAATTTGGCGTATTTAGCACTTCCTCCTTTGTCATGAACTTCCTCCCACGTAATCATCTCAACCGCTCATTTTTTGCTTGGCATTATTTCAATTGTAAGTCATTTTATTATCTTTGTATTTCAATGTTTGTTTCGGAACAGAAAAACTCGAATTTAGAGTTACGGCAATAGTCAGAGTCAAGGATCATGAAATCTAATCCATTTCTGGATCTTACCTCAACCCCTCGTCTCAAATCCCTCCCCAACCTTTCCGAAGTGCGAACTTTCTCCATTCTTCTTGATTCCTGAACCCCAGCGACGTTTTTCCATCAATTCGAATCATATTCAGAAAGATATAAATCTGAATCTACCCGTGCCGGAAGATACCGAAAGAGGAACTCGACCGTGAACCGGGGCCCTCCCCCCCTTCATCTTCTTTTTATAAACCCCAAAACGCGGCACCGGGAGCGGCGTAGCATGAATAACAAAGGATCCCGAAGGTTTTTGTCTTCTCTGGTGAAATGTCGGCATTTCTCTCCCGCCAAATTTCGTGCAAATTTCTGAGCCGGCAGCGCCCCAACTCAATTTCATTCGCCCCGACGTATTTCTTTCCTCAATCTGAGGCCTCATTATCCTTTCAGAGGTGTTCTCTGGATCTTTTCGGCAGACTTCATCGCACCCGGTATTTCGGCTTATTTGGATCCGTTTTTCATCGACGTTGTCAGATGACCCGTAGCGTCACCATTGTTTTGCTTTCCGCAATTAGTCTCATTTTGTTTCTTTCATTCACATAACTTCTTTCCGAATTGATTGAAATCCAAATCTATATCGAATAATTGTCTGAGTAGACTGCTTCAGGTTGATATGGAATGCATGTAGAGTCAATAAAATGAAAAAAAACATGTAATTGGTCCTGGAAACAGCTTCAAATTATGAAGACGGTGTATTATGTGTAAAGCTGACACTTACTGATGCTCCTCATACTAAATCCAATAAGAAAATATTATTTATCTGATGGCAATGTCATAATCACTGCGTTGTGTCACTCAACTTCGATGACATAAGGAAGCTCATTATGGAGCTCCAATAATAAATTCTTAATGGTACTAAGTTATCAAATTCTATTTGAAAAACATGTGATAGTAAGATCAAAACTATTCATTATAAATGTAGAAAGAGCAATGACTACAATACAATTTGGACATATACGAGGATATATTTAAAAATTCTCAGCCTACTAATAAAAGCAAACTCAACATATTCTCCTCTTAATTGAATACATTTATTACAGCGAACCTGCAACGTCTCTAGACCTTTCAAAAAAAATGTTTCTTCTTGCTCTGCAAACCAGTCCTCCACAGCTTTTATGACCTCCTCGTTGGAAGAAAATTTACGATCTTTTAAACTTTTTTTCAGTTGAGGAAAGAGATGATAGTCGGACGGAGCCAAATCTGGTGAATAAGAGGGGTGTTCTAGTAATTCTAACCCTAAATCACGAATTTTCTGCATGGCAACATGAGATTTGTGTACTGGGGCGTTGTCCTGTAAAAACAAAATTCCTTTGGATAGCTGTCCGCGTCTTTTCTCTTTAATTTTTTTCCGTAGATTGGTCAGTAATGTCGAATAGTAATCTCCAGTTATTGTTCTACCCTTATCCAAAAAATCAATCATGATTACTCCATGGCAATCCCAATAAACTGAAGCGAGAACTTTTCAAGCAGATTTTTGGACACGAAACTTCTCAGGAATCTTAGGTCTTGGAGAACCAGAGTGTCGCCATTCTATCGATTGTTACTTTGTTTCTGGATCGTAGAAATGTACCCAAGTCTCATCCATAGTAACAATTAGGTGTAAGAAGTCTACATCGTTTTCAAATGGAGCACAGATCGAACGCGATGCTTCTACCCTTCCACGCTTTTGGTCAACATCCAAACATTTGGGGATCCATTTTGCAGACATTTTTCTCATGTCCAAATTGACGTGAACTATATGATGAACGCGTTCGTATGAAATCTTCAGTGCTTCAGATATCCGTTTCAGCCCAATTCGACGGTCTGATAAAATCATGTCATGAACTGCATCGATATTTTCGGGGACTGACACAGAAACTGGCCTTCCCGATCGGTCATCATCTTCAATGGAAAATTTACCTCTTTTGAAGCTTGTAGTTCAATTTTTCACGGTCCCATACGAAGGATTTTGATCACCAAGGGTATTAAGCATATCTTTGTAAATCTGCTCACCTCAGACCCTTTTAAATGCAGGTACTTGATGATGGCGCGATACTCCAATTTTTCGATTTTCACAATTTCGGTGGACATCTTTTTTTTAATTTCTTGCGTAGCTCTGGTTTTTTTTTTTCGACGTCCAACTCAACACTGATACTTCTTATAAGTTATTGTTCGTTGATATGGTATACAATATTTTGTTTATGCCTGGAACTGGTCTAGGCTAACTAGATATCAATACATCCTCGTATCTCGTAAACTGTTGATATTTGAATATAAATAAATATGGCTCAAACGACAGCGAATGATTCATACTAACACGTCTTCCTAGGTTCACGTCCAATTTGGAATCATCCTGTATGCATGATTACTCGTGGAGATAATCAAACCATTGTTTGCGTTAAGGCAAAGGCGTCTGCTACTTACTATCAACTCGACTCATCGCTGCCTTTAACTGGATGAATCTTTTCACGATTTAATGAGATTTCTTTCAATTGGCCTCACCATCCCAGAAGCAGCCTTTTGCGAGAAAAAATTAAAAATAACCCTCCCCGTTCGGAATGAAGTTTGGAATGCTTTCTCCGCATCTTCATATTAAGAATTTAGAACAAGAAAATTGAATACCATGCAAAATACGATGACGGAAAAATCCAATTACAATTTTCAAAGGGGATTTCATAAAGTTTTCCGACGACCTGGAAAAAAGAAAAGGCGTTCGGTTTCGCCTCCGTCTACTCATTTTAATTTTATTACGTTAAGCAATTTAATTTCGGTCTCTACGGAGACCACCCTTCTGAAGGAAAGTTTTTCCGCGGGCTTCCCCACTCACTCCTCTCTTTCAAGACGGAAGACGGTATTATCTTCGAGTGTCTCTTTGTCCTATCTTCACATTCCGCATGACTTAACGCTTGTCTCGTTTATAACGGATCAATGATTTCAGCATCCTTTTTTTACACATTGGAATGGATTTATTGCACAATTCGAAGTCTTGCGTTTCGGTAATCTGAGACTATGTATACAGTGTGACAAGAAAAACCTCGGACAAACTCTTTTTCATTTAACTTTATCAAACAGAAGAAATTGAACAAAACAACAACAAATAATAATAGCTTGAACATTTGTTGTATTTAAGCCGTTTCGAAGTGGCTTCCTTTGGTAGCGATGCACAGCTTCAGACGCTTCTTGAAATTTTCGGTAATGGGCCGCAGCTCCTCGGGAGTTAATCGGTTCCATTCCCGGCGCAGAAATTGCTTCAGCGACTCCAAATTTTTGTGCTTTTTAGCACAAGCCCTGTGCTCCAAAATCGACCACACGCTGTAGTCCATTAGGTTGAGATCCGGTGAGTAGGGCGGCCATTCTGCATATGAGATGAAACAAGGAAAATGGGTCTTACACCATTCTTGCGTCATTTTCGCTCTGTGAGCCGGAGCACATTCCTGTTGAAAGGTCCAATGCGTATCGCCGAAGTGCTGCTTGGCCCACGGAAGTACTACGGCCTCGAGCATGTCGCAGCGGTAGACTTCTTGATTGATTTTGACCCCTTGATCCACGAAAACTAAGGGAGTTTTACCACTGCCGCAAATTCCGCCTCAGACCATGACGGATTGCGGATTTTGACGGTGTTCGACGATGGCCGATGTACAGGGAGCAGGGAGCATCTACGGACCAGACTCTGTCGTTTTGGTGGTTGTGGGATTGTTCTACGGTGAAAAGCTTCTCGTCTGTGAAGAGAATTCGCTCCCATTGCTGACCGGCGGCGAGACGAAGTAGCCGGCACCTTTGGAGTCGTACGCGCTTGTTTTCCTCCGTGAACTTTTAGGAGCTTGTATGGCTTGAGGTTGAGCTCCTTTTTGGCAATTCGACGGACGGATTCGCGGTCGATACCGGTCTCACAGGCTATTTTCCTCATGGAAACCCTCGGATTTCGATTGACTCGCTTCTTGACGATGTTGCGATTGCTAGGTGTATTGACAGTGCGTTTTCCACCACTTCCTGGACGACGACCATCATGGCCAAGCTCCTTGAAACGACGAATTGCATCGGACACGGTTTGTCGAGGCACATTGAGAAAACGAACAATTTCGCATTGACGCCTACCTTGAAGAAACAGCTCCAAAATCGCACTACGTTTGTTTGACATTCTAAAACTCTATGAAATGAAATTATATCAAACTGAAAGCTCACATATTAGTACAGGAAAGTGTAGAGAAACCAAGAGAATAAAAATCATTTGGCTGCGCTGAAATACTCTTGTTCCAGACCACAACAAAATTTGTCCGAAGTTTTTCTTGTCATCCTGTAGAACTATATTTAAATGCAGATTTAAAATTGATGAATTTGCTTTTTTGAATCGCCCATAGCTGACCGTCATATTACATTAAGTTTCGTCATTCGCTTGGACAAAAAGTCATCCATATGGTTTACCGATGAATCAAAATCAGAAAGAGTCACTGGAATTGGGATATACGGACATAAACTGGGGATCTCTAATATCCTGGGAAGCGAACTCTCTATTTTCAGACCGAGATACTGGCTGTTTACGCATACGCTCAGGAGTGTCTCAAAATGTCAAAGGGGCATATACCTTCATCACCACGGACAGCCAGTTCACGCTGAGGTCCCTGGAATCACATTGCCAGGGATCTCTTCTGACCTGGAAGTGCCTTAACACCATAAAGCAACTGCCCAGAGGCAATAAGGTGACTCTACTATGGTTTCCAGGGCATTGTGGTGTTGAAGGAAATGAAAAAACCGATGAGCTTGCGAAAAGCGCATCAAGGTTAACACCTGCTGGATCTTAGCCTTTCTTTGGGCTTGAAAAAGACCGATATAAGGCAGCGGTTCAAACATGGGAGTTGGACAACAGAATAACCCCCTGGAGAAATACTCCTGGACTTACTCAATCCAAGAAATTCGTGATGATTTCATCGACCTATACCAGTAAGCTCCTAAAGCTGTCACGAGCTGAGCACTGTCGGTACAAACATCATTTGACCGCATGGGAAAATAAGCAGATGATATTTGTAGGCTCTGTGGAACAGTGGCAGAAACAGCTGAACACATGGTATGCAAGGGTCCAGAGCTGGCTGGTCTTAGAACCATTTATATGGGAAGATTAACTGAGGCAGATCGACCCCAGTTCAAATAATAATTATAACATGACAGACAAGCACTGAAGAAGTTGCCACACGCAAGGGGTTGCATATATTGCAATGGCTTGTTTGTGTAAGTGTGGCTGGAGTTTAACTACCAACTCAGACCAGCGATAGAGGTCATACTTAATTTGCCTTCCCTACAATTGCATGTTAAGAAATGAAGCCTGAGAGAAGCTTTTGATTGTCTCCTCTAGCTGAAAGTACCTACCTGGCAACTGTAGACTGGAAAACCTTGGTAAATCTCTCTTACGGAATGCCAAAGACATATATTTTCGAAATTCTCTCTAATACGGTAATTGGTAAGACTCGCTATGTCTAAAGGACAACAACTGCGTTACAGGTGGAAATACTGACTGTTTGTGTGTGCTTCCATGAGATTGTGAAAGGGACCGTCGGGTGGGAGAGCACATCAATATCGTGACAGACAGCCAAGCAACACTTAAAGCTCTGGAATCCAACAACCAGAGGTCCCTGCTCATCTAGAAATGTTGCAATATTGTAAAGCAATTGGCTAGATGTAATAGAGTGACTCTCCTATGTGTGCCAGGGAACTACGGCATTGAGGAAAAGGAAAAGGCTGTTGAATTTCGAGAAGTGCATCAAAGGTTGAACCTGTAGACCTGAACTCTTATTTGGCTTTGGGAAGGACCACTACATACAGAGTGTAACAGCCAAATGGAATAAATTCGATAACGAATAAATGAGGGCGTGTTGAGAAAAACGCTCGGACACGTCGATTTGTAATTTTACATGCGCATATTTTTCAAGTAAATAATATTATATAGGGTGTTCCATGTGACCGTGGCCAATACCAACTTTCTTATTTCAAATGCAACTTCGGAAGTATGTATTAGGTAAGTGTTTTCAGATTCATTTCAAAAATCAACGTTTCAAATTCGGTACATTACACTTAAAACCTAATGATTAATACTGATTATTTCTTAATTAAAAAAAAAAAAACAAAAAAAATGTCAATGTAGGAAATGTCAAAATGCTCGCCGCGAACGTCTTGGCAACATGCTACAGACAACGTGTTACTAAGGCTATGAGAATAAACAAATCTGTTTTTTTAATTTCTTCTCGGTAATGGTTTTTGCTTACTTTCTTCATATCAAGAGTTAAATGGGAAATAAGTGTTGAGTGTAATGTATCGAATTTGTGAAATAAAATAATTTTCATTTAAAATGTTAATTTTTGTGAAAAAACTGAAAACACTTAATATTTCCGAAAAAGTTCAAGATAGGTATTGGACATTGTACATGAATTATGTCTAGAATTTTCTGAGAATCCAAAAAATAAATAATATACAGGGGGTTGCATTTGAAATAAGGAAGTTGGTATTGGCCACGGTCGCATGGAACACCCTATATAATTTTATTTTCTTGAAAAATATGCGCATTTAAAATTACAAATCGACATGTCCAAGCGTTTTTCCTAACACCCCCTCATTTATTCGTTATCGAATTTATTCCATTTGGCTGTATGTGCGTCATATGTATCCTTGGATAATAATTTATGATGTTGGAAAAATGACTTCTGTTTTAGGGAACAAAATGTTTTTTGCTCTTTGTATGAATGCTTTTTTAGTAGTCCCAGTGTGAGCTTTTCCACAGTAGCAAGGTATTGTGGCACCTCTTCCGTCTACGGAATTCAGTTTTTTTTTCTGTACACTCAATGCTATGGTGTTGACCGGAACGGTGGATGCTACCGCGAAATGAGAATCATTCTCCAATTTCCGCATTTTTACGAGACCGTGGAAAGATAAGCCGACGTAAATCACGAGGGGTACGAAAGGCTGGATACGAGTCACATTGTAAGGACAAAGGGTGGCTTAAGACTTCCCATCCAACATTAATCCACCCTTCTGCTTGGAATAGAAGGCGGAAAACCTTACGGCGGCAACTGACTGTGTAAAAGTTTTCTCTGGAGGAAATATTAGGTTTTTAAGTCTTGGGAGTGGGAAAGAAAAAATATTCGACAGCGTTTGCGTTCAGGATGGGATCTTTCCAGATTTCACCAGGTGGAATGACATTTTATTCGAAGAGAAAGTGCAGATATAGGTTTGTTCTTTTGGACACATTATGCATTAAGTGCAGTTACTTTAAGGTTGATTCATATCCTGCAGTCTTCGTGAATACTAACTTTTGATCATCGATCGGGGTAGCATCTATTACATAATTCTTCGCTTCTTCGTCCATCTCTTGAGTAGTACCAGAATACACCTTATACTGACCTGGAATTTCCACCTGGCAATCCCAGTCACTTTCAGGTGAAGCAACAGAGATAAAAATACCAGTAGTCTAACACACAGTTGAACCCAGTAGATAATTGGATCTATTGCTGGCGATTTGTCTACAGCTCTGATCTTTCGAGATTTTGAACCAATTGGCCGAACTATGAAATAAGTCAATTTGTGGGTAAAGCAGGAACTTTTTCCCGCCAAAATTTGAATTTGGCCATTCTCTGCCAATTCCGTATTTCAAGTTGATCTTCTGAACGAAATTATCAGTAGATTCACTTTCAATCGGAAGTTGAACTATTTTCATGGGTCTTTCTGTTGAAATAAAACAGAAGCATGGGTTGGCTCATTTTCTTCTATTTTTGAAAGAAAAAAAATTAACTTTCGGAATGAAATCGATTTAAATTATTTCAACAAGAACCCTAATCCTTTCTGAGTTCACCCACAAAATTTCAGTTCTCAAAGTGAAACCGTTTTCGAAATCAACTTGAAATAAAAACACACTACACTGAACGCCCACCTTAAAAGGTTTTCGACCATTTTCAAGATGACAGCTCTCGTAATGGAGTGGAAGTGTAGCTTGTGGTTGAAATTATTATCATTCTTTTGTTCCCAAATAATTTTTATTCTCTTATTTTCCCTGCACTTTCCTCTAGTAACATGTGAATTTTCAGTTTGATATAATTTCATTTCACAGAGTTTTAGAATGTCTAACAAACGTAGTGCGATTTTGGAGCTGCAATACGAAATTGTTCGTTTGCTCAATGTGCCTCGACAAACCGTGTCCGATGCAATTCGTAGTTTCAAGGACCTTGGCCATGATGTTCGTCATCCAGGAAGCGGTATAAAACGCACTGTCAATACACCTAGCAATCGCAACATCGTCAAGAAGCGAGTCAATCGAAATCCGAGGGTTTCCATGAGGAAAGCAAGGCACACACGAAAGGGAAATCTGTAAGATCTGATCGGCAGTCCAGATCTGTAATAGATCTGGACTGCGGATCGGATCGCTCCCGCTGATCTGGTCCGTCGAGGATCAATGAGATATATGATCCGCGACGGACCCGATCAGCGGGAGCGATCCTATCTGCAGTCCAGATCTGTTACAGATCTGGACTGCCGATCAGATCTTACAGATTTCCCTTTCGTGTGTGCCTAGCTGAAAATAGCCTGTGAGACCGGTATCAACCGCGAATCAGTCCGTCAAATTGCCAAAAAGGAGCTCAACATCAAGCCATACAAGTTCCAAAAAGTTCAACTCCTCACGGAGGAAATCTGGCGCGTACGACTCCAAAGGTGTCGCCAACTCCTTCGTCTCGCCGCCGGTCAGCAATGGGGGCGAATTCTCTTCACAGACGAGAAGCTTTTCCCCGTAGAACAATCCCACAACCACCAAAACGACAGAGTCTGGTCCGTAGAGGCTCCCGGTACATCGGCCATCGTCGAACACCGTCAAAATCCGCAATCCGTCATGGTCTGGGGCGGAATTTGCGGCAGTGGTAAAACTCCCCTAGTTTTCGTGGATCAAGGGGTCAAAATCAATCAAGAAGTCTATCGCTGCGACATCCTCGAGGCTGTAGTTCTTCCGTGGGCCAAGCAGCACTTGGTCGATACGCATTGGACCTTTCAACAGGACTCCGCTCCAGCTCACAGCGAAAATGACGCAAGAATGGTTTAAGACCCATTTTCCTTGTTTCATCTCATCTGCAGAATGGCCGCCCTACTCACCGGATTTCAACCCAATGGACTACAGCGTGTGGTCGATTTTGGAGCACAGGGCTTGTGCTAACAAACACAAAAATTTGGAGTCGCTGAGGCAATCTCTGCGCCGGGAATGGAGCCGATTAACGCCCGAGGAGCTGCGGCCCATTGCCGAAAATTTCAAGAAGCGTATGAAGCTGTTTATCGCCGCCAAAGGAAGCCACTTCGAAACGGCTTAAATATATTATCAACAAATGTTCAAGCTATTATTATTTGTTGTTGTTTTGTTCAATTTCTTCTGTTTAATAAAGTTAAATGAAAAAGAGTTTGTCCGAGATTTTTCTTGTCACACTGTATACTGACTGACGAAGAAACTGCAACACCCAGAAGGTGCTGTTTATTTTTTATTTTTTTTTGGGTAAATCATATTATAAATAGTATAGATAGCAAGGAGTTAATGATTAAAATTTGTGAAGGTTTTTTCATATGAAATACCACTAGAGATGGAATTTTGCCGGCAAAATTTCTCGATTGTAATATGAAATTTTGTTGGTCGGAAATTTCGCGAACGATACTTGTATCAATTGATTTTGGAAAAAATGTCATGAGCGAAATTTCCGAAAAGCAACAAACTTGAATATTACAAGAGAGAAATTTTACCTGCTTAAATTTCATTTCGAGTGGTATTCGGCATGACTATTCCACGAGAAAATAGGGTAATATGTTCACATTTGACGCGTATTGGGCTAGTTGGCAAATTAGAATTCATCATAGATTAACTAAACCACTAAACGTTGTTTGTTCTGTCTATGATATTTATTTCCGAAGCTATCTATGAATTCGAGAAACGTCAAAAATTTTGTCGCTGAAAAACCAACATGTTTTATTTCGGGATGAAACGATCGTTGCTACGGAAACTTCCTCACTAAACAAAACATGACACAATTCGTTCAGCTCACAAAATTCCTAACCATTGAAATGCAAGGTTAGGATCCTAATAGAGTCTGTCAAATAAGTATTTACAGCTCCAGATGGTCTCTAGAGTTATCCACTTGTTAAGACAAATTCACCCATCACTCTTTCCTACAGAGTGATGAAAAGTGGTTGACGTACCCTTTCCCTGTCAGAAGCCCTATTTGATAGTTTACAGGTAGATCAATATACCGACCCTAGGACTCGTAATGAAAAGAAGATTACCAATGACCCATCCCCTCTTTCATCCCGTTACGGTACTGTCCATCCCTCCCATATCCTCTCTCCCTTCGTCCTGACTTACCGCTTTAAGCTAAGCGTCCACAGGTCCGCATCGGACGCATCGGACGGATCGGATCAAACGGATTTCGGTATTCTTTGTATAGAAACTCGTGCAAGCCCGTCCACAGACCCGCACCGGACGCATCGGAGCATCGGCATTTCTACAATGGAGATCCGTAAATCCGATCCGTCCGATGCGTCCGATGCGGACATGTGGACGCTTAGCTTTATCCGGCAGATTTCAGACGCACTCACCCGCAAAGTTGAGTGAGCAGATAAGCCGATTTCTGATCCCCCAGAATGTCACATCCCTGTGTGCCGTGTGTGTGTGTGCCGACTGCCGACTTAGCAGATCCTTTGACAAGCTACCACGCCAGAATGAAATGTTTATCGCGACAACGGATATTATTGGAGCTTTCTATTGTTACGCCAACTGTGAACGAGGGCGCAAAAGGGGATATTGAAGAGGTGACTGATGATTGGGATTTTATAATTAATTCTCCTCAGCATCAGTCGGGTGGTGATAAATTGGCTGCTTAGGTTATCGGTTCAAGATACTCAGTTTTGCAATGTTACGTCTTGAGAAAGGACGAGATTATCCAAATTCTAAATGAAATTCTCAATTCTTTGAAATACCCACATCATCAAGAGTCTTTGTCCCTCTCTATCAACTCTCAACTAGGTAGTTGAATGTAACTTGACGAGGAAGTATTGATATCTAGTTAGTCTAGAGTTAGACCATTTCCATGCATAAACAAAAATTGCGATACCATATCAACAAACAATAACTTATTAGAAGTGTCACTGTAGAGTTCGACGTCAAAGAGTAAACCGAAGTTGCGCAATAAATAAATAAAAAAAATTCCACCGAAATTGTAAAAATCGAAAAATTGGAGTATCGAGCCATCATCAAGTACCTGTATTAAAAAGGGTTAAGAGGTGAGCAGATTTACAAAGATATGCTTAATACCCTTCGTCCTTCGTATGCGACCGTGAAAAATTGGACTGCAAGCTTCAAAAGAGGTGAATTTTCCATCGAAGATGATGACCTATCGGGAGGGCCAGTTTCTGTGTCAGTCCCCGAAAATATCGGTGCAGTTCATGACATGATTTTATCAGACCGTCGAATTGGGCTAAAACGTATATCTGAAGCACTGGAGATTTCATACGAACGCATTCATCATATAGTTCACGTCAATTTGGACATGAGACAAATTTCTGCAAACTGGATACCCAAATGTTTGAATGTTGACCAAAAGCGTGCAAGGGTAGATGCATCGCGTTCGATCTGTAGACTTCTTAAACCGAATTGTTACTATGGATGAGACTTGGGTACACTTCTACGATCCAGAAACAAAGCAACAATCGATGGAATGGCGACACCCTGGTTCTCCAAGACCTAAGAAGTTTCGTGTCCAAAAATCTGCTGGAAAAGTTCTTGCTTCAGTTTTTTGGGATTGCCATGGAGTAATCACGATTGATTTTTTTGGATAAGGGTAGAACAATAACTGGAGATTACTATTCGACATTACTGACCACTCTACAGGAAAAAATTAAAGAGAAAAGACGCGGAAAGCTATCCGAAGGTATTTTGTTTTTACAGGACAACGCCCCAGTACACAAATCTCATGTTGCCATCCAAAAAATTCGTGATTTAGGGTAAGAATTACTAGAACACCCCCCTTATTCACCAGGTTTGGTTCCGTCCGACGTTCATCTTCTTCCACAGGTATTTCCAGAAATTCATTTTCATTTCCAAACGTACGATAACAACGTCATTTTTCGACTGACAGGATCATCGAAAAGTTCTATTTCTCCGCCTAGGAGGAGAAATAGTTGCTTACTTATCCCTCCGGCTTACTTCTCCCTCCGGCGCGGCGGCAGGAAAAGCGTTGTTATGAAAAGATGAATTTTGCAAGATAACCGTAACTAGGCAAATGTTCCATTTTTTACTCAATTATAACGATCGTAAATGTCAATCTAGAAGTGGATATTCAGATTTCCTTCGATTTCAAAATGTTTGTAAATAATAGTATATTATATCATTAGGAGGAGAAGTGTCACTTTTCGTGGCGGGCTTGAGTTTATTGATAATTGAAAGCGAGCCACGAAAAGTCACTTCTTCTCCGAATGAAATATGCTATTTTATTTCCAAACGTTTTCAAATTCATGAAAATTGTACATTTAATGTAACTTTATCAAATAAAAATGACGTTTGAAATGGAAGTTTTTGTATTCTATGCATCTATGTTCATGGTAACCAAGTAATCTTTTTCGTAGCAACACTTTTCCTGCCGCCCGCGCCGGAGGGAAAAGTAAATATTTCTCCGCCTAGGCGGAGAAATAGAACTTTTCGATGATCCTGTCAGGCGAGAACTGACGTTGTTATCGTACGTTTGGAAATAAAATAACATATTTCATTCGAAGTAGAAGTGACTTTTCATGGCTCGCTTTCAATTACCCGCCTCACTACGTTCGGCGGTTAAACACAAGCTCGCCATAAAAAGTGACACTCCTCCTCCTTATGAAATAATATACTTTTATTAAAGAATATTGGAGTGAATATTGTTCCATGAAAATACAGGATTGTCAATAAGGAAAAGGAAACTTACTTGGGAAGCCACTCTGAAATAAAGAGGAATGAACTGTAAAGTTCATCGACTGCATCGGACAGTCAACAAATTAGAATCACTATCCACCAAAGTTGACTATGGTATAGAAGTTCTGTGTTGTCCAAAGGTTTCTCCTGTGACCATTGGTTTCGAATCAAATTCTGCAATGACTAACCTATTGCAATATTCCTCTTTATCTAAAAGTATTCTTTTTTTTTTCAGCAACAGAGACCGGACCTCCCTAGATTATTGCAGCAGATGCACGCACAACAATTACCTTCACATGCCGCCCCACCCTTACCCATGATGCCTCATCCAGGACTTGCCGGAGCCCCACCAAGTTCTGCCGCTAGTTTATTAGGTTTATCTGGAGCCCTAGGTGCACCGGGTCAACATCCTCTGGCTATGCTAGCCGGAAAACCGGATATGCATAGGTCAGATGACGTTAAGTCGAACAGCGGTGAGTGGAATTTTTTTGTTTGGCCCCGTAGGTACGTGACATGGAGATATGCAAAGCTGCAAAAAAATTTACCTATGTTCGGTTTAGTCTTACGCGAGACAAAATATCTGAACTGCAGATAAAATCACATTATTAATCTTTTTCCCTCCTCAAACTATGTACCTAGTAGGTATGCACAGGCAACACAAAAAGGATGAAATACACATGGAGCTTTCAATTACCCGCCTCACTACGTTCGGCAGGTAAACTCAAGCTCGCCATGAAAAGTAACACTTCTCCTCCTTATGAAATAATATACTATTAAATTTTGACTGAAGCCATTTTTTTAAAGCTGATTTTATGACATTATGACAATAAATTCCGACATATGTCACCACGACTAGCTCTCAGAGACCGCATTCAACCAAACCAATTTTGGACCACTTTTTCCAGTATTTAAGACCTTATTTCGGCAATAACACGAGTTATGTTGGCTTTCAAAGCGTCTATTGTTTCTGGTTCATCAGCATTAACCAATTAATTTGAGTTACGTCGCATGATCTTGGAAGCCAATTAATTGCGCCATTTATCGAAATAGTCTTATCGCCAAATCAATTGTTATGGTAGCAGCATGAGGTGTTGGACCATCTTGTTGGAACCTAAACGCTTCTGGGTCGATACCATTCAAATTTTGAAACAAATAATCATTGATCATCGATCTGTAACGAGCACCATTCACTGTAACATTAGCTCCAGCATCGTTTTTGAAGAAATATGGGCCGATGATGCCTCCAGCCTGTAAAGTACACCATACAGTGCATTTCTAAGGATGCAATGGAACCTGCAGAACTTCTTGAGGATTGTTTTCAATCCATATACGGCAATTTTGCTTGTTTAAGTTACCTTCAACCAGAAATGAGCTTCATAACTAAACACAATTTTTCGATGAATAAGTGGATCAACTTCAAGCTGTTCTTGGGCCCAATCAGCAAAGAAACGACACCTATTATGGTCAAGTAACTTCAGTTCTGGAACCAGTTGGATCTTGTTCGGGTGTAGACCAAGAACTCTAAGCAAAACTTTCCATATGGTGGATGGAGTCCAACTTATTGTGACCATCGGCGAATAGACAAATCTGGATCTTAATCAACACTTACAGCAGCGATATTTTCTTCTATACGTATAGTTTTTTTGTCTTGTTGTTGTTGTTGAATCGAGCCATAGAATGTGTTGTCCAAAATCTATCGATAGTTACGATAGTTCGACGAATAAGCTGCTCTGATGGACGATTATGCTAACCATAAATTTCACGAAGTGCTCTATAAGTTCGGCGAATAAACACCGATTTTGAAAATAAATTTCAACAATTTGTAAACGGTGTTGCGGCGTGAGTCTTTCCATGATAATTTGTCAATGCCTACTGAACAGAAAGATCAAAACAACATGGCTTCTACCTCCTATAAAATTCTATCACTCCAAAAAAACATCCGATATATGGCAACAAACGGAAAACTTATACAAAATTCAGGATTCAGTTCAAAATCCTGTCTCTTTCTTCTCTGATAACAATGTCTCCACAAGTACTGGGAATTCAATTTCTTGGTCCATGGTCTTCACTGTCTGCTCGAGTACATCAACAAAAATTAAAATGAACTTTCATGAGTTCATAGTTTTCTGTATCTATCCGAATCATCTTAGACTACAAATCGAATTTAAATAGAAATTTTGAAAAACAAATACATACAGTGTGACAAGAAAAACCTCGGACAAACTCTTTTTCATTCAACTTTATTAAACAGAAGAAATTGAACAAAACAACAACAAATAATATAATAGCTTAAACATTTGTTAATAATAAATGTAAGCCGTTTCGAAGTGGCTTCCTTTGGCGGCGATACACAGCTTCAGATGCTTCTTGAAATTTTCGGCAACAGGCCGCAGCTCCTCGGACGTTAATCGGTTCCATTCCCGACGCAGAGATTGCTTCAGCGACACCAAATTTTTGTGTTTTTTAGCACGAGCCCTGTGCGCCAAAATCGACCACACGCTGTAGTCCATTGGGTTGAGATCCGGTGAGTAGGGCGGCCATTCTGCAGATGAGATGAAACAAGGAAAATGGGTCTTACAACATTCTTGCGTCATTTTCGCTCTGTGAGCCGGAGCGGAGTCCTGTTGAAAGGTCCAATGCGTATCGCCGAAGTGCTGCTTGGCCCACGGAAGTACTACGGCCTCGAGGATGTCGTAGCGGTAGACTTCTTGATTGATTTTGACCCCTAGATCCACGAAAACTAAGGGAGTTTTACTACTGCCGCAAATTCCGCCGCACACCATGACGGATTGCGGATTTTGACGGTGTTCGACGATGGCCGATGTACCGAGAGCCTCTACTGACCAGACTCTGTCGTTTTTGGTGGTTGTGGGATTGTTCTATGGTGAAAAGCTTCTCGTCTGTGAAAAGAATTCGCTCCCATTGCTAACCGGCGGCGAGACGAAGGAGTTGGCGGCAACTTTGGAGTCGTACGCGCTTGTTTTCCTCCGTGAGGAGTTGAACTTTTTGGAGCTTGTATGGCTTGATGTTGAGCTCCTTTTTGGCAATTT
The DNA here is from genome assembly GCA_951802165.1 of Adalia decempunctata. Classification (NCBI taxonomy): domain Eukaryota; kingdom Metazoa; phylum Arthropoda; class Insecta; order Coleoptera; family Coccinellidae; genus Adalia; species Adalia decempunctata. The sequence continues at coordinate 30,680,490 of OX637701.1, read as the reverse complement.
GACGGACTGATTCGCGGTTGATATCGGTTTCACAGGCTATTTTCCTCATGGAAACCCTTGGATTTCGATTGACTCGCTTCTTGACGATTGCTAGGTGTATTGACAGTGCGTTTTCTACCACTTCCTGGACGACGACCATCATGACCGAGCTCCTTGAAACGACGAATTGCATCGGACACGGTTTGTCGAGGCACATTGAGCAGACGAACAATTTCGCATTGACGCCCATCTTGACGAAACAGCTCCAAAATCGCACTTCGTTTGTTTGACATTCTAAAACTCTGTGAAATGAAATTATATCAAACTAAAAATTCACATATTAGTACAGGAAAGTGTAGAGAAACCAAGAGAATAAAAATTATTTGGCTGCGCTGAAATACTTTTGTTCCAGACCACAGCAAAATTTGTCCGAAGTTTTTCTTGTCACGCTGTATGTGATCTGAATATTCTCAAGAAAATAATAATTGTATAATGCTGAAATAGCAAAGCCAAGTCCTCCTGAAAACATTTCAGTGTCACACGAAAGTTTATTCGAATCAAAATTTTGGAACATTCGCTTTTCTCTGGTGTTTAACAATTGAACAAATCAATAATGAAATGATTATGATAATATACAGGAAGAATGGAATAAATTTAGTAAAGCAGTAGAAAATTTCACTCACATATTCCGATATCATTGGTGTCAAATGTGACCATTGTTAGACATTTTCTCGTGAAATAGTCATGCCGAATTCCACTCGAGATGAAATGTATGCAGGTAAAATTTCTCTCTTGTAATATTCAAGTTTGTTGCTTTTCGGAAATTTCGCGAATGACATTTTGCCGGCAAAATTCCATCTCTAGTGGTATTACTTATGACAAAACAATTTCTTGTTCTTGTTATTTACAAAATATCTTTGGAACATCGCATGATCAATTTCATATTTTGGGCGCACTCAGGATATCTCTAGGTGATCACAATTGGAATTCATCAATCTGGTTGCAATCTAGATATCTGGGAATTTATAATTCTGTGAAATTTGGGGAGGACTTTGAGAACTCGCATAAAGAATCAATTGAGTATTTCGCTTAGGAACAACACATAGCGCTCTCTGGGACTTGCTGGGATATCGCATGGGAGAAATCTGAGAAATCTAGCGGTGCCTGTGTTTTCGAGTAGTTATCACCATAACATTAGTGTTTGTCAGACTTGTTTCGAAATTCATGAGTTCCCATATCCGTGGTCAATATCCTTAACCCTTATTTTTAGATGAACATTGCCAGTCTGAGACTAAGTGCATGAAAATAGAGAGAATAATAAAATCATCAAGGAGTTATCCAAACTCCCGTTCTAACTCGACAGTTAAAAGATTCCTCCGCTCCAAATGGGGCATTCTGCAACAACTAAAATTTGATTAACACAAGGTCTCGACGCGTCGAGAAGCCTCGAAGGCGACGAAGGAGGTTGTTTGTTTCGCCCGGAGAACTTCTCTCGTGCCCTTTATGTCACATTATCGTGAACGAGCCATAAACGATGTGGTGGCTCACAGCGAACGAGAAGCGATCTCGGGTTGTCATGCCAACCGGATATTATGGGCCATCTTGCCGATGCCTCATTTCATCGGCCCCATGTCTCGTCTTCATGGCCGTGGGATTTGTTCCAAGACGGTGGAGATGGAATGTTAACTTGCTGTGGGGACCAGCAATTTCAAAAGAGGAATTGTGGAGCATGAGGATTTCCTCGATTTATTGTCTTCGTTTTCTTGCTCATGGGTTATATTTTTAGAGGGATAGAATTTTCGATAGAGATAACTGTGATTTGACAGGAGGTAAAAGCAATGTTGTTTTGACATTTCTGTTCAGTAAGCATTGACAAATTATCATGGAAAGACTCACGCCGCCACAACGTTTACAAATTGTTTAAATTTATTTTCAAAATAAGTGTTCTATTCGCCAAACTTAGAGAGCACTTCATGAAATTTATGGTTCACATAATCGCCCATCAGACCAGCTTATTTGTCGAACAGATTTTTTCAACTAGATGCAACAACAACAACAAGACAAAGAACAGAAGAAAATATCGCTGGTGTAAGTGATAGTGTTAATGAAGATCCAGATTTGTCTATTCGTCGAATTTCACAACAAGTTGGACTCTGTGCATCCACCACATTGATAATTTTCCGTGAAAATCTCAGTCTACACCTGTCACCTATCCAACTGGTTCAAGAACTAAAGCCATTTGGCCATAATGAGCGACGTTTTTTTGCTGATTGGGCCCTTGAACAGCTTGAAGTGATCCACTTTTTTATTGACTATTTCATTCTCTCCATTTTTAGTGAGGAAGTTTCCGTGGCAACGATCGTTTCATCTCGATAAAACTTTCAAGCCGGCAAAACCAACAGGTTGGTTTTCCAGCGATAAAATTTTTGATGTTTCTCCAATTCATAGATAGCTCCGGAAATGAATATCATAGAAAAAACAAACCACGTTTAGTTAATCTATGAATTCTAATTTGCCAAACAGCGCAATCCGTGTCGAATGTGACCATATTACTTAATGTTAGACATTTTCTTGAGAATACCACATGAATTTAAGCAGGTAAAATTTCTCTCTTGTAATATTCAAGTTTGTTGTTTTCCGGAAATTTCGCTCATGACATTTTTTCCAAAATCACTCGCCTTTCATATTACAATCGAGAAATTTTGCCGGCAAAATTTCATCTCTAGTGGTATTACATATGAAAAATTGTGTTTAGTGATGGAGCGAACTTCTGGTTGAACGGCTACGTAAACAAGTAAAATTGCCGTATGTGGAGTGAAAAGAATCCGCAAGAAGTTCTGCAGGATCCATTGCATTCTAAAAAATGCACTGTATAGTGTGCTTCACCCGCTGGAGGCATCATTGGTCCTCATTTATTTGAAAACGATTCTAGAGATGTTACAGTAAATGGTGCTCGTTACAGATCGTCGATCAATGATTAGTTGTTTCAAAATTTGAATGGTATCGACCTAGAAGTGTTTTGGTCCCAACAATTTTGTGCTACACTTCATGCTTCTACCGTAGAGAGCACCGAGAAATGGTCCAATTAATGGGCCTCCAAGATCATGCGTCATAACTCCAATGGATTATCTTCTTTGGGGTTATGTCGAGTCGTTGGTTTATGCTGATGAATCAGAAACCATAGACGCCCTGGAACCTGGAAGCCAAAATAACTCGAGTTTTTGCTGAAATAAGGCCTGAATTACTCGAAAAAGTGTTCTGGTCGTATGCGGGTCCTCGGAGCTAGTCGTAGTGGACACATGCCGGAAATTCTTTTTAGAGCATGAATGTCATAAAATAATCATCCAAATGCAAAAAACTACAAGTAGTCATTTCTTCGAAAGTATGAAAAGAGCTAGTAAAAAAAACTACTGCAATGTTATAATTTTCAATCCTTCTGGTCTGATACGACTCTGGGAGTCGTGAACGTTTCACTGCCTGTAGGAAACGGATCCATACACGTTCGTCGATTCCGCGTCATTTCCTCCTTCTTTTTACGGTTCTCCTGCGAGGTAGAGGCGTTAAAGGGACTGGAAGTCGCTCAAGTGTCGGTAATGCCATCTAACAACCGCGCATAAACGATAGGCTATAGGAGCCGCGCCGGTTTTCGTTCCGATGCGAATAAATTACTTTCGAGGGTGACAGGGCCGTATCTAGAGAAAGGAATCCACATATTCTTCAATTATGTTCATATCTTTAGTTGAAAGATCAGGGGCGGTAGCTGGATTTGAAGGATACAGGACACTGGCGGATCCTGACAGTTTTTCAGGGGGGGGGATTAATTTTTTCTGGGAGGGCCATTAATAGATAGAAATTTCGAAGTCCTAAGGGGGAGGGGGGCAACAAAGTGAAGTGATGTTTAAAAAAAAGAGGATGAAGTATCCTTAAAATAGTCCAAGGAAAAACCTCTTAAATTCTCGTATTTCAGTACAATTGGCGATTTTAACCACCAATGAGGGCACAGCAGTGACAAACATGAAGATCTGTGTATGGTGTTTCCTTGTAATCAAGTATCACTTGACTATTCACAAAAAAATCATTAAGTGTAATTTCCAAAACGCTGAAGTTCAACCTGTTTTTTTTTAATTGAAAAACTAATTAAATCGAAAAAATTGCAACTATTTGCCCTCGGCAATTTAATTTTCTATAAACTACAAAAATTTTCATGATGATTATTTCAAAAATATAGCTTGTACTCATGAAAAACGAAAAACATATTCAATAACCCCAGATATAACGATTACCCTGGTTTTATTAATTGAAGAACTAATTAAATCGAAAAAAAAAACAATTGCCCTCGGGACGTTCTTCAACTTCAATTTAAAAAAAAATCAAGTCTCTACGTCGTAAATTAGGGTACTTACTCGTGAAATAAAGAGACCACTTTTGAATAGAGATTTACCACGATTCAAAAGGTGATACTGCCCCTCAAGAAAATCTTTTTAGCAAGGTTTCTCCACCCATACTTTATCCATGCTTTTCTTCAGTCCAATTTTTCCAATATTCCAAAGGCTGAAGGCATTAGTGATAATTATATGGTGTTGAGGCATCTTTCTTAGGAAATTTATGAAAACGTATAGACCGGTTTTTATTTTTCCTTGAAGAGCAATTGAAATCACAAAAGTTACAATTGAATGCAGTTCAGTACTAGGACTTACTCATTGTTCTGTTATCAATGCACTGGTCTAAAATTATATGTAACATTAGCATTAAAACATGAGTCCCTTCGCTCAGATACTTCACCTCATTCAATTCCTGTCTTACAGAAAGATAAAGGCACAGCACAGTACCTCGAATTACTTCTGAATATCCCTCAAGAATAGCTGGATATGAAACAAAATATTATAGCTCAAAAGCACGCGAAATATACAAGATCTCAAAACAGTACTAATCTTCTAGTTTGGAATTTCCGCCGAAAGAGGGCGTTTTGATCTTTGGATTCGCCAATAGCATAACACTACAAATAACAATTTGTACGATACTCAATATTAATAAGTGATTACCTATAGGAATCAAAGTCCTCGAGACGGACCTGTCCCGAATGCAAATAAATTATTTCCATATGCAAGTTCCCGATGCCGAATAAGTTCAGATTCTTTGATCTCCGGCTCCTGGAATCGGCAAAGGACATTACATGTAAATTTTCCATCGATACCGTGGATGGAATCGCATTCCAAACATATCAAATATTAGACTTCCAGGAACCTCGAATTCACGCTGTCAGGCTACACTTCAACGCACATCGATTCTGATTCATCTTCCCTTTGAACCCGTCCTTCGTATCCGCAGATTTGCGGCAGATCCGTCTGCGACTACGTAGTGTTGGCGATGTCTGTCGGCAAATATACCGGATTGGGCGTTTCGTGATTTGTTGAAAGCGGAGGTTTTCATTATCGATGTTCGATGAGTGGCCTGTCAGTTTTATCAATACGAGCGTAGGTAGCTCTGGAATTTAAAGTATTTAGACTGTTGCAGGTTTTTTTTTATCACAGTCCTCTATCTCCCCTCGCACCTAGATGTGCTTTATCTACGGGAGATCGAATGACATGAATTGCCATGAAATCCCTTCATAGCAGCCATCTTCCAGTGGCGGCTCGTGGACGACCATTCTCACCTTAACTAAAATGCCCATTCATAATAATGTCCTGTATATCCTTTTACGTTACATAAAAGGTGTTATTTCGAATAGCCCGCTATTCCGGTGGATATCACTTTTGAAGCTGCCGTTTTTTGACTTGACATTTGACAAGTATCAACTTCGCCATCAATAAAATTGGAACGATACACGCTTCAACAACGCCTTGAAATTATTAAAATTCACTATAAAAATTGTGAAAATCTGGAAGAGACGGTTTGTAAAACTCGAACATTTTTGGGTCGTCATAAAGCACCTTGTCGAACTTCAACCTGTAGTCGTGGTCGTGGTGGTCATTTGGATGATGTTTTTGGTCCAGTATTAACGACATAACGTCCCCTTTGTAATGAAATAAACATCAGACCATCTATCTAAAAAATTGACAATTTTCTTTGAATGTCAAAATAACACCTATTATTGGAAAACCTTCAAGGTGTATATGAATAGCTGCGAAAAAAATTGGGGGTGATTCCTTGTCGAAAAATTGGATGAGCCTTTTATACAGGGTGAGTCTTTAACTTGTACATATATTTCAACTGTAGATTCCTCTCATCAAACGAAACACTTTTTTCCTATAACATTTTCCAGAATTCGGTTCTGTTTGGAAGACACAGGGTGTCGAAAATCCATGAAAAAAATCACTTTCCTGTTTTTATCTTCGGAAGCGTTATTTCAAATTAACTGAATTTTGGTTGATCCTTTATTCTATTCATGGTGCATATTCCCCTATTACAACTTACTCAATATTTCTCCAGGTATGAAAGTTACAGCGTAGCCACTCATAAATCCACGCAAAAATACTATAAAACCACTTGAAAAAGATAAACGGTCATATTTCCGAAAGACTCAATCATTTTAAAAATAAAAGTTGTCGTTTTCGGGTTATTCCCAATTTTACCCGATAAAAGTTGACGAGAAAATCAAAAATCATAAGAATAATCTGGATGCTTTCCCGGCTTTTTAATATGATACAATGAAATTTATAAACTCTTTGATCTCTATACAAATTAACAATGTTGTCGAAATATTTGTCAAGACTTAAATCTCTATGATGAAAAAACTTTCGATGTAGAGATTTGTAATAATAAAATCTCACAAATGTGGAAGATGAAATTGAATTCTGAGAAGCATGAAATTATAAACTTCATACAAACAGTTCCAATCAAAAATTTATTGTTATCGGTCCATATTGAAAATAAATGACAATGAAACACAAAATTTGGGTATATTGATGATGAATGTCGATACAAACCACGTATTAAATTGAAATTAATGAAAAATAAAATGATACTTAGCACTAAATAATCCGTGGCAACGTTTCTATCTAAACAATATTCTCTTGGAATTTTATAAACTCGACACTACACGGTTATCATTACACTACACTGAAAGTCTTCACATAATCATCACGAGAAAGAGATCATCTAAAATAATCACATTCCCCTTCTATAACAACATAGCTCTAGAAAGGATTTGACCATTTGACGCCATTCACAAAACATTGTTTTGGGTGTTCGTACTCCTGTTTGCATTCTTCTCTGTAAATAAATAAATCGTAAAACGCCAGTTATAGCTTAAGCATGCGTCGTTCACGGGTTTGTCTTGCGTGCCGGCTACCGCGCATTGAGAGGTAGAGGTAACCGTTATACCATTTTTCAAAGAGAAAATCAACAATCTGACATCGTCGTCTCAAAAGCTCTGTGGAATATTATAGAAGATGGATAAGGTTAGGTCATTGACCTAAAATCCTATGGCTTAGGTTAATGGAATTTTTCATAAGATATTTTTGGGATAGCGGGGCAAATATAAACAAATTATTAGTGTTTATAAACTGATCTGCAGTAAAATCGGGGAAGGAACTTATTTTGGTGAGAGAAATATGGCTTTTCAATTGCAGAAATAATTGGACCAAGCTAAGTGTGTTTGTTAAGAAATATCGTGTTTTTAACATGCTTACTCAAATAGGGTTAGTGTTTGGGTATCTCCTAAATGTATCAACTCAATTTCAATCGAGAAATATGAACTATGCATTAATTACAGAGAAATGTATCAGGCACGTATTTGCCCCTTTTTTTCAAATGGCTATATCTTTTGAACAAAGCCGAACTCGGAAAATGAAAAGAAAGTTTTTTTTTGACCTCAAGAATCTACAGTTTGAATATATGTACATGTCAAATCCTCACCCTGTACAAACCTTTCTTTTTTCAGCGTCTTCGCTTAGTCCGAATATCTTAATTTTTTTCCTGAAAACCAAATAACTGACAAGAATAAAATAGAGCGGAAATTCATGTGGGCACTCAAAAAAAATTTTGGTACGGTTCCTTTATGATCGCAAGGTCCAGAAAAGGCCACCCCATAACCTTATTTCGCATGTCCTTATTTTACAATACAAATTTTGGAAAGCTTTATCCATCCTTAAGGGTCTACGTCCCTGAAAAAAGGGAGTCAGAAACGATTTATTTTTTCTGATTGATGAAGGGATGTAGAGTGTATAAATATAAAAATATTTTCTCTATTTCAGTATCGTAATGAGCTCATTACAGTTCTAAAAACAGTGCTGTAATGAATTCATTACAGCATCGTTTTCAGTTACATTTTTAGTTTTGTTGTTGTAAGCAATGACTTCCGATCCTTTGAAATTGCAGCAGACGTCAATTTGGAAACGTCAATTTTCGTATTTCCTAACGTTCACACCAACTGCCAAGATAAAATATGAAAGTCACTAGGACCTATAATTTGAATTTTTTCATTGAATTTCACAAAATTTGAGTGAAATAGAGAAAATATCGTCTAATACTCGTTGCAGAATGCAATTCCAATACTCATGCGTTCGAAAACTCGCTCCTTCGTCGCTCGTTTTCGAATTTCGCATTCGTATTGGAATGGGAGCCCATTCTGCAACTAGTTTTAGAATATACTATTCTCTATTTCAGTATCGTAATGTGTGCATTACAGTACTAAAAACAGTGCTGTAATGATTTCATTACAGCATCGTTTTCAGTAACATTTTTCGTTTTGTGGTTGTCAGCAATGACTTCCGATCCTTTTAAATTTCAGCAGACGTCAATTTGGAAACGTCAATTTTCGTACTTCCTAACATTCACACCAACTGCCAAGATAAAATATTAAAGTCACTAGGACCTCTAATTTGAATTTTTCCATTGAATTTCAAAAAATTTGAGTGAAATAGAGAAAATATCGTCTAATACTCGTTGCAGAATGCAATTCCAATACTCATGCGTTCTAAAACTCGCTCCTTCGTCGCTCGTTTTCGAATTTCGCATTCGTATTGGAATAGGAGCCCATTCTGCAACTAGTTTTAGAATATACTATTATGAGTATTGAATGAATGAAAAGGATATTCGCCATCATTTTTGGTTATTTTGTAACATTTCCACCTTCAAAACGAACAAATATTTTTGTGTTTCTTCATTTCAGTATTGAAGTCTATCATTTAGTTAATCAAACGTCTATTTAATTTTTCTGTCAGAATATACCGTTGTTTTGTAAATAATATTACAACAATGTGTTGTTTCCGCGAAATTTATTTCCTTGAATTTTTCAATTGGAAATGATAAATATCCATTTTTGGCAACGACAATTCATTAAGGTTTGTTTTAGCCGTCGATTAGTGAAACGCCCCGCAGGTATCTACTCCCAGATGACTGGTGAAGGAAAGTATTGTACAGTCAATGTGACATCTAGTTCAGGGTAGGATTTCTTGTTAATATTCCCTGCGCCCCAACATTTGTTCTGAATAATCCAATAAATAAAAATTAATGCACTGCACCGCCATCTGGCGGTATACGTTTCCTATTTTGAAAGCTGAAGACTCATAACGAATAAGGTCGGCTGTAATTTGTTCGTCTGACGGTGTTTGAGGAAAAATTAACTCATCAACAGATAATATGTTTAAGTCATCGAGGCTGGAATTATTTTCGACCTCAAATTTTTCCATTAGGCGGATGTCAAGGTGACATTTATATTGCAATCAACAAATTTGTCGCTCAAGAAAGAAAATTTGACATGAAAAACCCACCCTATTTTTCGACCTCCTCAATTTTTCCGCATCTATTCATATAGATCTAATGAAGGCGTATAATTATGAGAAGTATCGAGGCTAGTAATCGTGGAGAATTTATGGGTTTTCCTTTTTGGTTGAAAAATTCCCAAGAGTCGTTCCGACCACACCGTTCCTCGAAACATTTCCAGAACAGAAAGATCTACGACCCACCCCATTTCACACTCTTGCACGAAACAGACTGAAAGTGCCTGAACGGTCGTGACTACTAAGGCCGTTCTTATTTATGACCTGTAAGGCAGTGAATTTCTCGAGCGATTTAACGCGTTCCATTATGAAAAGGGGTTGTTCAATTGTTAATTCCGGATCTCGGTTGGCCTTTGTATAAATTTGACGTAACCAAATGGTAATAAAGCGATTCCATTCCGGGAAAACTCGGGGTGAAGAGAGATTGCGAAGTTCTTTCGAACTTTGAGGTCGATACCCCATTAAGGCGCCGCCGAGAGAAAACTTGAACGAAGATTCATTGTTGGCAAATTAGCCCCAAATTGAGTGTAAATGCTGGGAATTTCGGTTGGGGCAAAGCGAAATAATTGGCCTCCCAGAGCCGTTAACAAAGGTTGAGGGAGCAAATAGAGATGACTTGAAAATTCTGCTTTTTCGTTGACTCATGCCAAAAACGAAATGAAATGGATTGATCATGCCATGCGAGAAAAATTAAAGAAAAAACAGAGATTAGCTTCTGAACACCGAAAATTGGTGTTCATCTATGATAGTGAGGGGTAGAATAAGGCACCCTTAAACCTTGTTCCGCAAGAAACTCCTTTCCAAAAATATAAAATTTGGATAGCTTGATCCATTCCCAACAAACAAGGTCACCTGTAATTTCTCGCTTAAGTTCACGGTTTTCGAGAAAAAAATATCATCAGATGATACGCCTTAGTCTTAGATGCTGGAATTATTTCCTCAACTATAGAATTGATCTAGTAAGCTGATTTAATTTAGATTTATTGCATTTGGCCTTTCGGTGTGTACCTTCCATCTCTTTTTCAAGATATTTAATTCGTGAAAAGTTTTAAAGTGTATGTTTCATCACATTTATTTAATATTTGTACCATTTCTTTGTGGATAAATTAAAGGTCGACAATAATTCCAGCCTATACGACACAAGCGTGTATTCTGTTGATATTTAATTTTTTTTCTCTAATTTATTAAGAACGGATAAAGTTATCCAAAATTATTTTTTTTATTCTAAAGTATGAATACGGAAAAAAATTCCTTGTGACACAAGGGGTGGCTTTTTCTATCCCTTGCAATCATAAATAAAAATCCCCAAATTTTTTCCGAGTGCCTTCTCGATCGCATGAAACGTTGGGTTATTTTTTTTCGTCGATTTTTGAAAAAAAAATGAAAAACTCTTTTTCGGGCGCCATCTTAGTCGTTTCTCTTGTGTCTTTTTTTTGTGCTGGAACTTTTTCTAATTCTTAATATTCTTTTGAAATAGCAATCCGGACGATTTTTGATTGAAAAACACGGTAAATATCAAGAAATGGAAGTATGGAACACATCGTATGAAAAAGGTCAATGTTTTTCGCGCAGTTTTCGAAGAAGAAACTTAAACGAGTTTTATGTATCGGGTGTTTCTTTAGAGTTATAGATCTTCAAATTGAAATAAAACACATTTAAATCAAGATTGAAGCCAATTTTTTCTTTTTTTTGGAAAATAATTTTATGACATTTATGTTTTAAAACTGATTTCCGGCATATGTTCACCTAGATTAGCTCTGAGGAATCGCATTCGACCGGACCACTGTTGGACCACTTGAGTTATTCAGACCTCTTCAGAATTAACACGAGTTATGTTAGCTTCCAAAGCGTCTATTGTTTCTGGTTTATCAGCATAAACGCATAAAGCAATGACTTGACATAACCCCAAAGAAAATGATCCGTTGGAGTTATGTAATCATCTTGGAAGCCAAGTATTTCTCGAAATAAGGTTGTCGCAAAATCTTTCTTTCAATAAATCAATTGTTACGGTAGCAGCATAAGGCATCTCGTTGGAACCAAAACACCTTTGGGTCGGATCCATTCAAATTTCGAAACAAATAATCATGGATCATCGATCTGTAACGAGCAGCATTCACTGTAACATTAGCTCCAGAGCTAGTCGTGGTGGACATATGCCGGAGATTATTTTTAAAATATAAATGTCATAAAATTATCTTTCAAATGACAAAAATTGCTCCAATCTAGAATTAAATGAGTTTTATATCAATTTAAAGTTCTATTACTCTAAAAAACACCCGATACAAGACCATTGATTTAATCTCAGCGAAATGAATAATAAATAAATAACTATTCGTCTTTATTCCGAAAAACAGAGTACAATAGAATAGTGTCAACTACAAAATTATCTTCACCTCATTCATTTTGTATTCATGTTGATGAGTAGGTAATCTCTTCACATCATTTATGAACTTTTATTGAGTGTCTCCCTGTACAGGATGGCCAGATTTCGATGGTTTGTACTACAACTCCTAAACTATAAAGATATAGAAAAAGTATGATCCATGTCATGTTTTCTTTTTTCGAGAAACAGAAATTGCTGAAAATAACAAAATTGCTTCGGCGTCTAGATCCCGAACTACATGGCGATTTGGTTATTTGGTCCATTATTATAATTGGCTATAATTTCTGTATTATAGGATCTACGATATCGAAATGAACGCTTTTTTTACTGCTTCTCATCGGTGCTATTGGATTTTTTGTATCTGCTCAAATTTCGGAGCTATAACAACTTTTTTTTTATTGGGAAACCATAGTGGGAGATGACTTTTCCAAATTGATCTTTCTCCAACGATTTCAAAAATATATATCACTAGCTGGCCCGGCGAACTTTGTTTCGCCTAAATGATACTTACGGTGGATTTCACAAATCGTAATCACCGGTGATCGGAGATCAACAGCTTGGTTCTCTGATTTTCTGATTTCTATATCAAGCTCCGATCACCGACGATTACTCTGTTGTATCAACTAATCATTGCTATTTTTTCAAGCAGGAGATAAATTAGGCAAAATATACAAAATTTTAGTAACATTGTTATTCGCACGAAAAGAATTATCTTTATTTAAGCGGTATCTGATTATTGTTGAACATATAATTTTTCTTTGAATGCTTTACAGTTTTCTCATTGCTGTACCTAAATAAAAATATATATCACGATTAATTACCTCTGATCACTGTAGAAACCATTTCAGTTCTGCCAATACAACGCTGAAAATTCGAATTGAAGTACTCTGTCTATGGTACTTTAATCTCACTTCACAGAATGAAAATACGCTAATACGTTTTCTTATTTTTCTTCTTGACTAAGACATTTTGGTTTTGGTCCACAGCACTGAGTTGGAGGCAACTCAAATTACACACTATTTGTTTACATCGCCATCTAACGGGGAAAATATCAAATAAAGTACCTACGAATAAGCTGTAGCGTAACTGTAACTCTAGCGACACCTAGTGGCCTTACTCAAAAGAAGGAAGAGCACTTCCTGTATAAGTAAAATTTTCTTTTTTCAGAGTTTTATTGTATTTTATAATAACAAGACCGTAGACGAATCCTTGTATGAAGTTTCATAATAATCGGTCCATCCGATCTCGAGTTATGAATGGTGTAACCAACATAATTCTTTTATACTCGTATATATAGATTTGGAAGAAAAACTATTCATTTACTTGAAACATAATTTCTTTTTTGTTTCTTCGAAGTATCTTGAAATGATATCTGAAACAATAAAGGAATAAACAAATTATTAAAGAAAAATTCAGAAAAAAAATACGTAGCATGCGAAATATCATCCCCATCGAATTCGTAGCATTGTAATTACCATGAGTATGAAATTTCGTACGGCAATATTAACGAACTACACCATTTCCAAGTGTCTTTCGGAAGGCGTCAATTGTATTTCAGAAAACATCACTTGTATTTCAGATTAGTCAATTGTATTTCAGAAAACATCAAATGTATTTCAGATTAATCAATTGCATTTCAGAAAACATCAAATGTATTTCAGATTAGTCAATTGTATTTCAGAAAGCGTCAATTGTATTTCAGAAATCATCAATTGCATTTGAGAAAACATCACTTGTAATTCAGATCAGTCAATTTAATTTAAGAAATCGTCAATTGTATTTGGGAAATGAAAAAAATAGGAACTGTAATTCTTGAAAACTCTTATTCGAGCATTTTTCAAATATTCGCCACAACTGTTTTCTGGAAGACTTTGGGGTTCATGGAGCATGGGGGATTGTCTCGATATTACCTATACGTTGGTCAAATTCGATGCAGTCGTGGAGAAATGTTATTCCTACTTTCTGAATTACAAATGACGGTTTCTGAAATACAATTGACGCTTTCTGAAATCAAATTGACTAATCTGAAATACAATTGACGCTTTCTGAAATTCAATTGACGATTCTGAAATACAATTGACGCTTTCTGAAATACACTTGGAAATGGTGTAGTAGAATGATCGCTCGAATTCAGAAAGAACGATCAAATATAATGTTCCTCAAGGAAAACTCGAGAAAAGTTCCGAAGAATTGCGCAGAAATATCAAGAAGAAACATTATTTATTAATACTGATACATTCATACGAATTGAAACTGAATCATATGTACAGAGCATAATGAGGAAATCTGAAAGTTTCACGACTACAAACAACTCAAACCCGCGACGTATACTCCATTCACAATTATAAAATCACAGCTCTGGCATTGGAAATTTGACACATTCCACTCTGTATCGAAGTTATGACGTTTTTCAAAATATTTTTATGTTCCAAGTCAACACTATGTTGCCCTTTCTACATTCTTAGCGTATTTCTCAGAATGTGAATGAATTGGAAAAGATGTGATGGACGAAAATAATTAACGTTTATATGAATTGATAGAAAAGATTCCTTTTCTAGTTATTTGCATGAAAAGTACAAGAGATCACTGTTGAAATATATTAGGTATTTTTCGCAATGGAAAAAAATTGCATTGCTTTCACATAATTTTCATATGCATGCTTGTGAAGATTCAATGTTTATTATCCTCTTGAACTGAAAGTTCAAGATTGACGACATTTCATTTATTTGATCTTATGAACAAGGAGTAAAATATTCTGATTGTATAGTAATTTATTGGATTAAAAAATATTCATACATTACTACCAAGTAGGTTTGTACAAATAAAATGGAATAGGTCAAACATATGCTTCACATTTATCATTCACCTGTTCTAAAATAAGACACAAACTCCTGGAATATGGAAAAAACCGATGTATTCTGGTTCAATATAGCCTTTTTCTACTTTCGGCAAAGGAATGAAAGCTCCAGTGACACATTTCAATTCTACCTGAACCATATTTTCCGGTCGCTTCCGTTAGAAGATCGTATAAGGAAGCCTTTCTTGTCCATTTACACATTCCAAATAAATTTTGAGCACCAAAATCGATACCGAAACTAACCAAACTTCTGGGGGACCGGAATTTCGTTTGAAATCTTTCAAAACGGCCAGATACCTAAAAAAAACTTCGTTATCAAGTGTAAAAAGGTCGATTAGTACTTACTTTCGCTTTATTTATGCTTATAAATCGATTTTTGGTCCAATTCAAATTTGCCGTTCGTACTCACGCCAAAACTCGTGAAAGGAAAAAATGACACTTGCACGAAACTTCTTCTGGACGCCGAAGAACGGAAAAATAGGCGATTTCCTATCGATTTTTCTCCCCAAAATCACCGATCGATACGAACTAACAAAATGGGGAAAATCTTTGATACTTTTACTTTGATGTAAACAGAAAAACTGGCATCGTCGTATTGTCATTAACCATATTCTATGTACGAGCACAGATTTTTCATCAGGTGCGCCAATTCCTGAAAACGAAACCATGGCCAGAGTTGTGATTTTATAATTGTGAATGGAGTATATATTGTATAATTACTGCAAAACAAATAAACTCTTCTGAAAAATTATTCAGCGCCTCTAGAGCCCTCCAGAGGCGCATTTCCAAACGGGGGAAGACCGCCAAATACAGGGCACCGAACACATATTTACAAAGCCTCCACCATCAAGTAGTGTCCTCATTGAGATGGAAATTAGAATCTCGAGAGCGCGCTGGAACATCGGGGCTGAAAGAAAAGTTGTGGAACATTTTGCGGAGCCCCTCCACTAGAGCTTCGAACATCCTTCGTCTTCACATCTAATTACGGGACCGTCGAGGGCTGCGATATAATGGGAAAAGCGACGACGACATTACGCTTCGGGTATCGCAGTGTGAAAATATTATTCTTCCTTTTTCGGTGGCTCACTGAATGATGGTGTCTTGGTGTTTCGTTAATTCCGTTTTAATTTGAAGGTAGTGTATCAAACGGGGGACTGAGAGGGGCATTTTGGTCTCAGCATCTTGGTGATGGAACTTGATTTGACGGGAGTTTGAAATATGATGATATTATTCATGACTTCGCAAGAAAGGAAACAAAAAGAGTTATATTTTCGTGAAAAAAAAATATTTGTGACATTTGCCATATACAGGGAGGGCAAAATTCGTCGTCTACAGCAGGAATCTCGGGAACTATAGGAGCTACGAGGATATATTGAAAAATTCTTAGCCTACTATAGAACCAAACAAAATTTCAATGTCAAAATATTTTATAACTCGACATATTCTCCTCTCAATTGCATACATTTATTACAGCGAACCTGCAACGTCTCTAGACCTTTCAAAAAAAATGTTTCTTCTTGCTCTGCAAACCAGTCCTCCACAGCTTTTATTACCTCCTCGTTGGAAAAAAAAAATTACGACCTTTCTAGCTTTTTTTTCAGTTGAGGAAAGAGATGATAGTCGGAAGGAGCCAAATCTGGCGAATAAGGGGGGTGTTCTTGTTCTAGTAATTCTAACCCTATATCATAAGTGAGATTTGTGTAATGCGGTGTTGTCCTGTAAAAACAAAATACCTTTGGATAGCTTTCCGCGTCTTTTCTCTTTAATTTTTTTCCGTAGAGTGGTCAGTAATGTCGAAAAGTAATCTCCAGTTATTGTTCTACCCTTATCCAAAAAATCAATCATGATTACTCCATGGCAATCCCAAAAAACTGAATCAAGAACTTTCTCAGCAGATTTTTGGACACGAAACTTCTTATGTCTTGGAGAACCATCCATCGATTGTTGCTTTGTTTCTGGATCGTAGAAATGTACCTAAGTCTCATCCATAGTCACAATTCGGTTTAAGAAGTCTACATCGTTTTCAAATCGAGCACTGATCGAACGCGATGATTCTACCCTTGCACGCTTTTGGTCAACATTCAAACATTTAGGGATCCATTTTGCAGAAATTTTTCTCGTGTCCAAATTGACGTGAAATATATGATGAACGTGTTCGTATGAAATCTTCAGTGCTTCAGATATCCGTTTTAGCCCAATTCGACGGTCTGATAAAATCATGTCATGAACTGCATCGATATTCTCAGGGACTGACACAGAAACTGGCATTCCTGATCGGTCATCATCTTCAATGGAAAATTTACCTCTTTTGAAGCTTGCAGTCCAATTTTTCACGGTCGCATACGGAGGACATTGATTGTTAAGCATATTTTCGTAATTCTGCTTACCACTCAACCCTTTTAAATACAGGTACTCGATGATGGCTCGATACTCCAATTTTTCGATTTTTTCAATTTCGGTGGACATCTTTTTTTTTAATTTATGGCGTAACTCTGGTTTACTTTTTCGTTCGTTGATATGGTATCGCAATATTTTGTTCATGCATTGAAGTGGTCTAGGCTAACTAGATATCAATACATCCTCGTATTATAATATAACTATAGTTCATCCAAGAATTATTGACATCTCGGTGGCTTTGGAGAATCAAAATTATGTTGGTAATAGCTCATTCAGTAATATTTTGACTTGCAGAATGCAGATTGGTGTTGGGAATAACACTGGCGTTTTTTTTATACGATCAAATTTGGCAAATAATCGCGCAAGTGAAGAATGCTCTTCAAGAAGGTACAGCTAATAAATTAACAACCTGCACAGAGCACGTAGAAAAAGAAATAAGAGGAGATCAGTCAAAATATATGGAATGTTATGGTATTGGTGACATAAAGCATTCAATTATGGACCTGATAAGTTCTGCCAATATAAGGAAATAATAACAGTGGTTGTCGAAGCAGAATAATATGAAAATTTACATTTTCAATATAACATATTTTACTCCTTCATCAAATATTGAAAGTTACAATGTCATGACAAAATTCTTCATATATCAATTAGATCCTTTCGTTAAGTTTTGTTCATGAACTTGATATCTATTACAATTTTTCCAGTCCTTTCTCTTTGCAGCAACACGCTTCAAACTATCAATACAAGATAAAAATAATATACTGGTGTTATACAGATTCACACGATGGTAATGGTAGTTGATAATTGAGGACATTTTCATGTTCAAAGTGCCCTTACTTTGAAAAAGGACCATTTAATTTTAAGATTATATTTATATTTTTATTGCTATGATGAAAGCACAGAAAATTTCTAGTGACTTTTCTGTAACTAGAAATAAAGCTGCGACTGGACTTGATGTCAATAATTCGTAGATGGACTATACACAAAAATATTTCAACTGGGCATATTTATTCTCACTGTCGAATAAGTCTTGTTAGAAGAAAGCCTTCAAGCCATCAGACTAGCAGTTAAATCATTTCAATTTATAGGTACTGACTTCTCGGAAGAAAACATCTATTTACATTATATTTAGTCCATATCTTCTGGAAGAAAATTCAGTGGTTGAATAATTACCCAAAGGTGTACAAAAATTATCCAATTTTTCATCTTACTTCTTGCAGTAATTTCACCAATACCTACTTCGAAATGAATTTTTCCGCTATATCGAATCCCAACCAGACGAAAAAAAACGTGAATTTCGTCTCTCATAAATCGAAATAAATCATATTTACTGGCAACGGGAAATCAGCAGACCAGAAACAGAATGGTGTAGTCACATGCGATCTCTGGTTCAGCAATTGAAACATATTTTGTTACATTTTCTCTCGATGGGGACAATAAAGCAGTCTCCGATTTATTATATCGCTTCAGCTGCCTCTCATGGACCATAAAAGTTCCTTTCCTCGAAATGGCGATTCCGGTGAAAACAGTTCAAGGATATTTCGTTCCGGAAAATGCCCCCGACAGTAGTTAGGGGTGATTTTTGGGTAGGCAGGGAGCATTGGATCATGATTCTTAAGGAGCATCCACACTAAGTATGCCAATTCAACTATTTCGTCTCGATTCCGGTCGAGACGTTCTCAAAACTTTCGTTTTAAATAAATGAAAGGAAATTATATCCATATCAATTTGAAAGTATGGATGTTCGAAATGGTTGATTTCAAACCAGTTGCTAGTTGAAGGGCTGGTACGAGGATATATTGAAAAATTCTTAGCCTACTATAGAACCAAACAGAATTTGAATGTAAAAATATTTTATTACTCAACATATTCTCCTATTAATTGAATACATTTATTACAGCGAACCTACAACGACCTTGCAAAAAAAATGTTTCTTCTTGCTCTGCAAACCAGTCCTCCATAGCTTTTATTACCTCCTCGTTGGAAGAAAATTTACGACCTTGTAAACTTTTTTTTTAGTTGAGGAAAGAGATGATAGTCAGACGGAGCCAAATCTGGTGAATAAGGGGGGTGTTCTAGTAAATTTTAACTCTAAATCACGCATTTTTTGCATGGCAACATGAGATTTGTCTACTGGGGCGTTGTCCTGTGAAAACAAAATACCTTTGGATAGCTTTCCGCGTCTTTCCTCTTTGATTTTTTCCCGTGGAGTGGTCAGTAAGGTCGAATAGTAATCTCCAGTTATTGTTCTACCCTTATCCAAAAAATCAATCATCATTACCAGAATCATCCCAAAAAACTGAAGCAAGAAATTTTCCAGCAGATTTTAGGACACGAAACTTCTTAAGTCTTGGAGAACCAGAGTGTCGCCATTCTATCGATTGTTGCTTTGTTTCTGGATCGTAGAAATGTACCCAAGTCTCATGTATAGTAACAATTCGGAGAAGTCTACATCGTTTTCAAATCGAGCACAGATCGAACGCGATGCTTCTACCCTTGCACGCTTCTGGTCAACATTCAAACATTTGGGGATCCATTTTGCAGAAATTTTCCTCATGTCCAAATTGACGTGAACTTTATGATGAACGCGTTCGTATGAAATTGTCAGTGCTTCAGATATCCGTTTTAGCCTCATTCGACGGTCTGATAAAATCATGTCATGAACTGCATCGATATTTTTGGGGACTGACACAGAAACTGGCCTTCCCGATCGGTCACCATCTTCAATGGAAAATTTACCTCTTTTGAAGCTTTCAGTCCATTTTTTCACGATCGCATACGAAGGAAATTGATCACAAAGGGTATTAAGGATATCTTCGTAAATCTGCGCACCTCTTAACCCTCTTAAATACAGGTACTTGATGATGGCTCGATACTCCAATTTTTCGATTTTTACAATTTCGGTGGACATCTTTATTTTTAATTTATTGCGTAACTCTGGTTCACTCTTTTTGACGTCGAATTCTACACTGACACTTCCAATAAGTTGTTGTTCGTTGATATGGTATCGCAATATTTTGTTTATGCAACTGGTCCAGGCTAACTAGATATCCATACATCCTCGTATATTCATCCACCTGTAAACGGTCAAATAGGGCTAGTATACAGGAATGCGGTTCGAAAACGTCTTTTCATCTCTCAGTAGGAGAGTGTGATTAGTGCATTTGTCTTAGCAAGTGGATGAATCCAGTTCTACTCTTTGAGATTGCAGCCAATGCACTGCACTGAGCTGTTGTACCTACTCGATTTCAGTGGGTACCTGAATGGTTCCGACAGCGTAATGGTTTTTATTGGGGGTTGGTCATTGGTTCCATGAATGATTATGAGGATCTCATAATATACAAACATTTTGTAATTCTGTAATTTTCATTGGGAGTTTTGAATGTCGAAACTGGTTACGAGTTCCACTCTGTTACCAACAGTGTAATTGTTAATTAACGTGAAATCCTACCCCGCCCATTGAACCGTAACCCCGTAACGAATTATAAAACGAAAATCCTCGAACAGACGAGGAAGCACAAAGCGGGGAGAACCAGCATAAAATTTCCATGTCACGTACTTTTTGTACAAATCACAAGAGCACAGATCCGACACACGGATGCATCGCCATAAAAACAACGACACGTTCTGTACATTTTATCTCAATTGTTTTCGTCTCGATTGTTCCATGTTGCCGCCGATTGGCCCGTGTTTGCCGTTTGAATCCCGTTGCCATGGATGCTGCAGGTATCAACTCTGCCGAAGAGCGTCACGTGAGTACTGACTGAATTCGTAATTTCATTATGTTGTGTTTTGTGCCCACCGCCGCCTCTCCTTCTTCCTTTTAGTCCATTTTTTTTCGAATCGAGGAGGGATGAGAAAAGGAGGAGGGGTGGCTGTCATCGGGGTGAAATGAAACCAGTATTGATGCATGTTCTACCAGGAATTTTCAGCAGTTTTTTATAGATGTGATAACTCCCAATCGAGGGTGCAACACTCATTTTTTATAAGATCAATTGGATCAACTCCCTGGGAAGAGCCTGGATTTTGCAAATGAAAGTTTCTTTGTTTTCAGGGGTATCGAATGCAGGCGTTTAATCTGATCATGGAGTTTGATTTCAAGGTCAAGAAGATTTTTTGTTGCAGAATATAATACATATTGATCCGTAGGGAAAAATGAATGTACGTAGAGATCTAGTTTTTGAAGGAACCTCTGGGATGAAGCGCTAGGTGGGACACTGTACATTTAAACTGTACTCAAGTGTTCCCGCTAGGGAGTAATATAAGTTCTGCCGTTTCAGTTGTTTGCTACCACAGTCAGGATTTTGTGGCACTGATGACGGCTTACATGCCAGAAACCGGTTTGTCATCATCCTCCTGTGGTGGTGACACCAGTGATGTACTTCGGAAATTAGATCTCTGCTAGTTCATTTCCGTCATATAATATTAATCTTCGTGAGAAACTAAAACATTCTGTCCCTTTTATTTCTCCACAAAAATGATTTCTCTGGATGTATGTAGTGTTTCATGCTCAAGATAGTCATGGTGAAGTAGTTCAAAGTTATTTCTCATGGAATAATGTGGTTTTGTTTTGAGTATGAAAATACCCAAAAACCACCTTTTTTTTTTCATCACCCTCTATTTCAAGATTAACTCCGATGAGGTGGGAGTTTTCTTTCACCACTGTACTTGATATAAAAACATCAATACGGCTGAGAGTTTTCATCCACTTCCTATGACCAGATTTTTTTCATGCTGGAATTAGAATAGAATAAAATAAATAAATAATTTTCATATTACATAAAAAAATCTGTTCATAGGAAGTGGATAAAAACTTTCAGCCGTATTGATGTTTTTATATCAAGTACAGCAGTGTCATCGGAGTTAATCTTGAAATAGAGGGTGATGAAAAAAAAGGTGGTTTTTGGGTATTTTCGTGAGGTTCAACGTTCATTTCATGACTGAATCAACCTGTATTCTTTGAAGTCCATGATGATATGTTCTAAAAAATTAAACCAACACCTTGAATAAACCCATAAATACAGGGTGTCCACTTAATCTTCCTTGAGAATAGTTTCTATAATAATGGATCACCCAGTATATATTCTGGTTATTACAGACTTTTTCGATGTAACAACAACATATCTAGTGTAATAGTTCATTTTGTGAACGTTCTCGCTCTGGAACTGACATATTTTTTACTTTCAAAATCGGGCATGCATTCAATAATGGATAACCCTGTATTCGTAACGATTTTCGGTCATATTCCTCTATAGTCTATATGGTTGCTCCCTGGGGATGTCATGAAATGTTTCTTGAGAAAAATTGAGGTTCATTCGATTCTTTTCCGAGATACGGGCGTAGTAAAAGTGGGTAATTCTCAACTTCAACGCCCTGTATCTCAAAAACTAGTCATAGGATTGACTTGGGGCAACGGACACTTTTGATCAGTAGGTCGAGTACTACATTATACCAAAATTTTAGAACACTTGACGGAACGCCATTTGCCATAGAAAAAGTGCGGGGTCCTTTGTTTTTACGCAAGATTTTCAAGAAAATCCCTCCTCTATGCGAATTCTACCCATGACTAGCAACTTTTTCATTCGATTTCGCAATCTGTATTCGAAATAATATTTCTTTCAATTTAGGCAGTTTCCTCCAAAACTATTTTATTCTAATTTTGCTTTATTCGAAATAGGTATAAAGCATTAGTATAAAGTAAATTTGTCGGTGTCGACGTCATTCACAATAATCCCCCTGAATTTTAATCCCGCCAGCAGTCGATGACTTATGGAAATTTCATTCAGATTCGATGCGGAAATTTTAATCTCTCCCCTGAGAAATGCGTAAACTGGAAAGGTTTTCCTTTCTCCCTTTGGTTAACGGAAAAGGGACGACGTTTCCAAGACGCGGAGCGCCATCCAGCATTAAATTAAATATGAGGGGACACCGAATCCCATAAGTCGTGCATTAGAAATAATATTTCGTTTTGTTCAGTTAACAGCCCTGACCGAATGGAGCATATTTCTTGCCGAAAATAAAATATGGGATGTCATTTCGCTCAGCCATGAAGTTTGCGGTTCTCGTAGCTCTAGGAAAGTCGTAAAATAATATGGGGGAGACGTCTGTGCGAGTCCTTCAATACATGTGAAATGTGACCACATTCAGGGTTTCGTTCAAAATGATCTGATTTGGGATAAGCGGCAGATAAATATTCTAGTATGTTCAAAACTCAGTTCAAAGAAGCACACCAAACTTGTGAAGCAAACTGCATTTAATAATAATTGTTTGGCAGTACGCATAGACTGTAACAAGGGCGGATATAGCTCTTTTTCATGAGAGGGGATAATAAAGATCATGGGGGGGATATAGCGATTGAAAACCATTAAATCAGGTACACAATGTATGAAATCTTTTATGTGCACCACCTTTTTCTAAGGTCTTCGATACTCGTGGGGGGTAGTTACCCCCAGTACGACCCGTAATTCCCCCCTTGGATTGTAACTACGTTAGCATTAACTACCTTAGCGACTGCTAAGGTAATTTGTTTTATATTCCGGCATGGCAAGCCAGATTTTGAAAATACATCTAAGATAGTTTGAAAACATCTACAAAATGAATGTTTTCGAAGAGAAGTAACAACAATTCAATATATTTGAAAAAAGAATTTCATTTCATACACGAATAAGTAAAAAATATAAGGTGGTCTATAAGAAAAAATACAAGTTCATGTTATAGCTTCAGAACCATATTTTCTAATAAAAAACTAGGAACACGATTGGATTATTTTATTTTCAAAAAAATGCCTGAAGAATGTTTTCACAGAAACAAGAAATATTCAAAAATAAACAAGTTACGGGGTTGGGTCAGAAATGCACAAAAGTGAAAACACCTTGTATCTATCGAACAAGCCAAGATATCAATGTACGGTTCTCGGCATTCATTTTCTCACAAAAATCGACCACGTAACTCCTCTAGGAATGTGTGTTTTCTATCAAAAGTGGCCACTCTGTACAACAGATATTTCTGCTTCGAATTCAGCTTAAACTCGTACTGAACAACCGGGCCATCTTTTTGATCTTTTGAGATACGGATCCATCCGGGTTCGATGATGAAAAAAAGAACCTCGGAATAACACGATTATTCAGCCCCGCATGATTCCGTTATTCCGATAAAGAACACAGATACAGGGGCCGTTTAATTTGTTTACATATAAAACGGAACGCGCTGATAAATATCCGACCAACAGCACCGAAAGGCAAATAAAACAGGGCTAGCAGCGGCTTTGTTCCCTAGGTTTATTTATTCGGTAAATGCCTGAAGCGGACGAGAGTGCCTTCCTCGTATCTCAAGTTTTTCGAATTAGCCCGAATTTTTTTTGTGGCCCCCATAATTTCGGATTGTAAATGTTGAAACAGCATTCGCTGAAATGAAAACGAATAAAGGAATTGCAAGCAGGAGGGGTGATATCCGTGGTTGTTTTCGAGAACAGTTTTGATTATACAACGATTGCGTTTTTTTATGGAATTTCCTGAAAAGATTTCATCACTTCTTCATTTTCAGATATTCAAAATCAATGTCGATCACAATTGGTGGCCAATTGTATGGAGAGCTTAAGTCAGCGTTTGACGCGTGGTATACTTCGTACTCATGTTCAATTTATTTAAATCCTGAGATACCTTTAAATATACAAGTTGTCCCTGAAGAACTGTATAAACAGTCAACTGCAGATTTCACAAAAAAAAAATTTTTTCCATTTTTTCCTTCGGGTCTTCGTTTCAGAGATACAGAGACTTCAGGATAAAGGAATTTATATTTTTTTCAGTCTTTTGCTAATCTCAGGAACCGTTGGAAATACAGAATTGAATTTCTGTACCACAGTGTCACTAATAATATCTACGTTCTTGCACTTTATTCGCTCTAATTTGAAGAGCCAGTGGCAGAGAAATTGAACTTTCACAAAAGTTTTACCCCCAACATTTACACCACTGTTCAAATTTGAATTTGCACTGCAAATTCTGATCACCCAAATTGTTTTACATAAAGAAGGTACTCTCAGTTCATTACTCTAATTACTTTATTAGCGAAAACAATTTGCTGACGCATTGTAAATTTCTTGTAACAGAAAAAATTCTTGTAATTTTGTTCACTGTGGTCGCGAAACATAATGAAAAATAACTTTGCAATTTGAACTTAAGAAGCCAGTTGTCAAATTTTGCGCAAACTAATAAACTTACTTTTCTCACTATTACTACTCATTTTTCCAAATAAAAGAAATTTACTTATAATGCGTAAGCACATTGTTTTTGATCACAAAATGCCAGTTTTCTCGAAAGTGGTTCACTTTAGACTTTAGAGCAATGAACCAATCGTACCTTTTTAAAACACATTGGCGCATCAGAATTTGCTCTACAAATGCAAATTTGTCCATTGTTGTACAAGTTTGGGGGTAAAACCTTTATGCCAATTCAATATCTCCGCTACTGGCACGTCTAATAAAAGAGTAAAGTGCAAGAAAGTAGCTATATTCAGTGATAATGTTTGTACAAAAACCCAATTCTGTAATTCGAACGGCTCTTAAGATAGTAGCAAAAAACTGAAAAAAACATAAATTTTCGACACCCTGTATCTCGGAAACGAAGACCCGGAGGGAAACTGTGGTAAGTTAGCCGTGACATTTGAAATAACGGTTTCCGGTCACATCTTAGTATTTTTGGTGGTTGGTGGTGGAAAAATTCAAAATGGCGCAAAACTCTGCAAAATGGAATTTTTTATTATCGATTGCCCAGTTGGATAGCATTCGATTTTCCGTGAAGAAATTTTTCTGAAATTCGAACTCAACTTTGTTTTTACATGTCTACTATGAAATGAAATGTCACCTAAAGTTGTTGGAATCTTTCGAGGTTGAACTATCTACTGGTGGGAATGAAACTCTCTCCACTTAAGGGCAGTAGGGTCACCTATCCTCTCGAGGTTGAATTGGATTTATTCAAATCTCATTAAGGTCGCCGTTCAAAGCGAGTAGGAAATCTTATCCGATAAAGGCGCCACCGTGTATTTTATGGAATATCCCCATAGAACCTACATTATCACTATAAGTTCTATGAATATCTCTCTAATTATGAGTGAAATGTACAATGGCGCTCTCTATCCTAAAATCGCCGAACTATGAAATTAGTGAATATGTGGGTAAAGAAGGAACTTTTTCCCGCCATATATTTGAATTTGGCCAATCTCTGCCAATTCCGTATTTCAAGTTGTTTTTCTGAACGAAATTATCTGTAGATTCACTTTTAATTGGAACTTGAACTGCTTTCATGGGTCTTTCGTTTGAAATAAAACAGAAGCATGAGATGGCTCATTTTCTTCTATTTTTGAAAGAAAAAAAACGAACTTTCGAAATGAAATCGATTTAAATTATTTCATTGAGAACTCCAATCCTTTCTGAGTTTACCCACAAAATTTCAGTTCTCAAAGTGAAACCATTTTCAAATGCAACTTGAAAAGAAAAAAACACAATACTTTGAACGCCTTAAGTGGAAGTATCACCTTTTGAATCGTGGTAAATCTCCATTCAAAAGTGGTCTCTTTATTTCACGAGTAAGTACCCTAATTTACGACGTAGAGACTTGATTTTTTTTTAAATTGAAGTTGAAGAACGTCCCGAGGGCAAATAGTTTTTTTTTATTTAATTAGTTTTTCAAATTAAAAAAACCAGGGTAATCGTTAGATCTGAGGTTATTGAATATGTTTTTCGTTTTTAATGAGTACAAGCTATATTTTTGAAATAATCATCATGAAAATTTTTGTAGTTCGTAGAAGATTTAAATGCCGAGGGCAAATAGTTGCGATTTTTTCCAAACAATGATGAATAACCGTCGGAAAAAAATCATTAAGTGTTGTTTCCGAAACGCTGAAGTTCAACCTGTTTTTTTTTTAATTGAAAAACTAATTCAATCGAAGAAATCGCAACTATTTGTCCTCGGCAATTTAATCTTCTATAAACTACAAAAATTTTCATAATGATTATTTCAAAAATATAGCTTGTACTCATGAAAAACGAAAAATATATTCAATAACCCCAGATCTAACGATTAACCTGGTTTTTTTAATTGAAAAACTAATTAAATCGAAAAAAAGAAAACTATTTGCCCTCGGGACGTTCTTCAACCTCCATTTAAAAAAAAAATCAAGTCTCTACGTCCTAAATTAGAGTACTTACTCGTGAATAAAGAGACCACTTTTTGAATGGAGATTTACCACGATTCAAAAGGTGATTCTGCCCCTTAATGCCCTTCAACAAGCAACGGGACTGTTGGAAAGTGGATAGAGTTCGATTTCCAACAAATTTTCATGAATTTTTTTATGTTTGAAAATTTTTTTATGTTTGAAAATTTTTTTATGTTTGAAAATTTTTATTGGTATCCGGGTTTTTTTCTCCAACAATTTGTTAATTATTCGCTTCAGTTCAGCCGATGTAATTTGTGACTTCCTCGAATATTTCCGCAAAATTCAAAATATAGTTCCTCTCCCCCTCAAGAGTGTCACCGCATAATCATAAACACCCCCTATGGTCTTTCCACCGTCGTTCTCAATGAAGATGAGCACAGCTCGTTCAGAGTCGTGTCAGGTTCCAAACTTCGCTCCGCAAGCGTCTCAATATCCAGGAATCGAAACTTCACCCCTCGTAGGGGTAAAGAACCCCCGGGGGTTGTTAATGTTGTAATCGAGATTCGAGGGTGTGATTGCACGTGTCGGTCGCCACCCGAAGGCTCAGCGACGGAGGGAGACGGCATTACGATCTGTCACTTGTTCGACCCTCCCCTGCTCTTCCCGGCTAATTTGATTCGGAATTTCGAGGGATAGTTTGTGCCGAGATAATAATTTTAGACGGTGGAGAGGGTGAGCAGTTCTGGCCTTTCTCGTTTAGCGCCAACGAATTTTGGACGTTCCCTTTTAATTTCGTTCATATCGAAGGGCAACGATGATAATCAGTAAACCCCATTCACTTTTATACCCCGGTTGGCCATGAAATTCTGATACATTTCTTCGTGTATGTTTCGAAAATGTTAGGTTATAGTCATTTTCCTATCAGATAACAAGGCAACGTTGTCCTCTCTAAAAAAAAATCGTCGTAATTACTTATTTATTAAAATGTTTATTCACTTTGGAAAAATAATGAATTCAAGAAAATATTATGTGAATTCAATAATTCCAAAGACCTGGAGAATGTTGAACAAACTTTTTTCTGCTAATACTGGAAATATTTCACGTATACAGGCTGTCTCAAGTTCGAGTGCCTATTAGGCGTTTCTGGAGAACTGGACATATTTCGAATCTGAAAATTGGGTTCATGATATTGTTCCAAATTCTCAACAGACCTAAAATATTTTTGAAGCTTGAGAACTTCGGGTTATACAGGGAGTGAAAATAAATTTGTTCCCTAAATTTTTTCATTTCTGATATGATTGAGTATCCAATGCAATACATATCTGTTAAAACCATTATTATTCATTCAAATATATTTCAAAATATCGAAAGAAAACCTGCAAAAAGTCGAACATTCTTAGTCAGTATTATGTTTATTTTTCTTATTCTAAACATCCCAAGTGTAAACCGTTCTTACGTCAAAGTAGAAGAATGTGGAAAGATCAACCATCTTTTGAATTTCATCAATATCATCACAGGGTGTGTCGAAAACAGTGATATAAAATTGGCCATGACTTCTGTTTTTTGAATAAGAACCCTACTTTTTCATGATTGCGTTGTATTCTGCGGAGAAAAAGAGTGATAGCACTCTAAGATGCTCTTGCTCCTAGATTCAGTAGTATTTAAGTTATTTGAGATTTTCTGGATTTATGTTGTACGTAGGGTAAAATTCATCTTATCTTTTGCATGAGAATATTCTGTGATCATAGAAGATAAATTATCTTATCAATAATTCACAAGTGACAGGTCTATTTATTAGTTGTTGCTATGGTTTCAGATTCGATGAATTTGACTCAACGTACAGCATAAATCCAGGAAAGCTCAAATAACTCGGGAATTACTGATTTGAGGAGCAAGAGCATCTGAGGGTGCTCTCATTATTTTTCTTCGCAGAATCCAACGCAATCATAAAAAAATGGGGTTGTAATTTGAAAAACAGAAGTTGTGGCCAATTTTCGATCACAGTTTTCGACACGAAGCTTGAAACAGCCTGTGATGATATTTATGAAATTCAAAAGATGCATGACCTTCCCACATCCTTCTTCTTTGACATTGTGAGAAAGGTTTACACTCGGGATGTCCAGATTAAGAAAAACGAACAAAATACTGACTATGAATATTTTACTTTTTTTCAGGTTTTTCTACAATATTTTGAGAGCTATTTGAATGATTACAATGGTTTTAACAGAAATATAATCAGCATCAATTATTCAATCACATCAGAGACGAAAAAATAAAAAAATCTTTTGAATGAATTTATTCTCACTCCTTGTATAACCGGAAGTGCTCAGGCTCCAAAAGTATTTTAGGTCTGTAGAGAATTTAGTCCAATATCATTATCCCAATTTTCAGATTTCAAATATGTCCAGTTCTCCAGAAACGTGAGAAACGTCTAATAGGCACTCTTTATAAACATGGTTGGAAGATTCAGTTATGCTAGTTATTATTATATATATCTTGTACAGACATCAAGAATCGAGTGTTCAAATTTCATTGAAAAATAATGAACAGAATAGTCCGTTACTTTGTTCATTCGAAAAATGAATAAAAGTACTTTAATAACTCTAACTTCTAAACTAACAGACGGACCTATGGAATACATAAGACATTTAGATATCTTTTCATACGCCAGTACGAAAATGTAGTAGTACTGCGAAACCTGTGTCACAGGTAATCCTCAAAAGAGCTAAGTAGAAATTAGCATTGGCAACGTCACTGAAAATTATTTTGATATTGCCGATATTTCACGATTGCCAACCTGCGTTTTAATTAAAAAACTTGATAAACCTAAATCTCGGCCAACCGATATACTTTATAAATGGGAATGGAGTTAACGTCGTCAACATCAATAGCTTCCAAATAAGACACAAGAAACTTTGTTATCCTAGCACGGTAACGTTCGCCATTCACTGTTGCTGCGTTTTTTGACAATAAAGACGCTCCATGTTTACTAAATCCCATATTTCAACTTTCGATCTGTCATGTCACAATCATGTGACATTATGACTGTCAAACATGGCGCGCAATTCAAATCTTGCGCTCTTATTGAAACACCCTTTAGTTCTTTAGGGGTCTCCTCGGGAAACCTAAGAGTTACCAGTATAATCATAATTCGAATCAAAAATTCAATCGATTTGAAGAATTTCAACAGAGGAAGAAAAATGACATGAAGTCATACCCGCTGATGCGGAATCGTGAACCAGAATCATTAAAAAACCGACCTCGACTGAAATTGCAATGTGGAAGGAGGAAAAATATTAGGGAAAATAATCAACAAAAGTCGCTTCATTATATTCAAAGCCCGTCTCCCTATTTCCCTCAAAAGCGGGCGAAATATGCGGAGACAATGTAATAAAACAAAACATTACCATAAATTGGACAAAGTGGGGCAGAAAAAGCCCCGTCAGAAACAAAGAATTCCCGTCGCATTGGGCTCGAAATTATGCGGGGCTGAAGGAGCAACAAAAACTCCTCGTTCCGTCGCGTCGCGGCTGAGAGAAGGTCTCGGGAACTGAATTAGTTTTGAAGACTCGGGAGAAAGCATAAGCGACCCCGTCTCGATTATTTTTTACCTTTCGCATGCGACTTAATCTCCTTTTATGAGGATCTACCTGGTGCAATTTTCGTCGGAGAATCAACTCGATTTGACAGTTCAAAAATCAAATTTCTGGATCAAATATTTATGGTGATTGCTCAATCAACGACATTTGAGGGTAATATTTTTAGATTGTATGTATGTCTATGTTTTCACCCTTTACACCCCAAACGACTATATGAATTCCAACATGTGAGATTTCATAAGATTCGTGAATGGTGGGAGTGGCATAGGTTTTGTTTTTTCTGATTTTTTTCTTAATTCAGTGTTAAAATACAGTTCAAGCCTCTGACTTATACACATATTTTAACTGTAGATTCTTGAGGCCAAAAGAAACCATTTTTCATTTTCCATTTGAGTTGAAAATATACAGGGTGAGTCTTTGACTTGTACATACAGGGTGAGTCTTTGACTTGTACATATATTTTAACTATAGATTCCTCCCATCAAAAGAAACACTTTTTTCCCATACCATTTTTCAAAATTCGGTTCCGTTTAGAAGATACAGGGTGTCAAAAATCCATTAAATTAACACTTTTCTTTCCATATATTCGGAACCGATATTTCGAATGAACTGAATTTTGGTTGATTGTTTACTCTATTCATGGTGCATATTCCTCAATTGAAACTTATTTCATATTTCTCCTGGTAAAAAAGTTACAGTATAGTCGACTTATAAATTCACGCAAAAATACTATGAAACCACTTGAAAAAGATGAACGGTTCACGTTTTCGAAAGAATTGATTATTTTAGAAAACAAAAGTATTCTTATATTTTTTCAATAAAACGCGTCGCTCTCAAGTTATTCCTAATTGTATAAGATTAAAATAGAGGAAAAAATCATGAATTTCAAGAATAATCTGAGTGCTGTCCTGAGTTAGATCTCATCGAATATAATTTTTTTCTCTGGTCTCTCAACAAGTTACCAACGTTGTCAGAATGTTTATCAACTTTGTCAAGACTAAAATCTCTATGATGAAAAAACGTTTGATGTAGAGATATGTAATAATAAAATTCCAAATTCGTGGGACATAAAATTGAATTCTAAGAAGCATGAAATTATTTTATAGGCAGTTTCTATTTAAAATTCATTGTTACCCAAAGACTTATAAACTAATAAAATTAATTAAAATTCATTGTTACCGGTCCTTCAGCAAAATATCTATCGAGACAATATAACTCGACACCAGAACGACACCACTATCACATCAATTCACTGAAAGTCATTTACATAATCATCACCTGTTTGCTTAGAATATTTGTTTTATGTTCTAAGTCTGTTTGCTTCATTCTCTGTAAATAAATAAAGAGTGAACTTCGTCTATGGGATCACTGACTAAAGTTTTAGGTTGGACTGGTTGGAGCACAGAACAACGGTCTTGCGTCACGGCTACAATGGCTTCATCCACGCCGTGGATTCCACGGCCTTCTGAAGGGAACGTAGCGCTATATTGGCGAGAATCAGAACTACTCTTTAGGCATTTTTAAAGAGCAACGCCAAGACGCCTTTAGCGATTGTGATAGTTCATCCGCTAACGATAGGGGACGTACTGCTTTCTTGAGTTCGCATTGTTTGAAGAGAAAATCGGCAATCTGGCATCGTCTTCTCTATAGTTCTGTGCTATATCACAGAGAATGTGGTAAGCTTAGGTCATTGACTCTGAATCATATGACTTTGGTTAATGGAGTTAGGATAGGTTAGTGAAATCCCATTTTTATGTGATCGTTTTAGAATATCGAGGAAAATATGAACAAATTATTGGTGTTTACAAACTAATCTTCTGGAAAATCGAAGGAGGAACTTATCACAAACTTATCACAATCGCTAAAGGCGTCTGGGCGTTGCTCTTCGAAAATGCCAAACGAGTAGTTCTGATTCTCGCCACGTTCTTAATTTCAGTCGTCACGGCCTACTCTTCTCTTCAGAAGGCCGTGGATGTAGCCCGGTAGCCGCCACGCAAGACAAAGGCAAACCGTTGTTCTGTGCTTCAACCAGTCCAACCTAAAACGTTAGTCAGTGATCCCATACACAGCATAAACGAAGTTCACGCTTTATTTATTTACAGAGAATGAAGAAATCAGTGAATTGATGTAATAGTAGTGTCGTCCTGGTGTCGAGTTATATTTTTTCGATAGATATTTTGCTGAAGGGCCGGTTACAATGAATTTTAAATAGAAACTGCCTATAAAATGTATAATTTCATGCTTCTTAGAATTCAATTTCATGTCCCACAAATGTGGAATTTTATTATTACATATCTCTGCATCAAACGTTTTTTCATCATAGAGATTTTAGTCTTGACAAAGTTGATAAACATTCTGACAACGTTGGTTACTTGTTGAGAGACCAGAGAAGAAATAATATTCGATGAGATTTAACTCAGGGCAGCATTCAGATTATTCTTGAAATTCATGATTTTTTCCTCTAATCCAATCTTATACAATTAGGAATAACTTGAGAACGAGGCGTTTTATTGAAAAAATGTAGGAATACTTTTGTTTTCTAAAATAATTAATTTTTTCGAAAACGTGAACCGTTCATCTTTTTCAAGTGGTTTTATAGTATTTTTGCGTGAATTTATAAGTCGACTATACTGTAACTTTTTTTCCCGGAGAAATATGAAATAAGTTTCAATTGAGGAATATGCACCATGAATAGAGTAAACAATCAACCAAAATTCAGTTCATTCGAAATATATATATATGGAAAGAATAGTGTTAATTTGATGGATTTTTGACACCCTGTATCTTCCAAACGAAACCGATTTTTGAAAAATGGTATGGAAAAAAGTGTTTCTTTTGATGGGAGGAATCTACAGTTAAACTATATGTACAAGTCAAAGACTCACCCTGTATACCTAACCATTAAAAAAATATTGGGCCAAATATGTGCCTGATACGATTCTCTGGAATTGATGCAAAGTTCATATTTCGCGATTGAAATTGAGTTGATACATTTAGGAAATACTCGAGTTCTAACCTTATTTGGATAAGAATGTTACAAACATTTCTTAACAGAAAATCTTTGTTTTTTCCGATTCTATCTGCAATTGCAATGCCATATTTCTCCAACCAATAGGTAGGAAAATAGTCGGATAAGGACCTCAATGTTCAAGGGCATCTTCAGTACGAGCCCTGAATAATACGTCGGCGTATTATTTAATCGCCCTTTGGTTTACTGTCCATATCTGACTATTTTCCTTCCATATATTGTGATCATTTCATTTTTTATTAATTTCAATTTAATACGTGATTCGTATCGACCTTCATAATAAATATCCTAATTTTGTATTTCATTGACATTTATTTTTAATATGAGCCTGTAACAATATATTTTGAATAGAAACTGTGAGCATAAAATGTATAACTTCACGCTTCTTAGAATTCAATTTTATCTCCCACATTTGTGGGTTTTCATTATTACATATCTCTACATCAAACTTTTTTCATAATGGAGATTTTAGTCTAGGCACCAGGAAGAGAGGTTTCACGCCATGAGTCGAACTATCGGCTTCGACTCCGTCAAAAAATGTCCTACGGTTTGCCACGACGAATAGATAAAGTTCTAGCATTTATGCTTTGGCTTCCGCATCGCCATAACTAGGCCATCCGTCAATTCGAACATTCGGGAATAGATCCGCCACAAGTTCCGAGAGAAGGAACAGGAAATGGCGACATTTAGGACCGGCGACTATTGACTGATCCCCGAGGAATGCGGGGGACCAAAACCCCCCGATAACCGCAACATCAACCCTACCGGTCGGGTGGCTGCGGTCGGGCCGTAAACTTGTGTAGCGCTGCGGTCTGGCCGCGGTGCGAGGGAGAAACACGACACCGTTGTCGCCGTCCCCGCGCTCGTCTGTTATCGTAGACAAATCTCGCCGCTCCCGGCAGACAGAGCTGTTAATAATCGAGAGCGTAAACATCCGGAGGTCTATATTTCTCCAGCTACGAGAGTTTAAGGGATGAGTGGGATGACATAGACGAGGAGGAAGTAGGAAGTGATCTTCACACGCCGTCTCAGGATTCTCGTATTGAAATGACAAATAAAAAGCGCTGACTTCAAGTCAGCAGCTTTTCAGCGATCGTTCATCAACCTTGTAAGTAGATTCACCTAATATACAGGGTGAGTCTTTGACTTGTACATATATTTTAACTGAAGATTCTTAAGGCCAAAAGAAACCTTTTTTTCATTTTCCATTTTTCCGAATTAGGCTCTGTTGAAAAGATAAAGCCATTTGAAAAAAAACATTGAGCTAAATACGTCCCTGAAATGATACTGTGGAATTGATTCAAAGTTCATATTTTTCGATAGAAATTGAGTTTATACATTTAGGCCCAATTTAGGGAATACTCAAGTAGTCAAGTACTAACCTTATTGGAATAAAAATGTTGCAAACACGATAATTTCAACAAAAACAGTTAGTTTCATCGGATCATATCTGCAACTAAAAAGCCACGTTTATTCCAACAAAATAAGTTCCTTCTTCGATTTTTCTGCAGATTAGTTTGTAAACACTAATAACTTGTTCATATTTTCCTCGAAATTCCCAAACAATATCATGAAGAGAGACTTTTCATTCAGATTTATCATTAAACAATCTAACTCAATCTAATTTGTATCGATTCTGTGAATTTTTGCACAGAAATTTCAAGAAGATGTTGTCAGCTTGCTGATATTTTCATTGAGGTTACAGATTTTTTACGAAACATAGTATAAATCACGATACATTTGTGTACCGTGGTATTAAATATCTATGAATTCTGCCGTTTCCATCATAAATCGACTTTGCCGCCAAATTTTACCACGCATGCGTAGAACGAAAACCGAAGTATGGTTATCTGGAGGCCAACGTTAAACAATAACAAACCAGAGTCTCTGAACAAACTGTAAACATTATGTGAAGTTCTGAATAATCTGAATACATTCAGTGACTTATTGTTCTAATGTGATTATTATGTGGAGTGAATTAATATAATTTCAACCGTTTCGAGTTTACAAAATTCCAAGAGGATGTTGTTTAGATAGAAACATCGTCACAGATTATCTGGTATCGTATTATTTTTCATTAATTTCAATTTAATTAGTAGTTTGTATCGAGATTCATCATTCATATCCGCATTTTGTATTTCATCGACATTTAACTTCAATATGGATCGGTAACTATGAATTTTCTATAGAAACTGTGCGTATTAAATCCTCCTTGGTGTTCAATTTTATCTCCCACATTTGTGGGATTTTATTAATAAAATACCTCGACAAAGTTGATAAATATTGTGACAACATTGTAAACTCGCTTAAAGACCAGAGAAGGAATAATTCAGAGACGCATTCAGATTATTCTTGAAATTAATGATTTTTTCGTCAAATTTCTCCGGGTAAAATTGGAAATAACTCGAAAACGACGCGTTTTATTGAAAAAAAATAGGAATACTTTTAGTTTCTTAAATGATTGATTCTTTCGAAAATATGAACCGTTTATCTTT
The DNA here is from genome assembly GCA_951802165.1 of Adalia decempunctata. NCBI lineage: Eukaryota > Metazoa > Arthropoda > Insecta > Coleoptera > Coccinellidae > Adalia > Adalia decempunctata. The sequence goes on along the minus strand of OX637701.1, from coordinate 30,643,878 downwards.
TTAAAGTGGTTTTATGGTGTTTTAGCGTGTATTGATGAGTCGACTACCCTATAACTTTTATACTAGTAAAGATATTGAATAGGTTTCGATTGAGGAATATGCACATTGAATAGAGTAAAAACTCAACCAAAATTCAGTTCATTCGAAATAACGGTTCCGAAGATATAAACAGGAAAGTGTTTTTTTCATTGATTTTCGACATCCTGTATCTCCCAAACCAAACCGAATTTTGAAAAATGGTATAGGAAAAAAGTGTTTCGTTTGATGAGAGGAATCTGCAGTTAAAATATATGTACAAGTCAAAGACTCACCATGTACTCTCTGTATAAAAAGTACCCGGAAAATGTTATTTAAATGAACCGCCAAAAAGGAATCGGTAATTTTTTTTTTTCTTAAAGTTGGTAGGACCTTCCTTTATTACCAAGCCAAATTGGAGCGCGATCTGTCAACTAGTGTGTTTACAACAGCTGTCAGTATCAGTCGACCTCAAAAGTGCTCTGCGAATTTTACAATGGAAAAAATAGTTGATCAAAGAGTTTGCCTCAAATTTTGTCTTGCAAACGAATTTTCTTGTGCCGATTCATTGAAAATGTTAAAAAAAGCCTTTGGTGATAATTGTATGCCAAAAACACAAGCATACGATTGGTACAAATCATTCAAAGACGGTCCGAAAAAACCACGTCAAAGTCGATCGAAAATTAAAGTTTTGCTCACTGTTTTCTTCGATTATCGTGGTGTTGTGCACTCAGAATTTCTTCCTGAAGGACAGACAGTGAATAAGGAGTATTACTTGGGTGTATTGAGGCGTTTGCGTGAGAATGTTCGTCGTAAACGGCCAGATTTATGGAAAGACAATTCGTGGATTTTGCATGATGATAACGCGCCGTCGCACCGAGCCATAATTATTAAGGAATACAAGACCAAAAACTCAATAAATACCATCGAACAACCGCCGTATTCACCTGACTTAGCTCCGTGCGACTTTTTTCTATTCCCAAGACTCAAATTGCCCCTACGTGGAACGCGTTTTGAGTCCATTGAAGCCATCAAAACAAATTCGCAACGAGAACTGAAGGCCATACCTTTGGGGGCGTATGAGCGGTGCATGGAAAAGTGGGTTCGCCGATATCATAGTTGTATTGTAAGCAATGGGGACTATTTTGAAGGAGACAAAATAAATATTGATGATTAAATTTAAATTTATGTGTTTTTTTTTACAATTCCGGGTACTTTTTATACAGAAGGTATGTTTCGTAATTTTCATTTTTCCTCGCCTGCAATACAATAAAGCATTCACGACATATCTATATTGAAGTTGATACTATTAACCACTGAGGTAGGCACAGAAGAATCATTGCTGCACCTTTATTCATACTCATATTAATTTTAATAAAATGGTCGTAATCAATATGGGTACATTTAACAAAATTTCACTGATTAGGACTTGTTTTTTTGCAATCGGGCTTTTGTTTTTTCTTTAATATTTTGTTAATTATAGAATGCTGAAGAATTAATTGCCATAATATCAGATGACAAACAGTTTGATGAAATGCAGAAGGAGAAGGATGGCATTATTTAATATTGTTTATCATCTATGTGGGCGCCTGATTGCAAAAATCTTTAAAATATTTTCCCCAATAAATCGGGGAAATAGCATCGGAAATCATTGACCACATACATTTCGAATATTTATGTTTACGCTCCGGATTTACGAGGCAATGAGATGCTCGAAACTACTAAACATTCATATTTAGCGTCTGAATAATTCATGGATGCTTTTCATCTATACTGTTGGCCGGGAATTTATAGGTGAAAATATTGAGTTCCAACATATAAATATTTGCTTTATGAAAATCGTTTGAACGGATCGAGAACACGAACGGGGCTCGGTTTGTATGTTTAAATCTCGTGGTTTATTGGTCTATGACGAGCAGGAAATTTCCGATTGGAATTTCGATTTTTTTTAATTGAACAAATATGGAACTGAACTTTTCATCTTTCGGAAATGTGAGGGTAACTACCCATACTGAAAATTGGATTCCACTCAGTGTGGAAGTAGGCTCATTCTGAGATTTTACTCTCGAACTCTCGCAAAAATTTTATAAAAGGAGCTGAAAGTAAAATATGTTTCTTCCATGAGGTAGATGAACCATTTCACCAATAAAGAACCTGTTTTCGAAGGTGAACCATTGTTTTGAATAAGACCGAAAATCCTTCATTGAAATCATTCAAGATGGCGGGGCTAACAGAAAACGAAGTGCAGATCCTGTGGGGGTAAAATTTGGTGTGGCGTTGGGTGACCTCATTTGTAGAACTTCAGATCACAGAGTTGATGAGGGTGGGTAAACCATAGAGCTCTGGGTCTTCTTTGTTACCGCCGACGTCCATTCGCAATGAAAGGCCCTTAGGTCTAAAATTCCATTAAACTGAATTCGAATTCAATGACTAATTGATGACTTCGCCATTATGAAAGTTGTCTTCAGGTGTAGTTTAATGATATCTACCCCATTGTTAAAAATGAAGGATCACTTCCGAAAACATCCTACGACACATCACGCCAAAATTGACAATACCCTCCAGTCATCATCTTCCATACCCTCAAATTCCCCATGTTCCACATGTCATATCACAATTTATATCCCTGGATATTATTCCAGTTGCCGTTCCAACGTCAAGAGATAATAATATCACATTCCGTTCGGTTGAACCCAAACCCCGCCAATTTTGTATGCGTCTCGACTTATTCATATTACATGCTAAAACAAACCAATCTGAAGGCGACAAGCCAGATCTGTCTCTGGGAGTTTACAACTGGGTAGGGCGAATCTACTGTAGGGTAGGGTTGTAAAGGTGTATGTGCACTGCGACGAACTACTATCTCGATAGCATCTGAGGATAAGAGCAAGATATTGGTGTCGGTGTGCCTGGCCGCGTGAAGTTAGCGAAAAGTTGGTGGAACAAATTCTGAAACCAAGCTAAATATTTAGTACTGAATTTGTTCTAATTTGTTCTGTATCAATCATCCCCAGCACCCTTATGGTTTTCGAGTTATTCGCATGTCTTTGATTTAGTGCTGACTTCACGCTCAGCACCAACATGTCCGAATTTGGAAAAAAATTTTATGTCAATATTTAGTCCCGAATTTGTTCCAATTTGTTCTGAAGAAAATTCTCCGATATCATTTTTCGTTAACGAGTTATTCACATTCGTAACATTCGGTGATGACGTCACACCCAGCTCCAAAGCTTTTTGTTCTCCAAGAAATTCGAAGAAATTTTGATGCAAATATTTAGTACCCAATTTGTTCCAATCAGTAAAAGTTGTTTTGTTGAAATAACATTGTTGGTTTTCGAGTTATTAACGTTTTGAGCGAGCGTGAAGTTAGCGAAAAGTTGGTGGAACAAATTCTGAAACCAAGCTAAATATTTAGTACTGAATTTGTTCTAATTTGTTCTGTATCAATCATCCCCAGCACCCTTATGGTTTTCGAGTTATTCGCATGTCTTTGATTTAGTGCTGACTTCACGCTCAGCAGTCAGCACCAACATTTTCGAATTTGGAAAAAAATTTTATGCCAATATTTAGTCCCGAATTTGTTCCAATTTGTTCTGAAGAAAATTCTCCGATATCATTTTTCGTTAACGAGTTATTCACATTCGTAACATTCGGTGATGACGTCACACCCAGCTCCAAAGCTTTTTGTTCTCCAAGAAATTCGAAGAAATTTTGATGCAAATATTTAGTACCCAATTTGTTCCAATCAGTAAAAGTTGTTGTGTTGAAATAACATTGTTGGTTTTCGAGTTTTTAACGTTTTGAGCGAGCGTGAAGTTAGCGAAAAGTTGGTGGAACAAATTCTGAAACCAAGCTAAATATTTAGTACTGAATTTGTTCTAATTTGTTCTGTATCAATCATCCCCAGCACCCTTATGGTTTTCGAGTTATTCGCATGTCTTTGATTTAGTGCTGACTTCACGCTCAGCAGTCAGCACCAACATTTTCGAATTTGGAAAAAAATTTTATGCCAATATTTAGTCCCGAATTTGTACCAATTTGTTCTGAAGAAAATTCTCCGATATCATTTTTCGTTAACGAGTTATTCACATTCGTAACATTCTGTGGTGACGTCACACCAAGCACCAAAGCTTTTTGTTCTCCAAGAAATTCGAAGTTATTTTGATGCAAATATTTAGTACCCAATTTGTTCCAATCAGAAAAAGGTGTTTTGTTGAAATACCATTGTTGGTTTTCGAGTTATTAACAATTATTGTTTTGAGCGAGCGTGAAGTTAGCCATAAAGTTTTAAATTAAAATTTTTTTTTTCAACATCTAATAGTAAGTACTCAATTTGTTCCAATTTGTTCTAAAAAGAACGAATCAATTTCATTATTAGTTTTCCAGATATTAAGGATTTACGAAGATTTGATTACGTCACAATAGGTGTAGCTTTGAATCATCCATTCGAGACCATACCACTGAATGCAGATTTGGATTCAGGACCAATTCGTTTCTTATTCTCGCTTATTAAATTGTTAGGAAATAATTATTTATATCAGAACTTCTAAATTTGTAGTTTCTTTATTTGGACTCAATGAAATCCTCTTTATACGGAGGCAATTTTTCAGATTGAAGCAAATTATTCAGTTAGATAAATCGTCTGTTATTTTCGTCTTGGTATTTTTGCATTCAAGAAGTGTGATTTATAAAAAAGGCTTCGTACGAGTGTATCGAACTGACAGATATTCGTGACACGATATCTGTTTCTGTTGACAATATGAACCAAATTCAACATTTTGCCATTTTTCATAAGTGGAATTTCAATATTCTTGTCGTAACCGATGTAATGAATTTCTGGGGTAGGAATTCCGTAGTATCTCTTACTTTTCACATTTTTTGATTTTCCTAATCCACCCCAGTGCTCAATCTCAATGCCTTGAAATCTACATGCAAGGTACGATTTTATGACGGCGTTTCTTCGTAGAGATCAAAATGCCGCGAAAGCGTATATAAAGATAAGAGCGACTGCGCCCGGCGCATGTTCGTTTGATCTGCGACGTTTTCCTTGAGCTATCGGTGTCGTTGCTTTCAGAGAAAACATGCGCGGTTGCTTTTAGTCCAGTAATGAATTATTTAGATTTATAGACTGCTCCATTATTTCGATTTTTTGCAAAACACGATAGTATAAAAAGATGCGCAGAACTCAAATTCAATCATTCTTGTGAAAATTTTCGAAGTTATATGTTGCAGTGATCTCGTAATAATTATCGTATATACCTACCCCGATATCAGTTGATTTAGAAAAGGTGATTTTCTGTAGAAATTGCTCTATTTCGCGCTTCTGTAGTGCAGTTAATACGGCCGGAAGAAAGCTAGCGTTAGATAATGCCTTTGTTGTGAAAAAACTAGTTGAACACAAGGAAAAATTATTAGAAAAATTGGGGAAACCCAGTGATGAAATATGGACATTCATCAGCAGAGAATTTGATAACAAAATTTCTGCGAAAGCATTGTACGTATTTGTGAGGAGAAATTGCTCAGAATGCTGGAAATATTTGGCAATATCAGAAAACAATTTCAATTTGGATAAATTATCCTGTTTTAAGAAACCGATTCCAAGCTCTACTAACTCCACTTTGTGAAACATTCAGCCGCTGAGCGGCTTCTTCTTGCGACAAACCAGGAACAGCAAATTTTTTTCTCAATAAATCAATTGTGTGAGTTGCAAAGTGAGGTGTAGCGCCATCCTTTTGAAACCATATGTCCTCTAGATCAATATTCATTAATTCAGGCCACATAAATCCGATTATAATCCGACGGTACCCAACACCATTTCACAGAACGCTGATTCTCATAAAATAATTCAACAATTTCAACGCGTTGTTGTATAGTGTACGAAGCCATTTTTATAAATGTCATAAATCACACTTTTTGAATGTCAAAATACCCAGACGAATTCAATGCGCCATCTATATTTTATTTATTCTTGAAAAAAAACACGCAATTTGAAACACCCTTTATATGTTCAGGTCAAAGACTCGCCCTGTATAACAGACGATTTATCTAACTGAATAATTTGCTTCAATCTGAAAAATTGCCTCCGTATGAAGAGGATTTCACTGAGTCCAAATAACGGAAACTACAAATTTAGAAGTTGTTGATATAAATAATTATTTCCTAACAATTTAATAAGCGATGATACGAAACGAATTTGTCCTGAATCCAAATCTGCATTCAAACGTGATAAAAGCGGCTGCGTGCGGCGCATGATCAAAGAGACAACGGCTCTTCTCATGTTTGATTTATGACCAATTACAGATAGCTTTGTATGAGCCAAAACTGCCGACAGTGGTATGGTCTCGAATGGAGATTCAAAGCTACACCTATTGTGACGTAATCAAATCTTTAATATCTGAGAGAAAACAATGAAATTGAATCCTTCTTTTTAGAAGAAATTGGAACAAATTGAGTACTAAAATATGTTGAAAAAAAAAGTGATAATTTAAAACTTTATCGCTAACTTCACGCTCGCTCTAAACAATAATTGTTAATAACTCGAAAACCAACAATGGTATTTCAACAAAACAACTTTTTCTGATTGGAACAAATTGGGTACTAAATATTTGTTTCAAAATTTCTTGGATAACAAAAAGCTTTGGTTCTTGGTGTGACGTCACCACAGAATGTTACGAATGTGAATAACTCGTTAACGAAAAATGATATCGGAGAATTTTCTTCAGAACAAATTGGTACAAATTCGGGACTAAATATTGGCATAAAATTTTTTTCCAAATTCGAAAATGTTGGTGCTGACTGCTGAGCGTGAAGTCAGCACTAAATCAAAGACATGCGAATAACTCGAAAACCATAAGGGTGCTGGGGATGATTGATACAGAACAAATTAGAACAAATTCAGTACTAAATATTTAGCTTGGTTTCAGAATTTGTTCCACCAACTTTTCGCTAACTTCACGCTCGCTCAAAACGTTAATAACTCGAAAACCAACAATGTTATTTCAACAAAACAACTTTTACTGATTGGAACAAATTGGGTACTAAATATTTGCATCAAAATTTCTTCGAATTTCTTGGAGAACAAAAAGCTTTGGAGCTGGGTGTGACGTCATCACCGAATGTTACGAATGTGAATAACTCGTTAACGAAAAATGATATCGGAGAATTTTCTTCAGAACAAATTGGAACAAATTCGGGACTAAATATTGGCATAAAATTTTTTTCCAAATTCGAAAATGTTGGTGCTGACTGCTGAGCGTGAAGTCAGCACTAAATCAAAGACATGCGAATAACTCGAAAACCATAAGGGTGCTGGGGATGATTGATACAGAACAAATTAGAACAAATTCAGTACTAAATATTAGCTTGGTTTCAGAATTTGTTCCACCAACTTTTCGCTAACTTCACGCTCGCTCAAAACGTTAATAACTCGAAAACCAACAATGTTATTTCAACAAAACAACTTTTACTGATTGGAACAAATTGGGTACTAAATATTTGCATCAAAATTTCTTCGAATTTCTTGGAGAACAAAAAGCTTTGGAGCTGGGTGTGACGTCATCACCGAATGTTACGAATGTGAATAACTCGTTAACGAAAAATGATATCGAAGAATTTTCTTCAGAACAAATTGGAACAAATTCGGGACTAAATATTGACATAAAATTGTTTTCCAAATTCGGACATGTTGGTGCTGAGCGTGAAGTCAGCACAAAATCAAAGACATGCGAATAACTCGAAAACCATAAGGGTGCTGGGGATGATTGATACAGAACAAATTAGAACAAATTCAGTACTAAATATTCAGCTTGGTTTCAGAATTTGTTCCACCAACTTTTCGCTAACTTCACGCGGCCGGTGTGCCTCCTGGAGTAAAAGTAGTTTGCGATAGATATCAAGAAATACAAACAAGGAGTATTATAGTGAGAAGTTTCATTTGTGAAGAAAACATGAGGTTGAAGATATTCCCATTTCATCATGGAGAAGAAGCTTTAGTACTCTGGACTCTGGGGGGAAAATAGAACGAATGTGTATTTTAACCAAATAGGGGTTTCTCCCCAGGCAACACACAAAGATCCCTAAGATACCTTTGCGACTTCGTTTTAGGAAATTTTGACGCCTTTTGTTACTTCTTCGAGCGGTTGCAGGGAACTCTTTATCGCCTCCAAATGTCCGCCACAAGAAAAGTCTTGGCGATCTCCTACGTGGATATTCTCGATCAAGTCACACTGGGAGATCTGTGGGAAATTCGCATACACCTCCCGCCACTTTGATTATGTTTCATGTGCCCCCTTTTTTGTCTCTCCTATCTGCTAATTTTTTTAGTACTATTCACTGCATTTCCGTTTACTTAACCCGAATTCATTGTTTTTCGCAGAAAAACATACATGAGAGCAATTATTCAAATCAGCGTGTAACATTTTTCTAGCATTTAAATAATCGCAAAATAGATTTGGACCATATATTTTCAATTCTGAATAAAACTGACATTAATAAAATACGAAGAGAATTATAACAAATCTCGAAACAATAAACTTATGTTCATAACATTTAAGTCAAGTGATGTAAAATAGTTGTTGTGTGACTCCTTTAACTGAATAGTTATAGAATACAAGAATTATGATGAAATACTGAGATCATACATCCTATTCTGTAACAGAGGAATTGATATATGGAAACAAACTGAAAAACTCATAAGAATCTTATTAAGGATTCAATTCAATATATTGGCCTCCATTTAAGACATATTATTCTATATCCATGTTACTTTTCATATCCTGTCTCTTTTTTCTCCGATATTAATATCTCCACAAGTACTGGGAATATAGTTCGAATTCTTGTTCCATAATCTTTCTTGTCTGCTTGAAAACATCTATGAAAATGAAAAGGATAAGTTAAGTTATATGAAACTGCATGAATAGAAATTGTGATAAACAATTACTATCAAGAAAATAATAATTTTATGTGCTGAAATTGCATTTCATTGTTACACTCAAGTTTATTTGAATGACAAATAGAGCAAACAATCTAAAATCATAATGACAACTTAGATTTTAGAACAATATATATATATATATATATATATATATATATATATATCAAAATTCAGTGAGTTTTTTACTTGTACAAATATTTTAACTGTAGATTCTTGAGGCCTAAAAAGACCTTTCTTTCAGTTTCCATTTTTCCGAATTTGGCTCTGTTAAAGATACATACATAACCATTTGAAAAAATAGGCTAAGTATCAATTTATTTTTCATTAATTTCAACTCAATGCGTGGTTTGTATCGACATTCATCATAAATATCGGAATTTTGCATTTCTTTGACATTTATTCTCAAGCTGGACCAGTAACAATAAATTTTTTATAGAAACTGTGCTTATTAAATGTATAATTTCATGATCCTTGATGTTCAATCATCTCCCACATTTGTGGGATTTTATTATTACATATCTCAACATTTAACATTCTGACAACATTGTTAACTTGTTTTGAGACCAGAAAAGTAATAATATTCGATGATATTTAATCCAGGAGAGCATCCAGGTTATTCTTGAAATTCATGATTTTTTTTTTCCTCAAATTACATCGTATACAATTAGAAATAACTCGAAAACGACGCGTTTTACGAAATAACATGGGGATACTTTTTCTTTCTAAAATGATTGATTGTTTCGAAAATATGAACCGTTTATCTTTTTCAATTGGTTTTATGGTATTTTTGCGTGGATTTATGAGTCGGTTACGAATAATTCGATTCATTTTTGTGAATGCTGGCAAGATGAAGGGCTTGGGTATTTTGAAAATACTACAATATTGCCGGGTAAGCCCTATTGTTGTTCCATTCGGTGTCATTAGTGAATCTTTTTCTGTTGACGGGAAGATTGAGGTGCCTTTCCGTCTTGTTGATAACGCGAATGTTTTTCTCACCTATTTCAAAGACCGTTTATACGATCAAAATAAGCCGAAACATACTGTTTCCGGCATATTGCCAAGATATATTGCATACCATGTTTATTTGAATAATGGCTAGAAATGTAATCTGCATTCGAAATATTTTTGTGATTTTCAAGAAAGTTGCGGCCGCCTATTGCAGTGATTATACCTGTTCAAAGTCGTCTTATTAACCAAATCATCTTCATTACAAGATTTCCTAATGCTAGAACTGAAAAGGCTATAACAAAAAGTAGATAGGACCAATAACGACGCAATTAAATATTTGTCTCCATTAACATCCTGATTACGCGCCAACGCTGGTTAATTAAATGTGTGACTTCGCCGCCAGAGGGCGCTTGAACGGGAATGCCGCTTTAATTACATTTAGTATGCTCGCGGTGCGGCTGCACAAGACGTCTCTCTGAACCCTCCAACACGATCTCCCTTTTCTCGCCTCCACCTCAATTCGCCAAAACATCCTCCTTTTCAGAGCGCCCCTCTTTGTCTCGTTCCGCTTTCTCAGTTTCCGGTAGGGGACAGATCCGTACTCAAAATTATGCGTTTTCAATCGCAAATTTGAATTGGACACCCTGTTCGAGTCGCCTTGTTTTGATACAGGCGTCTTCATCAAAAGCTCTGTAAAATATTCATAGACGATTATTATTTCAAGTTCAAAAGAGGTTGATCATAAATTGAATGAAAAACCTTTCTTCATGAGGTATTTTTGGGATATCGAGGAAGATATGAACAAGATATTAATATTTACATTAACTAACTAAGAAGGAGATTATTGTAGTGGGAGAAATATGCCCTTTTAATCGCAGATATAATCGGACGAAACTACGTTTTTTTTTCAAAGACTATAGTTACTTGAGTCTTCCCTTAATGTATCAACTCAATTTAAATCGAGAAATATGAACTTTGCGGTATTTGCATTCGTACCAGAGAATCGTACCTGGCACGTATCTGGCCCTTTTTTTTCGAATGACTTTATCGTTTCAATAGAGCCGAATTTAGAAAAATGAAAAGAAGGTTTCTGTTCGCCTTGTCCACAGATGAAATATACTGCTCCACAAGAGTTAGGGATATCGTATTCAATCGTTTTTGAAAGTATGTAATCTTCGAGAAAATCGCTGTAAAATCATTTAAAACTCAATAACAACTTGAATCGATCCGATAAAAATCAGTATGAGACATTTCGTCAATCTGGTCGCCTTTTTTCTGATGTTTGGTTCTTTGCATATGCTTCATGAATGTTCTTATTTTGAAATGAAGTAAGTTTATCAACGGCTTCGATTTGAAACGAGTTTATCTGAAAACGCCAAGACGTGAATTAACAAACGCTGAGGCAAATAGGAATAGGGCTATCGGAATGCTACAGGGTGGCCTAACTCAGGTTGCTGTAGCGAAAAGGCTCCAAGTCAGCCAAAGTGTGATATCTCGACTTTGGAATAGGTTCAGGGAGACAGGTTCCTTGGAAAGACCAAGGCTTGGTTGGCGACGAAAAACAATACCTGCTCAGGATCGTTTCATCACCGTTTCGGCGAGGAGAAACCCTACATCTACGTGTAGAATGCTACGGAATACTCTTCAAAATGCAGATGGGGTCCAAGTTTCCATCGGAACCATCAGACGACGTTTGAGAGAGGTGAATCTAGGTTCTAGACGTCCATTAAGAGAAGTTCCATTAAGACGTGACCATAAGCGTCAAAGACTGGAATGGGAAAGGCAACATATCAATTGGAACGATCAATGGCGTAGTGTCCTTTTCACTGATGAATCCAGATATGGACGATTTTCAGATTCTCGAAGAATAAGGGTTTGAACAATCCGACGCATACCTACCCCGCAATCGTCGCTATGTCCAAGAAGTCCATCCATCCCGAGGGGGTAGTGTTATGGTATGGGCCGGGATATGTTTCAACGGGCGCACAGATCTACACATTTGTCCTGGGAATATGACCGCCTTACACTATAGGGAGCATGTCAGTGAAAATGTTGTGCCAAATTTTCACGCTGCTATTGGTGAAACTTTTCAATTTCTAGACGATAACGCTAGACCGCACCGTGCTGCCATAGTTGAGAATGCGCACGAGGAGCTGGGTATTCCACATTTACCAATACCTCCGCACTCACCAGATTTGAATTGCGTAGAACATGTATGGGATATGCTCCAAAGAAGATCAGATAATCATCAACCTACCCCAGAATCCTTAAATGATCTGAGAGAGCTTCTGCCCCGAGTTCTGCCCCGTTTATGGAACCAAATTCCTCAAGAAATGTTTAACAACCTCGTGTGTAGTATGCAAAGAAGATGTCAAGCTGTTATTGATGCCCGTGGAGGCCATACATTGTATGGATAGTCTTAAAATACTTGAATTCTCTGGAAATAAAATTTCGTTATTGTTCAGAATTCACACATTTGTTTTATTAAACCACAAAGTCTATACATAGGATGGGCTTACTCGGTTAAGAATAAGAACGGGATTTTCTGTGCTCTGTGCGATTCTATGGCTGTTGTAAAAATCCCACAAGCGTATACCTGCTCAGTTCAACAAGCCACCTGCCTTCAGTCGCATTGTTTTCACACGGCTTAGCTCGAAGCCCTTAACAAATACTTTCCACGTCGTCGGCCTTTAGTTCGCCACCCTTTATACAAAGTGAATTCGTATGTGATAAGAACTTTTACCCTGCACAACACCAAACGAGACCAAAACAGAAGCAGATACGTAACTTTTAATCTGAACAAACCTAAGTACCATTCCTTCAGTGTTCACTTTGTGGTATTTATTTTCAATTCGATCAACCCATTTTTATCTTTAATTCTCGAGGCGATAAGAATTGGTATCAGCAGTCCATTTCTTCTCTCCAAGAGAGCTCGTGTATATTATTCAGTTATTTAACTCGATTTTTCTTAACCACTCTGTATAACCTGCAGACCTACAGGCTAAAATCAATTTGCAACTTGAAATCATACTAATATGAATTTTCATCACAAAAATCTTATTTTAGCTATATTTTTTTGCAATTTAAGTCAATATCCCTAACTCATGTGGAGCAGTTTATTTGTACAAGTCAAAGACTCACGCTGTATAGCGTTAATAACTATTCGGTTCGATTTTGAATGAATAATCAGAATCTAGAGTGTCTTTTGGAGAAGAAATAGTGTCGAAGTTTTGAAAATTTAGGGATTTTCCGACGAGGGATATTTTTCAGTTCGCCTCTGTCGTCGTATAAGCAGCGCATGGCCTCCCCTACAGCAGACATATCCAAGTATAAATATTTTGCGAGCGGAACTGAATTTTTATCGGGAATCCGTGGAGTGGTTCGTATAAATATTCAATTTCCATCCATTGAAATTCCCCTCTTTCTACTCGCGGATTCAAAATCAGATCAGGACGCGTACTCGTTTCGGGTAGGCCGTTCTGTTCTTTCCGCCGATATAGTCCCATCGACGACAAAAAAAAATCCGTTTCGTTCTAACTGATGATATATTACTCTTTTTCAATTAGTTCAGAATTTGAGGAGATCGGGAATGGGGAATGAATTGTGCTCTTGATTGAAAAATTTTACATCGCATTCCTCGTTTATTTCGACGTCTGAAGTACGCGCTGTTTTTGCAATGAACGGAAATAACAAAGCCACTTATCTTCATGTCCTCGAATATTGAACGTTTCGTGGGGTTGCAGGGAACAATGCAGAGTATTCGTTTCCATTGCAGTTTGATCTCGTTGTTGATTTATGACTTTTCCAGACCGAAGCGTGTAGGGGTGTCCTTGTAAGGATTACGTTCAGGATTTAAATCTCTATTGGGAGCAGACATGGGGATGTGTCCCGAAAATCATATGGTGCGAAAGGGAAATGATTCCCATAATATTTTCTATGTTTAATTTTCAATTTGTTTCGGATAAGCTTTGTTTCCACACCCCAGCCAGCACTGATTGATATTCTGCAATTTATTTATTCATTTAGGAATCATACAGACTTGAGGCGAAGCCTATAAAACTCAAAAATAAACTAACATGTACATTCTACATAGAATCAAGAATACACATGTATGACATGAGAAAAAAAAATAGTGTGAACCAAAGTGAAAAAAAAATAATAGAATAGAAAAAAAAATACAAAAATTCAAAGTAAATAAAAATACAACCATCGTTCAAAAACAAATTATGGGCCGAATCAGTTGAATCCGATCAGGCAGGTCAGACTGAGGCCATTGGAATCAAGTGACAATTGAATAAAAAGCGGCAACGTCTCCTGAGGCAATAATTCTGCAACGCGAATCGCGCCCTAGTACTAGCAGCCCCTAAATGGATAACGAATTTCAAAGTTTATAATCTAATGCGTTCGCACAGAGAATTACCGAGTTAACCTCGGAATAAGAAGGGAGGGAACACGATTTAAAGTTGCGACAGTCGGTAGTGAGTTACCCAAATTAAATTTCGAGAAACCTCTTCTTGGCGAACATGGCCATAATTCAGACTTAATTAAATTAAGAATGCTCGCCGTCCTTAGGAGACTTCCGCCCGGAAATAATTTTTGGCCTGGGGCAGTGGCGTCCTGAAAAACAAACGTTATTTCACTGCAGAACCGTCCGCTGAACATTCGATTAGCGAAAAAGGGTCTTATCAAAAAATAAATTCGAATCTCTTCTCCGTTAATTTTTTTAGTATTCAAATTATCTTATCTCTCTTATAAAAGTTGGCTCAATAAGAACGCCAGATTTGAATTTCGCGGTGTTGGTGATATAGAGAGAGAGAAAACAACTTCATTACACTTTTCAAAGGGCTATCGACCGAGGTCTTCCTGTCTGGTGTTGATTATATTTTTCCATGTTTCTTGTAGTTGGGGTCTGCTGAAATTTTGTGCCATTCTTTCATTTCTCATCCTTGACAATCTCCCACCATACCGACAGCTTTTCTTCAATCCCGTCGAAACAAATGTTTCCATTCTGATACGCCTCTGGTTTCCAACGTCTTTCCCCCCGCTTGGCGTTTTGTACGTTCCAGATGGTTTTACGAGGGCGTTGTTTTGAAAGATCCGAGACATAATTGTACCTCTAGGGTGTAGTTGTCCCCATTTCTCCTGCGTTGGAGTTGTTCGCACCCCTCGTACACTAATTGTCTAATTTATTGAGGCGAGGCCACTTAATGGGAACGCCAACAGAGCGGGATTCCTCGGATTAGTTTTTTTTGTTTAGCACCAAAAGAAGGTCCTTCAAGGACATTTTTCAGTAAGCTGAATGGTTCGTTGAAATTTTCTATATCAGGAGATTGTATGTGATTAAAAAATGACCAAAAACATGAGAACATAATTCCATATTTATGTTATTTTTCGTATCCTGTCTCTCTTTCCTCTGATATTAATATCTTAAAAAGAATTGGAAATACACTTCAAATTCTTGTTCCATGATATTTCTTGTCTGCTTGAGAAAATCTACAAAAAGGAAAATGACAAGTTAGAAAAAACTTGTACCCAACCGAATTATCCTACAAATTGAATAAATGGGAATTGTGCAAAGTAAATAATCTGAATATTCCGAAGAAAATAATAATTACACAGGGTGAGTTTCTGAACTGTACATATGTATATTATAAGTGTAGATTCCTCTCCCCAACCTTAACACTTTTTTCCTATACCATTTTTAAAAATTCGGTTTCGTTGGAAATATACAGGGTGTCCATGTAAAAAACACTTCTCTGTTCTTATCTTCGGAAGCCTTATTTCAAATGAACTGAATTTTGG
Source organism: Adalia decempunctata (assembly GCA_951802165.1). Classification (NCBI taxonomy): domain Eukaryota; kingdom Metazoa; phylum Arthropoda; class Insecta; order Coleoptera; family Coccinellidae; genus Adalia; species Adalia decempunctata. Next base: position 30,628,181 of record OX637701.1, on the reverse strand, counting down.
TTGAGTGTTTACTCTATTCATGGTGCATACTCCTCAATCAAAACTCATTCTATAATTTTCCTGCTGCAAAATTTACATCGTGACCGACTCATAAAACCACTTGAAAAAGATAAGCGGTTGATATTTTCGAAAAAATCAGTCATTTTAGAAAATAAAGTATTCTTCTTTTTTCAATGAAACTAGTCGTTTTCGAGTTATTCCTAATTGAATACAATAAAATTTAAGGAAAAAATCAGGAGTTTCAGGAATAATCTGGATGCTTCCCTGGATTAAATATCATCGAATATTATTACTTCTCTGGTATCTAAACAAGTTAACAATGTTGTCAGGATGTTTATCAACTTTGTCGAGACTAAATCCAAATGATGGAAAAACGTTTGACGTAGAGATATGCACTAATAATAAAATCCCACAAAAGTGGGAGAAAAAAGGATCATGAAATTATACATTCAATACGCACATTTTCTATCAAAAATTTATTGTTGCCGGTCCAGATTGAAAATAAATGTCAACGAATCACAAAATTAAGATATATGAGCTGATTCACGTTACAAACCACGTATTAAGTTGAAATTATTGAAAAATGACATGATACTTAGCACTAAATAATCTGTGGCGATGTTTCATCTGAAAAATATGCTCTTGAAATTGTATAAACTAGACACTAAACGGTTAATATTACATTAATTCACTGAAAGTCTTCACATAATCATCACGAGAACGAAGAGAAACACCTTACATAACCACATTCCCCTTTTATAACAACATAGCTATGAAAACGATTTCCTCCATGTTGGTTGGGTGGCGGCTCTACGGATGCGTCGTCATAATACATACAAAGAATATTTCTATGATCTTGATTACGCAGGCTTCGGATGGGCCGATTCACAACCCCCTTTATAGAAGACTGTGGTCGAATCATAGATCTTACATAGTTTCAGGGATATTGGTTAAGCTGGCAACATCAAAAAACAATTCTGTGAAATATTCATAAAATAGATTCCAAATGGGTTAGGTTGAGTTGATTAATAATAAATTCTGATGAATTGATTGAAAGACATTCTTTATGAGATATTTTTGGGATATCGAGGAAAATATGGACAAGTAATTGGTGTTTACAAACTAATCTTTAGTAAAATCGAAGAAGGAACTTATTTTGGTGGGAGAAATATGGCTTTTCAATGGCAGATATAATCGGACAAAACTAAGTGTTTTCGTTAAGAAAAATCGTTTTTGTAATATTCTTATTCATATAAGGTTTGTACTTGAGTATTTCCTGAATGTATCAGCTCAATTTCAATCGAGAAACATGAACTTTGAGGTCTTTGCAGGGAATCGTATCAGTCACGTATTTGGCCCAATTTCATTTTCTAATGGCTATAATTTTTAAACTTTTTTAAACGTTTTTTTTGGCCTCAAGAATCTACAGTTAGAATAAATCTACAAGTCAAAGACTGACCATGTACATACTGAAATTGCAAAGCAGCACAAGTCCTCTTGAAAATGTTTCAGTGTCATGAAAAAGTTTATTTGAATCAAAAATTTTGAAGATCAACTTTTCTCTGGAAATGGTGTGGTATTTAATAATTGAACAAATCAATAATGATTGTGGTAATATACAAGAAGAATGGAATGATTTTATATTAGAAAGTAAACCAGTTTTTCTTACATATTTAGAATCTCATTTAGATATCAACATCCCTTCAAATTCTCCTATCAGTATCACAGATCCTCTATGATATTACGATATAATTAATATCGAGCTCCGCGGACAAATCTACTCAACAGATGAAATAAAACTAGTTTGGTTTGAAGCGAGGCGAAGGTCTTTGATATCTTCCAGAGGTCGCAATGATAATTTCCAATTCTGCGCATATTGGGGAGAACTTTGAGAACTCGTAAAAAGAATAAATCGAGAATTTCGCTCAGGACCAGCATATGGCGATCTCTGGAAAATCGCAGCAGGAGTTCGCATACGAGTCGCAGTTCAACCTTTCAGAGATCTCGCGGTTGAAGTCTGTGTTTCCTGGTTAGTGGAAACTGATCGATTGAATCATTTTTCGGCTTAAATTTCGTAAAGCTGCGTATACATGTGCGAGCCGAACCTGTTGCGAACCACTCGCGAAGCGAACCAATACCGACGGTGAACCAACAACGAACTTACCTAAATACCGGCAGTATCGTTCGTACTTGTCTACTAGTAACTACTAACTATATCTTCCGAAGATTATGCGATGCTGGCATTGAGTAGTGTGACTATATTGATGGCCTATTTGGAAGAAAAGTAAAAAAAAAAGGCAAAAAGACTGATTTGTCCATGATAAAAATAATGATATTCGTAAAAACTGATGAACCTGTCTACGCGCCGTCCAAACTTACACTGGGCTCGCGTTGTGTTCGTGAAAAAAACCGACTATCGATGGATCGGCGCGAACGGTTTGCGGGCGGCTCTATAGACGTTCGAAATGCCGTCCAAATGATTGTCGCTATTGGTTCGCGAGCGGTTCGCGATAGGTTCGGCTCACACATGTATACGCAGCTTAACATCGTAACGAAGTGGTAACTCCATCGTTCAAGTGAAACGAGCGCTTAAAATCGTTGTTTCATACGGTAGGTCGGGTAATCCGAGGCCAGTTAGAAGAAGTTGATGTGGATCCAATCTTCAAGTTGGTTGTTTCTTCACACAATCTCTACAATTGATATACCCTCACTGACCCTATTCTAGAGACCATCGCCGAAAGCAAAATCTGGTTTTATTCACCCCTCGACGTGGAAGATTAAAATCGCACCTTTTTTATCATCGCTAGTTGTGTAATATTTTTCTATTTCCCCTCTCTGTATCTAATCCATTTAGAGGTGAGCCAGACCTCCCCTCCGGCTGTCAAGCGCGCTTAATACCGCGTTTTATATCCATTCGAGAAACCCCCAACAGCATCGTTAAATAAAAAGGGGAGCCCTTATTCTTTTCCGCTTCTTCACTCTCTTTCCACCCTCTTTCTTTGCCCGCGCTGCTTTCAATTTCCTAAATTGAAAATCCCCATGTGCGGTTGTGCACTTTGAGATACCACCGTTATTTGGAAATGGTTTCGCCGCCGCCTCTCATTATTATGATAATTGCGGGCATCGCGCAGGGGTGAATCGCCATTCTCGAGTTGAATAATGCGATAATTAAATGATGGGTACGTGCGTTTCGTGTTTACTTTTTAATTTAATTTACTCTTAATTTTACGATTATATTTCGCAATTACTCTTGCACAGCGGCATGCGAACTTCTGAGTGATTTTAAGCTACTCCTTTGTTCACTCAATCGACGTTGGTCGTTAAAGACATGTTGGAACGTGCCTGATTTTTATAAATCGATCAACAGCCCTAGTCGCCTAATCGTCGGAACCACTAAATGCCAAGCATTTATGATAACAATACTCATCCGCCATTTTGAAGCCGCCATCTTGAATTCCTCAATTTTGAATAATCGTAATTTCCCACCCAGAAAATCCCCAGATACCAATTTTGAATAGAATCGGATCATTATTACAGAACTCGTCCGCCATATTGTAGCCGCCATCTTGAACTTTCCAATTTTGATAGGAGAATCATCATTGTCGAACCCAAAAACTCTCAGATACTAATTTAGAATGGAATCGGATCCTAATTACAAAACTCAACCTCCATTTTGTTTCTTTCTATAACAAATATTTCATGATGCATTGTCACCAGAATTATGTACACCTGCCAAATTTCAAATCAATCGGACGATTAGAGGTATGCCATATTTAACTTGCAAGATTTGATTACAGACAGACACCGGGACGCATATTCATATCCCACGTACCGTATCGCAGTCCGAATTCACCCGAAGCCGAAGTAAACTCAACGTCCGTTCCTGCGGTCTTGAACGTATTTTATGACCTGTATGGGTTCGCTATCGCATTGTTATCAAATAGAGTTTTTGAAGAAAATAAGAGCAGATTTTTTTGCAAATCGATGATTAAATAGTAAGAACGAAAACAGCCACAGAAGGGGAAATTCAAACTGTGGTGAGGGGTTTTGCGTAATATTTCCATAGTAGCAATTCGAAAAATTATTGAATCAAAAAACGAGAGGGAATTACATCAAGACCTTCTTTAACTACAATTAAAAAAATCAAATCTTGAAATAAAATAGGAGACTGAATAATGAATTGGTAAGTGCAGTTTCTGAATGGATAAAAGAATCTAAGTCAACATAAAGAATCATCATTTATTTGATGAATGGAAATAATTGTGAAAAAGTTAATTGTGAAAAGATTTTAATAATCTTAAAATATCATACCCAAAAAAATGTCATATTTATAAATTCCTTTTACCAATGGCTGAACATATAGCTGAGTTCCTCATTTTCCTATTCATTCAGGTAAAATAGGGTTACTCTTACTCCTTACAAACTACTTTTTGTTATAACGATCTGAATCATCAATTGGGCAGGGTTATTGGATGTTCTTGATTAGGTATTCCCAAATTTAGTTCTAATATAACTATACCATTTGAGAAAAATGTCGAGTGATCTTATTCATTGAATATAATTTTCGAAAAAATTCTGTCCCCTTAACTTTTTGAATAGTCTTCCAATCATACTTTTACTTTCACAAATTTTTCCAAGCAACGATGATCCTTTTGTCTTTGGTATGTTGGACAACTTATCTCAATTAAGTGATATTCTTTTTTGATACCATTCTCCTTTTGACAACTTTTGAACTTCCTAACTCCCCTATCAATTGTGTACATTAAGCTCAGTGATTCTTCTTTTCAACAGCTTTTTACTTTGTGTATCTTTGCAACAGCAACGGAATATAATACGTACCTACTCACAAAATTCGATTTGCTTGATAGCTATGTAAATTAAGATTAATTTTGTCAATTCGTTTCAGAAGTGGGAAGCCGAACTTATGAATGCAACAAAAGTAACTCGATCAATGACAACAACTATTAGAACACCCCTCAAAAAGTTTAAAAAAATATACCATTAAAGAGAAGATTTCGATCATTCTTTTGGCTTCAGTATAAATCATAACCTTAAAGCATTCACTCTTGAATAAGGGGTAGCCGTTATTATTCGGGAATATGGAAAAAACCCAATCGTTATTATTTGAACTGAAAAGAATCGGGGTATCAATATAACGTATAATCCCAATTCATATTCCACGACTGATATCGCCAAATAAAACGCGATCACGCGCGTGGTTTATCGAGTAAGCTTCGGCTGTCTCCGAGCTGCGATACGGTACGTGGGATATAAATATGCCACCGGGACATGTAAATTAAATAAACGATTTTAAGAATGGTGAAAATTTGGCAGGGATTTGAGTAAAACTCAAACAATTCTGGGTCGTCGTGAAGCAAAATTGGTGGAAAAATGAGCGTAACGGACTATTCTGTCCATTATTTTTCAGTAAAATTCATCCCTTTATTCTTGATTTCCTTACAGGAAAATAGCATAACTGAATCTTCCATCCATGTTTATATATGTGAAATATTTCCCGTATTAACAGACAAAAAAGTTTCTTCAACTTTCGCCAGATCTTTGGAATTATTGAATACTTATAATATTTTCTCAAATTCATTATTTTCCCAAAGTGAATAAACATTTGGATAAATACCTACGTAACTACTACGACCTCTATGTAGAAAAGAATTAACTAGGACTTCCTTAGTTATCTGACAGAAAAATGACTATAACCTAACTTTTTCAAAATATACACGAGGAAATGTGTCCGAATGTCATGGCCAACCTTACAACTCCAACATTTCATTTCAAGTTCTCATTACAAGTCTACCACTAATCCGCCCCTGTTTCGTTCATTCGATTTCCGCTTCCGCCGTCCTAAAAACAACCCTTGGTCTCAATGGAACCGTAGCTAATCTGTTGTTATTGTACAGAACCCTTGTCATCTCTTTATTTCTCCCCAATTACAAACTACCCCCATTATATTAACGTAGGTAGTTTTTGGGCGATTCCTTTGCGGATTCCTCCGAAAAACAACGACTGATGAGGTTGGCGGTAAATTACCGCCAACTTACAGCCATTAAAATGGCATTATCTATAACGGGAGGAATGGAGGAATATCCAATATTTGTTTTCGAAAAGTAGGCTTGTAACGAAAAATGGGAATTATCTCGACTATTTCACTCATGTCCAAAACTGACTAATCACAGTATTTTCGGATAATACCAACTGTCTCTGAATTATGATTGGTCTCACAACTTCGGTATTTTCAACGATTGGAATACAGAATAATCTGTGATTGAACTGTGGATACGAACGGTTTGACAACCGATAAATATAAATTGTTGATGTCAACATGAAGTTTCTGACCTTTTATTCTGTTCATGAAATAGTCTTATAAAATATCACTCGAGATTGAATTTACCTCATGAATCTATCTTTTATTTTAAAACTCAAAAATGAGTTGCTTCAAGGAAACACCACTAGTCCTACGGACTCGTGATGTTTCCAATCAACTCATTTCGTTTGAAATTAAATCGATAGACTTATCTGTAGTAATATCACAAGAGACTGAATTTCCGTGATAAGTCTATCGATCAAACTCAAATGAGTTGCTTTAAGGGAACACCACTCGTCCTACGGACTCGTTATGTTTCCAAGCAACTCATTTGAGTTTGAAAATAAAAGATAGACTTATGAGGTAAATTGAATCTCGTGTGATATTTTATAAGACTATTTCACGAACAAAATAAGAGGTCAGAAACTCCATATTCGAGAAAAGCAAAGAAAAACTCATGTTGACGTATCCATAGTTCAATCTCAGATTATTCTGTAGTTCATTCGTTGAAAATACCGAAGTTGTCAGACCAATCATGATTCAGAGACAGTTGGTAATTGGTATTATAGCGAAAATACCAGCTGTCTTTGGACTGTGATTGGTCAGTTTTGAACCTGAATGAAATAGTTACGGAGATTCAATTTCTTATGATATTACTACTGATAAAATGGATCTGATCGATATGAAAATATGAAAAAAGTTGCATATTGTATGGGAAAAGTGGGTTAGTTCCAATCAATAACAATAACAACAATAACAATATAGGTTTATTCCCTGAATCCTGAACATACATACAAAGAAATGGGAAACCGACAATTACAAAGAAAAAAATTAAATTACATTCCAGATTTCACAATGTTAGGTACTACAATAATTCAAAAATTCTAAAATCGAGTAAGGTTCAATATTTACAATCAAGTCTGTGAAATTTTTCTTGAACTTGCAAAAATTATTTATACCTAGTATATTTTTAGGTAGACTATCATAAAATTTAATACACATATACTTGGTATTTTTCTCAATTAAGGCGAGTTTATACAGCAACTGAAATAAAATAAAATAAGATATAAGAGCAGACAACATAGGTTTATAGAGATCACTAGAATAAAATAAGAAATAAGAATGAACCAATTAAATCGCAGATTTTTTGACAATGATTAGTTGTCATTTCATTCATATTTTTCAAAATTTAATTTCCCATTAGAATTACTATAGAAAATATCATTTGTAAAATGGATGATGGCATTTTGATCGAGTTTTGAATCGCCTATTCCGCCTTTTATTCAAGGCGATAATCGCAGTACTTGTCACCAATAACAACATCGCTCCCATCATGATTTCCTGGTCATCCATATTAAATATATTATCAACAATGATTTAAAAAAATATTCATTAAATTTTAGATTAGAAAACCAGAACTTGTCAAAAGTGTCAATACGGAGATTGGGGAGTGGATTTGGGTCATGCGCACTATCATTTTCCAAATAAAATAAGCGAAAAAGATAAAAGTTGACCATCTCTTATTCTTATTCCTTATTTTAGCTTATTTCCTGTATAAACACTGTCATTGAAATGCATCAAGTGAACATTCTTATTTTATTTTATTTTAGTTCTTATTTTATTTTAGTTCTTATTTTATTTTAGTTCTTATTTTATTTTAGTTCTTATTTTATTTTAGTTGCTGTATAAACTCGCCTTTAGTGTCACCTTATGTATCGGAAAATGAAAGGGAATAGTACGTCTTGTGTCATTCATATTTCTTAAATTCTCAAAATAATGGGGACTTTCACAAAAAGAATGCACTCCAAAACGGATAACCCAAAGAAAGTCATAATTCTATTCTGTCTGAAATGCCCTCTGTATGATTCTCTATATTTTAGACCAATCATAGATCTTAAAGCAGATTTTTGTAGCACAAACAATTTTCCGCAATCAGAACCACCACCCCAAATCACGATTCCGTACCCTAGTATCGAATCAAAACTCGCAAAATATATAGACCTTAAAAGTTGCCTATCTACCCGTCGAGATAACACCTTTATCATATAAAGAGCTCGATTGAGCTTTTTGCTCAGCTGATGAACATGTTCACACCAACTCAACTCACTGTCAACATAAACTCCTAAGAATTTAGTGGTCTGCGACAACACAACTGTGGTACTGCTGAAGGCTATTGTCTCCGGGAAATCTTCTCTAGAACTATTTGTCCTGAACATGAAGCACTCAGTTTTATTAATATTTAGATGGAGCCCGTTCTGACCACACCAAATACTTATTAGATCAAAGCCTCAAAGGCATGTAATTCTATACATGTAATTTCATCGTTGAAATGGAAGTGAAACATCTAGAGGGCTGTGCCAAGGGCCATTGAGAACTGTTGCGCATGTGTAATAGGGATATTGTGATCGGCAGCACGAAGAGGAGCATACATTAATTGTCCAATGTCACAAACCAATCAGAGAGAAGCAGTTTCCGCGCATGCGTTACGAAGTGTTTACCAGGTTATAACCTAAATCTCTGATGTTTGTGTTTGTTTAAAAGTCTTTGGTGTTTGTACGAATGTCAAAATGGAAATGATCAATTATAAACAAAGTGGAGATAGAAGATTGAACTGAAATCTGAATAATGGATCTCACTCTGAACTCAGTTCGATTCTCATTGATATTATTTGATAACGAGGAAATCACTCTTGGATTTGACATTTATTAAGAAGGTTTTCTCTTGCTTTGAGAAGATTTTCATCATCAATTCCTTTCAATTTAACTGCGACATGAAAAGATGCGAGACCAAATTGCTTTCAAATCATAATCTGTAATGAAAATGAACAAAGTATCAGAGGGAGTAGGTGACTTTATCAAAATAAGGAAGTTCTTGTTTCGAAAAGCTATTGATCCAAGTCTTTTCTTCCCGCATCATCATTTATAAAGCAAGGATTCTATTTGAAAGTGTGATTCTGAATTACATTGGTCTACTCAATATTGATACTATGGAATAGTTTATGTTTATTATCAAGAAACTGAATAATTTTAAATTTACAAACATATTTAACTCCGACAATTCAATTGTTTAGTATAATTACTGAAATATTGAAATACATGAATTAATTTATTACAGTATTCAATTTGGGACGCCACAGCAAATCATTCTTTATTGTGAAATTGCCTGTTCTTTGTTCCGATTTTGTTTCAAATGAAATGCTAAAACTTAGGCTGTGAACGAAAGGGGAAGAAAAAGAATTCGATTGATTGTCTAACGTTTATTCAAATTTATGCATGAATTCTTCTCAATTCAATATAAGATCAATGTTTGATTTTTATTTACAATACAAGATACCATCACCACCATAATTAATCATATACAAAATCTAGTACTTTCAAACCTTTACATGAAAATTTTATGCATTATTTATAAAGATGGAAGTTCAAAGTATCACCATTGTAAATAAGCTTTCATCTTGACATGAATATAGGTAGATGCCTTTCTTTGTCTACCTTCATCAAGAAAAATTTCTTTCCAAGAAATCACTGAGTTCATTCTAATAATGAAACTTACCTGTAGAAGGTTCAGAGATGTCTAATTCAAAATAATCGGAACCTCCACCTAAAAGAGAGTCGCTTCCCTTTTCAACCAAAGCAACTCCATGAATGTGTTCACATATAGACCAAGAGCCAGTGACCAATTTTCATATGTCATTTCATAACTCACCAAAATTTACTTGTTTAATATTCAATATCTGCTCGAAAATAAAAACCACTTCTGCCAGCCCATAATGGCCGGAGTAGACTACCATAAGCGCTCAAAGAGGCCAGAAAATTAGGTTCAACTATGTCATAGTATCATTCACAAAACTTTCAGGAATTGTTATTGATAATATATTGAATCTATAAAAAATAATGACAGAACTTTTTTGTCCCTCCTAGGTGTTGGCAGAACTCTTTGAAAATTCATTAAGAACAGCTGTACTTAGGTATGTCATTTCAGTGCGCTTGAAATTTACAGGGAATAAAGAAAATGTGTCTAGAAAGCGAATTATAATCATGACAGAAATTTTTTACATCACCAACCATCTGCCAGAACGAGAAATGTTGCCGCGCAAATGCGAGCGAAATGAGCTTATTCATATTTGCAAGTCAGACCTAGAGCGCATATTGGGCATTTACGAGACTCATCAAAAGTTGATAGGAAGCTTAAATTCTTTTAGGAAATTATAGAATTTGTTTTCAGTTTCATTTACCTGATCCGATGATAAGGGTATTCGCTATGTACTCGTAATACTAAAGCTCACTGTGAAAGTCTGATACTCTCTTTTACTACTCTTAGTCTACCCAACTTTTGGGTTTTTAAATGCCCTGATGGTTTATTTTTACCCCTTAATGTGACTGAGATCTTACACTTCTTTGAATGTTTCGTAAGTCACACAGGTATACTCATGACCTTCTCAATCCATTCGAAAAATTCTTGAGGAAACTAATTTTGGGGATGCGTAGGAAGAGCATATTTTTTTGAATGAAAGTTTTGTGAATGATACTATGACATAGTTGAACCTAATTTTCTGGCCTCTTTGAGCGCTTATGGTAGTCTACTCCGGCCATTATGGGCTGGCAGAAGTGGTTTTTATTTTCGAGCAGATATTGAATATTAAACAGGTAAATTTTGGTGAGTTATGAAATGACATAGGAAAATTGGTCACTGGCTCTTCCTCTAATAGTATATTTACTTGATTTTCATGTTCATACCTGGACTCATTTTCCGTCAACATTTTGGACCTTAATATGAAGTGTACATGGACACCTGTAAATAGATTTATCTACTCCCATAGAATAATATATCCATTATTCAACTGATTTTGATCTGTAATAGTCTCTATAAACCAATAGTGTGAGGTAATAATAACTCACGCCTATAACTCACTCTAATACAAATACGAAAAAGTGTAGCTTACGAAATGAATATAAAAGTCGGGTCAATGGGGAACTCTATTTCAGACATCAAGGTAACGTTCTCGCCATCCATTTCTACATTTTCTTAAGTCTGAATATCCAAAAATTGCATTTGGGAAACGTGAATTCTTGACGTTTTCTACGGGATTCGATATCGATTCGATTTTGGACCACAGAAATCGCTTTTGACAACTGTTGTCAATTTTGAAAATGCAGATTAATTCGAATTTTACTGATGAAGTCGAAGATAAAGCATAGTCTTCAATTCGCAGTAATGGTCATAACACACTAGATGAATTCATCTTCGTGTGTTATGACTTACATTACCGCTCATTGAACAATATACTATTACATTATTGACGTTAATAGTGAAAGAATTTATCCAAATACACTTCTAGTAATTGTGGCCTGAATTCCTAAAGGGCAAATTCCAGAAATTTTGATATTACCTCCTCTTTTCATTCTTCGTTCATCACAATGACTGTCATAACCTGAACAAATAAGAATGTGTTGTAACATTTTCGATTAATAAATTAGTGTTCCACCTTTGGCATTGCTCCGATTACAATCATAAGTAGTCAATTTTCCTTCAGCAGTTTTTCTTTTGTTCCTCAAAACATAATAGACATATCGTTATTCAGATTTCTCCAAGACTCAAACTCATGGATTTCCCTAAAAAATACTTGTTTCATTAAATTCCAAAGAATGTATTCGTTCAAATATTAAATCAAATCTTCATTTGTGCAGAAAGTTTCCATGGATCTTCATGCTTCTTTTTTGTCTTTACAATTATTTTATGTGCATTTTTCATGTATCGATCTTTGTAAGCAATGGCCTGAAACTTTTATTGTAAGCTTCGCAGATGAGTTTGTTATGGCTGAAAAATATATGCTTTTAAAATCGGAAGTTATTGATATGAGAAATAGACTTACTTCTGTTGTTCCATATTGCAGCTTTAGTGGTATAATTCCAGTTTTAATCACTTAGATTCAAAGTAAATACCATGGAATAAAAGTAATGTCGAGTAATATGTAGTCTGTGTCCTGTGATGTATTTCTATTATACCGATGTATTTGTTACACAGCAACCAAATAGAATGAATGTCAAAGATGTGACGGGCGCGGGATTTCAAATCAGACATTCGTAAATGCGCGGGAAACTGCTTCTCTCTGATTGGTTTGTGACATTGGACAATTAATGTATGCTCACGAAGAGGTATCCAGGGATACATAATGACATGTCCCTTCTCTTCGCCCGACCCATGCGTATAGCGACAACTGACCCTGGATTTGGGACTACACTTTTGTATACTTATTTGCCACTACGCTCAAATTCTATATTTATAATTCTATGGTTCTAACAACAATACCGAAACAACAGCGGAGTCATATTTTGCCAACAATTCATTAAGCTTTCTAATAATGAGAATTGATACAGGCTCGGTTTGTCATCAGATGTTCTTTTTAATGAGGGAATGAGAAGAATGTGGCAACAGAGAATTTGGCAAAGATCCAATAGCTTTATTGTATTTGAAACGATGTCGTGAGAATATACCAGATGGTTGAGAGAAAAGTTGCGATCAATTTATTGAAGTTTATTCATTTTGGCAATGACTCAGTATCGAATTTTATTTTGGAACGAATCTACCTCCTTTCTATGCTCAACCCACCACAAGTCATCTTGAATTAGCACCGAGAAGGAAATTGAGCACGAAGTATGTCTACCATTAAAAAAAAGCAAGTAAACAGGCCGCCGGCACTTGCCAAAACCAACCGACTGCAACGCTTTAGTAAATTAATTTAGCGTGAAAGCGGACGGCAAAAAGCGAAAATTAATGTTAACAATATTAAATTCGAGTTACAAAATGGCGTCATAAAACATTCTCGCCGAGTCAAAACAATAATCAAATCAGCCGCAGTCTCTCGGCCTTTGAGCTTGCACCGCACGGACGTTTTTCTACGAATTTGGATTAAATCCTCTAGTACAGGGCCGAATTAGCAACGAAACATATTACCAATATGTTTAAAACACCCCCTTTGAGATTCGACGGGGCGTTATTACTTAGAAAAAAATATGTAAAAGTATTTTGAAGATCTTTCCCCGGCTCGTCGTACTAGGGACAGGACTTAGTGATCATCATCCAGGGAGAAGTATGGTAAATGAAACATTCGAGATCAAACTTTAGACTTGTATTGACCGTTTTACACACACTGTCTATAACTCAGTAGTAATATCACAAGAGATTGAATTTCCGTGACTATTTCATTCATTTCAAAAACTGACCAATCATAGTCCAAAGACAGCTCGTATTATCGCGATAATACCAACTGTCTCTGAGTTATGTTTGGTCTCACAACTTCGGTATTTTCAACGATCGAACTACAGAATAATCTGTGATTGAACTATGGATACGAGCGGTTTAACAACTGATAAATATAAATTTTAGACGTCAACATAAGTTTTTCCTTGCTTTTCTCGAATATGGAGTGACCTTTTATTCGGTCGTGAAATACTCTTATAAAATTTCACTCGAGATTGAATTTACATCATAGGTCTATCTTTTTTTCCAAACGAAAATAAATCGATAGACTTATCACGGAAATTCAATCTCTTGTGATATTACTACTGACTATTTCATTCATTTCAAAAACTGACCAATCATAGTCCAAAGACAGGTCATATTATCGCGATAATACCACCTGTCAACTGTCTCTGAGTTATGTTTAGTCTGACAACTTCGGAATTTTCAACGATTGAACTACAGAATGATCTGTGATTGAACTATGGATACGAACGGTTTGACAACTGATAAATATAAATTGTAGACGTCAATATGAGATTTTCTTTTCTCGAATATGGAGTTTCTGACCTTCTATTTTATTCTTGAAATGGTCTTATGAGATATCACTCGAGATTGAATTTATCTCATAAGTCTATCTTTCATTTTCAAACTCAAATGACTGGCTTAAAGGAAACACCACTCGTCCTACGGACTCGTGATGTTTCCAAGCTACTCATTTTCGTTTGAAAATAAATCGATAGACTTATAACGGAAATTCAATCTCTTGTGATATTACTACTAAATACTGATAAGTCTATCGATTTACTTTCAAACGAGAATGAGTTGCTTGGAAACATCACGAGTCCGTAGGATGAGTGGTGTTTCCTTAAAGCAACTCATTTGAGTTTGGAAATAAAAGATTGACTCATCAGGTATATATCTCGTGTGATGTTTTATAAGACTATATCACAACAAAATAAGAGATCAGAAAATCCATATTCGAGAAAAGCACAGAAAAACTCATGTTGACGTCTACAATTTTAGTTATCAGTTGTCAAACCATTCGTATCCATAGTTCAATCACAGATTGTTCTGTAGTTCAATCGTTGAAAATACCGAAGTTGTCAGACCAATCATAATTCAGAGACAGTTGGTATAATCGCGATAATACGAGCTGTCTTTGAACTGAAATAGTTAAAATAATTGGTCAATGTATCAAACCGAAATCAAATTATCGAAACAAAATCAAATCATTAAAGACTCGGGGATTCATCAAAACAACACAAAACCAAAAACTTGGGGAGATTTCAGGACTCTGGACTTCAAATACTTTTGGCGGTACACGCAGCATTCTCAACATTACCTGATCCTTCTTCTTGTGACAGGTAATCAAAAGGATGATGAGTACATGCTAAAAAAAGAAAAACACGTCACTAACCCGTTGTTCGCAGATTAATTTCACTCATTCACTCCCGGTCTTATCGATGAGACGTGATCTAAATAATTCTAATTTTGAAACCTTTAAATTCCGATTCAACACTTTACCGCGCTATTCCCCGAATAGCATTTTTACCGTCTCCGCTTTGAGACCGTACTTCCAAACACTGTAAGTACTGAATCTTCCTTAAAACCGAACCCGATTCAACTGAGAACCTTACCGTTTAAGACTTCTCCAGCTACCCTTAACTTCCGATTGAACACTTTACCCCACTATTCCCCGAATAGCAAGCACTTTTTCCGTCTCCGCTTTGAAACAGTACTTCTCAACCCTGAAGTTCTTCCTTAATCCGAATCCGAGTCAACTGAGAACCTTCCCGTTTATGGCTTCTCCAGCTATACTACTCTTCGCTCCTCCGTTTTCAAGAACAATTAAAGATTTCCTAAGCCCACCTCCCCAGGTGGATTCCGAAAGGGTATCATAATCGTCTGAGCTTTCTGGGCCAGTTGCAATTCTCACTATCTTAGCCTCGAAATTTTCGCTGTAGTTAGCACATCCAGACCATCCAGGTCGTGGGGGCAGTCTCTGATACCGTCTCGATATGCAATTTATTTTGATTTCTGATTTACTATTTATGTGAAAACTTGATCCGAAAATCAACAGCTCTACTGCTCATCTTCTCCAATACATCCTGTCTCTCACGTACCTACACGTCAGCACCAAAGAAATATTCGAAGCCGTGATGATGTTATTTTAGAAGTCTATATTGATTAAACGCAATATTTCAATTTATTACAAATATTCCTTCTGATATTACGGATGGTTGAAATTGTTTATATCAGTGACACAAAACACCAAACGTGCGTGAGCTCTAGAAATCAGTGTTGCCACTGTTGCCAACTGGAAATAGTTGAAAAATCACCCGTTACAAATTTTTCACTGAAGATATCAATGAAAATCTATATTTATAGAAGAAAGATGTTGGTTACACCATTTATAACTCGAGATCGTAAGGACTGTTTATTATGAAACTTCATATATGGATTCGTCTACGGTGTGGTTATTATGAAATACAATAAAACTTTGAAAAAATCGATTAAAATGTTACTTATACAGAAAATGCTTCTCCTCCTTCTGAGTAAGGCCACTAGGTGTCGCTAAAGTTGCAGTTACGCTACAGCTGATTCATAGGTACTTCATTCCATATTCTCTCCGTCAGTTGGCGATGTAAACATATATTGTGTAATCTGGGTTGACTCCAACTCTTCGCTGTTGACCAGAACCAAATTGTCTCAGCATAGGAGTACAGATCTCTAAGATGATTAGATGTCGTTGAGATAAGAAAGAAGTTTCGTTCTTACAACTTCAGATGGCGCTATTCACACATTATGAATGATTATTATTCGTTATTTTATTTATTCAAAATAACGTAATCGTGAAGGTGCTATATTTGATATTATCACCATTAGATGGCGATACTTTTACTGTGTAATTTGCATAGAACTTATATAGATAGAAGTACCATGAAAGGCTATTACCAGATCAAAAAGCGGATGAATATCACAGTGAATTTTTATCGAAATTTCAAGTAAATCGGATTTTGGCGATAAGTTTCAATCGTGAGTTGTCCATTCTCATCTTTCCTCATAATTTTTGAAATGTTTTTGAATTTCTGTTTGGGTAGTAAATATATTTGCAGAAATAACTTAATCCAAAATTGCCATAATTAGTAATTGACATAGTATTATTTTTGTGTTTCTGTTCTGTGTGGCAGCTCATGTCCATTTAAACATAGAAATCTTGCTACTCCACCAACGACACCAAGTACCAACTGAGATGTTTACCAATTATTTTAAGCTCAGATGTTTAAAATAATGGTGTGAGCACTAATTAGATATAACATTGAGAATATTAGAAAAGTTTCGTTTTTTTCACTTCAGAAAGCGCTATTCACAAAATAAGTTCTTATTTTTGTTAGATATTTCAAATATTTGAATTCATTCTGGTGAACGCGCGGCGGGTTGTGTTGATAGTCGAAAGTTCCTTCAAGCCATAATTTGTGTTCATTTTCTTGACATTTTGATTCAAATTAGTTCTGAGGAAAGGTATAATATGGCTTATACTCCTGCTATTAACAGTCACAAAGCAGAGTCAAATTCTTGGTTAGAATTGCGTCAACTGGAAATTCAAAAATTGCGAGAAATGTAGAGGGTTTGTATATTCCGAAAGACAATAGAAAGGAAAATAGATATCGAGGATGAAAATATGTTCCTTTAATATTTTGAGTTCAATTCTCAAATATGAAGAGGAGTTAGAAATGATATTCAGGGCTTGAAGTAAACGAAATGAAGCGATTCAAACATTTCACATGAAATTATAAGGTTATGATGAGAGTATTCAAATGAAGTTATGAATGACATATGATTCACGACATATTACGATATGTCAGAGAGAGACTGAATTAGTAAATTATTTTTATTCTCAATATTGCTGCACAAGCGCAGATCTGGACTCTTACCAAAGCCCAGCTTCAATTTTCATTGGTTCATTGATCATATTGGAATAATGAAATGACACGTATGACATTGCGGCGCCGCCACGAAACAATTCTTATATTTTCGATTTGGTCGATGTCAATGCATTCAAAAATTGATAAGTGCATACACTAAAAGTTCGTTTATTTTGTCAATTTATCTCCTGCTTGCAAAAATAGCAATAATTAGTTCATACAATTTTAACGGTAGGTTTCACAAAGCGTTATCACCGGTGATCAGAGCTTTATTTAGCATCATATCGATTTGACAGTTCAAAATTCAGAGAACCAAGCCGTTGATCTCCGATCACCAGTGATTACGATTTGTGAAATTCAGCGTTAGTATCATTTAGGCGAAACAAAGTTCGCCGGGCCAGCTAGTAAACAAATAAAAATTTATGTACATTTCTTTATTGCTGTTCAATTAAAAATGTTGTTATAATTGGGCAATTTTTATCCATGTCAATCAATGAATCAAACCAAAATTGATTCCTAAATGAATGCAATAAGTCATTAAAAATGTCCACGTTCTAATCAACATCCAAGAACAAAATCTATAAACAGGAACAACGATGCAGTGACACGAGTTCTTCAAACTTTTCACCTTTCAACTACAAGTATAGATGTATAGAAGAAACCATGATGGGCTCCAAGCATCTAATATCTGCAAGCTTTACTATTTGACATCCTCCATTGGTTACTAATGATCAATCAAAAATTTACAGCGACCAGCTCGTAACACAATCCATTAGTTGAAGAACATGAAACTGCATGCACTTACGAAAAACCTCAGCCTCTCGAATGGAACGAGCTAACGCAGTTAGCTTTTATGGTGATTGAAAATTTCACGATGCAATTAGGTCAAGTTACTTCTAGGAAAATAATACGTATACTGTGAACTTTCTTGGTTTTGAATAAGTCGTGTAAAAGGAAAAGGTGTTCTTGAGTGTCCTCAGGACAAATTGATTTTCATGCTTGGTGACAATTATTGGAATGAAGATTGAAGAAGAAATAATGGAATGTTAATTTTAGTTTGTGGAAGATTTTGCATGCAAGGTGGTGTCATAATATTAATAGGATTATGCGTGAAAATGTCAATTATATTTGAATACTTCGCGAATAGAACTAACCATAATGAAAATAACTCAATTATATTGTTTTCACTGCAGTTAAATTTCTCATTATTCATTATTTCATCCCAAAGACCGCGCACTTTTTCTGTGGCAAATGGCGTTCCGTCAAATGTTCTAAAATTTTGGTATAATGTAGTACTCGACCTACTGATCAAAAGTGTCCATGGCCCCAATTCAATCTCATAACTAGTTTTTGAGATACAGGGCGTTGAAGTTGAGAATTACCCACTTTTACTACGCCCGTATCTCGGAACAGAATCGAATGAACTTCAATTTTTCTCATGAAACATTCCATGTCATCCCCAGGGAGCAACCATATTGAGGAATATGACCGAAAATCGTTATCCATAATTGACGGCATCCCTGATTTTGGAAGTATAAAATATGTCAGTTTCAGAGCGAGAACGTTCACAAAATGAACTATTACACTAGATATGTTGTTGTTAAATCGAAAAAGTTTGAAATACCCAGAATTTATACTGGAGTGATCCATTATTATAGAAACTATTCTCAAGGAAGGCATTTATGGGTTGATTCAAGGTGTTTGTTTAACATTTTTAGAACATATCATCATGGACTTCAAAGAATACAGAGTGATTCAGTCATGAAATGAACTTTGAACCTCACGAAAATACCCAAAAACCAAGAAAAAAAAACTCCCACCTCAACGGAGTTAATCTTGAAATAGAGCGTGATGAATAAAAAGTTGGTTTTTGGGTGTTTTCTTGAGGATCGCAGTTTATTTCATGACTGAATCACCTTGTATTCTTTGAAACCCATGATATGTTCTGAAAGAATCAAAGAAACATCCTAAATCAACCCAAAAATACAGGGTGTCCACTTAACCTTTATTATGGATAGTTTCTATAATAATGGATCACCCTGTATGAATTCTGGGTATTTCAGGTTTTTTCGATGTAACAACAACATGTGAATATACTTTTCTGCGGCTGAGGTCTTTCAGGATATCTATCAAAATATATTCGAGATACATTATCCTCGTCATAATTTGCTTGTATAAATCATTCTAGCATATTATATTTTCGATAATTCTCGAAAGGCATGATGTGATATAAATAAGAATTTTAGAAGCGCCAGACGATACAACAATAATGAAACTGAATTGAATTTGACAATTGAAAATAAATAAGCCATGAAATTCTATGTCCGCCTCAGTTTTGAAGGAAGTGAATCAAAGCCTGCTAGCATTTTGTTGATCGAAAATTTTCGAAATTTTCGATATATAGTGAACTCGGAAGAATATCATGATACATATATATTTTTGAAATCGTTGAAAAAAGATCAATTTGGGAATATCATTTCCCACTATGATGGTTTCCATTTGAAAAAAAAATGTTTGTTATAGCTCCGGAATTTGAGCAGTTCCAAAAAATCCAATAGCAGTAAAAAAGTGCCCTAAAGATGTGTTCATTTCGAAAAGGAAGATCCTATAATACGGTAGTTATAGCTAATTATAATAATGAACCAAAAAAAATCACCCTGTAGCTCGGAAACTAGACGCCGCAGCAACTTGGGGTTTTCAGCAATTTCTGTTTCTCGAAAAAAGAGGACATGACATTTATTTTACTTTTTCTCTATCTTTAATAGTTTAGGAGTTGTAATATTGAACCATTGAAATCTGGCCCCCTGTACATGTTTCAAAAAATTCTAGCAGTGTTAATCTTGGATTTTTGTTCTCATTTTGGGCAATCCTAAAGTGGTTATTTGAATTGTGCCCAATCACCGAATGTGATTTTTATTTGTTGTGTCTTCTTTATTCTTGATTGAATTAACTACATGAGTTTTCAATTTTTGTTATCGAAATTTTGCATTCGAAATAGAAAGTCATATCTTCAAAAATTCGACAAAAGTAATTGTTCGAAATGTGAAAATTTTTATTGACGAATCGACGAAATTATTCAGAAAGGTTTTAATGTTAAACTTGTATCCTGAGCACTAATCCTTTGAAAGCTGTAAAAATGTGATTGAAAAAAACTGGAGGACATGTGAAAATTGAAATCCCTTTCGTATTAAGCGACATAGGTGTTCTGTTCATAGCGACCTCTGTACCTATGATCAAAGGCTTTCGAAAAAAAATCAGCCGACTTTTTAACTCGACATGCTACAAGATAAAAGGATTTAATCACCGTTGCGAGCGACAGAATGAGCCGCCACGCAAATTGTAAAATGCATCAGAGTGAAATGTAATAAGTCAGGTGGTCTCGGCGCATAGCGACGTGTCAAACTTCATGACACCATTTTTTCGACGCCTACGCGATACGCGCGGCATTTTTATTGTCCTTTGTGATGTACTGTTTTTTTTTTGCACGTCGCGATGCAAGTCTGTAATTGCATTTGCGCCCGGATTGGAGGACATACGCGGGCTAATTTGCGAGATAGTCGCGTCGTGGACGATAAAGAAAGTGCCCTTGTGAATTTTTATGAACGGCGTGGATAGAGAATGTGAATTGCTACGTGCTTTGGATTCCTGGATGGAATAGAAATGTGGACAAATAAGTTGATCATTTTCTTCTCTCTCTGGTTGGTCTATAGCGGGAGTTCCAAACCAGGAAGCAATTTGTCGGAGGAGAAATAAACTTTTCACAGAACTTTAATTTTTACTCATCTCTTTACGAAAGTAATAGGTTATGTGGAAAAAATTTATATGTTTTTCTTTTAATGCAAGAGATGTTCCTACATACATATATTCAAAAGTCTTGCCCCCCCCCCATCATCTCTCAACTCAATGAATGTTACATGATAATTTTTGTGTGTTGAATCTTCACTATTTTATGACTTTAATGACAACAATAAACTAAGAAAAAATATTTCTTGTTCGGGGTGTATTCGAAATTAATCAGTTTTCAGCGAATAAACAGGGTTGTAATACCGAGAAATGCAATCAGACAGTCAGGTTTCAGAGAGCTTGGTCCCCTCTGAATGACTACACCTCATCTGCAAACCTTCCTAGTGATGTAATGATCACGAAAGTAAGCACTGAGAAGAACTTCAGTATAATGCTAAGTATAAGAGAGGATTGGGAAAGGGAATACATCAACTATAATCTCAAAGAAAATACAATGAAATGGTAAACAGATGGTTCTAAAACCGCTACAGGAGCTGGCGCTGGGATAGTCAAGCTGCTATCAAAGTACTGAGCTCCTACGTCATTGACTCAAAGCTGATTTGGGGGTGCCGAAACAAACTCAATGAGGTAGGCAAGAAGAATAAGGTCTTTTTGATCTGGGTTCCCGGTCTTTCGGGAATCGTAGGAAACGAAGAGGCCAATACACTGGCCAGAAAGGGCGCACAAACGCCACTCACTGGCCCAGAACCCTTTTGTGGTAAAGGAAAATGCACTTATAAGAAGGAGTTCATGCTGAAGGAGAAAACCGAAAGAGAAAAACTCTGGCGGAATCTCCCAGGGATGGATCACTCCAAAAATTTCCTCCGTAACTTTGAAACTGCTAGGTCCAAAAAATATCTGGATCTCAGTAAAAACCAACTTTACCTATTCACTGGCTTTCTCACAGGAAGCCTAAAGAAGTATCTGTTGAGAATGGGTTTATAGGACACTGATGAGTGTAGATTCTGTGGCGAGGACGAAGAAACTCCTATTCACCTGATTACGGAATGCCATGCCATTGCAAGCCAAAGGAAAGAGTGCTTTGGACAAGAAACTTGTAGAAGTGGGGAGTTATCCTCCTTGAAGCCGTCCCAGATACTGGATTTCATCAAATCTCTGGAACTGGAGGGCGAGCTGTAGGGAGGTTAGATTAATGAATCTAAATTTCAAGTGAACTAAAGCATCATTCAATTTCACTCTGAAAAGGCAATCTTGGTAAAACTCGATACTGTGTACCATTTTCGAAACATTCTGATTTGAAAATTATGAAGTAATAACCGATGCTGGTTTTGAGTAATGATATTAATTAGTATGCATGATGTGGATTAAAAATTTGATCTACTCCCATAGAATAATATAACCATTATTCAACTGATTTTGATCTGTAATAGTCTCTATTAACCAATAGCGTGAGTTATAATATAACTCACGCCAATAACTTACTCTAATACAAATAGGAAAAATTAAATTACTTACGAAATGAATAAGAAAATCGAATAGTTTGGAAATTCTATTGCAGACATCAAGGTAACGTTCTCGCCATCCATTTCTACATTTTCTTGGGTCTGAATATCCAAAAATTGCATTTGGTAGACATGAATTTTTGACGTCTTCTACGGGATTCGATATTCGATCACAGAGATCTTTTTTGACAATTGTTGGCAATTTTGAAAATACAGATTAATTCGAATTCTACTGAAGAAGTCGGAGATAAAGTATAGTGTAATGATCATAACACACTCATTACCGCTCATTTTGTCACGTTCATGAGACTTCATCGATGAAACGTATTACATGTTAAAAAATGGAATCGAGGACTTTCCTTTCATGTAACTTTCATTTGTTTTCTTCAACGCTTTTTATCTTAAATAAGAATGGCACTACGAAATTTTTTTAATATGCCAACCCCAATTATTTTTTAGTTTTCATTTTTTTTGAAACACCCTGTAGATCCTATCGAGTCATAACAATAACAATAACAACTTCTTCATTTCAAATAATGTTGATCGTTACACAATTTTCATGCATACGCACACCATCAGTAAATGAAATGACGTCACAGCACAGTAAACATGTCATACCTTCGTCCAAGATTGATTATGAAAAATAATCAATGGATCATATTCCAGGAAAAGTGTTATGTCTTCATTGACAAATCTTGTAATGAAGTAATGAAATATGCTTCACTTTGTGTATTTCAGAAAATGCGACATTATCGGCCTTTTTGAAAATCTGTACGAAATGATCGGATATATCTGAACGCGCAAATTATTAGCAATCGAGGACTCTGAACAACGACCACATTATCGGAACGTCGCTTTTCATCATACCTGCCCGGTTCATTAGTTCGTCGGATGCATAATTCGAAAGTGGATTTCAGTCGTCGACAGCCGACACGGTCAATCTAGGGAGAATAGGTTTATCAAACAGCGCGGATATGCGTGTTTCATAATGGGGTTCGTTCGGAAACGACCCGTCGAATGAATTTATGAGTTTGTGATGCGGCCGTGCGATATCTGGAGCAAACATTAAAATTATGTATTCGGAAAATACCCGTCCTGTCCGTTGTAGCTATCACCACAATGAGATTGAATGAAAGGCGTGAGTGGTAATGACGGAATTTGGTTAGATTTCTTTTCGGGTGGGAACAAATTGAGCATAAACCAAAATATTTCGAGAATTAGGCTATATACAGGGTGAGACTTTTACGTTTTGTTTTACTGAAGATTCTTCATGTCAAAAGAAATTTTTTTGAAAAAAGAACTGGGGATGTGCCTGACATTATATTATCACAATCAATTTCTTGTCTTAATATACAGGGTGAGTCTTTGACTTGTACATATATTTTGACTGTAGATTCTTGAGGCCAAAAGAAACCTTGTTTCATTTTCCATTTTTCCGAATTCGGCTCTGTTCTAAAAGATATAGCCATTTGAAACAAAAAATGGGCCAAATATATGCCTGATATGATTCTCTGCAAAGACCTCAAAGTTCAAATTTCTCGATTGAAATTGAGTTAATACGTTTAGGAAATACTCAAGTACTAACCTTATTTGAATAAGAATGTTACAAAAACGATATCTCTCAACAAAATCACTCAGTTTATGCCAGATTATTTCTGCAATTGAAAATCCATATCATAAAAAGTTGATTTTTCACTAACCTAACCTGACTATGCCAGATTGTTGATTTTCTCTTTAAACAGTGGTATAACGGTGCACTACCTTGCAATGCGAGGTAGCGGACGCGCAAGAGAAACCTTAAGATCTATGAATCGACCCATCTCAAACCTTATATTGTGGTTCTGTGTCTCAAGCGTAAATCCTATGAACGAAACATGCGCTACCGATAACCGGCGTGATGTAGATGGCGTAAAATCGTCAAATCATTTCTAGAGCTATGTTGTTTTAAAAGGGAAAAGTGATTATTTTGGGTGTTTTTCTCCGATCTCGTGAGGATTATGTGAAGACTTTCAGTGAATTAATGTGATATTAACCTTGTAGTGCCGAGTTTATAAAATTTCAGATAAAAATATCGCCACAGATTATTTAGTGCTATGTCTCATTCTATTTTTCATTAATTTCAATTGAAAACGTGATTCTCATCGACATTCATCATTAATATCCGAAATTTGTATTTCATTGACATTTATTTTCAACTAGCTGGCCCGGCGAACTTTTTTCCGCCTAAATGATACTTAGGGTGGATTTCACAAATCGTAATCACCGGTGATCGGAGATCAACAGCTTGGTTCTCTGATTTTTGAACTGTCAAATGCTTCGATGGATATGAGCTGTCACACAGAACAGATACATAAAAATAATATGTCAATTACCAATTATAGCAATTTTGGATTTAGTTATTTCCGCAAATATATTTATTACCCAAACAGAAATTCAAAAACATTTTAAAAATTATGAGAGAAGATGAGAATGGACATATCACGATTGAAACTGATCGCCAAAATCGTATATACTTGACATATTGATAAACATTCACTGTGATATTCACGCGCTTTTGGATCTGTTAATAGCCCTTCATGGTACTATAAGTCCTTTGCAAATTACACAGTAATTGATGTCATATGTTCTTTTTTCGACCATTTCAAACCACGACGACCGAAATGCTCGAAAAAAAAACAGATGACATAAATCGATGGTCGCGAAAGCCTCAACAAATTCATCGCCATCTAATGGTGCTAATGTCAAATATAGTACCTTCACGATAAGATGTCTAGAATAATGGTGTAGGCACTCGTCAATTTTTGAATGGAATGACTTTCGACCAAATCGAAAATATCAGCAATGTTTCGTGGCGGCGACGCAATATCATTTCAGTGTATTTTCCGTTGTCAATTTGATTGATGTATCAACAGCTGATTTTCTAAAGTCAATTATGACATCACAGCAGAATGGCATCTTTTTATAATGAAAGTTTTCTACTTTTCCTAAGAACTAATATACATCAGAATGTCAGGAATATAAACACACATTATTGCTTGACAAAATTATCTAACATTAACACGCCAAGTTCGCCAGAATAAATTGAAATATTTGAAATAACTGAGAAAAATCAGTCATTATTTGTGAATAGCGCCACCTGAAGTGGAAAGAACGAGACATTGCTAATATTCTCAATTTGGTCACAACAAAATCTAATCAGTGCCTACACCATTATTCTCTAGACATCCTACTTCACGATTACGTTATTTTGAATAAATAAAACTATAAAAATAACTAATAATCAATCATAATGTGTGAATAGCGCCATCTGAAGTGGTACGAAATCTAATCATTTTAGACATCTGAACTACTGTACTCCTACGCTGAGACATTTTGATGTTGGCCAACAGCGCAGAGTTGTAGGCAACTCAAATTACACACTATTACAGTGACTATAGTGGTAATATAGTCACTGTACACACTATTTGTTTACATCGCCATCTAACGGAGAGAATATGAAATCAAGTACCTACGAATAAGCGGTAGCGTAACTGTAACTGTAGCGACACCTAGTGGCCTCGCTCAAAAGGAGGAAAAGCATTTTCTGTATAAGTGAAATTTTCATCGATTTTTTCAAAGTTTTATTGTATTTTATAATAACCAGACCGTAGACGAATCCATATATGAAGTTTCATAACAAACACTCCATCCGATCTCGAGTTATAAATGGTGTAACCAACATCTTTCTTACATATATATATATATATATATATATATATATATATATATATATATATATATATATATATATAATATATATATATATATATATATATATATAGATATGGACCAGTAACAATAAATTTTGAATAGAAACTGCATATAAAATATACAATTTCATGCTTCTTAGAATTCAATTTTATCTCCCACATTTGTGGGATTTTATTATAACATATCTTTACATCAAACATTTTTCATTTATACTGATTTTAGTCTTGACGAAGTTTATAAACATTCTGAAAACATTGTCAACTTGTATAGAGATCAGAGAGTTCATAAGTTTTCAGTCATTCTGTGATATTGAAAATCCAGTGATGCATTATTCTTATGATTTTTGATTCTTTCGTCAAATTTTATCGGGTAAATTTTTTTCTTTCGAAAATATGCACCTTTTTTATTTTCAAATGGTTTTATACTATTTTTGCGTGGATTCATGAGTCGACTGCGCTGTAACTTTCATAACAGGAGAAATATTGAATAAATTTTGATTGAGGAATATGCACCATGAATAGAATAAACAATCAACCGAAATTCAGTTCATTCGAATAACGGTTCCGCAGAGATCAACACAAAAGTGTTCTGTTTCATGGATTTTCGACATCCTTTATCTTTCAAACGAAACCGAATTTTGAAAAATGGATTTAAAAAAGTGTCTCAGCTTGAACTGTTATTACTTGTATGAACATTTCAGTTCCTCCACTAGTTCAGGAAGTTCCGCACTAATTGACAGGTTTGCAATGCTTTAGATAGCTGTGCATATCCCGCAAACTTCAGGAATAAGTCGACTTCGGAAGATTTTTCTTAAATAACTGAAGTCACCAATGGTATATTCTGATCCCCTACTCAATCCCTAACAAAGATTTGGCTTCAGTTTGTCACTGTGAAAGATATAATAATGTTATTAGATATATGGATTACCTCATTGAAGCAGAAAATGTGAAAATATGGTAAATTTGACAATTCCACCAAGTTGGTCCAAAATGGCGAATGCGCAGGTTATAGAACAAATCCTATTGTTTGAATTAATCACAGAATAATAGCACTTAGATCGTCTCCAATGAAGTTCACGGAGTAAGTTAACATCTCTGTGTTCCCCTGTATTTTATTCTAAAGATCAATAATTAAAAAGAGGGTTAACTTCATTGGAGAATAGATCTTGCAAGATTAGAAATTTAATGATCACAGGCACCTTGGAGGGACACTAGTTATAGGGATTTTCAATTTCCTCATCATTTCACAGGGTGTTCCAAGTCCTAATGTCTTTTAGACGTTCTTGGAGAACTGGGCCTGCTTGAAATCTGAAAAGTTTGATTATGAGCTGGTTCGTAATTCAGCAGAAATATTCTTGGAGCTTCAGCACTTCCGTCTCAGAGCGAATGAAATTCAAGATGATCACTTGGTTGTGAAGTACATTCTGTGAAAATATTGAATGAAAATGACTTTAGGTATAATATGAGTTGACGAATTCTTAAATATTTCCCAAATTAAAGAATTCAGAAGTTTATCTACTCCATTATTCAACTGATTCTGAGCTGTAATATCTACATATATAAAAGAAAGTTGTTGGTTACACCATTTATAACTCGAGATCGGATGGACTGTTTGTTATGAAACTTCATATATGGATTCGTCTATGGTCTGGTTATTATAAAATACAATAAAACTTCGAAAAAAATCGATGAAAATTCTACTTATACAGGAAATGCTTTTCCTCCTTTTGAGTAAGACCCCTAGGTGTCGCTACAGTTACGCTTATTCGTTTGTACTTCATTTGATATCCTCCGCGTTAGATGGCGATATAAACAAATAGTGTGTACAGTGACTATATTCCCTCTATAGTCATAGTGTGTAATTTGAGTTGCCTACAACTCTGCGCTGTTGGGCAAAACCAAAATGTCTTAGCGTAGGAGTACAGATGTCTAAAATGATTAGATTTCGTTGAGATATGAGAAAAGTTTAGTTCTTACTACTTCAGATGGCGCTATTCGCACATTTTGACTGATGATTATCAGTTATTTTTATAGTTTTATTTATTCCAAATAACGTTATCGTGAAGGTACTATATTTGACATTATCACAATCAAATGACGATGAATTTGTTAAGGCTTTCGCGGACATCGATTGATGTAATCTGTTCTTTTTTCGAGCATTTCGGTCGTCGTGGTTTGAAATGGTCGAAAAATAACATATGACATCAATTACTGTGTAATTTACATAGGGCTTCTGGAACCATGAAAGGCTATTAACAGATCCAGAAGCGGGTGAATATCACAGTGAATTTTTATCGAAATGTCAAGTAAATCGGATTTTGGCGATGAGTTCCGATCGTGAGATGTCCATTCTCATCTTTTCTCATAATTTTTAAAATGTTTTTGAATTTCTGTTTGGGTAATAAATATTTGCGGAAATAACTGAATCCAAAATTGCCATTATTAGTGATTGACATATTATTTTTGTGTATCTGTTCTGTGTAATAGCTGATATTCATGGAAACATTTGACAGTTCAAAAATCAGAGAACCAAGCCGTTGATCTCCGATCACTGGTGATTACGATTTGTGAAATCCACCGTAAGTATCATTTAGGCGGAACAAAGTTCGCCGGGCCAGCTAGTTATCTATAAACCAACAACGAGAGTTATAATAACTCATGCCTTTAACTCACTCTAATACGAATAGGAAAAATGAAATTTCTTGGGAAATGAATAAAAATGTCGGATCGATCGGGAACTCTATTTCAGACATCAAGGTAACGTTCTCGCCATTCATTTCTATATTTATTTTAGCCTGAATATCCAAAAATTGAATTTGGAAAACGTGAATTTTTGAGGAATAATATACTAATAATTATTCTCGAACAGTATCATCACATTTTTTCATGGAATCTAACGTAATCATAAAAAAGAGTTCTGATTTTTGAAACAATTGTTATAGTCGAGTTTTGTACACAATTTTGGACGCAATATTAGAGACATTCTCTGATGAAATTCCTCAAATTGAAAAGATTCACGGCATTCCTACATTCTTCGAATTCAAGAATGTGAAGACAGATTATGATGAGGATATTGAGAATGTCAACATCCCTAATAGGGATGTTGACTATTTTTTGGAAATGGTTTTTTTCAATTTGTAAATAAGCCAAATGCATGGGCATACCCAGGGGGAGGGGGCAGGGGGGGCAGCTGCCCCCCCTTGAAGATAAAATAAATGTTAATTTTCCTGGTTTCCTGACAATATACCTGACCGACCATCTTCTCAGGTATGAGCTGCCCCCCTCTAGCTGAAATCCTGGGTACGCTCTTGGCCAAATACAAATACGAAAAAAATATTTTCAAATACCAATAAAAAATGCGTAAATAAAAAAAGTTTTCAAAATTCCTGCTGAAACGCTTCACACTGTCACGTGATTATGATTACGTCACTAAATCGAAAACAGGCTTTGCCATAATAGTGATAATGCATATTATGGCCCATTTTCTACAGTTTTTTCTTGATATTTCAAAAACTATTAGGATTAACGTGACAGCTGAAGCCTCAAAGAAGGGATTATTGAAAATTTAAAAGAAAATATATTTGAAAAAATTTATTTCTGAAGCTACAAAAATACAGCTGATCTCATAATCCAAATTTTTCAGATTTAAAATAGGCCCAGGTCTCCAGAAACGTCTAATAGTAGTGACCTGTATAGAGAAAAAATTCGTTTATGCAAAAAGGATACTTTTAATCCCTCATCTGAGGGACCAAAGTGGCACTTTTAATCCCTCAGGGAAGTGCTTACAATTTTTTCAAATTTTAGGCGAAATTTATATTTTTACATTCTATTTTATCAAAATAACAAATAAATATCTCTCGAATAATAGATTTTGGTTTTTTTTGTTGCTTATGTTCACTCCACTACTATTTGTCAGGCTGAAAAGGGGTCGACAGTTGGGTGCCTAAACTGCATAAAATAATGTATAAACCACAGGACTAAAGTTCTTTCTGTCCCTCAGCGAATTTTTGTCCTTCCTCTCGCTTCGGAATTAAAAGTGCCACTTTGGTCCCTGAGTTTATGATATACATACTTTCAATTAATTGTTCACATTTTCTTCGCAATTTGATGTTTCTAACAAATTTAAGGAGTAAAAGTTTAAAATATTTAAAACTTTACGCCATTTAAATCGAAACCTCATTTAATTCTCGCCTTCCGTCAAAATTTGTCTCTCCGCCAGAATTCCCCCACCCTTCTCCCTAATCTCATAAACACCTCCTGTTAATTTCGCATCAGGAATTCTCTCAGATGTTGTAACCGTACCGTAATCTTCCGGGAATCGCCGACTTTCATCTTCGTCGACCGCATAATATCAGCCCATCGAGCGAAATTCATTGAGACTAAACCCACTCCAGAATTTACTCTGGCATCCCGGTCCCTACGGGTGGGATAAACACCGCAGCAACCGCTGTAGGGTAAAGCTCCGGATCTAGGAGTCTGACCCGTCTTTATCACTGTTTGCTTCAACCACTTAGTGGATTGCTGAATGTACACGAGTGTATTTCGACTCTCACAATTGCTTTAGTCGGATCGCTTATAACGAGGTGGCTGCTGCCAAAAACCTCTCTCAAACGGGAGCTCGCTAGTCGCTTTAAAGGAATTTTGAATAATTCTACCACAACCAAGGCACTCGTGCTGTTTTAAGATTCTATTACTAATCACTATGGAGTTAGCTCGATATAGCCGTCTGTTATGTCTGTATTATGTAAGTACTCCGAACGGAAGACTCTAAATAGTTCACATTTTTTCACATGTGAAAAGGTTGAGTTCGAATTTCGGAAAAATTGTTCACGAAAAATCTTATAAAATCGTGTACATTGAAATGATTTCATCCAATTTGGCAATCGAAGATAAAAAATTCCAACTTTGCTGGTTTACATAATCAAATTGAGCACTAAGAAAAACAAAAATGTGACCAGAAATCGTTATTTCGAAGGTCACGCTTAACTTGCCAAGGTTATCAGAATGTGACATTAAACACCCTGTGCCCCGCTTATGATTCGAAAACGGAGTATATGTCATAAAGCAAAAATGAATTTCACGATATCATCTACGCTAGACTTGTACATACTCTCTGTATAAAAAGTACCCGGAAAATGTTATTTAAATGAACCGTCAAAAAGGAATCGGTAATTTTTTTTTTCTTAAAGTTGGTAGGACCTTCCTTTATTACCAAGCCAAATTTGAGCGCGATCTGTCAACTAGTGTGTTTACAACAGCTGTCAGTATCAGTCGACCTCAAAAGTGCTCTGCGAATTTTACAATGGAAAAAATAGTTGATCAAAGAGTTTGCCTCAAATTTTGTCTTGCAAACGAATTTTCTTGTGCCGATTCATTGAAAATGTTAAAAAAAGCCTTTGGTGATAATTGTATGTCAAAAACACAAGCATACGATTGGTACAAATCATTCAAAGACGGTCCGAAAAACCACGTCAAAGTCGATCGAAAATTAAAGTTTTGCTCACTGTTTTCTTCGATTATCGTGGTGTTGTGCACTCAGAATTTCTTCCTGAAGGACAGACAGTGAATAAGGAGTATTACTTGGGTGTATTGAGGCGTTTGCGTGAGAATGTTCGTCGTAAACGGCCAGATTTATGGAAAGACAATTCGTGGATTTTGCATGATGATAACGCGCCGTCGCACCGAGCCATAGTTATTAAGGAATACAAGACCAAAAACTCAATAAATACCATCGAACAACCGCCGTATTCACCTGACTTAGCTCCGTGCGACTTTTTTCTATTCCCAAGACTCAAATTGCCCCTACGTGGAACGCGTTTTGAGTCCATTGAAGCCATCAAAACAAATTCGCAACGAGAACTGAAGGCCATACCTTTGGCGGCGTATGAGCGGTGCATGGAAAAGTGGGTTCGCCGATATCATAGTTGTATTGTAAGCAATGGGGACTATTTTGAAGGAGACAAAATAAATATTGATGATTAAATTTAAATTTATGTGTTTTTTTTTACAATTCCGGGTACTTTTTATACAGAAGGTATATTTCGACTGTAGATTCTTGAGGCCAAAATA
This sequence comes from Adalia decempunctata, assembly GCA_951802165.1. NCBI lineage: Eukaryota > Metazoa > Arthropoda > Insecta > Coleoptera > Coccinellidae > Adalia > Adalia decempunctata. Next base: position 30,595,630 of record OX637701.1, on the reverse strand, counting down.
AACCTTTTTTCATTTTCCATTTTTCCGAATTCGGCTCTGTTGAAGAGATATAGCCATTTGAAAAAAAATTGCGCTAAATACCTGCCTGATACCATTCCTTGCAAACACCTCAAAGTTCATATTTTTCGATTGAAATTGAGGTGATTATTAGATCTTCTGGGTAATATATTCAGCAAATACTCAAGCACTAACCTTATTTGAATAAGAATGTTACAAACACGATATTTCCTCACAAAAACGCTTAGTTTTGTCCGATCATTTCTGCAATTGAAAAGCCATATTTCTCCCACCAAAATAAGTTCCTTCTTCGATTTTCCTGAAGATTAGTTTGTAAACACTAATAATTTGTTCATATTAAAAAAGGATCTCATAAAAAATTGGTTTCTCACTAACCTATCCTAACTCCATTAACCTAGGTCATAGGATTTGAGGTCAATGGCCTAACCTAACCCATCTTCTGTGATATTTCACCGAACTTTAGAGAAGACGATGCCAGATTTCTCTTCAAACAATGGTATAGACGAAACCAAGGAAGCAGTTAGTACGTCTCCTATCGTTAACGGATGAGCTATCGCAAGGGCACTAGTTTTGTTTACTTTTCGCTAAAGGCGTCTAGGCGTTGCTCTTCGGAAACGCCAAACGAGTAGTTCTGATTCTCGCCGATATTCCGCTACGATCTTAATTTCAGTCGCCTATAACGGTGCGCCGCGATTTAGCACGGCCTACTCTACACTTCAGAAGCCGTGTATGTAGCCGCCATGCAAAGCAAATCGTTGTTCTGTGTCTCCAACGTTAGTCTGTGATCCCATAAATGACGCTTCCGCGATTACCTGCGCCATGGACTTCGATTTATTCATTTAAGGAGAATGAAGCAAACAGGTGATGATTATGTGAATGACTTTTAGTGAATTGATGTAATTAGTAGTATCGAGTTATATTGTTTCGATAGATATTTTCCTGAAGGACCGGTAACAATAAATTTTCAATAGAAACTGCGTATAAAATGTATAATTTCTGGCTTCTCTCACAATAGTGGGATTTATCATTACATATCTCTACATTGTTTTTTCATCATAGAGATTTTAGTCTTGACAAAGTTGATTAACATTCTGACAACATTGCTAACTTTGTAAGTGACCAGAGAAGAAATAATATTCGATGATATTTAACCCAGGACAGCATTCAGATTATTCTTGAAATTCATGATTTTTTCCTCAAATTTCATCGTATACAATTAGGAATAACTCGAAAACAGAGCGTTTCATTGAAATAACATAAGAAAACTTTTATTTTCAAAATTGATTCTTTCGAAAATGTGAACCGTTTATTTTTTCCAAGCGGTTCTATAGAATTTTTGCGTGAATTTATGTATCGACTACGCTTCAACTTCTATACCAGGTGAAATATTTAATGAGTTTTGATTGAGGAATATGCACCACAAATAGAGTAAACAATCAACCAAAGTTCAGTTCATTCGAAATAACGTTTCCGAAAATATGAACAGAAAAGTGTTGATTTCATGGAATTTCGACACCCTTCAAAAGAAACAGAATTTCAAAAAATTGTATGGTTAAAAAGTGTTTCGTTTGATGAGAGGAATCAACAGTTAAAATAAATGTACAAGTCAAAGACTCACCCTATATAATGTTGGTCCAGTGTATGGTGAAACACCCTGTATATAAAATTCGGTCAAACTTTTATTTGAAGAGAGACTTATTGTGATGCAGTTGGCATATCCTGAAACACACCCCAAACAGTCCTTGTTGAGATTTCAAATATCAAAAAAAAAAAATTTTCACCACCAAGTTTTGTCACGCTTTTTGAGGTATATTTAACATGAGGCGTCAACTCATCAAAATATGATCCCCTTCAATTATTTTGTAGGTGCTTGTGCGTTTTTACAAAATGTTTCAGGTAATGCGTCATTGCCAAAATTCGAAAATTATGGACATTCAACAGAAATTAATGATCAAAAAAATCCTTCCCAAAAATTATTCCAATTCAATAATTACAGTAATTACAGTCTCGAATTCAACTGCGGAAATATACCAATAATGGCAATTTTTCCCATTTAATGCAATTGAAGTGAGGTAGTGTTATTAATTGGGTTTCGGTACATCTAGACTGCAATACAAACAATTCGATTTTATGTTAACTAATGAAATGAAAACAGAACAATTGCATGAATATGAAACGATTACAAAGTTGCAACGGTTGTGTTGTTTTCACATATGACAAATATTCACTCATTTTAATTAATTAATGAACAGGCGAGCAAACAGACAGTTTCCATTATTAAACCATACGATTATTCAAAATTCTGAGCTCTGAAAATATAAGGATCGAATTAAACATACAATGCGAAATATTTGTTCTCGTTTTTCGTTAATTGGTGAATCTGAAAAGTACACCATTGAACTTTCATGATGATTAGTGTCTCTTATGAAGATTAGTGTCTCCTATAAATATAAAAGTACTGCAGCACCACAGATGCTAATATAAGAGTCTTTCCAATGATACAAAATTTGCCATTGGCTCATGAAACCATTACTGATATGAGATAATGATTCTGAACCATAAACACAATTGAAAATGGTTATGTTGACTCAGAAAATTCAATTGTCTTTTCTTTACAGAGGAACTCTATTTCGCCTGGCGACAGGGAAAAATACCGATCTCGGACTCCACAAGAAAATGAACACAAAAAGGCTAAAAAAGAAGAAAAAGACATGGGCCACGTAAGTATTAAAGTACGTAAATTTTTAATAATAAACGTTTTGGTGTTTTTCATACATTGAATTTTTTGTATACACCGAAAAATAACCACTTGATATGAACGTTACTCAAAATATTTTGAAAAAGGGAATTGCTCCTCATGTGCAGTAATGAGTCAATCTATCATTCGGTATGAGCATTTTTCATAAATATCAATAGTCATATGTGCTGCTATTTCTTTCACCTATAAATGACAGTCTCTTTGATCAACTTGAACTTGGTGAAGAAATAAATTTCTTCTAATGCCTTAGGAAGATTGAACCAGATAACAATCTGAAAAGAAATCGAGGAATGTCTTGATACAAAAGTTTTGTATTTGTGTTTAAACATACCTTAGTCGAATCTGCGAATAATTAGATCAAATTATACTGACCAAGGAACTGTAACACCCAGAAGGAGCTGTTTCAATTTAAAATTTTTGTTGGTAAAACAGATACAGAGTGAGTCTTTCACTTGTACATATATTTTAACTGTAGATTCTTGAGGCTCAAGGAAACCTTTTTTTCATTTTCCATTTTTCCGAATTCGGCTCTTTTAAAGAGATATGGTCATTTGAAAAAAAAAACAGGGCGGAATACGTGCCTGATATTATTCTCTACAAACACCTCAAAGTTCATATTTTTCGATTGAAATTGATGTGATTATTAGATATTCTGGGTGATAAATTTAAAAAATACTCAAGCACTAACCTTATTTGAATAAGCACACGATATTTCCTAATAAAACCCTTCTGTCCGATCATTTCGGCCATTGAAAGCTATATTTCTCACACCAAAATGAGTTCCTTCTTCGATTGTCCTGAAGATTGGTTTATAGACACTAATAATTTGTTCTTCGATATTCTAAAACGATCTCCTAAACATTGGTTTCTCACTGACCTATCCTAACTCCATTAACCAAAGTCATATGATTCGGGGTCAATGACCTAACCTTACCCATCCTCTGTGATATTCACTCTAGAGAAGACGATGTCAGATTGCCGATTTTCTCTTCAAACAATGGTATAGGCGAACTCAAGAAAGCAGTACGTCCCCTATCGTAAGCGGATGAACTATCACAATCGCTAAAGGCGTCTAGGCGTTGCTCTTTGGAAATGCCGAACGAGTAGTTCTGATTCTCGCCAATATAGCGCTACGTTCTTAATTTCAGTCGCCACGGCCTACTCTTTCATTGAGAAGGCCGTGGATGTAGCCGCCACGCAAGACAAACCGTTGTTCTGTGTCTCCAACCAGTCCAACCTAAAACGTTAGTCAGTGATCCCATACTCGGCATAAACGAAGTTTACGACGTGGACTTTATTTATTTACAGAGAATAAAGCAAACAGGTTTTGATTATGTAAATGACTTTCAGTGAATTGATGTAATAGTAGTGTTGTTCTGGTGTCGAGTTATATTTTTCATCATAGAGATTTTAGTCTTGACAAAGTTGATAAACATTCTGACAACGTTGGAAATCTGTTGAGAGACCAGAGAAGAAATAATATTCGATGAAGTTTAACTCAGGACAGCATTCAGATTATTCTTGAAATTCATGATTTTTTTCTCTAATTTAATCTTATACAATTGGGAATAACTTGAGAACGACGCGTTTTATTGAAAAAATATAAGAATACTTTTATTTTCTAAAATAATTAATTCTTTCAAAAACGTGAACCGTTTATCTTTTTCAAGTGGTTTTATAGTATTTTTGCGTGAATTTATGGGTCGACTATACTGTAACTTTTTTACCAGGAGAAATATGGAATAAGTTTCAATTTAGGAATATGCACCATGAATATATGGAAAGAATAGTGTTAATTTCATGGATTTTTTACACCCTGTATCTTTCAAACGAAACCTAATTTTGAAAAATGGTATGGGAAAAAAGTGTTTCTTTTGATGGGAGGAATCTACAGTTAAAATATATGTATAAGTCAAAGACTCACCCTGTATACTATCGTCTATCGCAAGGGGTAGATAATTGAAATTTGGAGAAGAAAAACGAAGGCTTACGAAGGGTTAAAGGGTTTACAATTTTTTCAATTAATTTGTTAATAATGTTTTTGTCCACCGCGATTACCCATACACTCCCCAACACGTCTTGGCATTGATGCAATAAGATGGTCTATTTCTTCTTGAGGGATACTTTTCCAAGATACCTGTACTCAATGTGGGGCTGGGGTGAAAAGGGGTTAATGATTAAAATTTGAAGAAAAAAAAACGAAGGGTTTACAATTTCTTTAATGAATTTGTTAAGAATGTTTTTGTCCATCGCGATTACCCCCATACACTGCCCAACACATCTTAGCATTGATGCAATAAGTTTGTCTATTTCTTTTTGAGGGATACTTTCTCAAGCAACCTGTACTTCATGTGGGGGCTGGGGAAAATTTCCAAGCCTTCTACCCACCATGTACCAAACGAGAAATGTTTACATGAAAAAACCTTCACGATTTTTTTCTCAAAATTGAATCATTTACTCCTTTCTATACTATCTATGTTTTACTGAAAAAAAATTAAAATTTGAAAAGCCCCTTCTGGGTTTTGCAGTTTTTTTGTCAATTTATATGTAATAAGTTCGGAGCAGTCTGAAAAAATCGCATCTACATAATAAATAAATATAAAACAATAAATCATTATATGATGAATGATTTGTCTGAAATTCGGATATTGGAAATTGGTTCTACAACGATTAAGGGTTTATTGTCGTCCTCGAACAGGGGGGGGTGTATGGCCCCCTAAACTCTCATATTTCACATTTATAAAGGTGCTCTCATGCTTCCGTTTTATTTCAAACGAAAGACCCGTGGAAATTTCGTTCAGAAAGGCAACTTGAAATACGGAATTGGCAGAGAATGGCCAAATTCATATTCATAACTAAAGAAATAGTTCCTGCTTTACCAACATATTTACTTATTTCATAAATAAATAAATAAATAAATAAATCTTTATTCATCCTGTGAGACATTAAACAATGTATAGGATAGGTCAAAAAGAATACAGAAATGAACACATTTTATACTCTTATGATGAAGGAAATGAAGAAAAGCCTTAGAGACTATCACACAGATATTCATCTACACTATAATAACATTTCTCGTACAACAATGCCTTCACTGCTGTACGAAAACGATTTTTTTCCAGAATTTTTATATTATCTGGTAGTTTATTGAACAACTTGATACATATATACATTGGAGATGTTTCAAATTTGCTGGTGTTATGCTTTGGTATGGACAACAAACTGTCATTTCTTGTATTATAGTTATGGAAGCTAGAGAGCTTAACATACACTCTTTCATTATCCTTGGTATAGAGAAGACATTTATAAATATACAGGGTGTTTGGAGGGTGAGTAGCCATAGGTAAATGGTGGATAGGTGATGCTCTTGGCTACTTGTTGCGCCTAATAAAATATCATTTTGCCCAAAGTTCAAGGTGTTATAATTTTTTTACCATTTTTCTAGAAATTTCCCATTTTTCTCATTAAAACCTTGAATTTTTTCAAATTTAATGCTCGAGGTGCCTATAAAATGATTTATTTCCTTTGTCTAGTCTTGTCTTATTCAGATCGAATCATAATTTCATACAAACGTCTTCAAAAAACCTGACAGCGTCGTATCAAACATCAAAATGAAAAAAAAAATAATGTTGTGTCCACTTTACAAAGTGAAATGAAAAAAAAATTCACATGGTGTTGGGTTTTAAAATGGCTTTAAAAACTTCTCTAGTTAATACTCTTTGCAATGGTATGTAACATGTATCATTAATAATCAGATAACTCAACAAAAAACCGTTTTGTCTTCAAGGATGCCTTGAAAGGATGACGACAAAACTATTCCATTGAGCCGGCAAAATCTTTTCTCTCATTCTACCACAGCTTAAAATAGCGTACCCTCTCTATCATCGGCTAACAATACTCCCAAGGGCGTCGCCAGGGAGGGGGCAGCTGCCCCCCGTGCCCCCCCCCAATCAGAATAGAAATAATTAACTGATTTTCGTATATTATGCTATTATTTCAAAAGGTTTTAAGGGATTTTTGAGCTCTAGGGGGGGGGGGGGGGCAGCTGCCCCCTGTGTCCTCCCCCCCAGCTCAAAATATGCTGCAGAATATGTTGATGAACCACCGAAATGTTGAGTGAACTCAAAACTGCATTACTGCACCTTTACTGCAGGCCTATGAAATGACTTGCAAATGTAGTAATTACCCCCCAGCTTTTGAGCTGGGGGGGCAATGGGGGGGCAGTTCCCCCCCTCCCCCCCTAGAGCTCAAAAATCCCTTAAAAACTTAAGAAATAATAGCACCATATACGAAAATCAGTTCATTTTTTCTATTTTGATTGGGGGGGGGGCACGGGGGGCAGCTGCCTCCTCCCTGGCTACGCCCTTGGGAGTATTGTTAGCCGATGATAGAGAGGGCACTCTATTTTTAGCTGTGGTAGAATGAGAGAAAAGATTTTGCCTGCTCAATGGAATAGTTTTGTCGTCATCCTTTCAAGGCATCCTTGAAGACAAAACGGTTTTTTGTTGAGTTATCTGATTATTAATGGTACATGTTACATACCATTGCAAAGAGTATTAACTAGAGAAGTTTTCAAAGCCATTTTAAACCCCAACACCATGTAATTTTTTTTTTCATTTCACTTTGTAAAGTGGACACAACATTATTTTTTTTTTCATTTTGATGTTTGATACGACGCTGTCAGGTTTTTTGAAGACGTTTGTATGAAATTATGATTCGATCTGAATAAGACAAGACTAGACTAATGAAATAAATCATTTTATAGACACCTCGAGCATTAAATTTGAAAAAATTCAAGGTTTTAATGAGAAAAATGGGAAATTTCTAGAAAAATGGTAAAAAAATTATAACACCTTGAACTTTGGGCAAAATGATATTTCATTAGGCGCAAGAAGTAGCCAAGAGCATCACCTATCCACCATTTACCTATGGCTACTCACCCTCCAAACACCCTGTATATACATGGTGCAGTCAATATTTTATGTTCATGGAAAATTGATTTACAAGACATTCGTGAGCTAAGTCCAAAGATCATTCGTAAAATACGTTTTTGTGCAATAAACAATCTACTGAAGTCAATTGACTTGCCCCAGACCTCGATGTTATATGACAGATGAGAATATACTAGTCCATAGTAGACATTCAATAGTGCCTCGAGTGGGAGCGAGCTCTTCAGTCTGCTTATGGCGTAAAATGACGACGATAGTTTTTTAGAAATGTAGGCGATATGTTCACACATAGCTCAGCGATTTTCGGATAGAGTGCCATTGTACATCAATGGAATATTCCATAACATGCACGGTGGCGGATTAGTTTTCCTGCTCGTTGTGATCGGCGACCTTAAAGCACTGACTTGGAATCAGAAAATTTTGAGCGATCGTTATTTTTTGTAAATAATTCGCAAGCATTTGATATAGTTCTGGTTTAACGATCTTGACGAATTTTCCACACAAATACAAGATTTTATCTCGATCGAATCTGTACGTTTGGAATGATCAGGAAAACAAAATTTCGAACGGCCATATTTGGGGAACCTCTGGTCTAATTTTTCCCATTGACGAACATTACCAAGGCATTTATGATCCGAATCTACCCTGAATAGTTCAAGTAGTTTGACAGTTATCGTGTTTAGAGACGAGCTGACTGAATTGAATTTGAATTTTCACCAGAACCTAACCCTGGCCTGTTCCCTTGTTACAGCTCTGGCAAGTAAGAATCAAACGTCGAATGAAGAATTCAGTTTATTCAAATCAGCATTCAAGCAACTCGAGATTGTCAAATAAAATTTCAAATTCAAAGTAAATTTTTGCCCTTTCTTTTATGTTTATCGCCTTTCACAGGAACACGAAATCGTCACCTGAACTTAAAAAGAATAATAACCGTACTTATGTTGAACTCGACTTACAGGATCTCCATAATATCTTCCGTGAGGTCAATCAGCGCACCGTGTTTTGCGGATAATAGGTCCTTATCTTTCTGGAACTTTAAAACGCCATCAATCCGGTCTTAAAGTGAAAGAGGAAATTCCCGTCACTAATCAGTAATAAAAATCAAACTCAAGAATACCAGAAAACCGGCAGCGCCTGCCGCATTTACTGCCGTTTTATGCCCGAATATTTCTTCCGACTTTAATACGCCATTTCGTGCATATTCGCGAAATGATCGCGCCAAATATGAGAATGAAGTAATTTCCTGGCAGCCAGCAGCACAAAGCCATTAACGTTACTGCTTTCAGTTTTAAATTACTCGGACCTCGAGCCATATATGTTGAACGTGTTATTATTATTTAATATTTTGGCGTATTATCCACAAACCGAGAGTAATAGCTGATGAATTATACGTGCCTCCGTTCAGGTCGGTAATTTTCCTCAATTAAAGTTACTCTAGCATGATCAGTCTGGAATTAGGTACGATCTTTTCAATATATTTAACACCACGAACTCGACGATGTTAATTTTGAAAGTATGTTCTTTTTTATGATTGGCTAATGGCTATCAATATTACTCCTTACATTCCTTCTCGTATAACAAGTGGGTCATGGGTATCACTGCTTGAGGGCTCTATGAAAAGACTCGAGTAATATTCACACTCTGAGCTCCAAATTATTTTAATGGCTCTACTAGCTGAAGAAATCAGTTAACGTAAATATTTATCTTCCACTTGTTGAACACACTCCATAGCTGATATATTCATCAGGTTTTGGGGTCAAAACTAATAGGTGATTTTTCAAGGTCGCCGTTCAGAGCTAGTTGGAAAACTAATCCGATAGAGGCGCCACCGTGCATTTTATGGAATATCTCCATAGAATTTACATTATCACTATAGGTTCTCTCAATATCCCTCTAATTATGAATGAAATGTACAATGGCGCTCTCTATCCGAAAATCGCTGAATTATGAAATTGGTGAATATGTGGGTAAAGCAGGAACTGTTTCCCGCATTATATTTTAATCTGGCCATTCTCTGCCAATTCCATATTTCGAGTTGTTTTTCTGAACGAAATTATCTGTAGATTCACTTTTAAATCGGAAGTTGAACTATTTTCATGGGTCTTTCGTTTGAAATAAAATAGAAGCATGGGTTGGCCTATTTTCTTCTATTTTCGAAAATGAAAAATGAACTTTCGAAGTGAAATCGATTTAAATTATTTCATTAAGAACATCAATGCTTTCTGAGTTTCCCCACAAAATTTCAGTTCTCAAGATGAAACCATTTTAAAATGCAACTACATTGAACGCCCAGGTTAAGAGCTGTAGGAAATGGCAATCTGGAAGTGGAACTGTATCGAAGAAATTAGCCAAGTCCATAAAAAACATCTGCACATCTTCTCCCTTTGTCATCTGTAAATTTGAAGAAGGCGTTCTTAGTGCGACTTCCTTGTCAAAAATCTGAATTGTTTTCATTGAGAATGCGATTCTTAAGGAGTGGTATCACCTTTTGAATCGTGGTAAATCTCCATTCAAAAAGAGGTCTCTTTATTTCACGAGTAACTACCATAATTTACGACGTAGAGACTTGAATTATTTTTAAATTGGAGTTGAAGAACGTTCCGAGGGCAAATAGTTTTCTTTTTTTCGATTTAATTAGTTTTCAATTAAAAAAAAAACAGGGTAATCGTTAGATCTCTGCAATATTTGGGTTATTGAATATGTTTTTCGTTTTTCATGAGTACAAGCTATATTTTTTAACTAATCATCATGAAAATTTTTGTAGTTTATAGAAGATTAAATTGCCGAGGGCAAATAGTTGCGATTTTTTCCAAAAAATGATGAATAACCATCGAAAAAAAATCATTATGTGTAGTTTCCAAAACGCTGAAGTTCAACCTGTTTTTTCGATTGAAAAACTAATCAAATCGAAAAAAAGAAAACTATTTGCCCTCAGGACGTTCTTCAACTTCAATTTTAAAAAAAATCAAGTCTCTACGTCGTAAATTAGGGTTGTTACTCGTGAAATAAAGAGACCACTTTTTGAACGGAGATTTACCACGATTCAAAAGGTGATACTTCCCCTTGGTGAGTTGAGACATAGGACAAAACTTCGTATCGTAACTCCGTCGCGTAACAAGTCTGGACGGCACTGCGTAACAGTTGAACGCCGTTATATAGTAACATCGGTGCGTCCCGATGGCTCTACTATACGAAATTTTGTTATATTTCTGTACGCACCTTTAGACAAACATTCAAGCAATCTCCTGTTTTAGGCATTTTAAAAGTTTTTTTTTTAATTGTTGAGACAATTGATTGGCCTTTAGTTTCTAATATTATTTTTGTTACGGTTTTTTTGAACTGGTAAGATCTGAAATTTTTAATTCTGGAGGCACTGTACCTACCTCGAAAGAAGGGTTTATTGTGTGCAATAATGGTACTTATATTTCTTTATGAGTCTGTCTTATTATTTATTCCGTTATTTCATCAGGTCCTTGGTAGCTATTATATTTTAATAATGAGATTTGTTTTGAGAATTCGTTTTCATTAAATGGTGGCAAGAAATTATAGTCCTCAATAATATTTCTGTTTTCGAACTCTAAGTCCTGAATAATTGAAATTTTAATAGCCATTCTAATGCCAAGATTTGTGAAATATTCATTACAGGAGGGAACTATCTCATTTTCTGATATAAGAATATTAACCATCATTTCATTGAACAGTGTTCCGTTTTTATTTGGATTGATTTCTCATGTTCCCTGTTTCTTTTTTCATACAAGATAATAATGAAGATGAATAGATTTTCTTCATATTTTCCTGAAAACTCAAGCCAGTAGAAGTAGAGGAAGAGCCAGTGACCAATTTTCATGTCATTTCATAACTCACCAAAATTTACTAGTTTAATATTCAATATCTGCTCGAAAATAAAAACCATTTCTGCCAGCCCATAATGGCCGGAGTAGACTACCATAAGCGCTCAAAGAGGCCAGAAAATTAAGTTCAACTATGTCATAGTATCATACACAAAACTTTCAGGAATTGTTATTGATAATAAATTGAATCCATTAAAAATAATGACAGAACTTTTTCGTCCCTACTAAGTGTTGGCAGAATTCTTTGAAAATTCATTAAGAACAGCTGTACTTATGTCATTTCAGTACGCTTGAAATTTACAGTGAGCTTTAGTATTACGAGTACATAGCGAATACCCTTATAATCGGATCAGGTAAATGAAACTGAAAACAAAGTCTATAATTTCATAAAAGAATTTTAGCTTCCTCCACATAATTTTCTATCAACTTTTGATGAGTCATTTACGAGACTCATCAAAAGTTGATAGAAAATTATGTGGAGGAAGCTAAAATTCTTTTATGAAATTATAGACTTTGTTTTCAGTTTCATTTACCTGATCCGATGATAAGGGTATTCGCTATGTACTCGTAATATATGCGCTCTAGGTCTGACAAATATGAATAAGCTCATTTCGCTCGCATTTGCGCGGCAATATTTCTTGTTCTGGCAGATGGTTCGTGATGTAAAAAATTTCTGTCATGATTATAATTCGCTTTCTAGACACATTTTCTTTATTTCCTGTAAATTTCAAGCGTACTGAAATGATATAAGTACAACTGTTCTTGATGAATTTTCAAAGAGTTCTGCCATCACTTAGAAGGGACGAAAAAGTTCTGTCATTATTTTTTGCAGATTTTTGCAGATATTATCAATAACAATTCCTGAAAGTTTTGTGTATGATACTATGACATAGTTGAACCTAATTTTCTTGCCTCTTTGAGTGCTTATGGTAGTCTACTCCGGCCATTATGGGCTGGCAGAAATGGTTTTTATTTTCGAGCAGATATTGAATATTAAACAAGTAAATTTTGGTGAGTTTTGAAATGACATACGAAAATTGGTCACTGGCTCTTGGTCTGAAAGAAATCCAGAATATAAAGAAAGCCGCGAATTTCCTAAGGTCTACTTATTTTCGAAGCAATGAAACCAACCGGCAAATAAATGGCTTTGCTGTTAGGGTGAACAACTATCAACCATTCAGTTGAAAACTCGCATTGGAAACGATATGGGGCCATGTGGGGCGCCGAAGCGAATTTAAAACAAGCGTTATATTTTTATATGCGAGAGTAGTTTGCAGCTAGGACCTTAAAATTAATGCGCCATAAACATTCTCCCATAGTATACGAGGTGTAATGATTTATCTTAATAGTGGAATGTCTCTTTTATGGTTGCATTCCTGCTATTATTTTGCTTTGTATTCAAGTTGCTCGGAGATGATGAACGCTCTTGGCGTATATCGTCTGAAGGAGCACATAAACCAGAGGATGTCGTTCACAGATATTACTATGGACATCAGCGTTTTCATTCGGGTCAAATAACTTTAATTCTGGAAAATTACTCAAACTATTAGGTTGGACTCACTAATGAAGAATCGGTGCCAAATTGAATTCTGTCCGTCCGCCCAAAACACGATAACACGAAAGAAATGTAGGTTATTCATTTTCATGTTTCGGTTGAGCTCGTCAATGGCAAAAATCGATTCCATGGTTTCCGAGTACTTTATTTTGGAATTTTCCAAATATCACAGAAAAAAACAATCCGAACGGTTAAATTTTGGTGATAAAGCATACAGGATGTGTATGAACAACAGCGAAAAAAATTAGGGGGTGATTCCTTGTCAAAAAATATGATGGTTCGTGAATATAAACCTTTTATAATGAGCCCACCCTGCTTTTTTATAGTTTATAATAAAAAGGGGTTACTGTCCACTGCGACCTCAAGGTCTATTGTGCCCCCTAACAGAGCTGTTATCGCGCCTCCTACAGCTCGCCTTCCAATTCCAGAGATTTTATGAAATCCAGTATCTGGGACGGCTTCAACGAGGATAATTCATCACTCCTATAGGTTTCTTGTCCAAAGCACTTTTTTCTTTGGATTGCAATGCCATAGCATTCCGTAACCAGGTGAATAGAAGTTTCGTCCTCTTCCCCACAGAATCTACACTCGTCAGTGTCCGATAAGCCCATTCTCAACAGATGCTTCTATAAGCGACAATGTCCTGTGAGAAAGCCAGTGAGTAGGTGTAGTTGGTTCTTACTGAGATCCAGATATTTTTTGGATCTAGCAGTTTCAAAGTTCCGGAGGAACTTTTTGGAATGATCCATCCCTGGGAGATTCCACCAGAGTTTTTCTCTTTCACTTTTCTCCTTCACCATAAACTCCTTCTTATAGTTGCTTCTTCCTATACAACAGGAGGGTTCTGGGCCAGTGAGTGGCGTTTGTGCGCTCTTTCTGGCAAATGTATTGGCCTCTTCGTTTCTTACAATTCCCGAATGACGCCCGCCCTGCTCGGTAACAATCCCCTGACGCATAAAAAGCAGTTTAATATTTTTTTCTTAAAACCCATGAAACTGACAAGAATAAAATTGAGCAGGCATTTTATGCGAGCAAGAAGGCACTCAAAATAAATTTTTGGTTTTGTTTCTTTATGATCTCAAGGGGTAGAAAAATCCAGCCCTAAAACTTGTTTTGCGTGAAACTTTTTCCATCGTCATAGTACAATTCACACAAGTTCTTGGGAATCTTTGTGAATGATACACTGAATTGGGAAGAACATATTTATAAACTTGGATGCAGCTTAGCTTCAGTCTATTATCTTTGGGTGTAATGGACAAGATATCTGGATAAATTCTCCATGAAAACTATCTATCATTGAGGGTAGAAATAAGCATTGGAACCATTTCTGAGAATTATTTCGACATTGTCGATATTTCACGAGTGCCAACCTGCGATACTCAAAAAAACTTGATAAACCTAAATCTTAGCCAACCGGGTCATTTTATAAAAGTGAATGGAGTATATGTAATGAAAAAAAATAGAAGAAGTAAAGCACACTAAAAAATTGAACTACCAGTCAATTTGAAAGGCATAGCCCTAAAAAAATTTCCATCAATCCATTTTCAGACCTTCCAGATTCCCAAGAATGTCTTGAATTTGTTCATAAAAATTACAGCAGATTTATGTATATGTTTCAAAGATTAGGACTGTTATATAGAATCTTATCTCTTTTTGTGAAACCTAATAATTGCATGTGATACATTTAGGTGTTCCGCATCTAGGTATCATTGTTGATAAATAAATAAATTAATAAATAAATAATGATAGGGTCACAACCACGCGACATGATTCTTTCTTTCTCACATGCGCCTTCCATTTTTTATTTTGATTCCTGCTGGTAATTCAAAAGAATAAGTGTTACGGGAGAACAGAAAGGAAAAAACAAATAGTTCGTCGATAGATTAAACCCTCAGGTATCTCCATCAAGGCGGAGAAAACGTAGACAACAACACTGCTTACCATATAATGGAACAATCTCGCAGTCAATTTAATATCTTGATATCACGCTACTGCAATAAATTCAGATGGTCTCCACAATGGATTCCGTCTACCGCCATATGTTCACTTGCAGAAATTCCTGGAAGTCGTCTAACAAGGCGACTGAGATATAAGACACATCGTCGCACGGTCTTTAGCCTGAACGATGTCGACAAAAAAAACGGAATTCGAAAGTTGTTCTCTCCGAGAATTCCCTATTTTATTGAATTGACTACCGTGCTCTGGTATTCTTTATTATGTGATTTGAATCTGCGGCTATTTATTCTGGTAGCGATTTTTCAGATGCTCTGTGCTGTTTTTGTTCGGGATTCTATTTATTTTTCCTCAGGACGTATATGCTATCATTGAGTGTTAAATATCAAGGGTAACCCGTTGATCAGAATCAAGAAAAATTATAAAAACACTAACCTGAATCTTTTGCGCACTTGTTTCAATTCGACTATTTTCGCCTCAAAAATGGAAAATGGCAAACGATATTAGTCTGGGTGTCCGTGGACAAATTGCAAATTATTAATAAAGTTTTCTTACTTTCTGTAAAGCTACCACATTTTTACTCTGTGAAAATTTTTGTGGTCGCGGCTTTTTTTCACTTACTCTCGTAAGTCGACCATATTTCAATTTTTTTTAAATCATACATACCTACTCTTATTTTGTAAAATGCAATCATAAAAATAATCTGGGAGAAATGAGTAAACATGATTGTCCGACAAAAATAGCGTGGATTTGAGCGTGTCTACCAACATGAACATGACTGAAAATCGCATTTTTTTAAATTATTAATACCCTCCTGATTTTTTCACAATCGATTGATATGACCACATGAAGTATGGAAATGCAATTGGCCGCCAAAAAAAGTGGCGTTTTTCTTGATCGACAAATGAAAATCGACGATTTTTTGAGCTAAAAAAATTATAAATAATGTTCTAATTTTTTCTTATTCTATTTTCACCTCGAAAATACAATCTAATGCACCAGTTGTCCGACAGAAAAAATTTGGCGTTCATTCAAAAATTAAAGAATTCAATGCTTCAATTTGGTTATGAATAGACTATATGCATTTATCGGATATAACTTTGCTTATGTTATGAATAAACATTTGATTTTTTGAGGATCATTTAAGAAAGATGTGCTGAATAGTGGATACTATCATTCAACTGTCCGACGAAAAAAGTTCGGCAATATCTCAGTCCACCGAATGAAACTTGTTGGTCTCGTGAGATTCCATTTCCATAACTAACATTTTCAATCATTATATTTGACATTTAAATTTCGATGAAAGTTGCCTTCTTTCATACCTTTGGTTGGATACGGAAATTCTTCTCTAGAAGTGAAAAAAACACGTCTGGGGTTATGAAAAAATGTTTTCTTCAATTGTTCATACTTGTAGAATGCAGAAACTGAATTTTTCTGCCCCAGTTGAATATGGAATATCCACCCTAGGTCGAAATTGCGAATTCTTCGAAAAGAAAGTGGAAGTTTCATGGCATTCCTTTGGTTGAAAAAAGTAGTTTGGTAATTATTCCTATAAATAAAAAAATGCCCTTTTCAGTCATGTTCATGTTGGTAGACACGCTCAAGGCCACACTATTTTTGTCGGACAATCATGTTTTCTCATTTCTCCTAAATTGTTTTTATGATTGCATTTTACAAAAAAAGAGTATGTATGATTTAAAAAAATTGAAAATATGGTCGACTTACGAGAGGTTTGCTGAAAGAAAGCCGCGACCACAAAAATTTTCACAGAGGAAAAATATGCTAGACTTCGCCTAATAAAACTTCACAGAAAGTCAGAAAACTTTATTGATAATTTGCAATTTGTCCCACGGGCACCCGGACTATACAGGGGGAGTCTTTGACTTTTACATGTATTTTAACTGTAGATTCCTCTCATCAAACGAAACACTTTTTTTCTATACCATTTTTCAAAATTCGGTTTGGTTTGGGAGATACAGGGTGTCGAAAATCCATGAAAAAACACTTTTTTGTTTATATCTTCGGAACCGTTATTTCGAATGAACTGAATTTTGGTTGAGTTTTTACTCTATTCATGTTGCATATTCCTCAATCGAAACCTATTCAATATCTTTACTAGTATAAAAGTTACAGGGTAGTCGACTCATCAATACACGCTAAAACACTATAAAACCACTTTAAAATATAAACGATTCATATTTTCGAAAGAATCAATCGTTTAAGAAACTAAAAGTATTCCTATTTTGTTTTTCAATATAACGCGTCGTTTTCGAGTTATTTCCAAATTTACCCGGTGAAATTTCACGAAAAAATCATTAATTTCAAGAATAATCTGAATGCGTCTCTGAATTAAATATCATCGAATATTATTCTTTCTCTGGTCTTTAAACGAGTTTACAATGTTGTCACAATATTTATCAACTTTGTCGAGATATTTAAATAATAAAATCCCACAAATTTGGGAGATAAAATTGAACACCAAGGAGGATTTAATACGCACAGTTTCTATTGAAAATTCATAGTTACCGGTCCATATTGAAGTTAAATGTCGATGAAATACAAAATTCGAATATGAATGATGAATCTCGATACAAACTACTTATTAAATTGAAATTAATGAAAAATAATACGATACCTGATAATCTGTGGCGATGTTTCTATCTAAACAACATCCTCTTGGAATTTTAACTCGACACGGTTGAAATTATATTAATTCACTTCACATAATAATCACATTAGATATTAGAACAATAAGTCACTGAATGTATTCAGATTATTCAGAACTTCACATAATGTTTACATTTTGTTCAGAGACTCTGGTTTGTTATTGTTCAACGTTGGCCTCCAGGCTCCAGATAACCATACTTCGGTTTTCGCTCTACGCATGCGTGGTAAAATCTGACGGCAAAGTCGATTTATGATGGAAACGGCAGAATTCATAGATATTTATACCACGGTACACAAATATATCGTGATTTATACTATGTTTCGTAAAAAATCCTTAACCTCAATGAAAATATCAGCAAGCTGACAACATCTTCTTGAAATTTCTGTGCAAAAATTCACAGGATCGATACAAATTAGATTAGGTTAGGTTGTTTGATAATAAATCTGAATGAAAAGTCTCTCTTCATGATATTGTTTGGGAATTTTGAGGAAAATATGAACAATTAGTGTTTACAAACTAATCTGCAGAAAAATCGAAGAAGGAACTTATTTTGGTGGAATGAATGTGGCTTTTTAGTTGCAGATATAATCCGATGAAACTAACTGTTTTTGTTGAAATTATCGTGTTTGCAACATTTTTATTCCAATAAGGTTAGTACTTGACTACTTGAGAATTCCCTAAATTGGGCCTAAATGTATAAACTCAATTTCTATCGAGAAATATGAACTTTGAATCTATTCCACGGTATCATTTCAGGGACATATTTAGCCCAATGTTTTTTTTCAAATGGCTATATCTTTTTAACAGAGCCGAATTCGGAAAAATGGAAAATGAAAAAAAAAGGTTTCTTTTGGCCCCAAGAATCTTCAGTTAAAATCTTTGTACAAGTCAAAGACTCGCCCTGTATACTTTATAAAAGTGAATGGAATATATATTGGACTATTTTTTCTTGAATGTATTCAAGATATCTCCCCTTTTCGTTCGCACACCTCGTATATGACAGTTGCTCAACTAACACTAAATGCCACTAAATGAGGCGGAGGACATACTAGTCCGCATTCAATTTATGCTGCCTATCATATAAATATTCATAATAAAAATAAACACAACATTAATCATAAATGTATAATCAAACAGCACAGTGACGGCGAAAAAAGTGACCAGGATCTTGTTGTGGATGATGCATCGGAAGATCCGGTCTCGCCGCCCAACGGGACCGCTTCACCAAGAGAAAACGGCCTAGACAAACTGAACGCCAAGAAGGACCATCCTGGTCCGCACAGTCCACGATCAGGAACATCGAGTAATGCATCGACCCCTTCAACAAAAAAGTTAGATGGCGACAAACCGAGCACCCCCATTTCCAAACCTGTGACACCAACATCAGCCGCAGGCCCGTCTAGTGGAGCTGGAGGCCTCAAACCTGTTGTTAAACCCCCCTCTTTGGGACAGTATCCGCCTTATCTAGCCGGAATCTCTAACGGTGAGTTGACTAAGTTGACTTCAGCACAAACTTTGTACCTACGATCTACGGAAATGAATTTTTGTGCCACCTGCCACCGTGTGGAACAATCGCAATTTTTGCGAGCTCAGATAGTACCAAAGACATACCTACTTAGCTGTAAGCTGAGTGCCATTTATGTTCACTATTGTTTATTCAGTCGAATTTGTCCGGACAAAAACTGTTGAATTGCCGCTAACTAATTGAAATGCCATTATTGGCTTAACATCAAAAAGGGTTAGTGATATTATTATTTGAACTGGCGTCAGTATGGCTCAGTTAGCCTTCCGGGAACTGCGACCACAGGGATATTTTGTTCTCTTCCCTACTCATTGTAACCCAAGGAGTTCGTCTATGGTGTTGATTAGACCGAAAATATCCTTGGGAGCCTCGGCTGTTACCTCGTGGTTATCAATTGCCAGCAAACATATCCGAGATATCTGAATTGGTTCTCGAGTTACAGGGCGTTTCTGAAAAATTCTGTTTCAGTTTTCTTTTGTAATTTCTATTGCCTAAATAAAATATCTCCAAATATAAGAAAAATCTTTAGATACAAGCTGTCCCGATTCAAGGGAAGACGAAAAACTCAATATCTTTGAAACGGATCAGATTTTCGAAAAACCAGTTACAGGATGATACTCGGTGAATCTACTGCTAAAAAGCAATGATGAAAAATTTAGGGTGTCCCATTTGAAAAACACAAACTTTTTTCTCTGGCACTTGAACGGCGAATATTTTTTCGGATCAGATGGAACTCGAGAACCAATTCAGATATCTGGGATCTGTTTGCTGACAATTGATTATTTCGAAAAAAGAGATCGGAAGACCTTGAACATTTTTTTCTCTAATCCTTATGGTTCTCGAGATGCTCTCAGTGATCATCGAATTTGGGACACCCTGTACTGCGATAAAATTATTTTCCACTTTCGCAGATTCTCTGTGGAACCGCAGTCAAATTTTTCAGCCAACTCTTCAGCTGCATCATGTTTCTTATTATTATCTTCATTATTACAATCATACAATACAGGATATATTTCTACTTCTTTAATAAATTGGATTGTTTTCTCGTTAGTCGTTATTCCAATCCATGTTCGCGCACACATAAATGTTTTCACTCTCGAAGCGGAAACAAAACTGAGTTCGCAGAAACATGTGTGTGGACTGTGTGCGTCAACCCGAGTCCACCGCTGGAAGCAGTGCGCGACAAAAGTTCGCAACTGTGCGTGAACTTTTCAAGTACGCGCACATTTTGTTGCTGTTCACGACGTTCACGTTTACATGTCCACCGCAACGAACATTTGTGGCGTATACTGTGCCGCACAGTGCGGCACTCCGGTGGAATCGCACCTTAATGGGCCTACCACACGCTCAAACCACAAGCCGGTTTGCGCAAGCCAAACTGTGGTGAAGCTTGAGCGTGTGGTAGGTCTATTAGGGGAAGTATCACCTTTTGAATCGTGGTAAATCTCCATTCAAAAAGTGGTCTCTTTATTTCACGAGTAACTACCCTAATTTACGACGTAGAAACTTGATTTTTTTTAAATTGAAGTTGAAGAACGTCTTGAGGGCAAATAGTGTTCTTTTTTTCGATTTAATTAGTTTTTCAATTAAAAAAAACAGCTTGAACTTCAGCGTTTTGGAAACTACACTTAGTGATTTTTTTTCGACGGTTATTCATAATTTTTTGGGAAAATCGCAACTATTTGCCCTCGCCCCTCGGCAATTCAATCTTCTATAAACTACAGAAATTTTCATGATGATTAGTTCAAAAATATAGCTTGTACTCATGAAAAACGAAAAACATATTCAATAACCCAAATATTGCAGAGATCTAACGATTACCCTGGTTTTTTAATTGAAAAACTAATGAAATCGAAAAAAAGAAAACTTTTTGACCTCGGGACATTCTTCAATTTAAAATAAAATCAATTTTCTTCGTCGTGAATTAGGGTACTTACTCGTGAAATAAAGAGACCACTTTTGAATGGAGATTTACCACGATTCAAAAGGTGTTACTTCCCCTTAACAGTCACCACTATGTCGTCGACGTATGCATTATATTGAGTAATTATTATGTGAGTAAAAAGGTGATATCTATGTATGTCGATTATAAATCAAAACCACTACCTCCTTCTGAGATCCACAATCGTAGATCCCCATTTACATATCATAGACATCTAAGTTTTTTGGAGGATGGGGAACTCCCGCAGGTCGTCACCCCTAGGGGTCCATCTGGGCCGCTTTGGGAATACTAATTCTCCCGATCAAATCATATAATGAAATTATTTTCAGGCGCTGCACCACATGAACTACAAGCTGCCGCCGCCGCTGCCGCTGGAGCATATGGTGGACTTCACAACAATTTACCACCTGCCTTAAACAATTATCCAAGACCACCTTTACAAGTCGGATATGATCCACACTCTCAGATGAGGGCACCAGTGGTGCCCGGTCTCGGTATACCAGGAGGAAAACCGTAAGTATTTCGTCAATGAACAACGGAGCCTTGAGGTCTTTCCGAAATCTCACCTTGTCTTTTTTGCAGTGCGTATTCCTTTCATGTGAGTGCTGAGGGTCAAATGCAACCCGTACCATTCCCTCCTGATGCCTTAATAGGACCGGGAATTCCCAGGCATGCGCGACAAATAAATACTTTGAGCCATGGCGAAGTGGTGTGTGCTGTGACGATATCGAACCCAACGAAATACGTTTATACCGGAGGAAAAGGATGCGTTAAAGTTTGGGACATTAGTCAGCCAGGATCCAAGAGTCCTGTTTCTCAATTAGATTGCCTAGTGAGTATATATATGTACCTATAACTTCTTTGAGAAAGTTGGTGTCATTATTCTTAATCAATGTAGTGACTTCGGACAAAAAATTACCAACAGAATTCCAATTACAAAATTCGTGTTCTTTGATCCGTGTATAAATGCTCCTTTTAGTAGTTCTATTGTAAACGGTCACAAGGTTTTCTATATACAACAGCTTGAGAAAGTGGATCAGTTTGGTCTTTAGCACTGACCTGTCCCTGTTTTTGTGTAGGTTAATACATTGTTTTGATATTATGTCTTTTTGGAAGTTTGCGAATTTCGTTCATTACCGGTGCAATGAAAGGTAAGAATGTCTTTTCCATGGAAATGATTTCGGATGGTCTATTTTCCATTTGTTGTTCGCTTCGGTCTTTAGGTCGATCGATCTCTTCCGAGATGTACCCATTTGAATTAATTGCTTATCGCACATATACCTACTCTTCTGGCAGATATTCCTGCGAACATACCCGTCGAGCTCTCTCAACAAGTGTTTTGATCACACCCCGCTTTTGTAGGGTATGGCGATTGGACTCCTTGTGTAGATATCTTTCTGTGTGGGTGGGTTTCTTATAAATCTTGTGTCCTAATTTGCCATTAGCCTTCCTAGTAACCAATACATCCAAGAAAGGCAGTGCACTATCTCTTTCTACTTCCATGCTGAAATTAATGTTTGGTTGCCTCATGCCTGCT
The DNA here is from genome assembly GCA_951802165.1 of Adalia decempunctata. NCBI lineage: Eukaryota > Metazoa > Arthropoda > Insecta > Coleoptera > Coccinellidae > Adalia > Adalia decempunctata. The sequence goes on along the minus strand of OX637701.1, from coordinate 30,572,877 downwards.
ATTGAAGTGTTTCAGGAAGACATTCAGTTGTTCTTCACCTTGAATCCATATCACGAAAGTATCATCATCATCCATATTTTGCAGTCATTTGGATGGTTTCTTTGTGGCAGATTCGATGGTGTTGGTTGTTTTCGAATGTTTCCGTAAAGATGCTTCTTTGGGCGACAATGTCCTGTGAGAATGACAGTGAGTAAGTGTAGTTGGTTCTTACTGAGATCCAGATATTTTTTGGATCTAGAAGTTCCAAAGTTCCGGAGGAATTTTTTGGAGTGATCCATTCCTGGGAGATTCCGCCAGAGTTTTTCCCTTTCGGTTTTCTATTTCAGCATAAATTCCTTCTTATAGGTGCATTTTCTTATACCACAGAAGGGTTCTGGGCCAGCGAGTGGCGTTTGTGCGCTCTTATTGGCAAGTGTATAATTGGTCTCTTCATTTCCTGCGATTCCCGAATGACCGGGAATCCATCCAGATTAAAAAGACCTAATTCTTCTTACCTACCTCATTGAGTTTGTTCCGGCACTCCCAAATCAGCTTTGAATCGATGGCATATAGGAGCTCAGTGCTTTAACGGCAGCTTGACTGTCTGTACGAATAGCTATATAGCATTTCTGATAGTTTATTTCTAGATTTATATCTAGACATCTTCCGATTTCAAGTATTTCCGTTTGAAGGACACCTGTACAGGGGCCTAGCGATAGTGCACACTTGGTACCTGTCCCATAAATCCCAACCTGTAGCGGTTTTGAAACCATCTGTATACCATTTTATTTTATTTTGTTGAGATTGTAGTCGGTGTATTCCCGTTCTCTCTTTTGCTCAGCATTGTACTGAAGTTTTTCTCAATGCTCACTTTCTTGATCATTACATCACTAGGAAGGTTTGCAGATGAGATGTAGTCATTCAGAGAGGACCAAACGCTCTGATTCCTGATTCTCTCATTGCCTGTTCCTTCTTTGGATATTCTTAGGATGGCCTCATGGGCTACCCTATCAATCACTAGATGTAGAGGTGTGAGGTCTATGATGATCTCAAGCACCCTAGTTGGGCATGTTCTCATAGCTCCCGTGATACACAAACAGGCAAGCCTTTGTATTTGGTCGAGCATTTTTCTCGTACTTACCTTGCTTTAGCAAACCAGGTTACTGACTCATATGTGATTATAGGTCTTACATTTATAACGTACATCCATCGCAATATTTTTGGTTTACAACTCCAATTCCTACCACCTGTCTTGAGTTCATATGTTAACTGAACTTTATAAGCCTCGAGATTCAAAACTTTATGCAAAAAACGGTGTAAGGACGTTTGTGGAACGCCTAATTCCAGGGAACAACGAGGAATGGAAAAATCTGGGTTTTTCTTCAACACTTTCGACTACAGCTGCAATATCCTGGTCTGTTCTTGAGCGACGTGCACGGGATTTATTCTTCACATCACTAATTTGTCCCAGCTCAAATTTTTCCACCAATTTCTGCATTGCGGTTCGACAAGGTACTCCACGAGGACCCAAAAATGTTCTTAGATTTACGATCCGCCCCTGCCAAATGTTCACCATTTTTGTAGTGGCCAATGGCGTTCACAAAATCTCTCTAACAGTGGCGGCTTGTCCTATGAGTTAGTGCCTCACCAATAAACGTCGAAAATTACACGTATAAATATCATATATTTATTAATTATTTATTCAATCAATTAAAATTGTTTTCATTATCTTCTTCCATACGCAGTTATATCGAAATTTCCCTTCATTATATAGCAATAAAATGCGTCTCCGGTTGGGTCTAAGTTTCCGCATCTCACGATTTCTGGCTATTCAACTCCCAGTAAACGGCAGAGGCAGGCCTCACACTGCCTTTCTTCACTCGTCATTTTACATCATAGGGAACGGACGGCAGGCGAGAAAACCGCACCCCTAAACGCCAAATATTACGTTGAGTCTGAGGCTAGCCTCTCCTCTAGTCTTGATATTCTCTCGCGAAGGGCAAACTGTGATTATTCTGCACTATTCGGGAATTAGTTCTTTAATCTATGAACTCGGGTCAGTTTTCAAATTGGGTTCGATTTGTAAAAATAGTTTTTTGTGTAGATTTAGGTTTGTCTCAGTGTTCATATGATGTCTTTCAATCTTATTACTGAATTCAATTTCCATCGGAGACCCGAAGGCCAAAAGTATTTAACGGGACCGATGGGACGTCACGAATTCCCCAGTTAGATTAAAACGCTCGAAAGACTTGTGATTTTTTTTATTTTTCAGCTAATCAGCAAAGTTTTTGGCGTAATTCTTATGGATATAAATCATATACAGTTCAAGAAGTAAAGCGATCTATTCCAGATTTGAGTGAATGTCTTGAGAATATTACGCAACTGACGAAGAAGAGAGTTCACTAGAATTAGTTATTTATAGGTATATGTACATATACAGAGTGTCACATTAGTGCAATGAAGTAGATAATCTCATTACTTACGTCAGTTACGGAATAATTTTACTGCAAAAATGTTTGCTCTTGCACTGATATATCAGCCTAAAATAATAGTACCGGCCACAGGGTGTTCGTTTGAAGCGGTATTACTGGTATCAGAATTAGGTCGGTTTGTTCTAATGGTAACCACTTCATATCATTTCATCTCTTAGTGCCAAATTAGTATTTCTATTCATTGGCATCAACATTTTTCTTAATTTATCCGGCGTGGCTGACATATAACGAAAAAATTATGGGAAAGTGGAAGATTTTACTTCATTATCAGAGTGACATAAACTCCAATATTCTCGCAATGTTCTGGTTAATGGGTGTTTCAAATCTGATGATATGATGGAAAGCAACTTGCTTGTAGAGGATGTTCTTAACAAGGTCCAAAATTGAAGAATTTCAATAATGATGCTCATTTTCTTCAACTGGCTTCAAATTACTTTTTATACACACCCTTTAAAATGTTTAGTTTTCGAGTAAGATAATTCTTCATCGCTAGAAGTAAATATTTTACAAAGCAAAATGTTTCTCGAAAAAGATGACCTTGAGTATGCTAGCGATAAAGAATTATTCTAATCATCAGTTTTGCAATAGCCTTTTTCACGGCAACGCCATGGCAGGGAATCTTTTTTCTCCGATGTACCTCACCACCTTAAACTGTCACGAGCCGCCACTGCTCTCTAATCTAAATTGTCCGATTTTTCAATTTGTGCGCTCCAGATAAGCTTGAGATGATGGGTACTTATGTTTATTTATTTTCAGCAAAGAGATAACTATATAAGATCCGTCAAACTACTACCAGATGGAAGAACCCTGATAGTGGGCGGAGAAGCGAGCAATCTCTCGATATGGGATCTTGCTAGTCCGACACCTCGCATCAAAGCCGAACTCACATCAAGCGCACCTGCGTGCTACGCCCTCGCCATCAGCCCCGACTCCAAAGTATGTTTCAGTTGCTGTAGTGATGGTAACATAGCTGTATGGGACCTGCACAATCAGACGCTTGTAAGGCAATTCCAAGGACACACGGACGGCGCTTCCTGCATAGATATTTCAGCCGACGGCACGAAGCTATGGACCGGCGGTCTCGACAATACCGTCCGCAGCTGGGATTTGAGAGAAGGCAGGCAGCTTCAACAACACGACTTCAGTTCGCAGATCTTCTCTCTTGGGTATTGTCCGACCGGTGAATGGCTTGCAGTAGGCATGGAGAACTCAAACGTTGAAGTTTTGCATGCCTCCAAACCGGATAAATATCAACTCCATCTGCACGAGAGTTGCGTTTTGAGTTTGCGGTTTGCCGCGTGTGGTAAATGGTTCGTGTCAACTGGTAAAGATAACTTGTTGAATGCTTGGAGAACACCCTATGGGGCTAGCATCTTCCAGGTAAATCATTACACTATCATATACTCCATTCACCTTTAACGCCTCAATTACACTCAGCGACTTCCACTGCTACTCGCGCTAACAGAAATATTTCCCGGAATACTTCTGCGGCTGTATGGAAAGGCAGTGAGTATTTACACTCTGCTCAATCATTTCCCCCGCGATCGAGTTTTGGCAAGGTCATCGACTTCATTTTCCTCATCAGAAGAGGTCTAAATGTAGCCATAAGTGACTTTTTTTACTTCAATTCCTCAATTGGAATTTCTCCCATATTCTGGCTGATTCTCCTCCAGCCAGTGTGCACTTTTTGCTTAAGTTTATGATTTTTCTCAGAAGAATCCCATATCACTCTTTCACTCTCAAAGTGTTCTAGAAATGTTATTATTTTTTCGTTGCTTCACTCCGTCGACATTTTTCGCAACAATTAACGACAACGTACGCAACGCTCGCACGACAGTAAATGGGCAGAATGTGATCACTCCCTGCCACTTGCGCTGCCGGTCCTTTGACTGCCGCACGAAAAACTGCTAATTTAAGGAGTGACCTACAGCGCGAGTGGCAGCAGAAGTGAAGTGATTACATTCTCACCCTGTCCATTTCCCTGCTCACTTCCCTGCTTCCTGCCGTGAAAGTGGGCTGAGTGTAATTGACGGGTAAAATATATCCCGGTTGGCCAAGATTTAGGTTTATCAAGTTTTTTTACTTAAAACTGACGCAGGTTGGCACTCGTGAATTATCGCCAATGTCAAAATAATTCTCAGATACGTTGCAACGTTGCCCATGTTAATTTCCACTCTCAATAGTATATTTGCCTTGACTTCAAAGTATGTCCATAAAACATAATTCCATATCTTGCTTTTGACTCGAATACTGCATGATAAATTATTTTCATGGAGAATTTATCCAGTTATCTTGTCATTACACCCAAAGAAAACAGACTGAAGCTCAGCTGCATCTCAGTTTAGAAAAAATACGTTCTTCCCAATTCAGTGTATCATTCAGATAGATTCCCAAGAACTTTGTACTTTCTAACTGGAGTAGGTATTTCAAGTTGTGCGAGAAGTTATTTAAATGTCTTCTACTTCTGTAGGCTTATTTCTCGGGAATTTTGAAAAGTGGGGAATTCCATAGGTCCGTCTGTTCGTTAAGAAGTTTTTCTGTCGGATTATTTGAGTACTTTTATTCTTTGTTCTAATCAACTATCACAAAGTAACAGACTATTCTGTCCATTATTTTTCAGTAAAATTTCAACACTCGATTCTTGATTTCCGTACCAAGAAAATAGCATAACTGAATCTTCCCACCATGTTTATATAAGTGGAATATTTCCAGTATTAACAGAGAAAAAAGTTTCTTCAACATTTGCCAGGTCTGTGGAATTATTGAATTCACATAATATTTTCTCAAATTCATAAATTTTCCCAAAGTAAACAAACATTTTGATAAACACGTAATAACTACGACCTCTATGCAGAGAAGACAACGTTGCGTAGTTATCTGACAGAAAAATGACTTTAAACTAACATTTTCAAAATATAAACGGTGAAATGTGTCAAAATGTCATGGCCAGCCGGAATACTTCATGAAAGTTCATGAGGTTGTAATCTTTGAAACTGATTAGGTGTCTGTAATGCTTATGATTGCAATTCTTTTTCAGTCCAAGGAATCATCGAGTGTATTGAGTTGTGACATCTCAGCAGATGACAAGTATATTGTGACAGGTTCGGGTGACAAGAAGGCGACAGTGTATGAAGTTATCTATTGAAACAAACACACATAGGTGACGGATCTGTTGAACTTAAAACGACCTGTTCGAATCAAAGTGCAAGACTTCAGTAGATTAATAAAAGAAATGTGATACTTATCTATAATTACTATTTTCTGGTTGGAAAATTTATGAGTTGATTGAAATTTAAGTGATCTGACGCTTGAGGGGTTTGTTGATTTCGGTGATCTCCATGACAGTTTGATGATATATAGTTATCCAATTTGTATATATCAGAAGCAGAATATTTGAAACAAGTTGGTGACTTATCCAACGCATAAACTCTAGAATGAATCATTTTAACTTTGAATATTGTATATACAATTGACGAAAATGAGCACATTGTTTTTTGTTATTTAATATGTAGCGCATTATTTGAAATGCAAACAAGACAAAGACAAATGTATATTATCTATATATTTGTAATTAATGCTATTTTAGCGAAGTGTGAAATTCAGAAGTATCTCAATGTTGCTCCAACTTCGCATGTGCAAAAATAGTACCTTTTATGTATATCAATGTGTTTTCGTTCTCCAACTAGATAGCATTTAATACATCTGAATTCATGTTATAGATTTGTAGATAACTGAAAAATTATATTCTTGTTTTTATTTTCATATTTGATAATTAGGTTTTTTGTCTTAGATACTTGTAATATGAGCATTGTGACAAAAGCAATGGCATTCAATAGGATTTCTTTTGAAATCATCCCAATCTTCGAAATATGAAGTCAATATCTATTATTCAGTATTTCGTATCTTTTGTAATAAAAGACATCAACATTGCATACCTCAGCAGAACAAGAAAAACAATAGCCCAGATGTATTTTTACCAGAAATCGAAAATAAATTATGTTATTTTCATTCTTAAGTTAGATTATTTTTTACCTTGCCTGAAAACCATTCTACCATTTTTTCCCTGTGTTATGGTCATCATACAAAAGACAATTTAATTCATAGTGGATGATAACATTTAATTTAAAATGAATAAACATTGAGTTGTTTATATTGTCGAATATGTTTTTGAATAGAAAGTCATATCTCATCAGATGGCAAATGAAGGATTTTTCAGAGACTTTTCTACATAAAATATTATTACTGAAAACTCGAAAGTTCCAAAGTATTTTACTGTGGAACTACATATTGGAAACAACTCGCTTCCATTCACCTCGAAAGCGATTGCCAAAAAGCACTACGCCAAGTGCTATTAGCACTTAGCTTAGGGGCTATTGTTAATAGTCCCCCTTCCAGAGGTAAAACTATGATTTCCAAAACTGAAAGATCCAAAAAGTGCTTCTTAACGAAGATATAAGAAGAATAAGCTATCGAAGCGAAAATGTTGAGCTATGAGTTTGTGAGGGACTAAAGAAAGTTTGAGAGATTAGAAAAATCATTCTTAAGGGTCTACTTCCCTGAAAAAAGGGAGTCAGAAACGGCGATTTATTTTTTTCTGATTGATGAAGGGATGTATGAGTGTATAAAGATTAAAATAAAAAAAATATTTTATAAGTATTGAATGAATGAATAGGATATTCTCCATCATTTTTGGTTATTTTGTAATATTTCCACCATCAAAACGAACAAATATTTTTGTGTTTTTTCATTTCAGTATTGAAGTCTATCATTTAGTTAATCAAACGTCTATCTCATTTTTCTTCCAGAATATACGGTTTTTTGTAAATAATATTACAACAATGTGTGTTTTCCGCGAAATTTATTTCCTTGAATTTTTTTATTCGAAATGATAAATATCCATTATCAAAGACAAATTTATTAAAGTTTGTTTTAGCCGTCGATTAGTGAGAATTAATTGTTTCTTACAATTGTGGATTCTTAAATGGAATTGAATTTCTTTTAAATGACACGCCCCGCAGGTTACTCCCAGATAACTGGCGAAGGAAAATTAGTGAATTATACAGTCAGTGTGAGATCTAGTTCAGGGTAGGATTTCTTGTTGAATTCCCTGCGCCCCAACATTTGTTGAGAATATAATTTTCATGAACCGTTATCGCTAATGATAAATTTTTTAGCTCAAATATGTGCCACCTTTCCCTAAACCCTTTTTACAAACTTAGAAAATCTAAAAAAATCACAATCTTGAAAAAATTTGATTGTTTTATCATGCTTACATTGCTTACAGTAAAAAAAATTAAATCTGCGCCGTATTTAAATCAAATGCTTAAATTGTCGACAAATCAAGGGACCCCCATGTTCACCTGACCTTAATCCCATCGATTTTTTCGTTTGGGGTTATTTCAAAGAAATTGTTTATGCCCGAGAATGTTCGAGTGAAGACGAGCTGCGACTGAAGATAAGAGAAGCCGAACGTGTCCTAAGAGAGAACATGGCAGGTTTTACGCGATTGAAAGAAAATTTTCTAAGAAGGTGTAGAATGTGTATTGAGCCTGGAGGTGGCCACTTTGAACACCCACTGTAAATTTTATAAATAAATTTCTTTTTATTTTCATTATGATGTGTGATTTATTGCCATACCTTTTTCTTTTTTTTATCTAGAACTGTTCTTGACCAACATCTAAAGCTAATTTTCATTAATTTTCAGCATTTTCTATCATAACTTGATCAGAAATATCTTAAAATGGCAAAAAATAATTTTGTAGTAAATGTCTTGTTCTTTGATTTTTTCCACCTCGATGACTTTGAAGGCTAATTCTAGCAAAAGTAGATTGTTAAGTACCATTTTTTTATCAATGATTCTAAAAGCTGACTACTGAGCGCAGTTTTTAAGCATACTAAGAAACCGTGAATTCGCCTTTTTACATTTCTAATTTTGATTCGAAAATTCAGATCATAATCCAATTTACGTAACTTCTTCACTTCAGACCAACATTTCCATAATTTTTATCAAAGTTACGAATCTGGTTATTTTATGTATAAAAGTACAATTCATGGAGATTAAGTTACAAAAAGAATTTCACAGAGAAGTCTTGTACTTTTTTTAATATCTTTTTTAAGATGGTCAAGTCGAAAATACTCAAAGTTCATAAAAAAATTCATAACTCGAAAACCGTGAAAAATAGCATGACATACATGGGGGTGATTCGAATAGCCCATGACCTTTTTTTCCTTTTTGACGTCAATCTCTTGGCCACCCTATATATCTATCTCACAAGATTGACTTGCTATTACATGTTTATGGTAATCATGGTAATCATATGGAAAACATCTGCAGATGTTTTCCAGAATTATGCACTATTTGGGAGTGTATTTTTATTAATTGGGTATTGATCCTCATCCAACCCAATACGTTATTTATCCCCAGTATTTAATTTAGAACGGAATTGCCCTTCACATCATACAATTACAACGAGCACATCAAAAGATATGGCAGGTTGAAGTGATGAACTGATGAAGATGAAACCGCCGCGCGAAACAAATTTCTACCCGGGCGAAGCTGGTGCTTGTATTACAAAAATGAGAAAAGGGGGGGGATGCCATCATGAATTTTCAATTTTGCCCCGGTAAGAAAAAATCGTAGATCCGGGCATGATTTAATGAAATTTGTGGTTTTGTTAACAGGCAGAATTTGTTTCAATTCTGCATTGTACATTCATGAATCAAATTTCCAGGTGTACATTCAATGCTATCAGACTTACTGCCACCAAGGACTTACTACAGATTCAACCCCTACCTTACAGAGATGTCAGGAATATCAGAAATTTCTCCAGAAAAAATGAACCAACTTAAAAGAGATGCACTAATGTATTTGAGAAGGAATGAGGAGAAATTCCAAGAAGCCGCTGAAACTTTGAACGTCCAAAAAGGAGCTCTACAAAGAATGCAAGATTATGTAAATCTTCAATTGGAAATCTAATGGTATCATTTCTTCCAAATATTAATTCAAATCAGATTATATACAGGATGGCCATTTGAAAACGAAACAGACGAGATTACAGACGAAATAAATTTTTTCGATAGAAATTCTCGGACAGGTCGATTTCTGTTTCGAGGGGGACAACTTAAGATGTAGGTTACGGACGCATAGCGCTTCAACCCTTGCTACTACAACCCTCACCCCCAATTTTTGAATAGGGAAGATGGGGTGAGTGATACCTCATTTGAAAGGTATTTTTATACTGATTTCAGCACAGTGATTGTTTTTTCATTTTATGAATTAGTTCTCGAAATATTATACTTAACTATTTGAAAAAGAAGTGGTGTTTTCATGGCACTTGTAGTGTTTTTTTGTGAAAAATCGACATCTTGATTAAAGATTTCTATTTCAGTGGATTGGAGGAAGGAAGCCACAGTCATGGTTGTTTTGAAGCTCAAAATGTCGATTTTTCACAAAAAAACACACAAGTGCCATGAAAACACCACTTCATTTTCAAATACTTAGTTAAGAATATTTCGAGAGCTAATGCATAAAATGAAAAAACAATTACTGTGCTGAAATCAGTATAAAAATACCTTTGAATTGAGGTATCACTCACCCCATCTTCCCTATTCAAAAATTGGGGGTAGGGGTTGTAGCAGCAAGGGTTGAAGCGCTATGCGTCCGTAACCTACATCTTAAGTTGTCCCCCTCGAAACAGAAATCGACCTGTCCGAGCATTTCTATCGAAAAATTTATTTCGTCTGTAATCTCGTCTGTTTCGTTTTCAAATGGCCACCCTGTATAACATGGCTGTGTATGAAAATTATATTTGACCCTGTGGTATTCACTGTATTCAACATATTTCTATTTTTACAGATTAGACTTTGTATATTTGTACATTTTAATAATAGTTATGTTTGTTTATTAAATTTTTTTATTGATATAATGATTTAATTAACCAAAACCCATCCTGTTGATTTTCTTCTCATTAGCATTTCCCATAAATATGCCATTGCATATTTATGGGATATTTATGAATCAGGCCTGTAGCAGTGTAGCCAGTTTTATTATTTTCCAAAAGTAAATAAACATTTCGATAAATACGTAATTACTACGACTTCTATGTAAGAAGGACAACGTTGCTTGTTCAACTAACAGGAGAATAACTATAACCTAATATTCTCAAATTATACACGGTGAAATATGTGTCAGGATTTCATGGCTAACTGGGATACATTATAAAAGTGATTGGACTATGCAGGGTGTCCCAGAAGTCGCGCACCCCATTGAGGGGATCGAAAGTGAAAAATATTCTAAGCCCAAAAATCCATGTTTGAAAATTTTTGGTAACGTAGTTAATTAGTTATTAATTAATGAAAGTGACCAATCAGGTGCTCTCAACAGAAGAATTTGTAGGCAGTGGGGACGCGAGAGTCAGACGCCAGTCTCTACATTTTTGAATTTCCAGTGGACGCAAGCGTACAACTCGATCCTTACCAAATAATTGACTTCACTTCGTGACTGTGATTATCATGATATGATGATATGGTACGATAGATAGGATTAAAAACATAAGATCTCAGGCAACAGCGCTTGAAACCTGGCATCACAGCATTGCCATGATTCTATGATCCTCATAACGGAAAAAAAATAAAATTGGTTTCTGTGGAGAACAGCTGATACCTTTCAAAATATTTCAATATTTGTTATTGTTATTAATTTGTTTCAGAATCCATTTATATAAATAAGAATGGAGTTTTCGTCACTTTGAAAGAATGGCTATTTTCCATTGTTATCTACTTTCCATAAAGAGGATAGCAAGTATTGAAATCACCAATTGTTTTTCATAATAAATACATAAAGAAACTTGAATTAAATAAATTATGTTCAAGATGTCTTTCAATCATGAAAAGATCTTGAATGTATTGAAAAATTCTCTGTATAAAATTAGTAAAAAAGAGTTACTGCTGAGTATTTTAAGAAAGGATTTGTCGCAGTATATTGAAAAAGTTTCCATGTTGAGGAATACAAACGGAATTATACAGAATTTCAAACTTTCTACTGCAGTAAAACCTCAATTATCTAATGAAACCAAGAAAAATACAGAATTAACTTCAAAATTTGAAGAGGATGATCCTAATACAAGTCCAGTAGAGTTAACTACCTCACAATGGAGAACTGAAATTGCAAAGGTAACTTGATATCATACATGATTTATAGAAAATATAGTTTCGCATTAGTTAAGTACTGATATTGATTTAATTAGAATTGTTAATTTCAGCCTCTTATTATATCTCAAATCAAGCATCTTCTTGCATCGATTGAGGAAGCTCAAACGGACTCTTCATTTCAAGCTAGAGTGTCTGCTTTAATAACATACATTCACAAAGTTCCTGGAGCACGTATTATTTCAGTTAAGGTATTAGTTGTAATGTTACCATTTGGAATGTAAATAATGAAAATATCTTCTCAAGGAGGGAGCTGTCCGAATATTGTTAAATGCTAGAGAGAAGTTCAAGGACAAAGATCTTGGGCCTATTCGTGAGGCTTTGGCTATTTTAGGCTATAATGATCCTGTGCCTGGAAGAGGAATACGAATTCTCAGCATTGATGGAGGTGGCATAAGGGGATTGTTAGTATTAGAAATGTTGAAGAAACTTGAGGAGTTAACAGGAAAGCGGATATATGAGTTATTTGATTTAATTTGTGGTACAAGCACTGGAGCAATTCTAACTTTTTCAATGGGTAGGTAAAAAATTATATATACAGTGCATTCCGCTTATAATGGACTCGAGGGGAGCAAGACATATTGCTCGTTATAACCGTTTGTCCATTTCATGAGAATAAAAAAAGGACCATTGAAATGCTGCCTTTTATTACTAAATAAGTATGTATATGTACTTTTTATAAATCTGAATAGATATGTTGGTTAATAACACTGATAATAATTATACATACTCAATACTGAACCAGTGTTTCAGAAGGAAGTCTGTTAGTTAACTTTGGACAGAGGTTTTTTAAATGACTTCTGCAAATGTCTGTGTCAGATAATTCTTCCCTTGCGGCAATGTTGATATTGACATTTGAAATCGTCCAAATCGTGTTGTTTGCTACTGCATCACAAACCTTTGTGACAGTGGATCTCCACAAAAACTTGCTTATGATAGACTATTTCAATATTTTCAGTCCACTACAGGCAAGGTTTCATTATAAATGAGTCCATCTTGTCTGAGGATTTTACACTGTTTCAATTCGGGACTTGGAAATTGGTTCATTACATGGGAGTTTCCATTATATGCGAGTTCATTATAAGTGGACTATACTGTATACAAGGTGTTTTGAAAAAAAGGTGACTATGTCTCTAGGATACATAGAAAACTGGAAAATAATAAGGGTTTGCTCAGTAAAACATTTTCGTAACTCCATCTGTATTCAAGATAAGGGGCGTTGAAAAAACAAATGAAAAGTTACAGAAAAGGAAAGCCACCAATCCCAATATTTCAACATGTCTCTGTTTAATCGATGAGGTCTCATTCACAAGGATATATTGAAAAATTTTTAGCCTTACTATAGAACCAAACAAAATTTCAATGTCAAAATATTTTATTACTCAACATACTCTCCTCTTAATTGAATACATTTTTTACAGCGAACCTGCAACGTCTCTAGACCTTTCAAAAAAATGTTTCTTCTTGCTCTGCAAACCAGTCCTTCACAGCTTTTATTACCTCCTTGTTGGAAGAAAATTCACGACCTTTTAAACTTTTTTTCAGTTGAGGAAAGAGATGATAGTCGGACGGAGCCAAATCTGGTGAATAAGGGGGTGTTCTAGTAATTCTAACCCTAAATCACGAGTTTTTTGCATCGAACATGAGATGTATGTATTGGGGTGTTGTCCTGTAAAAACAAAATACCTTTGGATAGCTTTCCGCGTCTTTTCTCTTCAATTTTTTCCCGTTGAGTGGTCAGTAATGTCGAATAGTAATCTCCAGTTATTGTTCTACCCTTATCCAAAAAATCAATCATGATTACTCCATGGCAATCCCGAAAAACTGAAGCAAGAACTTTTCCAGCAGATTTTTGGACATGAAACTTCTTAGGTCTCAGAGAACCAGAGTGTCGCCATTCCATTGATTGTTGCTTTGTTTCTGGATCGTAGAAATGTACCCAAGTCTCATCCACAGTAACAATTCGGTTTAAGAAGTCTACATCGTTTTCAGAACGAACGCGATGCTTCTACCCTTGCACGCTTTTGGTCAACATTCAAACATTTGGGGATCCATTTTGCAGAAATTTTTCTCATGTCCAAATTGACGTGAACTATATGATGAACGCGTTCGTATGAAATCTTCAGTGCTTCAGATATCCGTTTCAGCCCAATTCGACTGTCTGACAAAATCATGTCATGAACTGTATCGATATTTTCGGGGACTGACACAGAAACTGGCCTTCCCGATCGGTCATCACCTTCAATGGAAAATTTACCTCTTTTGAAGCTTGCAGTCCAATTTTTCACGGTCGCATACGAAGGACGAAGGGTATTAAGCATATCTTCGTAAATCTGCTTACCTCTTTTAAATACAGGTACATACTTGATGATGGCTTGATACTCCGATTTTTCGATTTTTACTATTTCGGTGGACATCCTTTTTTTTATTTATTGCGTAACTCTGGTTTACTTTTTTGATGTCGAACTCTACACTGACACTTCTGATAAGTTTTTGTTTGTTGATTTGGTATCGCAATATTTTGTTTATGCATGGAACTGGTCTAGGCTAACTAGATATCAATACATCCTTGTACGTGATAAAACATTCTTAATTCAGATAATGTATACTGATTAATAATAATAATACATTTATTGGCCCATTCTGACATGAAGATGTATAGGTCAAGTCAAATAATCTACAACCTAGGTAATTAAACTATCTCCTAAATATTCACTTACACTATCGTAACATTTTCCTAACAATAACTCACGGATAGATTTCCTGAAATTAACCTTATTCATTAATTTTATACAGTTAGGTAGATGGTTGAACAATTTCATACCCCTGTAAGTAGGAGAATTTTCGAACTTACTGGTTCGGTGTCTTGGCAAGGACAGAGTGTTAGTATTTCTAGTATTATATTTATGATAACTAGATAGAGTTGACAAGTTATCTTGTTTATTCTTTATAAACAGAAGGCATTTATAAACATATATGCATGGTGCAGTTAAAATATCATTATTAATAAACAAAGGTTTGCATGAGGATCGTAGATCACAATTAAATATCAATCTGAGGATTCTTTTCTGTGCTATAAGAACTCTACCTGCATCGGGGGAAGACCCCCAGAGTAAAATATTATAGGCTATATGACTATAAGCCAAGCTATAGTAGATGTTTAAGATAATGCCATTTTGGTCACGATTTTTAGTAAGGAGTCGTTACACGAGGTATTCTATGCATCTATAACTCAACAATAGCTTGAAGAGGTTGCGCATATCATACATCAAATCAGTGCAGAATCGAACGAAGAATTCAAATATGTATCAGTTTACAGGTTCTCAAATTTGAAATATCGAAGTTTACATTCCTTCCTGGAATACGTCCAATGAAACACTTAAAAAAATCACCCTGTATATATTGAGTATTCACTTGAAATTAATAATAGAAATAATATAGTTGAGGACGGCATCTACTAGAAATAAAATTTGACCTCTACTCTATCCCCTGAGGGCAGGGCAGGATTAAACATTGAAATCATTGAGAGTGTCCCCTATTTTTATTGAAGATTCGGATTCTACATTTGAATGTATATAATACCATAGTATAATATGATAACGCTGTCGATTTTTTTTGTCTATTCACGACAGATGGCGTTGGACAGATGTCCTATTTTGAACACTCTTGAACTGCTTCTTGCTCTAAAAAATTAGACATTGCATTTCTCGATGATCATCTTAAAACTACCTCCCTGAAAGCAATCAACCAATAGGTTTCCCTATTGACAGGGAATCAATTGACTTTTATTCTTGGGTTTTCATGGACTAATTTCCAGAGCCTGAACTCGTCGTGTTTTTCCTTATAGCTTCTTCCTATCATAGTTTTGTATCTGAAACTTGGACCAAAAAATTGAGAAGAATTTCATTTTTCGTAGGAATATACCATAAGTCGATGGACGAAATCGCTGAAGTATACCTGAAGATTAGCAATGAAGTATTCAAACAATCCCCTCTCTGGGGGACAGGAAACCTTGTTTGGACTCAATCCTATTACAGTACCCCCCTGTGGGAAAAAAACCTCAAAACTTATCTTGGAGATTTCAGGCTTATTGAAACAGCTCGTGATCCTCTGTGTCCTAAGGTAAGTGGTAAGTAACAGCGTATTTATTTTCTTTATAAATCAGGTAGTATTTAAATCATGGATTTCTTCAGCTTTGTGCAGTATCAGCTGTGGTAAATCAGGCCCATTTATCAGCCTACTTGTTTAGAAATTATTCATTGCCATGGAAAGTCCAGTCTCAGTATTTGGGAAGCAGTAATCATATGGTATGGGAGGCAGCTAGAGCATCAGCAGCTGCACCAACGTATTTTGAAGAATTCAAATTGGGCGATTTTTTACATCAGGTAGGCATTATTTTTGGATTTTGTCCAAAATTATATGATGCACGTAATTTTGAATTTCGCAAACGAAATTAAATAGCCCTAGTTCAATTAAAACTTTTCTCTATTTCAGTATCGTAATGAGTTCATTGCAGTACTAAAAACAGTGCTGTAATGAATTCATTAGTTGCGTTCGTTAAATACATATCCACGGATTGAAGGGAGAGAACACGAACACAGAACTAATTAATTTTGATAAGATTATACAATTAAGTGACTTCGGAGCAGAAACTGTGAGGGAAGTGTCCACGTTGGGTTCCTTCATTTCATCTGTCGACACTTTCCTCACCATTTCTGCTCCGAAATCACTTAATTGTATATCCGTATCCGAATTAATTAGATGTTCTGTGTTCGTATTCTCTCCCTTCAATCCGCGGATATGTATTTAACGAACGCAACTATTACAGCATCGTTTTCAGTTACATTTTTCGTTTAATGGTTGTCAACAATGATCCTATCAAATTCCAGTAGACGTCAATTTGGAAATGTCAATTTTCGTATCTCCTAACATTCACACCAACTGCCAAGATACAATATGAAAGTCATTAGGACCATTGAGTTTAAATATACATAGAGACACAACCCAGTTCATTGACTTGATGCACAAATTTTTGGCAGTTTACTTGCCAATTTGCCAACTTAAGTGGAGGCACATAGTAGCTACTAAAGGAACTATATTCGTCCGATCCATTTCGTCACTACTCATTTATAGAAATCTGTAGGAGATTTATTTTCCTCTAGTTCTATGAATCGTAGGCAGGGTCGGATTCGTCCAAATTCGTTACAAACGGTGTGATTCAATAATAATGAACTATTAGCCATGAATTTCTCCAAAGGAGTATTCTCAGGTAGGAAATGAGGGGTAAAAATGTTTCTTGGAGGGACATAAAAGAAACGTACTTAATTGATGAAAAGAATTTGTCTTTCTCGTACTCTCTTGAAGATAACTGAAAACTACATAAATCCAAACGCCTTCCAGAAAATGAAGGTTAAATTGGCCACGCAGATTTTCATCAGAACTTTATATTCGGCTATGAGAACAGTCATTTCAACTGGTGAGCTGAGGTCGAGAAGTGCCAATTCAACTGCTCAGTTCATTCTGAAAATGAATGATCTTTAAGACTGCCTCAATTCGAATGGAAAATTTGAGGGAAATTATCAGCCATCAGCAATACGTCTGACGGAATCAATTGAATTCATTAAGTCTTGGACAGTTGGGAAAAATATTCCCTATTGTTTCAACGGTTTGATACGAACCATCAGTAGCATCCTTCAATTGTGGGAGGAGACGAAGGAAACATTTCCATATTTGATAAAGTCGGCTCCACCAGGACCCAATCGAGAATTCCTTCTCCAAAATAAGACAGCGTAGGGGTTATGATCCAAACCCCTCAGCTCGATGCTTCAGATTTGGGTTGCAGTCGGTCATGACTGGTTGTCTTGAAGAATGTTCCGATAATTCCAACCGCCAAGACGACAATGATTTCGACCTGTGTACAATGGGAGAATCTGAAAGTAGGGCCATTGATGTGGTTGATTGGACAGATTCGACCATTTCTTCTGCGGATTCGGGCAACGGTGAGCTTAGTGAGGATATATAAGGGATAAAGAGTTAATTGAACCCCTAAATCTCTAGAATCCAACTCAATCGAAAGTTTCTCGGGGTATTTGATGAGGAACATCGCCAAAAAAACAAATGCGGTAAGTGCGAAAAAGCACTCCTCATTGATGATTTGAATGAGCTTGGTAATGATTGGACATATTATATTGCAAATCGAAATCGGATACATTCGAGAATTACCTCAACCGATTTCAAACATTTGATGAGGAAAGCGCTGTTGGTCATAAAGAAAATTATGGTCACAAAATCAGAAAAGATATGACTTCAAAGGTATAGGTATTTTAGGAAAAAAAAAGAATGAATTTATAGAAGATTGGAACTCTCCGTTAACTCCAGAATTTGAAAAGCACAGGATTCATTTGTTGAGACAACTATTAGAGTGAAGCTGTACAGGGGACAGAAAAAAAACCAAAGGAATCTCGACACAGAAGCATCCCGCTGTTTATAAAAAATTAAATATTTTTAAAAATTCATAGAAAATCTATTTATAAATTTAGATTAGATTTAAGGAGGGGCGTTTAGACTTTGCTTAGCCTCGCAAACACCTTGACCTGAAGATCTATTGTGCTACCCCGCGCTGTTTACCAATCAGGTAGCAAAGCCTCTATGAACTTCACTACTCTTCTCGGTGCCACGCCCATTACTTGTTCCGGTTTTAAGAAACAGAAGTCAAGATGTTGTAGCCTTTTCCTGAAAACAGCTCCACAATTGCAAAGCAGGTGTTCAGCTGTTTCGGTGGCTTCTTGACAGAAGCGACAGGTATCATCAGGAACCTTTCCCATGTTCCGAAGATGATAATTTACAGGACAGTGTCCCGTGAGTATGCCCGTCATTTTCCTCAGTTCTGATTTGCTAAGTGCCAGAACTTTTTTGGTCCAGCTCGTTGAGTACGAGAGGAAAGACTTAGCCTGTCTCTGTCCCTGGACCAGTCGCCAGGACCTACTCTTCCTTTCCTGTTCCCATTTTCTAACAGCCATCGCTTGATGGCTTGCTGGGAAGCCGCAGAAAGGCTCCGGTCCAACGAAGGGAACAAGTCCACCCTTCCTTGCTAGCTGATCAGCCATTTCATTCCCATGCACTCCCGAGTGGCCAGGAACCCAAACGAGGTTGACCTGATTGTTAAGCCCGAGTGCGTTGAGTGACATTTTGCATTCCCAAACTAACTTTGACCGAACTAGTGGTGAGTCAAGCGCTAGTAGGGCTGCTCTGCTGTCAGATAGTATATAAATCCTTTTTTTCCGGTAGTTACATTCCATGCAGTGTGCAATGCACTCCCTTATGGCAAAGGTTTCCGCTTGAAACACCGATGGACAAAAGCCCATTGATAAGGCTAGTTGTATTGAGGAACCGTATACTCCGGCTCCGACTCGACCGTCTTCGGTCTTCGAGCCATCGGTGTAAAACACGAGAGACCCTGCAGGGAAAAACATTTCGTCGTTAATCCATTGTTCGCGACTTGGCGTTGTCACGCTGAAGTTTTTCTGAAACTCATGCTTAAGGGTGAGGTTGTCTGTGACCACGTCTAAAAGCTGCTTACACTCATTCAGAATGCGAAGATGGCCTGTGTAGTCGCCAGTTTTGAGTTTCCGCTCCCTCGCTACCCTAAGAGCCCACCTGGCTGCCTCACTTTCTAAGAATAGTCCTAGTGGAGGCAGGTCCAGGATGACCTGCATAGCAGCGGTCGGACAAGAGCGAGATGCTCCCGTTATGGACAAACATGCTGTTCTTTGCAATTTGTCTAGGGCCTTTTGCCCCGTAAGTGTTTTCGCCTTCGGCCACCAGATGAAAGCTGCGTAGCTAACGATTGGTCGCACAATGGATTTATAAATCCAATTGGTAATTTCAGGTTTGAGTCCCCACGTACTTCCGACCATCCTCTGGCATGCGAAGAGAGCTCTCTGGCCCTTACTGATCACTGCCTTGAGGTGCAGGCTCCAAGAGAGCTTTTGGTCGAAAATAACACCAAGATATTTAGTATGATCAGTGGGGACTAAAGCAATTCCTTCCATCGTAATTACTTTAAGAGATAGTTTCCTTCTCTTAGTAAATGGTACAAGAATCGTTTTTTTAGGGTTCACGCTGAGTTTTTCTTGGACACACCACTCGTGCGTTAGGGTCAGAGCATTTTGCATGCGATCACATACTGTATCGTCATGCTTGCCCCGAACCATTATCACAAGGTCATCGGCATATCCGCAGATCTCAAAACCCGCTTCTGAAAGCGTTTTAAGGAGGTCGTCGACCACTAATGACCACAAAAGTGGCGATAAGCAGCCTCCTTGCGGACACCCATCTCCTGGTGTCGCAGTTAGGCATGTTGATGCTAAGTTTAAATTGATTATCCGGCTGTTCAGTGTTGCCATAATCCAAGCCACCGTCGCCGGCTCAACGCCCCTCCTGACCAGCGTGCGATGGATGGACTGTCGAGGTGTGTTTGAGAACGCGCCTTCAATATCAATGAAAGTACATAATGCTATTTCTTTATGCTCTATGGCTTTTTCCAGCTTGCTGGTGAGGCTATGAAGAGCAGAGATTGTGGATTTACCTGCTTGGTACGCAAATTGATCCTTATGCAGAGGGATTCTCGACAGAAGTCCGGCTCTGATATCTTGATCGACTATTTTTTCCATCGCTTTCAGTAGAAAGGATGAGAGGCTTATTGGGCGAAATGATTTTGCTTCTGTTCCCGGCCGTTTGCCGACCTTCGGAATGAAGCTCACTCTCACGTCCCGCCAGCATTCAGGCACGTATCCCCATGTGAAGCTCTTACGAAATAAGACTATAAGCTCTGGCAATAGAGCCGACAGCCCCTTCTGAAGCAGCACTGGGTATATGCCATCTCCCCCTGGGGATTTGTAAGGTTTGAAGGATTCAATAGCCCATCGAATCCTATTCCCTGTGAAAAGTTTGGCAGCTATTTTCCTAGCTCCTCTTCTGGGCGCAGAAAAGTCCTGGCTAGGATTGTTGCCACGAAATATTTGGGAGCCAGGGAAATGAGATTCTAGCATGAGAGACAACGTTTCATCATCTGTGCCAGTCATGTCACCATCCCTTCTTTTAAGCTGTCCCAGACCGTTGTTGTGTTCTTTCGATAAAGCCTTCTGAAGTCTAGCAGCCGTCGGCGTTTCCTCAATGCTTTCGCAGAAGGCACGCCAAGTCTTTCGCTTAGACTCCCTAAGTTCTTTATTGTATTTAGTCGTTGCCGCTCTGTACGCAGTCTTGTCTTCTAGTGTTCTAGTCGTAGACCACTTGTTGTACAGTTTGCGGGCATGTTTTCGTAACTTTGATAGATTTGAATTCCACCAGGGTACGTTTTTGTTGGAAACCGTTTTCCTGAGTTGGCAGCGGTAAGAATCCTGCTTTGGAGATTTTTCGCCATCAAATCTATGCCTTCCACAGAATCAATTCCCCGGACCCCCGAGAGCTCGTTATTGGTCTCTAGAAGACCAAGATAACGGTCCCAGTTAGTCCGTTTGGGATTTCTTCTGGGCTCTTGTAGCATTGGCTGTAACCCTATGTCGAACCGGATTAGTCTATGATCAGAGAAGGAGGCCTCTGCTGAGACATGCCAGTTTGAAATTTTGTGTTGTAGAGCTGGGCTGATAAGTGTTAGGTCTAACACCTCCTCCCTTATCGCATTGCGGAATGTAGGCTCGCTACCCCGATTTGCTAAGCCCACCCCTTCAGTTACAAGAAATTCAAATAGAGACTCACCTCTTTTGTTGATGTCAGAGCTCGCCCAGACAGTATGGTGGGCGTTGCTGTCACATCCAATGATGTACTGCATGTTCATCTTTTTGCAGTAGCCCACCAGGCTTGTCACTTCTTCCGGTGGAGATGGCTCATCCTCATGGTGGTATGTTGAAGCTATGACAACTTTGACACTACCACCGGGAAGGCTTGCATCTAGTACTACTGCAGCGACATCGCGTTGTATGAACCTAGAAAGAGGCATGTATTTAATGTTTTTCTTGATATACAGTGCTGCTCTTGGGGCAGCCTCTCCTTTGTGGTATATCAGTTTACCTGAACTCTCCGGTAGCCCCCTGATCTTGGCTCCAACGACCCAAGGCTCCTGGACCACCATGATGTCTAGGTTTTGTTTGATCAACCTCCAGAGGGCCGCATCAGTGGCGGCCTTGGCATGATGGAGGTTGATTTGGAGACACCTAATGACGTTTCCTGCGGTCGTCATCGCGGTGCTTCCATGGCTTCCCCTTGTTTCGGGAAAGCGGCCTCCGCTCTCGCTCCTCTCGTGGGAGTGGTGGTACCTTGTCTGGCCTTTGCATAGATTTTGTAGAAGTACCTTCTTCCTTTTTAGAAGGGCCAGCCACCCCCGCCGGAGCCAGCGTGGAGCTCCCAGACACAGATGCCAGGCATTCCGTTCCCACTGTCGTAGGAGCCGGAGCCGCAGCCTCAGGTCTGCCAGCACCCGTCTCGCCAGCAGCCGTAGGGACCTGACTGTTGGTGGGCTTTTTGACCCAAAACCTCACCTTGCCCAGTCTATAGTTGACCGTGAAATCTAGTGCCTGCAAGGCTTCCAGGCTTCCACAGTCCAGGAAGAAGATAACTTCTTTACAGTTCTTCCCAGTATCGCCTACCTTCAGCACCCTCCACTGTGCGGTCCTGATACTGGGGTTTTGTTTTTCTAAGAAGGTCCGGATCTCATCGACGGTGTATTCCAGGCTGTTTGGAAAGTAGGCCGTAGCTACCGTCATTCCTGGAATATCTTTCTCATCTTTGACCCGGACCTCGATGTTAGGAAGCTGCAGCTCCCCTTCCTTCGATTTCACCCAGTCGGCTGTTGCCTGGTTATCACAGTTAATGACCATGAAGCCTGGGCGAAATACGACGTTTCTAAAGGTGGGAACTATGTTGTCCTCACACTTCAGAATTAATCGGGCCAGTTTTTTCTCCAGCTCCGTGAGTTGTTCTACCTCTAGGCTAATTTTGGGGTGTCCGGTCGGTACTAGTCCAACTTTCACTCCCCCAACAATGTCGCTGTAGGTGGATTTGTGCGGTCGCGTTAGAGTTTTCGACGTTCGCTGAGGTTCATTTCCTGAACCAGCTCGCTCGTTCGATGAACTCTGAACCTTTCCGCTAGGTTTGTCCCCTTTAATCTTTTTAAAGGCAGTTTTGTCTGGAGTGGAATCCTCCGACCTGACCCGCTTTGTAGCAGGAGCAGGTTTTTGAGCATTCCTCTCGGCTATGGTCAGCTTGCCTAGTTTGTACGCCTCTTCCGGCGTATGACCATGGCTCACCAACCATTTATACCGCTTCCTTCCAGATTTCGACAGTCGAGGTCGCCTGTTGGACTGCTTTTCAAGCTGAGTCCGCACAGACTCCTCTCCCGAAGAGCTTGCGAGAAGCCGTTCTTCATCCACTTCCGTTACAGAAGTGGTTGTGATTGAGGTTTGACCGGTAGCAGTCTGAACCTCAGTTGTTTCGAGACTTTGGCCTTCGACAGCCTGAGTCTCGTCCGTCTCCATAGGAACCAAGGACACAGGCGTATCCAGTGGCTCCCCGGTTGACTCTATTGTTTTTTCTTTTTTCTGTTCATCCATATGTGTTTCGTTGTTTGAGGAAATAAAGGTCGGCTGCATTAGAGCCTCTTAATGCAGCAAGGGTATTCAAACTTGGGGTCCCCCGGTACCAAGAGTCCGCATGCTAACGACCAACCTTCCCGTTGGCCACGCAGCCCTCGGCGCGTGCTGTTCCACCTTGGCTTGGGAGGGATTGGTTTGAGCAAACCTTTACGGCTACTCGAGCGGGTCCCAACCGCCCAGGCGTACTCCCTGCAGAGACATGACCTTACAGGGAGACAAATAGGGAGTGTTTCCAGCAAACCAATCGGCTACTGTGGCGGTTCCCTACCTCCATGATGTCAGTCTTAGTTTTCGCCACTCAACTTGGACCTTCTCGACATGGGTGACCCTGCCGGAACTATGTTCCGTCGATATCGCCCCAAGTATCCTCGCGGGTACTTAAGCCCTCACACCACGTCAAGGTGCTGACTATCGTAATTTATAAATACTTGTGAATGAAGAAAAAATTGCATGCATTTATTTTTTCAGACATCTGTATTTTATATTCATGAAAGATCAAAATAATTGTCGTTTTATAGCATAAAAAAATCAGGTGATGAAATACTGAACATCCCACATTTCCATATGCCGGTCCTGATCGTCATCGCATTCGGCTTCGGAAATAGTGCCTTATAGTTCAGCTACTTACCGCCAGATGCGGCAGTAAAAATTTTCGCTTCTCTGAAACACACTTATCCTTCTATAAACCGGTGAAGGAACTACACAAAATATAGCTTCAAATCGTTGGACTGGGCTGTGTCTCTATGTATATTTAAACTCAATGCTAGGACCTATGAGTTGAATTTTTTATTGAATTTTACAAAATTTGAGTGAAATAGAGAAAATATCGTCTAATACTCGTTGCAGACTGCAATATTCCAATAATCATGCGTTCGCTCCTTCGTCGCTCGTTTTCGAATTTCGCATTCGTATTGGAATAGGAGCCCATTCTGCAACTAGTTTTAGAATATACTATTTTCATTTAGATTTTGAACTGGAAAATGCTAATCCACCTAAAAGGTGGGTGAACGGGCGCTCAAAACTGCTTGACTTCACGTTCGTGCTTCAAGTGTTTGGTATTTAATTTTATTTTAGGATGGTGGAATTTTAGCCAACAATCCTACCGCAATTGCAATTCATGAAGCGAGATTGTTGTGGCCGAATTATCCCATTCGATGTGTAGTATCATTCGGCACTGGCAGGATAGTACCATACTACAACAGGAATAAGAATGTATCCTCGGATAAATCTGTGAATACAACTTGGAAAAATAAATTTCTGAAAATTGTGGATAGTGCTACTGATACAGAAGGTATAAGTTATGTGGAATAGGAAACAATGTTGCAAGTTATCAGTGGCGGCTTGTCCTATGAGGCAGGTGAGGCAGTGCCTCACCAATAAACGTCGAAAATTACACGTATAAATCTATATATATAAAAGAAAGATGTTGGTTACACCATTTATAACTCGAGATCGGATGGACTGTTTGATATGAAACTTCATTTATGGATTCGTCTACCGTCTGGTTATTATAAAATACAATGAAACTTCGAAAAACCGATGAAAATTTTAATCATGCAGGAAATGCTTTTCCTTCTTTTGAATAAGGCCACTAGGTGTCGCTACCGCTGATGCGTATAGTCGTACAGTGACTAGATAAGTCTCTGTACGTGTACGTAATCGTAGGTACTTAGTTTGATATCACCGCTCTCAGATGGCGATGTCTGATTCGCATGGTAACATGGAAGTCTATTACCAGATCAAAAAGCGGGTGTACATCTCAAGTTGGTGGAACACTGAATTTTTACCGAAATATCAAGTAAATCGGATTTTGACGATCAGATTCAAACGTGAGTTGTCCATCTTCATCTTTTTTCTTTATTTTTGAGATGTTTTTGAATTTCTATTTGGGTAATAAATATATTTGCGGAAATAACACAATCCAAAATTGCCCATAATTAGTGATTGACATATTATTTTAGTGTTTCCGTTTGCACAGAGACAGTGTTGTAAGCGTCAATAATTTTGAAACGTTTGCTCATCGGGGTTTCATTAATGATTTACAATAATGTTTCATGGGTTGCCTAATCTGATCTGGTCGAATGACCATCAATAAATTTGAATGTGAGTTCAACATAATTTTTTCTCTTGCATTTTTCACTCTGCCGTTTCGCTCGTGCTATCGACTTCATTTAAACATCTCGATTTGCCTTCTTACGAGCTTGATATCGTCAACTAAATTGAACAAATTGAAGAGAGATTAAACCCTTAAATTTTTGTTTATTTTCCGTACCTATTGTTCGAAAATAAGGAATTCACCTAATTTGGCTAACCTTTTAGGTGAGCATTGTATGTGATGATGGAAAGTTCAAAAATTCATGTTTCAACCTTTTAGATTTTCTCAATAAAATAACATCTACCGGAATTTTCCATTTACCCTTATTGGTAAACCCCGTCCCAGCTTCCCAGCACATGTTCTGTGTGACAGTGACAGCTCATATCCAGGGAAGCATGAAAATCTCGCTGCTCCACCAACTGAGATGTTTACGCAATATTTTGAGCTCAGCAGCATAGCTAAGATGCCTCAAATAATGGTGTGAGCACTGATTAGATTTTGAGAATTTATTATGACGGATTTTCGAAACATTAAAAACAAAAAGTTATATGTTCAACAATTAGGTACTGCTTAAATAAAGAGAATTCTCTTCAAGTAAATTACAATAATATTAAAATTTTGTATATTTTGAACTTTATTTTGCTTAATTTGTCTTCTGCTTGAAAAGTAGCAATGGTAAGTTTATGTATACAACTTTAACGGTGGGTTTCACAAAGCGTGATCGGAGTTTGATCTAGAATCAACTTGATTTGGCAGTTCAAAAATCAGAGAACCAAGCCGTCAATCTCCGATCACCAGTGATTACGATTTATGAAATCCACCGTAAGTATAATTTGGGCGAAACAAAGTTCGCCGGGCCAGCTAGTATCATATATTCATTAATTATTTATTCAATCAATTAAAATTGTTTTCATTATCTTCTTCCATACGCATTTATATCGAAATTTCCCTTCATTATATAGCAATAAAATGCGTCTCCGGTTGGGTCTAAGTTTCCGTATCTCACGATTTCTGGGTATCCAACTCCCAGTAAACGGCAGAGGCAGGCCTCACACTACCTTCCTTTGCGCGTCATTTTACATCATAGGGAACGGACGGCAGGCGAGAAAACCGAACCCCTAAACGTAAAATATTACGTTGAGTCTGAGGCTAGCCTCTCCTCTAGTCTTGATATTCTCTCGCGAAGGGCAAACTGTAATTATTCTGCACTATTCGGGAACTAGTTCTTTAATCTATGAACTCGGGTCAGTTTTCAAATTGGGTTCGATTTGTAAAAAATAGTTTTATCTGTTTTTCGTGTAGATTTAGGTTTGTCTCAGTGTTCATATGATGTCTTTCAATCTTATTACTGAATTCAATTACCATCGAAGACCCGAAGGCGAAATGTATTTAACGGGACCGATAGGACGTCACGAATTCCCCAGTTAGATGTAAACGCTCGAAAGACTTGTGATTTTTTTTTATTTTTCAGCTAATCAACAAAGTTTTTGGCGTAATTCTTATGGGGATAAATCATGTATAGTTCAAGAAGTAAAGCGATCTATCCCAGATTTGAGTGAATGTCTTGAGAATATTACGCAACTGACGAAGAAGAGAGTTCGCTAGAATTAGTCATTTATAGGTACATGTACATTTACAGAGTGTCCCATTAGTGAAATGAAGTAGATAATCTCATTACTTACGTCAGTTACGGAATAATTTTACTGCAAAAATGGTTGCTCTTGCACTGATATATCAGCCTAAAATAATAGTACTGACCACAGGGTGTTCGTTTGAAGCGGTATTACTGGTATTAGAATTAGGTGGGTTTGTTCTAATGGTAACCACTTCATATTATTTCATCTCTTTGTGCCAAATTAGTATTTCGATTCTTTGGCATCAACATTTTTCTTAATTTATCCGGCGTGGCTGACATAGGTACAACGAAAAAATTATGGGAAAGTGGAAGATTTTACTTCATTATCAGAGTGACATAAACTTCAATATTCTCAATGTTCTGGTCAATGAGTGTTTCAAATCTGATGATCTGATGGAAAGCAACTTGCTTGTAGATGATGTTCTTAACAAGGTCCAAAATTGAAGAATTTCAATAAGGATGCTCATTTTCTTCAACTGGCTTCAAATTACTTTTTATACACACCCTTTAAAATGTTTAGTTTTCGAGTAAGATAATTCTTCATCGCTAGAAGTAAATATTTTACAAAGCAAAATGTTTCTCGAAAAAGATGACCTTGAGTATGCTAACGATAAAGAATTATTCTAATCATCAGTTTTGCAACAGCCTTTTTCACGGCAGGGAATCTTTTTTCTCCGATATGCCTCACCACCTTAAAGTGTCACGAGCCGCCACTGAAGTTATCTGTCCTAACTTATTCTATCTACAGTATTTATTAAACAATTTTGAGTTTTCCCTTCATATTTAAGATACCGCGTTCGCTATTTCCAATCTGGAGTGGAGCGAGTGAATACGGACACATAACATCTAATAAATACGGAAACGGATATACAATCACGTGACTTGGGAGCAGAAACTGACAGGAAAGTGTCAACAGATGGAATTATCGAACGCCAACGTAGCAAGCGGACAGAAGGAAGTTGACGGAAAATTCCATCTGTTGACACTTTCCTCTCCTTTTCTGCTCCGAAGTCACGTGATTGTATACCCGTATCCGTATCTATTAGATGTTCTGTGATCATATTCACTCGCTTCACTCCTGATAGGAAGACTCGCGGCATTCTTGTCAGCGTGCCTTCGGGTCTGAGTCTCACTAGTATTACATAATGCGGTATGAACAATGGGCCACAAGGCCTACGTTCGGCCGACCTAGGGGGCCGCACGAGAAGAAGAGTTTGTTGATTGTTACATTAATTTGTCCGTATTGCATTTAACCAATGGTAGATGGAATAAATGTGGCTTCAATGTTTGATAGCAAAGACTCTGCCTAGCTCACTCTTTTATAAATCGCACATACCTCCATTTTTTATTCTGGTTCGAATTGCAGGTATTCATACAATATTGAACGATCTACTCCCAGATTCTGTTTACTACAGATTCAATCCATATTTGACGGAAATGGTTAGTATGGTTGAAATAGATGACCAAAAGCTGGAACAGTTGAAGAGAGATGCCTTGATGTATTTGAGGAGGAATGAAGATAAATTTGTTGCTGCAGCAAAGGCATTATCAGAACCAAAAAGCTATTATCAGAGGCAATCTGAGTGGTTGAGATTCAAGAGAGATTTGTATGGATTATGAGACGATTGGATTCACAATAATTATTGATAATATTGAATGTTTTATATATCACAAAGTGAGAATTGAGCAAGTATTTATGATTTTAGGTGTTCTATTTTATTGATGTATTATTATATTGTATGTTTTAGATAATTCTCTTTTACTTTACGTACATCCCTCCGATTATCTTCAGGGTCAACAGTGGTGCGAATCGAAATTTAGCATGCAAGTGTTTATTTTAGTAGGTAATTTTTTCATCTCAGATTTCGTCCAACCTTCATACAGGGTCCTGCAATATTGCGTTGTCCTTCCATTTTAGAAATCTCAAGAATTTGGTTCGAAAACAGGTCCCTTTTGCAATACACAGGTGTTCTCAAAAAAGATATTCAACATACGTGTTATTTTTTGTATGGATTGGCTTGTATATTTTCATGTATTTTCATTGACCTTCACCATCTCTATAGGCATCTGAAAATAAGAATGCAGCGTCAAGGTGGGCAGTCGTAGAACTATGAATATTGACATTGGTGTGTTGTGTTGTATTGTATTTGTTCTGCGTGTATATTTGCGTTATAAAAATTTGATTTCACAATAAACATAAAAACATTTTAGACTTCTATACTAAAGAAGTCTACAATAATTCAAAGGAACCATTTTTTGTGCCTATGCGCACAACACTGCTACGCGTGAGGTTGAGAACCCACCCGATAGGCAGTACTACTAGACCAGACAAGCTCATCGTAAGCCAAAGTGCCATAGTCCGCATAATTCATATCATCTTGTAAATAAATTCTCACGTTATTGAATCAAATAAATGTATATATCTATACAGGGTCTTTCACGAGGAACCTCACCCATATTTATACGGGAAACTACTGAACGTATTTTCATGAAATTCAGCACTTATAAGTATTTCACGATGCTGATGAAATCTAAAATATTATCAAGGCATGAGCATCTCCGGTTTTTCCGGAAATGACGTCAACTTCCGTTTTTCAAATTAGAACACCATTTTTTTATTGCAGAAATAGATTCCTTAGAAAATTTCATGTTATTTTGATGTAACATTTTTCAGTTTTGGTTGGAAAATTCGAAAAAAAAAATCGAAAATAGAGCTCCGCTGAAACAAGAATAACTTCGAGGTTTTTGGATGGAAAATTTTTATTTTTGGGATTTTTCAAGATGTAAGATTGATGTATCCACTTTAAAAATCGAAATCGCGATTCATGATATAGGGGGTGAAAAAATCGCTTTCAAAGTTAGGGATGACAAAATCGTGAAAAATCAATTTTTTCAAATTAGAACCCCATTTTTTTATGGCAGATATTGAATCTACGTTAAAAAATAATGTGAGTGTATGCATCACACCCTTGCCCTAAAATGGATATTTTCTGAGTTATTCACAAAAAACTGTTTTTCGTCTTGAATTTTCAGCTATTTCTTTTCCCTTCACGCCAAAAAGATGAAATTTTCAGGAACTGTTATTTGAACCATGCTGTAGATTTTTCACCCCTTCTTGAAACCGACTTCAAGTTACTATTAGGAGAACCATGGCAAACTCTCGCAGTTATAACTAGAGAAGATGCTCAAAGTTTTGACCGTTAATTTATAGACATTTATTTATACGTCTCAGGAATGCTTCGTGCGTTGCTCTTCTTATTTCATTGGGAGGAAGAGATCTGCAAAAGTGTTTAAAAACCAAATTGAGTTTCAAAACTATGAATCTAAAAATCTAAACAAACCTGAACGCATTTCTGACTCGTTCTATGCAGTCCTCTTTATCAGTCAGGGGAGTTGAGTAGACAATATTTTTTATCCTACCCCAAACATAATAGTCTAAAGGAGTTAAATCGGGAGAACGTGGTGGCCAAAGATGTGGACCATTGTTCGCCAACCATCGATCTTCAAATAGCCTGTAGAGGATATTTGACACATTGAGTGAATTGTGTGGAGGCGCGCCATCTTGTTGATACCATAAGTCATTATGGTTCTGTACTAGCGGCTCAATTATTTGAGTCAATATGTCAGAATATCTATCTCCTAAGGGAGAACATTCTTTAAATAATGCAAACATGTGTAGTGTTCTATCTTACCAGTTAAAGACGTTAAAGTCCCATCATAAATGTGAACATCGAGAATTGCATTATTTTTGATGGCGCAAAAAACATTGAAACTCCAGGTCTCTTGAAAGTTCCATTGTCTGAAGTGGTGGTTGTTCTCTTCATCCCAATAATGACTGTTATGCCTATTGAAAGAACCATTCTTTGTGAATTTAGATTCATCTGTCCAAATTATACAGTCCAAAAAGTTTTCATTCTCTTGAAATCGAATCATCATATCTTCGCAAAACTCTGTTTTCCTGACGAAATCAGATTCCTTCAAATGCTGTACCCTATTGAATTTATATGGGTGCATTGTATGTTTTTTTAATATTCTCCAAACACTCGATTGAGATAATCCCAGATCAATCTCGGCATCTTTGAGAGAATTTTGAGGATTCACACGAAAATATGCAAGAACTGTAATTTCGTTGTTCTCATCTTCTACTACACTTTTTTCTCTGTGTATAGTTTTCTTAACGAAAGATCCGACATTTCTCAAGTTTGTCATGGTTCTGTTAATGGTATCTCTCGTTGGTCTGGGTCGGTCAGGAAACCTTTCAATGAACAGTCGAATCGTTCTATCTACAACTTTATTACATTCTCCATGAAGTAGAATGAGATTTAAATAATCTTCATTGGTAAAATTAGGCATAGTGATCGATTTTATAACTTAATACGAATTATCACCAAATTAATAGTAAACACAAAATGCTACTGAATAAAGAGGAATTTGGCAGATGTAATTAATGATATCTATCATTAAAAAAAAGAATGTAAAACATGGTAGGTTTTTGCATATGGTTCATAAGGAATTATTTATTTATCACTGGAGAGAAAACCGATGGCCGATTAGTTGAAATAAAGAGGTTTCCGATACAAATTCGAATCCAAATTCGCCATCTATTTAGGAACAACCTGTAACTTTTTTCTCTTGCATATTAGGGTAGTAAAATCTAAAACATGGTTTAAGTAACAGTTTCTGAAAATTTCATCTTTTTGGCGTGAAGGGAAAAGAAATAGCTGAAAATTCAAGACGAAAAACAGTTTTTTGTGAATAACTCAGAAAATATCCACTTTAGGGCAAGGGTGTGATGCATACACTCACATTATTTTTTAACGTAGATTCAATATCTGCCATAAAAAAATGGGGTTCTAATTTGAAAAAATTGATTTTTCACGATTTTGTCATCCCTAACTTTGAAAGCGATTTTTTCACCCCCTGTATCATGAATCGCGATTTCGATTTTTAAAGTGGATACATCAATCTTACATCTTGAAAAATCCCAAAAATGAAAATTTCCCATCCAAAAACCTCGAAGTTATTCTTGTTTCAGCGGAGCTCTATTTTCGATTTTTTTTTCGAATTTTCCCGCTCAGAGAGAATTTTCTAACCAAAACTGAAAAATGTTACATCAAAATAACTTGAAATTTTCTAAGGAATCTATTTCTGCAATAAAAAAATGGTGTTCTAATTTGAAAAACGGAAGTTGACGTCATTTCCGGAAAAACCGGAGGTGCTCATGCCTTGAAAATATTTTAGATTTCATCAGCATCGTGAAATACTTATAAGTGCTGAATTTCATGAAAATACGTTCAGTAGTTTCCCGTATAAATATGGGTGAGGTTCCTCGTGAAAGACCCTGTATATATAAAAGAAAGATGTTGGTTACACCATTTATAACTCGAAATAGGATGGACTTCTTCTATATATATAAAAGAAAGATGTTGGTTACACCATTTATAACTCGAAATCGGATGGACTGTTTGTTATAAAACTTCATATATGGATTCGTCTAAGGTCTGGTTATTATAAAATACAATAAAACTTTGAAAAAATCGATGAAAATTTTACTCATGCAGGAAATGCTTTTCCTTCTTTTGAGTAAGGCCACTAGGTGTCGCTACAGTTACAGTTACGCTACAGCTTATTCGTAGGTACTTTATTTGATATTCTTCCCGTTAGGTGGCGCAATAATTGGAAGAGACCTACAAGTATCTGTGAATTCCTCAAAATCAACCCGTTTGAATACTGAGTTCATTGCGAAATATAAAAACAGGGTAACCAAAGTGATCAACACCAGGCTGTCTGCTAAAAACCAGCTTTGACCTACACTTTCGTAGTCTTGAAGTTGTCAGATGCTGATCTGAATGCGTTGGACCGACTCACCCGTCGCCTAATGACAAAGTTCCGATGTCTGCACACCAATGCATCGGTGAAAGCGTTTTATCCACCTAGAAGAGGTGACGAACGAGGTCTGTTGAACATCTATGGACTCTGCAGAACCCAGGAGAGAAACTTCAGGCAGCGACTGCTCGAGTGTGAAGCCTTATGAAATTAGTGACAACAGAGTAGAAAGGGATACATACCTCTGAACCTTCAACACAGAGAACTGACGTTCGATATCACTACCACAAGCGAAGATAGAAGTATGTGGCGGATACAAGCTTTGCATGGCAGATTTCCCAAAAACCTAGAGGGGCAAAAAGTCGATAAATTGCATCATGAAACTCAGGGATTTCTGACGGCTATCCAAGATCGAGTTATGAGAACTCGCAACTACGAGAATCACTGTTTGAAGCTGGACGTGGAGGACAAAAAATTCAGGAAGTGTGGCGCAGTTGGCGAGTCTATGGAACTTATAATCGCCGGTTTCCGAATCCTTGCCCACAACGCATATCTAGGCCGACACAACCAAGTGGCAAAAATTGTTCACCAGCAGTTTATTGGATACTTGTCCGCCATATTATAAGTAGGTATCAACCTGCAGCAGTGTTGGAAACGGACGCAGCGGCATGTCAGTCTCGTCGGCTATCGTGATGAGGTTTAATTCTTCATTCCTTAGGTGCTGACAATGTCCCATCATAGTTTGGTTTCAATTATTTTTCCTTCAATGTAAATCGTGCACAAAAGCACATAGTGATATGAACTTTCCTCAAAAACTCTAAGGGAATGAAGGCTAAGTTTGGATGTTGACTAATATGGATTTAAAAGAGGCCATGCATGATGCATGAACAACTCGGGCATGGGTTGTAGATATACCTACCCTGTATATATATATGAATAGTGTGGGTGGGTTTTCATGTAAACTTTTCTTTTTTGAGACCCCTCTGATTAGTTACAGCCCCCTTAAGATGGCGCCCGAAAAACAGTTTTTAATTTGTTTTCTAAAAAACCTAGAAACTGACCAGAGTAAAGTTGAGCAGACATGTTAAGCGAGCTAGAAGGAACTCAAAAAAATGTTTGGTGGTGAATCTCTATAAAAAGCCACCCCTAAAACTTAATCTATTCTGAACAAATAAGATCTCTTGTGATTTCTTGCTGAAGTCGACGGTTTGGAGAAAAAAATAGCGTATCAAATCAACAGTGAGCAGATTATGTGTGATGATACGTCTGAGTAGTAGAGGCTTGGTTTTTAAGAAGAAAATGTTTTTCGGGCGCTATCTTTCGAGGGCTGGTTATAAGCAGGGGCCGTTTATATTTTTTGACAAGGAATCACCCCCTTAACTTATCTAATCTAGTCCAATTATGATATACGAGGTCTGGCTATTAAATAACGAGACTGCTTATGAAAAAGAGTTTTATTTTAAAAATTATTCTACAATCGAATGCTCCCCTTCAATATACTCCCCTTCCCTCGCCACACACCGTTCCATTCGTTTTTTCCATTGGTCAAAACAATGCTGGAAGTCTTCTTTTGTAAGAGCATTTAGGAGCTCCGTCGATTTTCCCTTTACCTCTTCCATCGACTCGAACCGGGTTCCTTTTAAGGCAGACTTGATCTTCGGAAATAGGAAAAAGTCACAGGGTGCTAAATCAGGCGAGTACGGCGCGTGTTCGAGCACTGGAGTGCCTCTAGCGGCTAAATAACGCTTCACAGACAGCGCGTTATGGGCAGGTGCGTTGTCCTGGTGCAAGATCCACGATTTGCTTTTCCACAACTCCGGCCGTTTCTTACGAACTCGCTCTCGCAGCGTTGCCAAAACTTTCAAATAGTAAGTTTGGTTTACAGTTTGACCCTCTGGAACCCATTCAGTCATCACGATACCGTTGATGTCGAAAAAAACGATTAGCATGATGTTGGTCATCTTCGGTGCTCTCTCGGCCTTCAGAAAACCTTTTATACCATTCGAAAACACGCGCACGAGATAGAGAATTCTCACCATAGGCCTCTTTCAACAACTTATAGCACTCAGTCGGAGTTTTTTTTAATTTGACGAGAAATTTCACATTGATCCGTTGCTCGTGTTTTTCGTCACACATCGTTATCGGCACGAGAAAAAACACGTTCGTTTCTAACCTCTACACAAAAAATACTACTACAGCGACGAAAACGTGTTTTCGTACTGGAATAGTAGACACTTCCAGCTATCCAATGCTGCATTCGTTTCCCACCCTACCCCTCTAGGACGCCTTCTGCGCGCGCAGTCTCGTTATTTAATAGCCAGACCTCGTACGTCTGATTCGTAGAGGCTTGGTTTTTAAGAAGAAAATGTTTTTCGGGCGCTATCTTTAGAGGGCTGGTTATAAGCAGGGGCCGTTTATATTTTTTGAAAAGGAATCACCCCCTTAACTTATCTAACCATATACGTATGTTCCTATAATAACATGCAATTCTGCATCTGTTCATCCACTGTTCATGCCTATTTCAAACCTAGGGGTGAAACAAAACTTTTGTGACGCATTAAGATGTCGAACAAACCCCAAAAATTTCAAAACACTTCAATCCAAAGTTATAGTTTAATGCCGGCAGGATAGACAGGAAGAATTTATTGGAAATTTTGCGCATCCACCAATTTGAAGTTCGGAGTTACCACCCTCAGATTCAGTTTTCTTGCATTGCCAACATTACCTACACGAATAAGTTAACTTTCCTTGGGTGAAGATCTGGTTTCATTTCAAATTACTGTGAACTTTTCACTTCAACTATTTAATTCGTCAAATTGACATGTAATATTCTTTTTCAGTTGGTTCCAGTTGGGGTCGCATATGTGAAACAAGAAAATGTACTAAAAATGTAGCATTCCGGTCGAAGGAAAATCTACGAGCTGTTGAAATATAATGAATTTACTTCGGAAAAGTATGACTTTATACGATCAATCGGCAACGGCAACGGTTTTTCCGATTTTCAACAATTTCAATGAGCTTTCAAAGATCGTGTATTTATGGTTGCATGCCACGTTTGAGCTCGAAGAATAAAATGAGACTGATATTATTCACTCTTCATCCAGAAACTAGAACTCATCCAACTAGCAAAATGATGAAACTGAAAAATATGCCATCAAATTTACGAACAGTGAATAGTGCGGGGAATGCGTTATCTTCATTGTGTCGGGCTGTCTCATGACAGGAAACAGGCCCGGATTCCTCAATTTTTTGTATAGAAGTCGACATCAAAGTCGAATAACTGCCCATTTTGAAAGTTTTATGTATGCGATTTTTTTTGTAAAATAGTTTATTCCAATAAGTTCTACCTTCTATTCAAAATGAAGACTCACCAGATTTTTAATATTCAGACTTAACCAAGGATATATTTTTCCATCGGCGGATTCATCTGAACGAAAATAGTTGCCAACCAAGAATTTTTTTGATGGACACTGTTTAACCTTTCAATTTCATCATGAAATTATACCAGGAAGTCCAGGTACATTTCCAATCAGCTATATAGCACTTCTTCGAAAAACAAGATCATTCAACTGTTTCAAGGTTGGCAAAGTCAGTCACTCGAAAGATTCATCGATAAATATGTTTCAATCTATTATATGGTTCGTGATTGTATAATTATAAATGGTGCTTGGTCCGGAAATCGTAGTTGAAGGAATTGGGATTGCTAATAGTAGGTTCGGGCTTTTACTGTTTGCAAGACATATGATATCCATTTAGCATTGATACTAACCTAGATGGTGCTAGTTCATCCCCAAACTCCATTAATTATGAAATACTTGCATGAGTTCCATCTTGCTGCGAGAATTCGACACGGGAAATGAGGACCATATTTAAGCTTGGATTATTAGATGAACTAGGTACTTTCAATCCTGTTGAAGACTTGGTAACACACTTAAACTATACAGGGTTTATTTAAAGGTGAGGCTTTTCTTGTGACAGATATAGTTGATTGATTGATACAGATAGATGATTGATTGATTGGCTGACGAACAAGAGACCGGGTTAGCACTTCTTGGCCTCCCTATGACACTGCGACCAACTTGGGTCTATTGTATCACTTTTTCGTCAGTGGTTCCTCACGAGAATAGGTTCGTGTCCTTTATCAGGTTCAGTAGCCTGTTTATGAGGTTTTTCGGATTTATTCCTGTTTCCGGACTGATTTCTCCGAAGGTTCTGTGACGCCTTCTTCCTAGGGCGTCGCATTCAAAGATGATGTGAGACTTGAGAGGGTGTTTCTTCCTCTTCACCGCAAAGTCTGCAATCCACGGGTCTTCTAAGTATTCCCATGGTGTTCAGATGTTTCCTAAGGCCGCAGTGTCCTGTCAGCAGACCTACTATTATACGTGCCTTCGTTCTGTTTAGATTCAGAAAGTCAGCCGCCCAGGTTTGGCTTGTGTGTCCTACCATTACTTTACTGTGTGTTTGTTTGCCCGTCGCTCTGCTCCCAGTGTTTTTGGTGTCTTTGTTTTATCCACTCCTCAATCGGGGTCCTGCATCGGTTTTTGCTGATTCCAAGCACATGTTCTGGCCCTTTGAATTACGTTTCAGATGCTTGTCTTGCTAACTGGTCTGCTTTTTCATTGCCCGCTATTCCCTTGTGACCTGGCACCCACATCAAAGTGACCTTGTTGTGTTTCGTCAGCTCCAGAAGGTCCTGGAGGCATTCCCAGACGAGTCTAGACTTTATCTGTGTTGAGTTGAGGGCTTTGATAGCGCTCTGGGTGTCAGTGAGAATGTGGATGTGTTTTCTTTGGTAGCCACTTTCCAGGTTCTTCTGTATACATGTCCTGATGGCATGTGTTTCAGCTTGAAATATCGTGGCGTGTTTGCCAAGAGGTATTTTGTAATCCCTTTTTGGCCTCACTCCATGTATTCCCGCTCCTGTTCCTTCATCTGTCTTTGAACCGTCTGTGTACCAGACTATTTCTGCAGATGATTGTGATTCTATACTCAAGTCCCATCTGTTCCAGTCTAGCTGTGTTTTGAAATTTGAATGGTTTATCGAATGAGTATAGGGGTTGCATGTAGGTAGTCTGAAATCATATCGAGCTCGGCTACGTCAGCTACATGAGTGATTCTGGTGTGCCCAGTTGTGCGGATTCTCCAGTTTTTTATATAAAAAGGAAACTTTCGTGTTTGCTCCAAAAAGTTTTAATAGAACTGCTACATATGTTTCGACCCTCTCAAAAATAGGGTCATCTTCAGGCATATGTATGCACACATCCTGGCCTCTCCCATGACATGTATGTCAAGGGGTGAGAGGTTAAGGATGACCTCCACAGCAGCTGTTGGAGTGCTATTCATTGCACCCGTGATGCAGAGACAGGCAAGCCTCTGGATTTTCCCAAAGTGGGTTTTTGCCTGTCTCTGATTTGTTTTTGGCCACCAGAGGAATGAGCCATAACTGATTCTGGGTCTTATTACCGCTGTGTAAAGCCAGTACTGAGTACATGGCTTTCGGTTTGAGCTCTCCTGCACATAATAAGTGTCGTAACAGATAGTAGAACTCATCAAAATGAGTCATTTTACCAAACATTTTTAATATGAATTATGCCCCTGTTTCGAGAATATGAAAGTAGAATATTTTCTAGTTTCTAGGTGAATCTAAAAATTCCTCAGCCCGAAACTGCTCTCTCGTCTGCTTCTCCGTAGATATCAACATCAACATGTTGTTTTTTGTCTTCTTATCATGCCTACATGACTCAGAATATCGATTGTGATTAGTAATCTTCGGTGAGGGTATAGTGTAAATTGTACTTTAGAGCAAGAGTACTTTTTTATATAAAAGACATAGGCGCATCAGAATTTGCTGTGCAAATGCAAATTCGATATTTTATTGTTGAAATTCCTTTTTTTTGCAGAGTGTTCAAAATAAATTTATTGATATTAGTGATTATTTTAATGATGAAAAACTCAGTCACATTATAAGCTTTCATTTAGTTTCACCTGTCCCGGTGTCTGTCTGTGTGTCTCTCTGTCTGTCTGTGTGTCTCTCTGTCTGTAATAAAATCTTGCAAGTTAAATATGACACACTTCTAATCGTCCGATTGATTTGAAATTTGGCAGGTGTACATAATTCTAGTGACAATCCATCATGAAATATTTGTTACGGAAAAAAACAAAATGGCTGCTCCAAAATGGCGGATGAGTTTTGTAATTATGATCCGATTTCATTCGAAATTAGTATCTGGGAGTTTTTGGCTTCGACAATGATGATTCTTCTGTCAAAATTGGAAAATTCAAGATGGCGGCTACAATATGGCGGACGAGTTTTGTAATTAGGATCCGATTCTATTCAAAAATGGTGTCTGGAGGATTTCTGGATCGGAAATTACGATTCTTCAAAATTTAGGAATTCAAAATGCCGGCCTCAAAATGGCGAATGGGTGTTGTTATTATTATAGTCTTTAAAAAAGTTTTTTAAGAATGAGGCTTGTTTTAAAAATTAAGTTTCTTGTCGGTTTGAACATTTGTCCAATTCATCCATATCTTGAACCTAAATTATTTAGGGTATGTTCATGATCTTCATCCAGCTGAAGTAGCTGAACGAATTAGGCACGGAAACCATTGTCTGACAGCACTAGATGCAGAATTTATTTTTTAATGAAAATATTTTTTCGGTAAAGCTATATAAAAACATGTATGTTTTCTTTGTTAATGAAAAGATGAGTAATTGTTTATGTGTTAGTTCGGGCTTTTACAACATTATTTCCATAAATGACATAAGTTCTCCAAAGAAAATTCGATAATTTTTCCTGGATATATCGATATTTTTTATCGATCAATAGGCGAAGATAAACATTTTTTTTAATTTCGATATATCATAAATAAAATATTTTTATTAGAAATATCAACAGCCCAGTCTCGACTAAGTGATAATGATATTGGAAACAAATATTTCAGGTTTATTCTATATTCAATCCAAATTTAGACAAAGAGATTTTCAATGGATTTTTCAAGAGCCGTTGGAGATTTTTTCAAAAAAAAACATAAAATTCAGAACAAGTCAAGGAACAAAATCAAAAAATACTATTCCTTGTTCAGAGCCGTTTAGGCTCCCATATTGGGCCTTCTCCAGGCTAAAATAGAGAAAACTCATAAACAACAATTCAATATGCAAATGAAAAATCACAATGACATGAATAATAAACAAAGATACAATAAAGTAAATGAATAAAATGAAAAAACATATAATTTAATGAATCGTCCTTCCGCTTAGTCCAATTTTGGCAAACTCTTTCCTACAATTCGGCTGGTATGTCACGAATAAAAGCTTCAATGTTGTCTTTCAGTGGGTCATTCGAAGCGGGCTTGTCAGTATAGACATGAACCTCAACATATCCTCAAAAAAATAGCCTAACGTCGTTAAATCGCACGATCTAGGCGTCCAATTGATCGGTCTCAAACGTGAAATAAACTGTTCACCGAACTTGCCTCTCAATTGGTTCATTGTTTCGCGTGCTGTGTGACATGTGACACCGTCTTGTTGAAACCACATGTCATGAAAGTCAAGCTCTTACATTTTGGGAAAAAAAAAGTTTGATATCATCTCACGGTAGCGCTGAACGTCACAGTTATGTTGCGATTCGCATCATCTCTGAAGAAATACGGTCCAATGATGCCACCAGCCCATAATCCGCACCATACAGTAACTTTTCTGGATGCACTGGTAAATCTTGCAATACTTCTGGTTGATCTTCACCCCAAAATTGGAATTCGGCTTATTTACGTATACCTACATAGAGCCAAAAATGAGCTTCACGCTGAACACAATTTTTATATAATAAGTGGATCTTTCGCCAACTCCTCAAGAGGCCATTCACCAAAAATTCCGCATTGTGATAGGTCGTTCGGCTTCAATTCTTGCACCAGCTGTATTTTGACAACCTAAATCCTTCCGCAAAATTCTCCTCGTTGTTGAGTATCAGAGGCCCATTTGCTACGAACGGCGCCGAATCGATAATTGATGGTCATCATTAACACTGGCCGATACAGCAGCGATATTTTCTTCAGTTCGCACTTCACGGTAGCGTATTGTTGGTTCAATGTCTAACAATGTGAATTTGTGGCGAAATAAAAATAAAAAATAGCCCAAATAGCCGCTTCGACGGGTCGATTAAACTGACCATAACATGAACTTTATCAGCAGAACACGCATTTTGATAATAAAATTCAATGATTCGCGAGTGTTGTCCCTTTGTAAGACGATTTATGGTTAAATTAAACACCAAACTGAAGATGTTCGACAGTGACACGAAACGTGCGTGAGCTGTCAAAATCAGTGTTGCCAAAAATATACTCCTCGAAATAATCGATGAAACTGGTTTTTCTGCAT
The DNA here is from genome assembly GCA_951802165.1 of Adalia decempunctata. Taxonomy (NCBI): domain Eukaryota; kingdom Metazoa; phylum Arthropoda; class Insecta; order Coleoptera; family Coccinellidae; genus Adalia; species Adalia decempunctata. Next base: position 30,531,620 of record OX637701.1, on the reverse strand, counting down.
ATTTCAGAATTCAAACCATTTGAATATTTGACAGCGAAATAGGCTAAAAGAATTCGTATGAAAAATGTTATGAATATGTTCACATTTTTTTGGTCTTAGATCTGAGAATAAATAAAATTTCCTGTCAATTGGAACTTGATACAAAACAGGTGAACACATTTTTTGCGGGAGTATTAACGAATATTATTTCTACATGTATAAAAAAAAATAACGTCATGCATGAACGAGCTTGGCCTAGATCGTCGATTTTAAAGAGAACATTGATTTTTTCATGCATTATGTAAGAACCATCCTCCCAATCGACATAATTGAACAGCTGCCCATGTAGCAGCTGCCTCGCTCAAATTAAATAGAAAAGAATTCGTTCAAGAAAGGTGGGATCTGGTGTACCTGGAGGACATTGGCAAATTCCTCTGTCTGGAAATGTACGAAATCTGGGCATTGTTGTTGGATTTCAAAACCTTCAGGTTGCATTGTACTGAAGTAAATTCTACGAACATACATTCGTTCTTGTTACCAGGTTCGTCTCAAGGAATCATAAATATATACAGGGTGTTCCTTAATAACTTTATCGACGGTCAATTGTAGATGACTCATGAGACTCATAGAAAATAACATTTTGTTTATATCAGAAATATTTCTCTTTCGGTTTACAGGTAAGCAACTTATGAATTCAAAGAAAAATAGGACCATATTGACCAAAAATCATAAAATAATTTTGAGCTCCAACTGAAATTTGCGAAATCTGTATACTCCATTCACTTTTATAATGTATCCCGGTTGGCCAATATTCAGGTTTAAGTTTCTTTACTGACGCAGGTTGGTACTCGTGAAATGTCAAATAATGCTCAGAGACGTTGCCAATGCTATTTACTCTTTTTTAACTTTGAAAATGTAGTTAGTTCTTTTAAGGCTTACCTGTGACGAAGGTTTCGTAGTACTACTACATTTTCATAGTGGAGTATTTCAAGTCTTTTTTATGCCTTCTGAAGGCTTATTTCTTGAGAATTTTGAAAAGTGGGGAATAACACTGTTCGTTTCTAAGTTTTTCTGTCGGGTTATTCGAATACTTGTAATTGTTTTTCGAATGAACTATCACAAAGTAACAGACTATTCTGTCCATTATTTTTCAGTGAAATTTCAACACTCGATTTTGTTTTTATATACGTGAAATATTTCCAGTATTGACAAAGAAAAAGCTATCTTCAACAGTGGCCAGGTCTTTGAAATTATTGAATTCACATAATATTCTTTCAAATTCATTATTTTTCCCAAAGTGAATAAACATTTTATGTAGATAGGACAACGTTGCTTATTTATCTGACAGGAAAATGACTAAGACCTAACATTTTCAAAATATTCACTATAAAATGTGTCTGAATTTCATGGCCAACCGAGATACATTTCAAAAGTGAATGAGGTATAGGTGTAATTTCAAAGGATACGATGTACTCAGAGCATAAGCTTGAATAATTTTTACCACCCAGTTGTTTCTTCAATTTTCATGTGATAATGACATTTTGACTTCGAAATTCCCCACCTGTCGTCATTAATCTTTTTGACGTAGGCCACTTTTTTCAACAAATTTAATGGATAAAATGTTTTAAACCAGAAATCACACCTTGAAAACTGTTCAAGATAATTGTATGATTTTTTTTTATTGTATTCCGAAAAGTTTTCTGACGGATATCCTAGTGGGTAGCCTTAATTTTTTGTAAACAAATCTTGTGTTTAATAGTTTTTTAAATGATCCGCATTTCATGTTTTGTGCAGAGCCAACGCAGTGTCAGAGCAATGAAAAATTGCCCATTTAGCCTTTTTACCTTCATATTACTCCAGAAGCTAAGAAAAGTACTCTGCGTTCGTATCCAAATATTTTGTTGAATTTATTTATCCTGAATAGATATAATTAGAAGGTATTAGGCAGACTTGAGTAATCTTATCCTCATGAAACTGCATGCATGGAAAGTATACTCCCAGCCTCGGTATAAAACATGAAATGCGCTGCATTTTGAAAACTATTTATTTTGAGCACAAAATGAAGACCACCCACTAAAGTATTCTAAGGGAAAAACGTTGCCACTTGAATGCATGGACTATTGACACCTGTTTAGAATGATTCGTAAAGGACCCCGCACTTTCCATATGGGAAATTGCGTTCCGTCAAATGGTCTAAAATTTTGGTATAATGTTGTACTCGATCTACTGATCAAAAGTGTCCAAGGCCCCAACACAATCCTATGACTAGTTTTTGAGATACAGGGCGTTGAAGTTGAGAATTACCCACTTTTACTACCCTCGTATCTCGGAACAGAATCGAATGAACTTCGATTTTTCTCAAGAAACACTTCATTCCATCCCCAGGGAGCAACCATATAGAGGAATATGATCGAAAATCGTTACGAATACATGCCCGATTTTGAATGCATGCCCGATTTTGAATGCATGCCCGATTTTGAATGCATGCCCGATTTTGAAAGTATAAAATATGTCAGTTCCAGAGCGAGAATGTTCGCAAAATGAACTATTTCACTAGTATGTTGTTGTTACATAGAGAAAATCTGAAATACACAGAATTCATACTGGGTGATCCATTATTATAGAAACTATTCACAATGAGGGTTGAGTGGACACCCTGTATTTTTGGATTGATTTAAGATGTTTGTTTGATTTTTTCAGAACATATTACCATGGATTTCAAAGAATATAGGGTGATTCAGTCATGAAATGAACTGCGAAACTCACGAGAGTACCCAAAAACCACCTTTTTTTTTCATCACCCTCTATTCCAAGATTAACTCCGTTGAGGTGGGAATTTTCTTTCACCACTGTACTTGATACAAAAACATGAATACGACTGAGAGTTTTAATTCACTTCTTATGACCAGTTTTTTTTTATGCTGGAATAAGAGTAGAATGATATATGATATATTGTTTGTTTATCCTGATTACTCCTAGGTCTCCTGAGGAGACCCCTCTGAAACTACAAGCTTCGAAGCTTGTAACTTGTGCCGAGTTCGGAGTAAGCAGTTGTGTTCTGTGTAGGCTTTGTTACTGTGTCCTTACGCCACCTTAGGCACACCACTGTTAATTTTTGACCCAACAGTGAAATGGTGGCCCCTACCGAGACTAGAAAATTTCAGAATAACATAATTGAATAATTTTCATATTACATAAAAAAAATCTGGTCATGGGAAGTGGATAAAAACTCTCGGACGTATTGATGTTATTATATCAAGAACAGTAGTGAAAGAAAATTCCCACCTCAACGGAGTTAATCTTGGTATAGAGGGCGATGAAAAAAAAAGTGGTTTATGGGTATTTTCGTGAGGTTCACAGTTTATTTCATGACTGAATCACCCTGTATTCTTTGAAGTTCATGGTGATATGTTCTGAAAAAATCAAACAAACATCTTGAATAAACCCAAAAATACAGGATGTCCACTGAACCCTCATTGAGAATAGTTTCTATAATAATGGATCACCCAGTATGAATTCTGGGTATTTCAGGTTTTTTCGATGTAACAACAACATATAAGGTGTTCATTTTGCAAACGTTCTCGCTCTGGAACTGAGATATTTTATATTTTCAAAATCGGGCATGCATTCAATTATGGATAACCCTGTATTCGTAACAATTTTCGGTCATATTCCTCTATATTGTTGCTCCCTGCGGATGGAATGAAATGTTTCTTGAGAAAAAATGAAGTTCATTCGATTCTGTTTCGAGGTACTCGCGCAGTAAAACTTGGTAATTCTCAACTTCAACGCCCCCCTGTATCTCAAAAACGCGTCATAGGATAGAGTTGGGGCCATGGCAGTATTAATTGTCGTTTTATTGCATCCAAAAAATCAGGTGTGATGAAATACTAAACATCCAATATTTCTTACGCCGTTCCTAAACGTCATGGCATTATAGTTCAGCTACTTACCGCCAGATGCGGGAGGTAAAAATTTTCGCTTCTCTGAAACACACTTATCCATCTATGAACCGGTGAAGGAACTACACTAAATTCAGCTTCAAATCGTTGAACTGGGTTATGTCTCTATGTATATTTATACTCAATGGTATGATATAAAAATTGGGCATCATTATTTGAAAAAACCAGTGTGGTATCATGAGTTACCACTTTCGGATCAGCCTGTGCACTCAATTTAAGCTTTTCAGCTGAGTACTGCCGATTCCTTCAAAATTTGAATCATTCTCCTTTAGCCCTGTACACGGGGTCAGGATAATTCAGGACACACCACATAAATGTGGTATATTCTAAACCTCGGTTATAACTCTGTTCGCTCGTCAAGTATTTTAGTTTCCCCATGAAGTACCTACCCTGTATATTCGGAAGACCATTCACAGATGCAAAACATAAATATCAACTTTGTACAGGGTGTTTGTAAGGGTGAGTCTCTCTTCAAAATGGCGAACCATTTCACCGAAATACATCAATATAAAAATTTCCAGAATTTGGATCATCAATTAATGAATACTGACCTTGGGAGCTCGTCGGTTATTGGTCGAAAACAGGTAAAAACTGAATTTTCTCAATAACCAGTAACCAATAACTTCGCCATCTTGACAGTTTTATAAAGGCGAATTCTGGTAAAGTGGTTCATTTTATTGGTTTCGACCTCCTGGTCAAAAGAATGACTTACCTTTGAAAATACCGTGTATAACAGCAGTGACTATTCCTTGAAACCCGCGAAGTACCAAAGGAACATCTGTGTGAAATATTTTATGACTCCTCACGTATCTTTAGATTAAATATACCTTTTTTTTCGAAAAAAGTTATTTTTCACATGAAATTAATTTTAGGAAAATGACTAAAAAGAGATGACCTATCTAATGTACATACAAATTCTTATGTATCTAGAATCGACATGCAGAACTTGTTTATTCTTAATATATCTTAAATATTTGAAGATTGTTTTTCGAAGAAGTTTTTGTGATATAAGAATGTGAAAAAAATCTTATCTAATTTTCAAAAATTGTCATATGAATCAAAGGAAAAAAGATTTTCTAGTTAGGAATAAACCAGGAATTTGTATCCATCAATCAACGAATGAAATAGATTTGATACTCAACAGACTCGACTGGAGCTCTGAAGACTTTCAGCTGTTTGGTCTCATAATTTTGGAACGTTCAGAATTCTATTATAGAATCGTAAATGGTCGACAGTTGAGAGACCTAACCGTAAAATTTTTAAGGTCTTGCCTTAGGTTTGACAAATCGATTTTCGTTGAAGGGAATGGCCTTGTTGTCTGTGAAGGTGAATGTTATACCTTCTTTCCATCCTATGAGCACAATAACTTGCTGAACATACTGGTTATCTTGGTCTATATATGTTCTGAGAGTTAATTCAGTTTTGGATTCTTATCTACAACAATGAAAATTTCTGAGAGATTGGATCAAATCTTCCAGAAAATTGATCAATTCATTGAAAATAATGAAAGGATTATCGGTTTTATTATTTATATGTTATTTACCTGAATAAATGAACTAAGTTGATCTCTACCCTGATTTAATATACTCAATAGAAAAAAAAAATTGATAAATGTATTGAATAAATTAATACGTTGGAATAAACACTTCCAACAATCAGTGCATCATAACAAAAGCAGTTACAATTTCGCCAAAAGAACTACATATCTGAAGAGTTGCTAAAAACGGTTTTGAAGGAGGATTAAGTAGTGATACCTGCATGGGTGTCGTATAATCGTCTCCTCATAACCTTTTTTCATAATTGTTTAGCGCCGTAGTTTTTCAAATTTAAAATGGTTTCTCACATATGTGCATCAAACATGTATAAGAAACGTCATCAAAAAATTTAGGAGGTGATTCCTTGTCGAAAAATAGGATGGGTTCTTCATATAACTATAAAGTTCACGGTTTTTGCGAAATATAAATAATTTATCAATACATTTGGTTGCAATCGATGAATATTTCTTTCTTGGTATTTGTGATTTATTGCATTTAGCCTTTCGACGTGCAACTTTTACCTATTCAAAGTCGGAAAACAATTATATCATAGGTATACAGGGTGTTTCTGAACGGATGCGAAAGCATTCAAAGGGACATTCCTTGTTCAAAATAAAGAGTAGTTTGTTATATAAATGTTGGGTCAAAAGTCAAACGTTAGGGAGATATCGCGGTTCACAGATGGCGAAAAAATTAAATTTGAAGGAAAACTCACGCAACGACTTGGATAGAATTCACTTCGGGTATCCTGATTTGGTTAGAAATTTTTTCATTTTCCGTAAAATATACCGTTCTGAAATAAAAAAATTAAATGTAAATCATTACGTAATGTAATCACCCTGTGTATTATTTGTTGATTTTCGTCTCAAGAACCGATCTCTTCAGCAAGATATGCAAGAGACCTTATTTGTTACGAATTGATCAAGCTATCCGAAATTAATTTTATCATTGTAAAATATGAAAATGGCAAAAAGTTTCTTGCGAAAACAGGTTTAAAGGAGGCTTTTTTCTCTTGCAATCATTGAGAAACACTACCAAAAATTTTTTTCAGTGTCTTTTGAAGGGTAGCTCAAAAAAGTAGAGTTTGTATGAAACACCCACCCTATTTTTTGACTAGGAATCACCCCCTCAATTTTTTCGAAACTATTCTTATTCAACTTGTGTATTTCTCATTACTGACTAAAAAAACTGGTAAAATCAAGTTCCTCGATTCTGCCTCTCTCGATTTGTATCAAGTGATGCATCTGAAACCGAAATATTGACTGACTATATTCCATATTTTTCGATGTATTAGTATCAGCGATATTTCTTGATGCAGACACGCCAATAAACACATGAGAAACAGAGGAAGAATTTGATAATCCTCATGAAAATGTAGTGGGATAATTATAATATAGTTCATCCCAATATATTTTATTGCTATTCATAATTTTTCTGGGTACATAACCTGATCAAATCATTAAATAAAAGCTGAGTGTTCTACTCTTTACTTTTGTTTTAAACTGTAGAATCTTGAGGCCTTAAGAACCCTTTTTATAAGCTTTTATTTAGTTTCACCTGTCCGGTGTCTGCCTGTCTGTGTGTCTGTCTATAATCAAATCTTGCAAGTTGAATATGACACACTTCTAATCGTCCGATTGATTTGAAATTTTGCAGGTGTACCTAATTCTGGTGACAATGCATCATGAAATATTTTTTATAGAAAAAAACAAAATGGCGGCTCCAAAATGGCGGATGAGTTTTGTAATTATGATCCGATTCCATTCAAAATTAGTATCTGGGGGTATTTGGGTTCGAAAATGATGATACTTTTGTTGAAATTGGAAAATTCAAAATGGCGGCCACTATATGGCCGACGAGTTTTGTAATTATGATCCTATTCTATTCAAAATTGGTATATGGGGGTTTTCTGGGTCGGAAATTACGATTCTCCGAAATTGAGAAATTCAAGATGGCGGCTTCAGAATGGCGGATGAGTGTTGATATAAAAGCTTGTCTTCAAAAATGTTTTTTGAGAATTAGGCTTGTTTACCATATTTCCAATTTCGGCTCTGTTAAAAAGATATAGTAATTTAATTGATGATTTTTTGGTATGAATGTAAACACTTCAAATTTGTTATCCCTAGATTGTTCGAATCCGTCATATACTCCGAGGCCAATGCGACTGGCGATGGTCGATGGAATTCTTCTAACCTAACTTTAAAATTTGGGCATATGTTATGTTCTAGTTGAAAGATTGCAAACAAAATTCTTGAAAAATTACACATTCTTTGGGAAGATACTGAAAATTATATTTATAATCATCATTGATCAGCCACTACGTATTTGTGATTATAAGATAAGAAACAAATTATTATTGTACGAAAAAAATCTGTTTAGTTTCCAAACGAATTCTTGCTGGTTTGAAATACAGGGAAGATTGTAAATTCGCATTTAGGTCTTGTACGAAGATCTTGACTTTTCCTAGTCTCCATGTTCTTGAATCTTCAAAACATGCCCATAAAACAAAAATAACTAAATGCGATTTGGAAGCTGTTGGGTGTAGTACTATTACTATAGGGGAGAAATCTTCTAAGGCAACATTTTTGTAGATTGACTTTATTCCAAAAGGGGCCGATTTATATGTCAGTAAAATTGTATAATAAAATTCCAGTTCCATTCAGAGATATGCCTCTAAACCGTTTCAAAGATGTTATTAAAAATATTATTATTAAGTGTGCATTTTACGACATTGATGAGTTTTTAAACAGTGATTTCACCCAATACCTCTGACTTCTGGAGGCTTTTATTTATTGCCTGGTTCGTTCTCATTGTATCTGTTGAATCTCTTATTTATTGTATTTATTATATTTATTGTATTTATAGATTTATTTTATTTGTGCCTATATTTATTGTATTTCTTGTCATTCATTTCATCTTTTTCATACATCAACATGTTGATGTATTGTGCTTGTGATCTCACGATCATGGATGTAGATTACAATATATTATTTTGACGAATGCAAATGAAATTTTTGAATTGTAAGGCATGAATGAAGTATTAGTATTACTACTATAACACTCACCATAATATAGTAGATAGGTGTTCTTGAATTCAAGAAAGATATCTTCTCGAATTATTATATGTATTTATATTTCGGGATATAATTCCTTATGCAGTTATGACTGCTTTGGTTTGCAGTTGTTGATCCTTTCTTTTTTGAGCGAAGAAAATTTTCGACGATTCTGAAAAGGACGAAATGAAGCTTTTTTTTTCAATTATATCTTCAATTGAAAGGCCATCCGGAATGCATCTCTTTGATTCTAAGCAAACTATGTTTGTAGAATTTATTTTCAAAATTATTCCCGACAAGCAGGCCGTCCTAGCTTCGCCCGGGTAGAAATTTGTTTCACGCGGCGGTTTCATCTTCAACACTTCATCCTACCATATCTTTTGATGTACTCGTTGTAATTGTATGATATGAAGGGCAATTTCGTTCTAAATTGAATACTGGGGATGAAATAACGTATTAGGTTGGATGAGGATCAATACCCAATTCATAAAAACGCACTCCCGAATAGTGCATAATTTTGGAAAACATCTGATTACCATAAACAGGTAATAGCAAGTCAATCTTGAGAGATAGATATATGCTACCCGGACTTTTTTGTAGAGTTATTTGAGAAGTACATTTCCGTCATACATTGTTTCCACGCAAGTCTTACGATTTTTGCAGCGCACGTGAAAATAACTGATTATGGCTGATTTTTTTGTTATTATTGAAGTTATAGTAGGTATCCTTATTTTTTTCGGGTGGAAAGTTTAGCCTATGTCACTCAGGGATAATGTAGCTTTCTAAGGGTGAAAGAATTTCTGAAATCGGTCCAGTAGTTTTTGCGCCTATTGGTATCAAACAAACAAAAATACAAATCTTTCCTCTTTATAATATTATAGTATAGATCAAAATTATAATTTTGGTGGATGTTCTCCTATAAACAAAATGATGACTCTATGTAATGAATTTCTATCGAAAAATGATGTGGATATATTATTTTCTGATTGTTTTTCTCTAGATTGAGTCATGCAATTGTTTTTGTGGTTCTGCATTTGAAATTACCATAGTTTTTATTGGTGTTGATATGGAAGTGAATGAATAAATAAATAATTAAATAAATATGTTCATATTTTTCTTGATACCCGAATAATTCCGAAGAATTAAGAAGTTACAACAATAATGATCATGCAATGTGTTCAATATACAGGGTGTTTCATTGGTAAATGAACATACGGTAACCTGAGCTAGAGCTACCCTAGGCGAGTCCAAAAAACCAATATATGATAGGTCTAATCAATTCCATAACCGAGATACAGGGTGGTTTATGTATTCACCAAAAATTTCAATTCCTCATAACTTTTTAACCAACCAGTATAGTCGGTTGATATTTCGAACGTATGATTCACTTCTACAGGTCGATCGATTTACTTTTGAATTTCCAAAAAATTCCAGGTCCGTATTTGAAAAATATGGGACTTCTTCCAAGCTGAGATTCAACACCCTGTTTATTGAAATTTTGCGATTTGATTGAGATATTTGAAAAGAGCAGAAAATTTTCAATGGGGTTCAGTAGATTTCATTGTCCCGCACGTCATTTCCAATTGAATATTGAATTTTTTTTGTCCCACTAATTGCACATTCGAATTTCATAATATTCTGAGGAATCATTTGGAGTGATTTCCGGAAAAACATTATTCATCGAGAAAAATTTAGTTGAAGTCAACAAAATGAAGAAATAACTGTAGAAACCTAAAAACTTAACGTGAATTACAGAAGGTACTCGAACGTACCACCATTTTGTTCAGTACACATTCTTGCCCTCTTCAAAATATGTCTGATACTTTTTTGATCATGTCTTGATTATTACGTATTTCATTGCAGGCGACTTCGATACGTTGCATGAGGATATCCTCACTTCCTATTTCAGATGAATATATGTACTGAACATTTCAAATGACCCCAAATGAAAAAGTCAATAGGATTGAAATCTGGTGACCTAGCGGGCCAGGCATGCGGTCCACCTATGCCTATCCACATATTTGGAAAGTTCTGATCTAAAAATTGTCTGATCATTACTCTAAAATGGGGCGGAGCTCCATCATGCTGAAAATGAATTCCTGCAATGTCCGTACCTTCGAGTAATACAGGAAGATGATTTTGGTTGACCATTCTTTCATTTCGTAGAATCCATCTACTAAAGTTAGTTCTCCTAATTTAATCACCTGATTCCAATCGTTGTACCTTCTGGAGATCAATTTGATCAGAATGTACGATTTTTCTGAGAATTTTGTGGAATTCCAATATTCAATTGGATTTTCCCTGAAGCTCTCTTTGAGCAAAATGACGTGCGGGACAATGAAATCTACTGAACCCCATTGAAAATTTTCTGCTCTTTTCAAATATCTCAATCAAATCCCGAAATTTCAATATACAGGGTGTTGAATCTCAGCTTGGAAGAAGTCCCATATTTTCAAATACAGACCTGGAATTTTTTGGAAATTCAAAAGTAAATCGATCGACCTGTAGAAGTGAATCATACGTTCCAAATATCAACCAACTATACTAGTTGGTTCAAAAGTTATGAGGAATTGAAGTTTTTGGTGAATACATAAACCACTCTGTATCTCGGTTATGGAATTGATTAGACCTATCATATATCGGTTTTTTGGACTCGCCTAGCTCAGGTTGACGTATGTTCATTTACCAATGAAACACCCTGTATATGACATTAAGGATAAACTATTGATCAAGTTATCTATCCTTTAATACAATGGTCAAACCAACCCACAGCCGTCTTTAAAGACAGCTGTGAGCTCTAACGAGGCTGTACATAATAGATCAATGGCCATTAGAAGTTTAAAACGCTCGTAATTTCAGTTTATGTGTCTTTTTGAAATGTTCGTTTTTACCTCTGAATTTACAGAATAAATGTTTCCAAAGAGTATAATAGTACTAACTTCTCATACAGGATGAAATTGTCAATGCACAGAAGGAATGTTCTGACTAAAATTTGCAAAGAAATGATTATACACTGTGTAAAGTATGGAACAAATTCATTTTTAGTTAAATAGGTCATTTTAAGAAATAATCCTGAAACACGTCGATTTTTGATGTTAATTTACCGTATTTCAAAATAATAATCTAATATACAGGGTGAATTACGTTCGAGTTATGACGTCACCGTCATTTTTTTTAAATGAAACACCCCCATTTTGTCTCAATTTTCGGATTACTCTAGCTGAGCTGATTCCAAAAATGTATCACACCATGTTGGTACAGGGTGCACCAAAATACAATAGTTTGGAAACAGCTCATTTTTATTACTCTAAACATGTAGCAAACTACGGGGTGTTACATTTAAACCAATTGTCGCTATACAATAAGTATTTTTGATAATATTGCAAATTTACCTAATGAAGAATTTTACGCGTTACATTATGAGCACACACAAAACTATTGTATTTTTGCCCACCCTGTACCAATTGGAATCAACATGTGACACATTTTTGGAATCAGCTCAGCTCGAGTAATCCGAAAAATGAGACAAAATGAGGGTGTTCCTTTAAAAAAAAAATGATGGTGACGTCATTACTCGAACGTAATTCACCCTGTGTATTAGATTATTATTTTAAAATACGGCTGGGGCGGATCTAGGAATTTTCTGAGGGGGGGGGCGATTCCAAAATAAGACAGTAATACTTTATGGACACAGTGTATATTATGAGTTTACTAATATGAGGCATCAATATCCGTAAGTATTGATTATAATTCGAAAATCAAATTGACAACATTGTTGCTTGGGTTTCGATTATACTTTTCTTGAATTTACATCTTTTTTGACTAATCTTATTGAATTAAATCGGTTAAGTTATGGGCTGAAAAGGATATTCTTGACTGAGAATCAGTAGAGATACTGATTATTTTACCCGTACCTACTACAGGAATTCGTAAAAATGAACTAGGGGAAGGTGAGGTATAATGATCCCCTTAAGAGAAAAACTTAACTGTGGCTAAAGTTGAAGGCAAAATATCAAAATTTCTATTGTTGGGGGTAGTGAATTTACTTAACTTTGTAACTGCATAATTATGTTTTATTATTTGTATGTAGTTTTTTTGTATTAAAGGTTTTTCTTGAAGTTTTGTAAAGGATCCTTTTATACACACGTATATTCAAAATGATCCCTAGGGTATGGGTAAAATAATCCCAGGGATCATTTCATACCATAAGTAAACAAATATCAGTGATTATTCCACTCTTTCCATTTTTAGTGAGGAAGTTTCCGTAGCAACGAACGTTTCATCCCGAAAAAATTTTTCAAGTCGGCAAAACCAACATGTTGGTTTTTCAGCGACAAAATTTTTGACGTTTCTCGAATTCATAGATAGCTGCGGAAATGAATATCATAGAGAGAACAAACAACGTTTAGTGGTTTAGTTAATCTATGATGAATTCTAATTTGCCAAATAGCGCAATACACGTCAATTGTGAACATATTACCCTATTTTCTCGTGGAATACTCAAGCCGAATTCCACTCGAGATGAAATTTAAGCAGGTAAAATTTCTCTCTTGTAATATTCAAGTTTGTTGCTTTTCGGAAATTTCGCTCATGACATCTTTTCCAAAATCACTCGCCTGACGGCTCGTGATTTTGATACAAATGTCATTCGCGAAATTTCCGAGCAACAAACTTTCATATCAATCGAGAAATTTTGCCGGCAAAATTCCATCTCTAGTGGTATTACGTATGAAAAAACACTCAGCTATTTATTTCAACCATATGTATTGTTTACAACTTATTATTTGGAAATAGACCTTTACCTTAATTTTTTCTTATGCCGCACAAGCCTCATGTCCCCATTTAAGACACACAACGCTAGGTGCATTGTGTGTCTTCGCCCTTATTGTCTTTGGAGTAACTTTATTCAGTAAATGGGGCATTCGGTATCACATTTCCCTTCGGAAGTATCTGACCTGTTTTCCTTTTATTACCTTTTCTCTTTCCGCCTTATTTTCCTTTCTCGATTCCTTGTCCTTTCTTACAACCTTTTCCTTTATTGTTCTGTTTGTTGGTCACTGTTTTTTTAATTCAAATTCGCTTCCTTAAGGGCTTTCCTTTGTTCTATACCTTTTTTCTTTCTGGCTTCCTCATCAAGGTATTAATTGTAGGCTGTGCTGGTCAGTACTGATGTGTCTTCTTTATTTTTATCTTTGGCTCTTCTTTTTAATGCCACCACATGGACCTTAAACTCTCTACTTAAGTTTTTGTAAGGCATACCTTCTCTGACGACACTAATGCCTTTTGTATTTGTTCTTCAGGCGAACTTAGGCGATTCGTTTTGCGTATATAAATTGTGGACATGATCTGTGACAACAACAAATACTAATGGGGTAAAATGATTCCGGGGATCATTTTAAACACACTGAAAGGGATCACTTCGCCCCAAACACCAAATTTCAAGATATCGATCAAAACGCAACCTTCAAATACCGCGTAAGGTAAACGAACATTGCCTAAATATTAACTAACTACTATTAAAACACGTGTATAAAACAGCATTTCAATAAACACGAGCATGTAAAAAGTACTGGAAGTCCAAAAACAGGCTCACTTTAGATCAGAACCACAATTTTTGATTGTTTTTCAATAAAATCACACCAAGCACTCGTACTGCCAGGACACTCGATGGGGCAACCGGCGGGGGTGTGGGGAACATCTTTGGTGCTCATTTGGATAGATGGAACAATTTGTCTCTGATTTACGGTGGGGGATCATTTGACCTTCAGGGATCGTATTACCTCACCTTCCCCTAATTAGCTACATATTATTTCCGTTCGTGTATGGGCGAAATTTCGAATATGGCTGTTCGAAATTCAGATATTCTGATCTTTTGATTTACTGAAATTTTGCTTTTAGATTCAGATTGCTTCATTCGAAATTCCAGATTCTAGGAAAAGGAATTCTCCATGTATCTCAACTGGTTGACATTTAGTTTGTATATTGAATTGTCAAATAATGTTCATGACAGCTGTCAGAATTTATTTCAATTGATTTGTTCAACTGGTGAATCTACCTGCAAGGTGGATGAACAAGCGCTCAAAAATTTGATAAATGAAAACAAAAATGATTCATCACTTTTATTCATTGGATTGATTGTTAAATTTCCAATGGATTTTGTCGATCGGATTCTTATCGGCGATGACCACAAAAGGAGATTAAAATAAAAACGCACAGTTTATATCGCTATTTGAATTTTGGATGAGGGCAACATTTCTTCACCGTGTAACTCGAGGTGATCAGGTCTGTGAGAGCAGAATTTCTATAGTTGAATAAACATTTTACGTTTCGATTTTCTTATGAGAAAACTACCTGGCAGTGGTGTCTTGCACCTGGTGTCCCCGGTTTCTCTCGAATCACCTGGAGTCGGCTCGACGGTGCTGTTTCCCGCATATAGCACGTGTTGCTCCTTTGTTATAAACAATTTCGCCTTGCAAAGTTTACTCTTTGTCGCGGCAGAGGGGATTTCGAATATCGTGCCTTGGATCCAATGAAGCAGGACGTTTCAAAGTTGGCGGCCGTCAATTCCAGCGCACGCGCATACCGCCGAATCGTGCGCACATGGTTCCGAGCGAACACGCTACCGGCAAAAATTCAGTCAGTTACAAGCAAGCACGGGGTACGTCTGCTTGTGCAATTAAATTCGTTTAACCAAGAGATTTGAAATCAAATATATTTTTGTACGAGTGCAACATTTTTTATCTTGATAAAATCGTTTTATATGTCTCTAGTGACATCGTTACTATTTCAATTTTGAGAAATATCGAGCTAACAGTGTCTGTGTCAGAAATTTCCCGGACAATCAATTTTTCTGGAACTGTGCTTAAGGGTGGAAATGCCTACCAGTTTATTCTCTGACATGGATCGTCCTAGTGGAATTGGCGACGAGCGGGCCCTCCAGTTGGCATTGGAACTTTCGATGTTGGGTTTCAACGATCCCTTGTCGTCTGTGGGAGAACCAGAAGCTCCAGGGGACATTTCTTCCTTCGTTAATCCACTAGTCGGTTTAGAGGAAGTTAGATCGAAGAAATCCCAGAATATGACCGAATGTGTGCCTGTTCCAAGTTCAGAGCATGTGGCGGAGATCGTTGGAAGACAAGGTGGGTTCTTAGCCTCTTATCGAAAACAATATTTGTGATTTTCCAAAAAAATCGACCACAATCAAAACAACTGCCTCGAACGAAGCAGTAAAATGAAATTGGCTCGTATTGAACCCGTGAGAATTAAAATTTTGTTGTTGAGTTGATCACATTACCATCGCCTTATTTTCTTGCTATACCCACCTTCCTGGTATCGCCGATTTCTGCAACACACTTGAAATTTAAAACGCTCGTTCGTAAATATTTGTCTTCGTTTATCTTGGACATAAATTTAATGCGACATGTACATTTTCTTACGCTTGTCGGCTTGTCAAATACCTATGACTTCCGTATTCCAGAATAAAAAGTGGGTACTGATTGCCATAATTAGTTAGGTACGAAATACATTTCAATTCGGAATTTCCTGTTAACAATCATTTAAAAACTTATCTTTCCACGACCATACCATTGAAAATACTCTAATCGTGTTTAATTATAGCTTTCCCTATCTTATTTTGAGAAAACTCAATGATATTAACCCTTTACAATTGCATGTAATGTTTTTTGAACGTTCATTGAACTGGACCCTGAATTTAGATTGAATCTCTGTGTATTCAGCCAACATGATCTGAAAATGTTGGGTTTTCGCACTTGCCCACGTCCATTGGAGCGAAAATCCTTTCATTTCACCCTCACATGACAGTTGTTTTTAACGAACATCTGCCTTATTCAGAGACATAACCTCAAACGTTTGGATTGTCATTCAGCGTTTGTTTTAAAACATTGTTAACTTGGATTACGAGATCCAAGTTAACATGGATATTACTGGAAGTTTGGGATTTAATGTTGTTATTTAGGTGTTGATCATAGGGGTATATCCTTTATTTTCAAGCAAGGAAGCGAATAAGACGATGAATTGCATTTTTTGATTGGCAATAAATGCCATTGATCATTCATAAAAATCCTCATTTTGATGTGTTCGAATGTCCAACGGAATCAGACAGTTGATGCTAATTCCCTGCAGATTAAATGTGGTGGCTGTAGCGAGCTAGAATGAGGTGGATTGAGAGTTGTCGTTTTCTGAACCGGCGAGACTGTTACAAAATCGATACGCTGCAGCTAGGTGGAAGTGGGAAAGCCATTGAAATATTAATGAAAATACACTTGCGCTTCGTATTGATGTAATTCATAAAGCTTCCTGGCGTTTTGAGTCATGACTGTGTACAGACGATGCATACAGAGGACTCGCGAAATCGCCTTTTGGCGAGAAGCCCAGCTAAAGTTGGCTGGTAGTGAAAAAATCGTAACTTCGTCATTTTAACAAGGTTCTTCGCATTATTCGCTTAGGCATTCAAAATTTACCAACATGACTATTATATCCATGCTTTTTCATATTAATCACCAAATGATTATATTAAATTTCAGTATTATTGGACCTAACTATGATCTAGAGTCCTCTAGACTCTAGACCCACTGATGATTCATTCTATTCCCATTGATAATTATGATTTTATTGAGTTAATTCAGAATTATCGAATTTTGCACTATTACTTTCATACAAGGGTGTACAAATTGAGTAAATATTTTCTGGTACTCTTTATTCATATTTCAGAATCAACAGTTCTCACATAGGAATATGTATTTCAGTTGTTTCATGCTGTAAATTGTGAGGCGTTGATGGTGTCATTACAAAATTAGTACTTGTCACTTAATTTACTACAGTAGGAACACTGCATAGTATGAAAAAACGCTTCTTTAGAGACCTTTTCACTACATTTCGATGTTTTGAATGCATGAGCATTTAGTACATGTAGGCAGAGTTGCAAAGATATCGGAAAAAACATTGGAGTTAACAATGTCGATGCCATTTTTAGATTTTTCCATCATTTGTATATCGCAAATTGAATTTGAAGATTGAAGAAATGACGCAGTTTGGGCGCAGAGTTTCCATATTCCAGTACTATTTCCTTCTTATATCTCACTGAAATGCAAATGGAGATTCTTACCAATAATTTGATTTGGATCAAGTGTTTTCGCGAAAAGTAGACTAGAATTAAATCCATGTTTTTTTCCATAAGTTGGTGTAGCATCCCCGAATGATTTTTTTATTTGTTCCCGTATATACAGGGGGTGTTCCTAAATAAGTATATCAACGTTAGACTGTAGGTAGATTCATTAAGTAACCTTTTTTTCTCTTCAATTTTTTCCTCCCGGTCTTCGTTTCCGAGATACAGGGTGTCAAAAATGTATGTTTTTTTTTTAGTTTTTTCTAATACTTATCCGAGTACATATCAAAAAATTTCGTTTGAATTACAGAATTAAATAGTCACCTCGATAGTCACTAATAATAGCTACTTTCTTGCACTTTACTAGGTTTTATTAGACGTGCCAGTGGTGGTGATATTGAATTTGCATAAAGGTTTTACCCCCCAGCATTTACACCACTGGACAAATTGCACAGCAAATTTTGATGATAAAAAAGGTACTCCAAGATTTCGAGAAAACTGGCATTTTTTGATTTGCTAACGCATTGTAAATTTCTTGTAATTGGAAAAATTTTAATCTTGTTAATCGTGGTCGCAAAAAATAACTGGCAATTTGAAATTAAAAACCTAGTTGTCGAAATTAACAAACTTGTTGATTATTACTACTCATTTTTCCAATCAAAAGAAATGTACAATGCGTTTCCAAATTTTTTTAGATCAAAAAATGCCAGTTTTCTCGAAAACGGTTCACTTTGGAGTAATGAACCAAGAGTACCTTTTTTATGTAAAACACATTGGCGCATCAGAATTTGCTGGGCAAATGCAAATTTGTCCGGTGGTGTAAAAGTTGGGAGGTTTGAAACATTGTGCAAGTTTTATATCTCCGCCACTGGCACGTCTAATGAAACCGAGTAGAGTACAAGAATCAATATTAGCAAAAAAATAAAAAAATATATAATTTTTGACCTCCTGTATCTCTGAAAGGAAGACCCGGAGGAAAAAATTGAAAAGAAAATTTTTTTACATTTTGTTATGAGAAATCTACAGTTGACCGTTGATCTATTCAGGAACACCTCGTATTTGTTTTTCTCCATAATTCCAAAATGATTTGTGAAAAAATCAAGTGATTTGAAAAACCACTATCAAAGAAGTTAAATTCTGCGAATACCATTTGTTCCGAAAAAGAACACTTACTATTTTCTGTGTTCCCAGTCCTTGAAGGTCGCGTAAGGGAACTTTACTCGAAACTTAGTACAAATTTCCGGAACTCGCTGGATCGAACTTCCTGTTCAATCTCGCAAGAAAAACATTATCAGATCGAACAAAAACTCTCGATAAATCCGAATGTAACAAAAGCGAAGGCTTCGAGGATGGGCATCTGAAGTGTGGGCTCCGCATCCTGCCGAGAATATCGAATATCGATTGATAGACCCTGTCTACACGAGAAGTATTTGGTTTCGCCCTTTGTGAAATCCCAATAACGTACCTTATTGAGCCGGGGCAACCTTGCCTGAATACTGAACTCGACCGGGTACAGGATACGAAAAAAAAATTAGTTTTCACGGTCGGTTTGCCAACGGACAGATTCTCACGCGCTGTCCAAATGGCGTTCGCTTCTCATCCCGGTGAGAGTTGGGACCCGATCGACAAGATTTCCGAGCTCTTCCTACCCATTTGTATTCACTGGGGTATACTTGTTGTTTTGGAATAAGAAAAATTCCGAATTCAAAATTCGCATTCAATTGTTTATGGAAAGATTATGTTCCATTTGAATTTTTATGAATTGAAATACAGGCTGCGCAAGCAAGGCGTATACATGGTACGTCAAAAAAAGTTATGGAAAAATAGGTAGTTTTTTCAAATGGAACACCCCTTATTTCATGGCACAATTCTTTCGAGTACAACAAGAGCTTTACACTTATACCTCATTTTTCAAATTACATTACGGCGTTGCCACATATGTAATTAGTATTTTTAGGATGTTTTTAGTGTTTTAAGGGGTTCATCATAATAATCATACCAACCGCTGTGTTCAATCTAGAATCTAGATAAACGAAATTTTTACAGTAGTTAGCTTAAGGGACAGTATCACCTTCTGAATCGTGGTAAATCTCCATTCAAAAAGTGGTCTCTTTATTTCACGAGTAAGTACCCTAATTTACGAGGTAGAGACTTGATTTTTTTTTAAATTGAAGTTGAAGAACGTCCCGAGGGCAAACAGTTTTCTTTTTTCGATTTAATTAGTTTTTCAATTAAAAAAACCAGGTTAATCGTTACATCTGGGGTTATTGAATATGTTTTTCGTTTTTCATGAGTACAAGCTATATTTTTGAAATAATCATCATGAAAATTTTTGTAGTTTGTAGAAGATTAAATTACCGAGGGCAAATAGTTGCGGTTTTTTCGATTTAATCAGTTTTTCAATTAAAAAAAACAGGTTGAACTTCAGCGTTTTGGAAACTATACTTAATGATTTTTTTCCGACGTTTATTCATATTTTTTTGAAATCGCAACTATCTGCCCTCGGAAATTTAATCTTCTATAAACTACAAAAATTTTCAATTTTCATTATGATTATTTCAAAAATATAGCTTGTACTCATGAAAAACGAAAAACATATTCAACAACCCCAGATCTAACGATTACCCTGTTTTTTTTTAATTGAAACACTAATTAAATCGAAAAAAGAAAACTATTTGCCCTCGGCACGTTCTTCAACTTCAATTTTAAAAAAAATCAAGTCTCTACGTCGTAAATTAGGGTACATACTCGTGAAATAAAGAGTCCACTTTTGAATGGAGATTTACCACGATTCAAAAGGTGATACTGCCCCTTAAGGTATCAGCTTCATTATTCGGTGAAGTTTTGTTATACTGTGTCTAATACAAATTTACCAATTTACTCAAATTAAATATGCGATAACTCGATTTCTTTCAAATGGAACAACCTGTATTTTTGTCTTTCACGAAATTTGTTTTTCAAATGTCTACATTTTTTACAAAGTATGTCCCATACTTAAATCTGGAATATCTCAAAAACAAAGTGAGTTAGGTCTAGGTCTAGGGCATTCTTTGTATGGAATTTGTCATTTGAAAAACAAATATGATGAAAGAGAAAAATACAGGGTGTTTGTTCCATTTGAAAAAATCGAGTTATTGCATGCATATTCAGTTTGAGTAAATTTGGTAAATTCATATTGGGCACTCACTCACACAGATGTTTACCGAATGATGAAGATGATACCTTAAGCTAACTACTGTGAAAATTTCGTTTTTCTAGACTAAACACAGCGGTTGCTATAACAATTTGGATGAACCCCTTGAAACACCAAAAATGTCCTAAACAATACAAATTATTTGGCAATGCCCTATGTAATTTGAAAAATGAGGTATAAGTGTGAAGCTCTTGTTGTCCTCGAAAGAATTATGCCATGAAATACGGTTGTTCCATTTGAAAAACTAGGTACCTAATTTTCCATAACTTTTTTGATGCACCCTGTATATGTGAAATTATTTTTAGTTTGTAGATTTTTGTCAAGAAAACTGTCATTTTATAATCATAAACAATTAGCTAACGCATTGAAAATTTTTTGTAATTGGAAATTTTTTTAAATCTTGTTAACTATGGTGGCTACCTAAGAATAATGAAATATGAATCTGCAATTTAAACTTGAAAACCTAGTTGCCAAATTTTGTTGAAATAATAAACTTGTTATCACTACTCATTTTCAGAATTACAAGAAATTCACAATGCTTTAGCAAATTGTTTTTGATCATAAAATGCCAGTTTTCCCGGAAACTGTTCATTTTACCTTTTTTATGTCAAACACATTGGCGCAAATTTATCCAGTGGTGTCAAAGTTGGGGGTGAAACCTTTGTGCAAATTCGATCTCTCCGCCACTGGCACGTCTAATAAAACCGAATGAAGTGCAAGAAAGTAGCTATTATTATTGACAATGTGTGTTTTGAAAACTGAATTTTGTAATAAAAACTGTTCCTGAGATATTAGCAATAACTGCAAAAAAGTATAAATTTTTGAGACCCGGAGGGAAAAATAGAAGAGGAAAAAAAAATGTTATTGTTTAATGAGAAATCTACAGTTGTCCGTTGATAAACTTATTCAGGAAAATCCTGTATATTGTGCTGATAGTATTGAAAAGTAGAATTCTTCATGGTAAATATTTCTGTAGACACGACAAGAGTTGTATTTGGAGCTCATGCCCCCTGGCGACTAAGAATTATAAAGTATTGCTGTTAGACGACTCCGTGACTTATTGGCGTCAAGAACTACTTAACCTTTGCGGAGTGTAAAATACAATTGTCCTCCACAATTTCGTCCGGAGTGTCAAGGCGATAATAAAAAAAGGGACGGAATATCTTCGAACTTCACAGTCGCTTTTGTGAAAGTACGTAGGTGTCAATTGAACAAACCAAGGGCAGTTTTGTGGCATTACCTTCTTGTTGTTGCTGGGCTGTAAAAATGCACTGACCTTGGACGAAAAGGGTGTTGCCAACCCTTATATTCATTTCCATCTGCTCACAGTTGAACTAAACAGGTAAAAAATACCTGAGAATTCACTCTTGAAATACAACTGGCAGATGTTCAAAACCAGTTGCTGCTTTATTTTATTGATAGCAGAAAGATCTGAAAAAGGTTGCTTTTTTGTTATGCGGTCCACCAAATGATCAACAGTCCATCTTGAGAACATATTCGTCGTACTCTAAAATGCAGCACTTATGAGAACCCTGGTATTTCATTATTCATAACTAATTTTTCGTGATGTGTTGAATCGGAAAAATGAAAGACTAATGGATTCAATTCTGAGTTTAATGGACATTGATAACGTATCGACAATACGTGATTTTGAATGTGCTAACTGTTTCTGTATAGGTGCTTTTCAATGCTTACAACATTTTACATTATGATAAGTTGCGTTTCTTCACTCCGCCATTAAACTACTAAACCGATAAACATATTTTATTGCTGAGATATATTTAAATATTAGTAGAGCAAAGTAAGCGGAGCTCAATACATTAGATTCTGCTTCAAGTTAGGCGGGGTATCTTGAAATTATATCTGAAACAAAAAAAGGAGAAACGAGAAGAATTAATAATTAATTAGCAAAAATGCTACAATGAAACATAGCAATAAACATAGTTCACTAATAAAACCTTTTCGAGAAGTTAAAATCCTATTCCTAACTCATTATTTCGACTTTATACAGGGTTTTACAACATAAACTGGATTAACATATGCATACAAGTTCGATTGCCTATTCGACGTTATTTGAAATCTGAAAATTTGGATTATGAGATTGTTCTAAATTCTCCACGGAGCTAAAATAGTTTTAGAGTCTGAGCTCTCCCGCTTGTACAAGCAGTTAAAATATATTGGTTCAAAATTTTTGAATACATTTCTGGTATTCATTCAAATAGTTTTGAAAATATCGAAAAAGAATAGGAAAAAAGTCAAATTTCATAGTCAGTATTGAGTTGATTTTTCTTATTTTCAACATCCTGAGCGTAAACCGTTCTCATAAAGTAGAAGAATGTGGAACGGTCATGCATTTTATGAATTTCATTAATATCATCACAGGGTGTTTCAAATTTTGTGTCGAAAACTGTGATCTATAATTGGCCATATCTTCTGGTTTGTCAAATTAGAACACAATTTTGTTTATGATTGCGTTGGATTCTGCAAAGAAAAATAATGATAGCCCTCTAAGATGCTCTTGCTTCTAAAGTCAGTAATTTTTGAGTTATTTGAGTTTTTCTGAATTTATGTTGTACGTAGAGTCAATCTGATCTGCTGAATGAGAATATTCTGTGTCCATAGAAGATGAATAATCCCATTAATAATTCACAAGTGACAGGTCTTATTATTAGTTGTTAGTATGGTTTCATAAAATCTCAAATAACTCAGAAATTCCTTATTTTAGGACCAAGAGTATTTTAGAGTGCTATCATTAGGTACTTTTCTTCGCAGAATTCAACGCAATCATGAAAAATAGGGTTCCAATTTGAAAAACAGAAGTTATGGCCAATTTTTTTATCACATTTGAGAACAGGATGTTGGGAATAACAAAAATGGACATAATACTGACGATGAATATAAATTAATTTTTTTTCAAGTTTTTTCTCGATATTTTGAAAACTATTTCAACGAATATAATGGTTTTAACAGAAATGTTTTCAGCATTGAATACTCAATCATATCAGGAACGAAAAAATTGAAAAAATGTTTGACAAAGGACCCCACACTTTCTTCATGGCAAATGGCGTTCCGTCAAATGTTCTAATATTTTAGTATAATGTAGTAGTGTCCATGCCCCCAACTCAATCCTATGACTAGTTTTTGAGATACAGGGCGTAGGAAGTTGAGAATTACCCACTTATTACGCGAGTATCTCGAAACAGAATCGTATGAACTTCAATTTTTCTCAAGAAACAAGAAACATTTCATTTCATTCCCAGGGAGCAACCATATAGAAGAATAAGTATGACCGAAAATCGTTACGAATACAGGGTTATCCATAATTGAATGCATGGCCGATTTTGAAAGTATAAAATATGTCAGTTGCAGAGCAAGAACGTTCGCACAATGAACCATGTCATTAGATATGTTGTTGTTACATCGAAAAAACCTGAAATACCCAGAATTCTTACTGGGTGATCCATTTTTATAGAAACTATTCACAAAGAAGGTTAAGTGGACACCCTGTATTTTTGAGTTGATTTAAGGTGTTTGTTTGATTTTTTCAGAACATATCGTCATGGACATCAAAGAATACAGGGTGATTCAGTCATGAAATACTCTGTGAACCTCACGAAAATACCCAAAAACCACCTTTTTTTTCATAACCCCCTATTTCAAGATTAACTCCGTTGAGGTATGAGTTTTCATTCACCACTGTACTTTATATAAAAACATCAATATGGCTGAGAGGTTTTATCCACTTCCCATGACCAGATAAGAATAAGAATAGAATAACAAATAAATAATTTACATATTAAATAAAAAAAATCTGGCCATAGGAAGTGGATAAAAACGCTCAGCCGTATTGATGTTTTTAGATCAAGTACAGTGGTGAAAGAAAACTCCCACCTCAACAGGGTTATTCTTGAAGTAGAGGGTGATGAAAAAAAGGTGGTTTTTGGGTATTTTAATGAGGTTCTAAGTTTATTTCATGACTGAATCTCCCTGTATTCTTTGAAATCCATCATGATATGTTCTGAAAAAATCAAACAAACATATTAAATCAACCCAATAATACAGGGTGTTCACTTAACCTTCATTGTGAATAGTTTCTATAATAATGGATAACCCAGTATGAATTCTGGGTATTTCAGGTTTTTTCGATGTAACAACAACATATCTAGTGAAATAGTTCATTTTGCGAACGTTCTCGCTCTGGAACTGACATATTTTATACTTTCAAAATCGGGTATGCATTCAATTATGGATAACCCTATATTCGTAACGATTTTCGATCATATTCCTCTATGTGGTTGCTCCCTGGGGATGGAATTAAATGTTCCTTGAGAAAAATTGAAGTTCATTCGATTCTGTTTCGAGATATAACTTAAATTCCTTTGTTTATCCCTGCGAATTTGTAAAACCAAAATTGATACATCCGAATATTTCGTGTTTCTTCATACTAAACCCGAATGAACCATTCTGTGAGAAATTGCTGCACATGGCTTCGGAGCTTTCGGATTTAAGGCAGGTGATGGAAGCAGCTGTTTGGAAGTAGAGTTGCCATCAATTAGGGAGAATATTAATTATTATTCTGCAAAATAAAACGTTGAACGCGTGTGTTAAATGGATAAGATCTTTGTGTGTTCGCGACTGAATATTGGCCGAATAAATTCAGGTCAAATTGAGCTACCTCTTCCTGTTTGCTTCCGAATGCGTTGATAACAATAGAGGTAATCATCAGAATTATTGAGCCACTAAATAAATGAAGTTATATAAAAACATAAATGGTGAATTGAGTGCCACAAGAATTCAATTTCCGAACACCCAAACTCTCTTCGAAATTAAATGAAGGACACGGCTATAAAATTTTTAGGTTAGCGGCTGTCTGGTTGTATGTATTAACGTTGTAATGAGAAGCGCAGCAAAAAGGCAAGAAGGTGCTTCAGAACATTGCAATATATGGTTACAAAGACCTTATTCCTTTCTGCTCATTTGACGCAGGGTAGTAAAGATTGGTATGAACATAAATACATTTGTGGAGTCGGCGTTGTTGTAAGATATTGAAATCGGTTATCGATTTTTTCCTCTGCGGAATGATGCATGGTCTGGTTATGCGAAGACTATGCCGGGGTCAAACCTGGACATTGCCATCGACTGCATCACTTGCGAAACATGCGGTAAAAATTCCCGAATGACCCTGAATTCAGAATTACGCCATCTAGATTATATTTTTGTCTCATTTAGATCTCGAATATTGTCTGCGATCGAATTTGAAAATTAATTTCTGCTACTTCCTATCCATACGTGTTTTTTATGATAAGTGTACATTAAAACGTGAAAACGCTACATAAAATTGATATAAACATTTCAAAATTCTATATGATGGAAAAAACATGTCAGAATTATATGACGATATATGTTGTCTATACCTTTTTAGATTTGAACCTCTAGGACGTAGTCGAGCACAAGATCAAAACATTTTCATTATTGTCGGTCTTATTAAGATGATATCCGAAAACATGTATTTAATTATGTATTATGCATCACTGAAATAATTGAAATTGGACTTAGACATCATTGGTTAATGTTTCTATTGCATATTGTATTATTCACATTTTCAAAATTAATCAAAATTCTAAGGAATTGGAAACAATTGATTATGTTTACGTTTTAGCGAATTATCATTCTTTTCGAACTAAGAATTTGAAGATTTTCAAGTTCTTGAATTTTTCACAGAGAAATCCTTTTTTTTATATTAATCGAAAAATTATCCTTATTTCTTTCTTGATACAGTGATTCTTGATGAGTTTATTGTATGCAGGTAAATAAAGTTCGCGAATCAAACTCGGAATAGCTCAAAACTTTGCCGTAATTTATCCGTGAAAAAATTTATTTGGCTGCTTTTATATTAAAAAAATATTATAGTTGTCGTTAAGTTGCTATCAACCTAGCTATACAACTATCTGAAAAATGTTTTCAGCAAAATTCAAACTAGCTCATCTTTTTCAGTGATTTATCGTCACTCTTGTATTTGAAAAAATATAAGATGTTTCGCTAACCTGATATCAACTTGGCGAAACAACTATCCGAAAAATATGTTCAGCTAAAACAAAGTAGCTCATCTTTTTCAGTGATCTATCAGTTAATCATCTCACAGAGAAATCCTTTTTTTTATATGTTCGAAAAATTATCCTTATTTCTTTCTTGATACAGTGATTCTTGATGAGTTCATTGTATTCAGGTAAATAAATTTCGCGAATCAAACTCGGAATAGCTCAAAACTTTGCCGTAATTTATCCGTGAAAAAATTTATTTTGCTGCTTTTATATTAAAAAAATATTATAGTTGTCGTTAAGTTGCTATCAACCTAGCTATACAACTATCTGAAATTTCAGCAAAATTCAAACTAGCTCATCTTTTTCAGTGATTTATCGCCACTCTTGTATTTGAAAAAATATTAGATGTTTCGCTAAACTGATATCAACTTGGCGAAACAACTATCCGAAAAATATGTTCAGCTAAAACAAAGTAGCTCATCTTTTTCAGTGATCTATCCGTTAATCATCCGTGGTGAAAAAAAATTCGTATCTTTCAAGGTTGATCGATCTGCGGCCGTCGGAACGTATATCAGGCATTTTTTCGAAATCTATGCATGCAACATTGTTGAAATTTGGGGGAAAGATGTAACTTTCTATCCTTAATTT
This sequence comes from Adalia decempunctata, assembly GCA_951802165.1. Classification (NCBI taxonomy): domain Eukaryota; kingdom Metazoa; phylum Arthropoda; class Insecta; order Coleoptera; family Coccinellidae; genus Adalia; species Adalia decempunctata. Next base: position 30,504,085 of record OX637701.1, on the reverse strand, counting down.
ATCCCTGAGAGTAAAAATTTTGTCGCTTCTGTTTTAGAAAAAAAATCTCGTGTAAATCAAATTAACAGGTCACATATCAAAAAAATGATTTTGGCAATCAACCTGTTAATTTTATATTAACTCATCAGTGCAGGTTTTTTTTTTTCAAAAACAGAAGCGGAAATATTTTTCTTTTCACGGTTAAATCAAGGATGGAAAGCTGCATCTTTCTTCCAAATTTCAACAATATTTCATGCATAGTTTTCGAGAGCAACGCCTGATATACGTTTCGACTGCCGCAGAACTATCAATCAGATTTTGTCCTTTTTCTAATAAACCTTTGGAGATACAAATTTTTTTTCACCACGGATAAATCACTTTGTTTTTTGCTGAAAACATTTTTTTGATAATTCTTTCGTCAATTTTTTTAATACAACAGTGGCGATGCTTTTGTTCACGGATAATTTACGGATAAATCACTTAAATAGATGAGCGAGTTTGATTTTCGCTGACTATTCCACTCTTTCCATTTTTAGTGAGGAAGTTTCCGTAGCAACGATCGTTTCATCTCGATAAAACTTTTAAACCGGCAAAACCAACAAGTTGGTTTTGCAGCGATAAAATTTTTGACGTTTCTCCAATTCATAGATTTCTTCGGAAATGTATATCATATAGAAAACAAACAACTTTTAGTTAATCTATGAATTCTAATTTGCCAAATAGCGCAATCCGTATCAAATGTGACCATATTACTTAATGTTAGACATTTTCTCGGGGAATGGTCATGCGGTCATGCCAAATACCAGTCGAGATGAAATTTAAGGTAAAATTTCTCTCTTGTAATATTCAAGTTTTTTGCTTTTCGGAAATTTCGCTCATGATATTTTTTCCAAAATGTCATTCGCGAAATTTCCGAGCAACAAACTTTCATATTACAATCGAGAAATTTTGCCGACAAAATTCCATCTCTAGTGGTATTACATATGAAAAAATAAATTTTGCTGCTCTCATATTCAAAAAAATATGATAGTTGTCGCTGAGTTGCTATCAACCTAGCTATACAACTGTCTGAAAACTTTTTTCAGCAAAATTCAAACTAGCTCATCTTTTTCAGTGATTTATCCGTAAATTATCCGTGTAGAAAAAAACATCGCCACTCTTGTATGAAAAAAAAATTGATGTTTCGCTAACTTGATATCAACTAGGCGAACCAACTATCCGAAAAATGTTTTCAGCAAAAAACAAAGTAGCTCATCTTTTTCAGTGATCTATCCGTAAATAGCACGTGGTGAAAAAAAAATCGTATCTTTCAAGGTTTCGTAGAAAAATGACAAAATATGATTAATCGATAGGCGGCCGTCGAAACGTATATCAGGCATTTTTCTCGAAAACAATGCATGCAATATTGTTGAAATTTGGAGGAAAGATGTAGCTTTCCATCCTTGTTTATCCGCGAAAAGAAAAAAATGGTCGCTTCTGTTTTAGAAAAAAATATCACTTGCTCTGTTAAGTGTAGATCAAATCAACAGGTCACATATTGAAAAAAAGATTTTAGCAATCAACCTGTTAATTTGATATTATCTCATCAGTAAACGTGATATTTTTTCGAAAACAGAAGCGGCCATATTTTTCTCTTCACGGATAAATCAAGGATGGAAAGCTACATCTTTCTTCCAAATTTCGTCAAGTTGATATCAAGTTAACGAAACACCTTATATTTTTTTGAAGACAACAGTGTCGATATTTTTTTTCACGGATAATATACGGATAAATCACTAAAATAGATGAGCTAGTAGTTTGTTTCGCTAAGTTAATATCAACTTAGCGACAAATCTCATATGTTTTTTAAATGTAAGAGCGGCAAAATTAATTTTTTCTTGGATAAATCACGGATGAAAAACGGCACAATTTTGAGTAATCCCGAGTTTGATTCGCGAGTTGTTTTGCTAACTTTATGTTCATGTTAATGGTTGCCTTCTCGTCTTGTTTTTTTTTCTGTACAAATTCTGCAATCCATTTCAACTCGTTTTCGAGACAACCCATTCAAAATCGAAAATCTCGACAAATTATTATTAGATCATTTGAGAATAAAATAGCGATTTTATAAGGATGAAATTTTATCGCTCCAAACAAGGCGAAACATTTCGAATTTAATTGGCCATCAGGATCCGGAGTTGGCAATTTCATTTTACACAACGACTCATTCAGCATCTCACCCAACCGGTAGTAGATGGGCATCTTGAACTTTTTGATCGTTAGATAGATTTGTTTAGTTTTGTTTCCAATTGTGGAAATTTTTATGACAATTTTGATTTTCCCGAGAATTTCCAGAGAATCGTTCAAAAAATTTTGTTTTCTCGAAATCGGTAGCAGATACGACGAAACTACAAGAGAGCGAAAAGTTTAGTATGACAACAAAGCTTCTTTTTAAATTTTTTCAAATCAACAGTTGCTCACCAAAAAAAAGTTCTGGAGGAAAATAGGTGACAGTGTTCCAGAAAAAATATCACCCTGTAGATCTGCTATCGAAATTGCCATGTCACATGGTGGGAACTTTCAAATGTAATATCTATGCCAAATTTCGGTTGAATATCTTGTGAAGTGTAGATACTATGAGAAAAAAACGTGAAAAAAATTCAAACTTCAACACTCTCGAAAACGAAACGTTTATTGGACTTTTTTTCTTGAAATAACTTAAGGATTCTCTTCTTTTCGTTTGTGCGTTCGAATTAGGATCACCCTGTATATCAATTGCTAATAATCCAACTGTCGGGGAATAAACAGCCACATATCTCTAGACCAAATCGAATTTCCCGCATTAAAGCGAATCAATCAGTCTGATAATGGTGCTGATTGAATTTCAGGTGTTCGGACAATCGGTTCTAATTCGATTCGGATTTCTATTCAATATTAGCTCGGACCATTATTTGCCTGTGAGTTCTGTTGCTGATAAATCTGACGTAAACGTTATTGTTAATAAAACTGATATCCAACCGTATTTCTGTGATTGGGAAAGGAGCGAACTGCGTGGGACGATTTCGATATTTGGATGTTCACCTGTGCTACTTGCCCCTATAATTTTAGCAGTATCACTTGATGAGAGAAAATTAATGAAACCTTGCATTAATTGTCGAATACTTGCCTAGAATTCACCGGGAAAGAAAAAACTTTGTCGCGTACTCGGTTTCTTTCCAACTCTGCTAACCATAAAGTTAGCAGAACTACTTTCACAATATACAGGTGATCCTAAATTCATCGAAAAAAATCAGGAGGTAGTTGCTCGTTTGAAATCAAGATGCGTCTTTTCGATGACAAAACTTCCTCAGCCTAACCCCTCCGAGATATCACCCTTAAAATGTGGCGACTAAAATTGTGTTTTTAATTTTTTCTCTTGAGCTACAAATTTTGGGAAAAAAAATTGAGAATGAAAAATTGTTTTAAATAAAATAAGGAATTCAAGTTATAATTTGATTTCATGAAACTTAATCTAAAAAAAAAGGTTTCGATATGAAATAAAATAAGGGTTGCTAATTTCAACCCCGTGTAACGTAGCAGGATGATTGAAAAATACCCGTGATTAGTCCTTTGATAGTGCTCGAAAATTACAGATGTTCAAGATTCTAGCTTCACTGTAAATTTTGAAGAAAAATTTAGTCACCACTTTTCAAGGGTGATATCTCGGAAAGGGGTAGGTAGGCTGAGGAAATTTTGTTATAGGAAAGACCTCGGAAAATACCCATCTTAATTTCATACCAGCAATCACCTCCTAAATTCTTTCGCATGAATTCAGAAACACCCTGTATACAAAACCCAATCTATCCTCTCTAGATTTTGTTCGTTTCAGAATAATGTTTTTTTTAATTTTACACCACGTTGCGTTTCGGTGTGAATATTCTTCATTGAAATAGATATGCAGAAAACCTTATGAACAACAGTAGTGATTACGAGGATTTATTGAAAAATTCTTAGCCTATTATAGAACCAAACAAAATTTCAATTCCAAAATATTTTACTACTCAACATATTCTCCTCTTCATTGAATACATTTATTACAGCGAACCTGCAACGTCTCTAGACCTTTCAAAAAAAATGTTTCTTCTTGCTCTGGAAACCAGTCCTCCACAGCTTTTTTACCTCTTCGTTGGAAGGAAATTTACGACCTTTTAAACTTTTTTTCAATTGAGGAAAGAGATGATAGTCGGACGGAGCCAAATCTGGTGAATAAGGGGGGTGTTCTAGTAATTCTAACCCTAAATAACGAATTTTTTGCATGGCAACATGAGATTTGTGTACTGGGGCGTTGTCCAGTAATGTCGACTAGAAATCTCCAGTTTTTGTTCTACACTTATCCAAAAAATCAATCATGATTACTCAATGGCAATCCCAAGAAACTGAAGCAAAAACTTTTCCAGCAGATTTTTGGACATGAAATTTCTTAGGCCTTGGAGAACCATTCCATCGATTGTTGCTTTGTTTCTGGATCGTAGAAATGTACCCAAGTCTCATCCATTGTAACAATTCGGTTTAAGAAGTCTACATCGTTTTCAAATCGACCACAGATCGAACGCGATGCTCCTACCCTTGCACGCTTTCGGTCAACATTCAAACATTTTGGGATCCATTTTGCATAAATTTTTCTCATGTCCAAATTGACGTGAACTATATGATGAACGCGTTCGTATGAAATCTTCATTGCTTCAGATATCCGTTTTAGCCCAATTCGACGGTCTGATAAAATCATGTCATGAACTGCATCGATATTTTAGGGGACTGACACAGAAACTGGCCTTCCCGATCGGTCATCATCGGAAAATTCACCTCTTTTGAAGCTTGCAGTCCAATTTTTCACGGTCGCATACGAAGGACATTGATCACCAAAGGTATTAAGCATACCTTCGTAAATCTGCTTACCTTTTAACCATTTTAAATACATGTACTTGATGATGGCTCGATACTCCAATTTTTCGAGTTTTACAATTTCGGTGGACATTTTTTTTTAAATTTATTGCGTAACTCTGGTTTACTTTTTTGACGTCGAATTGTACAACTGGTCTAGGCTAACTAGATGTCAATACATCCTTGTATGCAAGGAATATCGACTTTTCGTTTGTACCTCCGATACAGGAACACCTGTATACATATCCAATTAGAACCTCAAGAAATTATTCTGCGGTAGGTACTATCAAACAGCACACATATCTTGCTGGAAGCGATACTACCGAGGGTACTATTCAATCAGACCTCAAGAATACGCATCTGAACAGGAATTTATTTTCATGAAATTCGCCCAATATCGAGAATGTGATCGATCATACAATGAATATTATTCTGTCTAGACTTATCTCTAGATAATCTTTCTCAGCTAAACCCTGTAAGTAGAATTCATCTGTCGAGCCCCACCCTACTTGGTATCATTTAGTTCCCGAAGACAAGCTTATAAACAGCTCCAGCCTACACGGCGTCAGCCTTAACCCGAAAACTGGATTTGTGAAACATCACCATCGATCGATACAAACATTTAATTCAGTTATAAATGTCAGGGAGTTATGTTGACCCTGTATATGATAATATTGCATGCCGGGTGTCTGTATGTTTTCAGGAGGAAAAGGTTTCCCTCTTGCGTCCGACCTCGGATTTAATGTACTGAACGCAGTAAGTAGATGGTGTTATTTAGCCTAGCGTAACATTTTCCTTGACCTTACCACAATGTGCTCTTCCAAGGTCGCGGGTTATTCACTAGGAAAGAAGGAAAGAGAGAGAACGCGAACGCGTCTAAGTGTACACTGTGTTGATTTCTTCGTTTTCAACAATGGAATCGACCGCAATGTCATTACCAGTCATCGACATTTAATTCACGTACACCATGGATGTTCTGTGGATAGACATGTGCGTCCGATCGTACCAATCGACGGAACCTTTGATGCCTTTTTTGGGGATGTCTGCCTTCTGACAACTATATCTCTTCGTTCAGATTGAGAATTTTGACATTTAAACGAGTTTCTGTTCTTCTAAAATATGAGATACTACATATCAATTTGAATCTTACTATTGACAATATGGTTTCATGCTCCTGCCAGAAGGATTATTCCCCAGTTGCTATTGATGATGATTCATGATTTCACCCTCGTATAGCTGTCTATGAATCATGAATAGGGTAAGCTCTGGGAATGAAAACACGTCCTAGAATTCATCAATATCCCAACCCTCATTTTGGGGTTGTTGAAACCCATGAGACAATGAACCTCTTGTGCAGTCCAGAGGAATTCGATTTAGAGGATAATATCTCTTATTATGTCATATACATACATACATACTGTATTATTAATTTCCAGAGTTTCAAGGGATATTCGAGTGAACATTTCGTCCTTTCTGCTTTCTGACATTTTCTGCAATCGCTCGAGACAGAAATTCGGTATTGCTATCTCCTATAGTTATACCCCTTTGTTATCGTCAGTTTTTTAAGGTTCTGTAACATCTGTTGGTCTGGGTTGCTGTTCAAAAGGGCTGAACCGATTTCAAACAGATTTTAATTATATTTGGGTAAAAGACTGAAGGCAATATTTCGTTGCCATGATAGAAAATTATTTATTTCATCTTTCTCGGATGAATCTTGGCATAACTTTTTTCTATCTCTGTCCATTTTTTCGTAAAAAGACCAGAGTAAAAACTAACAATGTTTGGGGACTTGCTCGAGCCTTCAATGGAAAATTGCACAATAATGATATGAATGATTATATTTTATATCTGTGATTCCTAGAATAATTTTAATCACTTGGTGCAGGGCCGTATTGTCCTAAAAATTGATAGAAGTTTTCTTGTAATTCAAGGAAAAGCTATCATTGTTTATATCTTTCGAAGATCATAACGAAAATGGCCAATCTCTTATAAGTCATACAGGGTGTGCATGAATAGTTGCAAACAATTTAGGGGGTGATTCCTTGTCAAAAAATAGGGTGGATCTTTCATATGAACTTTTCTTTCACGAGCCCTCCGTTTAGTTACAGCCCACTAAAGATGGAGCTCCGAACACAGTTTCCAATTATTTTTCTTGAAAACTAAAAATAGACAGGAATAAAATTAAACAGACATTTTATACGACCGAGAATGCACTCAAAAAATGTTTGGCAAGAAACTTTTTCCACATTCTTATTTTACATTGAAAAAATTAATTTCTGATAGCTCAATTCGTCCTCAACAATTAAGTTCTCTTATAACATCTTGCCAAAATTCACGGTTTTTGAGAAAAAAATTATGCATACTTACTAGATAAATTCTTGTTCAGCAATATAATTTTTTTCTCAAAGACCGTGATCATTTGCAAGATATTACAAGAAACTTCATATGGTAAGAATGCATCAAGCCATCCAAAAGCAATCTTTTTATTGTGAAATATGAATATGGAAAAAAGTTTCTCGCAAAACAAGGTAAAGGAGTAGCATTTTTACCACTTGCATTCATAGGGAAATACTACAAAAAATTCGCATAAAATGTCTGCTTGATTTTAATCTTGTGAGTTTTTTGGTCTTTGAGGAAAAAATTGATTTTCGGGCGTTATCTTTAGGATGCTGTAACTAAGTAGTGGTGCTCAGAGAAGAAAAGGTTATATGTTTTGACAAGGAATCAACTCCTACATTTTTTCGCAACTATTTATTTACCCCCTCAAAAGGCTTCATTTTTATGCCACAAGTTAAAAAGGTAGTCAAATGAAGCATCATTGATTAATATTCAAGAAACATACTCTCGCAATTCTTTGATTTGTCTTAATGGAATCGAAAATGTTGAATAAAGGTATAATTTCTTCTCAAAACCCATGATAATTTTATCAAGCAGTTACAATTTGATTCTCCCTACTCGCATGTGACAGATTATCCAATAATTACACTTCCTCACTCTGTACAAACAATTTTTGACAGTTACCTCAGAAACTATACTCAATTCACTTTCATTAATTATCCCAGTTTGCCAAGATTTAGGTTTATCAATTTTTTTTTACTTAAAACTTTAAAACTTAAAACGGGATACTTCATAAAATCGAATGGAGTGAATATGCTGTGCCAAAATGTGTAGGGACACATTTTTTTTCAGAAATTTCGATTACAATATTTCGGTACTTATCGCAAAATCGAGAATGAAAAATGTAGAGAAAAAATCAACATCTTCTAAATTTGATATTTCAAGCTATGCATTATCTGCCAATTGGTAGAAAAAGGTGATATTTTCAATGAAATGCTTTTCTCCAATGAAATCAGCTTGAGGTTTCTTTTGGACCTTGTAGCACTTCATTGACTATTTCACTCTTTCCGTTTTTGGTGAGGAAGGTTTCATAGCAACTCTCGTTTCACGTCGAGAAAACATTCAGTCCGGCAAAACTAACAAGTTGGTTTTCCAGCGAGAAAATTTTTGACGTTTGTCAAAGTCATAGATAGCTTCGGAAAAGAATATCAAAGAGAAAACAAACAACGTTTAGTTAATCTATGATTAATTCTAATTTGTCAAATAGCGCAATACGTGTTCAATGTGATCATATAACGGTTAAACATATTTTCTCGTGAAATAGTCATGTCGAATACCACTCGAATTGAAATTTAAGCAGGCTGATTTTGGGCAATTTCGCACATTACAAACAGCTTTCGCGAAATTTGCCAGGCAACAAACTTTCATAATATGACAATCGAGAAATTTTAGGGGAAAAATTTCATCTCTAGTGGTATAAAATATGAAAAATAATTTTTTATCAATCGATATTGGAATGGGAAAAACTAAGGCGTAACCAAATTATTCCGTCTGCAGCATCATTTGTGCCGTCTTTCCGAGGAGATGCTCTAATGGGCATCCCGCGAAGTCGCCTCGAAGACCTCGACACGGTGTGCAGAAACGCGAAGAGGATTTTTTCTTCTCCATCAGAATTCCGCGAATAATTCTTGGAAGGATTTCGTTTTTTAACGTCTGGTCTGGGTGCTTGGCCGGCTCGGAAGGAGTAATAAAATGGCGACCAGATCAGATTGCGTTCTGCAGTCGGGCGCGGTTATCCGATTTCTTCTTTGTCTGGCAGGAACACCGAATTAACTCCTCGCGTTATGCAGAACTCCTAACGCGATGAAATCGACTGGAAAAATGGGATCGTCATTTTTTATGTCCCGGCCTCTGTTTACCGATTGCCAATACTATCGGGGGACCCTCTGCGACGTTTCGTTCATCGGCTGTCATCGAGATTCCTCGATGACGGATGTTGAGGTACGGTCACGAAAAGGGAAAAAGATCTTTGGAAATTTTCATCATCCCAGCCAAATGATAATTAGATTTTGAGAGTTTGTTTGGTTTGATCGAGGCTTATATATGAGTCATTCAGAAGCCAATCAACCTACGTCCAATTTCTAAAATTATACCGGAGAACACTGATCGGGTCTAGAAGGTATCAATGTTTCAGTATTTTTTATCATTTTCGTAGAATCTTGATATTTTTCACATGAAACCGATGCATATTCCATATACTCCATTCACTTTTATGAAGTATCCCGGTTGGTTTATCAAGTCTTTACACTTAAAACTGAAGCAGGTTGGCACTGGTGAAATATCGGCAATGTCAAAATACATAAATCCCAGAGACGTTGCCAATGCCGATTTCTATTTACTCTTTTTTAACTTTGTAAATGGAGTTGGTACCTTTAAGGGTCTACACCCCTGAAAAAAAGAGAGTCAGAAACGATTTATTTTTCTGACTGATGAAGAGATGTATGAGTGTAACGAAAAAAATATAAAAAAAAAATTTATTAGTATTAGAAGAAATAAAAGGATATTCCCCATCATTTTTGGTAATTTTTCTACATTTCCACCATCAAAACGAACAAATGTGTTTTTTCATTTCAGTATTGAAGTCTATCTCTATATCATTTAGTTAATTAAACGTCTATCTTCTTTTTCTTTCAGAAGTTACCGTTTTTTTGTAAATAACATTACAACAATGTGTTGTTTTCGCGAAATTTATTTCCTTGAATTTTTCTGTTCGAAATGATAAATATCCATTTTTACCAAAGACATTTAATTAAGGATTTTATTAGCCGTCGATTAGTGAAAATTAATTGTTTCTTACAATTGTGGATTCTTACATGGAATTGAATTTCTTTTAAATGCTACGCTCTGCAGGTATCTACTCCCAGATGACTGGTGAAGGAAAATTAGTGCATTATACAGTCAGTGTGAGATCTTGTTCAGGGGAGGATTTCTTGTTAATATTCCCTGCTCCCCAACATTTGTTCTATTAAGCTGAATAATCCAATAAATAAAAATTAATGCACTGCACCGCCATCTGGCGGTATACGTTTCCTATTTTGAAGGCTGAAGACTCTTAAGGTTTAACTGTGGCATAGGTTTCGTACACTGCTACATTTTCATACTGGAGTATTCCAAGTTGTACATAAAAGTATTGAAATGTCTTCGGTAGGCTTATGTCTTTAGAATTTTGAAAAGTGAGGAATTCCATAGGTCCGTCTGTTCTGTTCGTTTAGAAGTTTTTCTGTATACGGTTATGCGAGTACTTTTATTCTTTTTTTGAATGAACTATCACAAAGTAACGGACTATTCTGTCCATTATTTTTCAGTAAAATTTCAACAATCGATTCTTGATTTCCGTACAGGAAAATAGCATAACTGAATCTTCCAATCATGTTTATATCCGTGGAATATTTCAGGTATTAACAGAGAAAAAGTATCTTCAGCATTCACCAGGTCTTTGAAGTTATTGAATTCAAATAATATTTTCTCAATTTCATAATTTTCCCAAAGTAAATGAACATTTTGATAAATACGTAAATTTTACGACCTCTATATAGAACGGAAAACGTTGCTCAGTTATCTGACAGGATCGTTCGTCGGTCAAAACAATTTCTGGGTGATTTTCAAATGTGTATTTTTGAAAAGTGGCTGTAACTTTTTCCCTCTGGAAGATTCTGAGTTCCTGTGAAAACATTTCTGTGACCATACCATGGTTTCGGTATATTTTCCTGAAATAATGCCCATCAATATTTATATATAGAACAATCTTTTATTACTAATGGGATTCTGACACTAGAGATTTTCGTATACTTCAGTATGAGGTTACCATTCCAAAAATTTAAAAAATTTGATATTACCCTGAAATCTTTACTATCTTGATCAGAATTTCACATTCACCTTTAACTTCAAGAAATATTCCAATTATGTTCTTCACCATGTTCAAGATAAACACAAGAAAACTTGCAATATCTAATTTTCGAGAATATGTATTTCAATATTATGACATATCTTCATAATTGGAATGTTAAGCGCTGCTGAAATATTGAGGATGACACTTTCGAAATAAAAAAGAAGATATTATGTGTTTCCAGAATAATGATGCCATATTACTCCAAACACTTGATCGCCAGCAATTTTTTTATGAATATCAAATTGTTTTACGTTTTTGGAAAAATTGCTGACACCATTGAAATCTGCTTAAAAAAGTGATTTAGGAAAATTGATATGATGAGGAAAAAGTTACAGCAACTTTTCCAAAATGCACATTTGCAAAAAACAGCCCATAACTAACATAGATAAGCTGTTTTTTTCATATGTAATACCACTAGAGATGGAATTTTGCCGGAAAAATTTCTCGATTGTAATATGAAACTTTGTTGCAATATTGAATATTACAAGAGAGAAATTTTACCTGCTTAAATTTCATCTCGAGTGGTGTTCGCATGACTATTTCACGAGGAAATGTCTAACATTATAAGTAATATGGTCACATTTGACAAATTAGAATTCATAGATTAACTAAACGTTGTTTGTTTTCTCTACGATATTCATTTCAGAAGCTATTTATGAATTGGAGAAACGTCAAAAATTTTATCGCTGAAAAACCAACATTTTGGTTTTGCCGGTTTGAAAGTTTTTTCGAGATGAAACGATCGTTGCTACAGAGACTTCCTCACTAAAAATGAAAAGAGTGGAATAGTCACCGTGAAAAGTTATCTAGCAGCGCGTATCTGCAGCTTTTTTATCGATATATTTATTATTGCCTTTTCAATTATCGGGGAGTATACATGAAATGAATTCGGAGCATACCTTTGCCTGCATTTATGATTTTGTTGGGTCTTGCTGTTCGAAAAAGTAGGATCTATATTGGATCATTTGTCTGAAATTCTAATATTAGAAATTTTTTGAACAATCATCAAGGGTTAACTCTAGACCTCGAAGGGAGCCAATGGTCGATTGAGGCCATTTCCTGCTAAAAATTCAAGTATGTAATAAAGACAACGTTTGCGCCGAACGAACGCTCTAAAAATCCGAGTATGACATTCTCATTGTAGTTCACTCGAACTTTCTGTTCTTATAATTCACGTATTATTAACACGATACTATTACTATTAATTAATAAGCTAATGAAGATAATGAGTTGAACTGACCGATAGTATGTAATTTCCACGAGAACTTCTGATTATAGACGCCAATTTCCCTATGATCTGTTAGCCAATGAAACCATAAAATTCTTTCCGTTTATGTATACTAGGTTAATCGATTTAGTTCTGACCCATCTAATCATTCTTTTTTCTTCGTTTATGTTAGTTGAGAAGACGAACACCCTCTATCTTAGACCATAGAAAGAGGAGAGACAGCAACTCATTCATAAATTTGAGAATGGGTGAAGCCAAATTTTAGTCAGTTTATTCATGAGAAAATTCAAAAGACGTCACAACCTTGCAGAAATTTCTAGTACATTTTGATTCTGTAGTAGCACAGTTATCCAGTTTAGTTCTGATGATTTTGAAAATTGGCTGCACTATTCATTGTTGGAGGCGCGTCTCCTCTCTCTGTAGTCTAAAGGTTTGATATGAAATGTAATTTTGCAAAATGCGTTCTATTAGTCAGCCTCATTTACCTAGGTGTAACTTCAAAAAAGCGCTGTTCTCGCAATCCAGTATTTCTCAAGAATCGATATGGCGGTAAAGTGTTTATCCGCATTATATATTTCGTACTTATGAAACTGATACATTTTTTCGGAAAACCTGGGAGTGGGTGTGAATCGAACCTGAAAAATCGCATCTGGGACATTGGAAACAACGCCTCGGTCCCAGTTTCTGATGCAATTCGTTTCTCGAACAATAAATTGACCATTTTTTCGGCCAAGACAAACAAACAGACATACGTTGTTTGAATGCATAGCGAAAGTACATTTCAATTAACCATTATCTAATATCTTGGCAAATGTGTTATCAGTCAATACCGCACTTGGAGCATTGCAAATACGTAAACTTTGTTGCACAGGGGGAAACATAAATCCGATTTTTCAACCCGTTGACATTTCTGGCACGTCCTGATGTTTATCGATATTTCATTTTTGTTGTGATTCAAATTCTTCATGCATTAATCTATATAGCTACTATATGCAGGTTTATCAAGTTCTTCTACTTTCTGAGAGAAGTTGCCAATCCTAATTTCTATTTACTCATTTTTAACTTTGTAAATGGAGTTAGTTATACATATTCCATATGTATTGTTTGTATATTGACCTTTCATTCGTTATTTCTTTTCCTTTTTTAAACCGTTCGGGTACCAGCATATATCTAATAATTCCTATATGGGCCATGAGCCAATCAAAACTGAAGCTGGGCTTTGGTAACAATCCAGATCTGCGCTTGTGCGGCAATATTGAGAATAAAAATATTTATCTGATGGCATGTCATAATGACAACGTTATGTCACTCAATTTTGATGACATAAGGAAGCTCATTATGGGACTAAGTACCATAATGAATTCATTATGGGACTTAGTACCATAATGAATTCATTATGGTACTAAGTACCATAATGAGCTTCCTTATGTCATCAAAATTGAGTGACATACTCCTTTAAAAATAGTTGTCATTGTGACATGTCGAAAATGCAGTTTTTAATTTTTCGAAAATGTATTGATATAAATGCCATCAGATAAAATTTTGTATGTAATACGAATCATAAACAATCATTGTGGCACACGCCGTGTTATCGGACTCGGCTACGCCTCGCCCGATAACATTCACGACTTGTACCATAATGATCGTCTTTATGATCCTTATTACATAAATAACTATTTTTTGATTCTGTCTCTCCCCGTCACATCGCATTATGTCGTGAAACGTATGTCATTCTTAACTTTATGTGAATAGTTCCGATCATAACCTCACAATTTCATGTGAAATGTTTCAATCGCTTTATTCCGTTTTCTCCAAGTCCTAAATATCATTGTTAACTCTTATTCATATTCTTAAATTGAACTGATAGTATTTAAGTGACATATTTTCATTCTCGATATCTATTTTCTTGTTGTCTTTCAGAATAAACATAACCTCTAAATTTCTCGCAATTTTTGAATTTCCAGTTGACGCAAGCGTACAACTCAATCGTTACCAAAGATTTGGCTTCAGTTTGAGACTGTGAAAAGCAGGGGTATAATCCATATTGATGTTATTAGATATATGGGTACCAGTCTTCAATTGGTTGTCGTTACATGACATTGTGTTATTTGGTGTTGAGTAGCCGAATCTCGAGTGAAAACGGTTGACGGGCAGATAACAAACGAAAATATCAATACTGATAAAAATTATCGCATTTACCTTATTTGCTCCCAAAATACGAACCGAAACGTAACTGAAATTCGACAATTCCAAGTCCCATTGCTTATTGAGACTGCGTAGAGTTAATAAACTCTTAAGTGCTGTAATTGCTTTGGTGAAAAAGGAAACATCGTCACCACATATAGGAGGCAAAGTCATCAACAACAATTTTATTGAAATAAATTAAGTATACCTTCTACTTCCGCCGATGTAACGACCTCATTTCGCTGAGATAAGATAACAATACTCGTGAATACTGGAATTGACATTTGCCGTTTAATTTCACACCGTTCAATATCGCACCATTGCCAGGATCATTTCAATCTGTCATTTTATTGATTTTCTTGGGAAATCTCTTTGCTTGAACGTTTTGACCAAAAATGTGTAGCGCCACGACCGTAAAATATTGCGGATTTCTCTGGAACTAGACCAAACAATACAATCAAGAGTGCCGTACAGATTTACAATTTTTGGTCACAATATTTAGTTAGAAGTTGAATCACCAGGGTTTCTATGCATCAATCGGGTGTTCTTTTCAGAGTGATAGAAATTAAAATTGAAATAAAACACAAATTGAATTGAGATTGAAGCCAATTTTTTTTTATTTGAAAGGTAATTTTATGCCATTTATGTTTTGAAAATAATTTCCGTCATATGTCCAATACGACTTGCTCTGAAGACCGCATTCGACCAGACCAGTTTCGGACCACTTTTTCAGTCTTTATTTCAGCAATAACACGAGTTATGGTAAAACCAATCTTTCTTTCAATAAATCAGTTGTTACGGTAGCAGCATGAGGTGTTCAACCATCTTGTTGGAACCAGAACACATCTGTGTATATACCATTCACATTTTGAAACAAATAATCATCGATCTGTAACGGGCATCATTCAGTCATCAGTGTATCATTAGCTCCAGCATTGTTTTTAAAGAAATATGGACCGATGATACCTCCAGCGTGTGAAGCACATCATACAGTGCATTTTTCTGGATGCAATGGATCCTGCGGAACTTCTTGAGGATTGTTTTCGCTCCATATACGACAATTTTGCTTGTTTTCGTAGCCGTTCAACCAGAAATGAGCTTCATCACTAAACACAATTTTTCGATGAAAAGTGGATCAACTTCAAGCTGTTCTAGGGACCAATCAGCAAACAAACCACGCTTATTATCGTCATGTGGCTTCAGTTCTTGAACCGATTGGATCTTGTATGTATGTAAAACATGATCTTTACGCAAAATTTTCTGGTGGATGCACAAAGTACAACTTGTTGTGAACGTCGACGAATAGAAAAATCTGGATCTTCATTAACTTTCACTTACAGCAGCGATATTTTCTTCTGTACGTACTAGTGATGTAACGAATGTCATTTTTCAAACATTCGCGAATACGAATGCGAATGCAAATGTCTGCTACTGACATTCGAATGTGAATGTAGATATGTTCAAATTTGGCGCCAATTGTCTATGGCTTGCTGGCAGTTACGTGGTACGTTCCGTTTGTATTTTGTTCAAGATGATTATTATTTAAAAATTAAAAAGTTATATAAAGAAAGACTGAAAAATGTTTCATAGATTTGTTTTTGTAAGTTTCAATTGCACCTAATTTTTGTGTTATAAGTTGTTTTTTCTGATATTCATATTCGCAAAACATTCGCAGAAATTTTGCGGAAGCGAATGCGAATACGAATATCCAAAAATATGCGAATATTCGCGAATGCGAATGCGATTTCGAATATTCGTTGCAACTCTAGTACGTACAGTCCTTTGTCTTGTTATTGTTGTTGCATCGAGTAGAGAAAATTTTGTCCGAAATCTATCAATGGTTTCTACCTCCTGTCAAATCACAGTTATCCCTATCGAAAATTCTATCACTAAAAAGACACCTGATATCCAAAATTATGTTACCATAACCAATGATGTTTCCTTTGTCAGGAACCTTTTTGCGTAGTAATGTAAACAATTCTAGCTTTCCACTATGAGGTTATTTTAGTCAAAACTATTACATAGGATTAATAATATTTGCATCCATGTTCATCAAACTGGAGAAAGATAGCAGGAATTTGGACACTTTATTCTTCAAAAATTTTTATTCAAAATTTGTTCAAAATTTAGCTCCAATATTAACGTTAAATTTTATTTGTTTCCTACAGCCTTGAGAAAGGAGAAATGCTTCTCCGAAACGTCGGCAAATTCTGAATAAAAATTTTTGAAGAATAAATTGTCCAAATTCCTGCTATCTTTCTCCAGTTACATAGGATGTTTCAATAACATTGTCTTTAATAGAATCAGGTCGATCTTGAATTTGAAGCCGAATAATGTATTCTTTAATTTCTTACACTCATCCAACGAGTTCAACAGTTCAAGGGGCGAAAAAATCACTCTCAAGATTGAATTATTCGATTTAAATTTCATATTTCCTTATTCCAAAAGCGATTTGTTGGTCACTGTTTCTGTCAGAAGATCGAAAAAAGTATTTATTCGTGAAACCTTGGTGAACTAATGGATATTCCAAATTCACGAATTTCCAATTCAGGAAATGAAAATAAATTATCTTTCTCTTCTATCGAAAAATTCCCTTAGAAACGCAATTCATTATGAATCGTGTAGCTGAGGAATACAGCTCTGTAAAAAACTCGGTTTGCCCGAGTGGAACAATTTCAAATTCCCTGGCATTTTCCTCTTCGTGCAACGTTTTTGTTAGTTTTTCTGAGAAGCAAGACCAATTAAAAAATATTTTGCTCGCTGAACTGCGATGCTGGTTAAGAGACGCTTTATATTCTCGATTCAAATTCATTATTCCCAAGTTCCGGAAAATTCATCATCCCAAATATTAAACCGGATGTTCTCTGCTATTTTCCAATAACGAATTACTGAACTATTTCATTGCCGCAATCTGCCTCTAGACTCACCGAGCCAACGCAAATTGACTTGGATATTTTTCGATACGGTATCTTAACTGGAAGCCGATTTGGATTGGATTTTAATCCGAGAGGAAATCCCTTGGCCAATTCAGGCGAACATAGGAAAATTTACATCCCCAAATATTTAAATTCGAATCCGAATACCGTATTGCGGTTATGAGTAGAGCCGCGAGGATTAAATACTCATAGTAGTTTAACATTTCATTGAAAATTCATGAGCCCCGTAAGCCGGCGTTCTGCTGTACAGGGTGGGCAAAATTCGTTGAAAGGATCCCGAGAACTATA
This sequence comes from Adalia decempunctata, assembly GCA_951802165.1. Classification (NCBI taxonomy): domain Eukaryota; kingdom Metazoa; phylum Arthropoda; class Insecta; order Coleoptera; family Coccinellidae; genus Adalia; species Adalia decempunctata. The sequence continues at coordinate 30,486,288 of OX637701.1, read as the reverse complement.
GCAGCTTGGAGCAAACTGATAACACATTATCGAGCTCTTTTTTTCTGACTAATCTGAATCTGAAGACAGTTCATAGATTTTGAGTTATGAACGAAAATTGAGAAATTGTCATTTTCAATAATGCTGAATAACTCACTTCTTTGAACTCCTATTCGAAATCTGTTGTTACATTCTACCGGCATTTTTTAAGGAGTAATTCAAATATAATATGATTGAATTTTTTAATCCGGCTATTTTCGAGTAAATTTATGATTTCTCAAATTATGTATTATCGAAAGTTCTCTTGTTTTGCTACATAGTTTTTGCTGATTTCATAATTGTATCATGTCGCTATTCACATGAATATTACACGAAAAAAAAATAATTTTTTTGTCTTGCTTTTATATTCAATGTTGAATTATAAGTAGGCTAGCGAAATAGATTGAAGCTGGCACTCGAAAAACTGGTTTCAAAGTTTGAAATCCAAAAATCTGACAAGAATAAAATTGGGCAGATATTTTATGCGAACGTGGGAGTAGGTACTCAATGACATTTTTCCATATTCATATTTCTCATTGAAAAAATTTAAAAAGAATTATTTTAGAAAGCTTGACTATTACATATTAACACATAAGGTCTGGAATAAATATCGTGGTAAATCTCCATTTAAAAAGTGGTCTCTTTATTTCACGAGTAACTACCTTAATTTACGACGTAGAGACTTGATTTTTTTTTTAATTGAAGTTGAAGAACGTCTCGAGGGCAAGTAGTTTTCTTTTTTCGATTTAATTAGTTTTTCAACTAAAAAAAACAGGTTGAACTTCAGCGTTTTGGAAACCACACTTAATGATTTTTTTCGACGGTTATTCATCATTTTTTGGAAAAAAAAAACGCAACTATTTGCCCTCGGCAATTTAATTTTCTATGAACTACAAAATTTTCATGATGATTAGTTCAAAAATATAGCTTGTACTCATGAAAAACGAAAAACATTATTCAATAACTCAAATATTGCAGAGATCTAACGATTACCCTGGTTTTTTTAATCGAAAAACTAATTAAATCGTAGAAAAGAAAACTATTTGCCATCGGGACGTTCTTCAACTTCAATTTAAAGAAAAAATCAAGTCTACGTCGTAAATTAGGGTAGTTACTCATGAAATAAAGAGACCACTTTTTGAATGGAGATTTACCACGATTCAAAAGGTGATACTTCCCCTTAAGGTAGGAAATATTTCCAGCCTACGACACAAGCATATTATCTGTTGATAAATTCAAAAATTGTGAACTTCAGAAGGAAATTGCTTATTTCTTGAGAATGAATCGATCTATCCAGAATAAACTTTTGTTTTGTAAAATATTAATATGAAATAAAGTTTCGTGCGAAACAAGATTTAGGGGTGGCATTTTCTACCCTCGCAATCATAGAGGAACACCACCAGAAATGTTATTGCGTGTCTTCTCGCTCGCATAATATATCTGCTCAATTTTATACTTACCAGTTTTTTGGTTTTTGAGAAAAAAAATTGAAACTGTTTATGGGGCGCCATCTTTAAAGCGCTGTAACTAAACAGGGAGGCTAAAAAAAGTTTATATGAAATATTCACCATTTTTTTGACAAGGAATCACGCCATAAAATTTTTCGCAACTAATCATATACCCTGTATTATCTGATGCGAAATAAACTGGCACCAATAGTAGGTAGAGCAAATGTTTGCAGTATCGGTTAATGTTTCACATCATTTTCCACTGTAGTAACTGTCAGGTGATATATCAATTTCTTGGTAACTTTAAATGACTAAAAATGTTTCTGGATTACCTACCACAAGCCACTATGCTCCATAATAGTTCCAGTAGTAACGCATGAGCTTTGTCGCAGGCCCAATTCAACCTTGTTTTCGAATTTAGCCAAATTCCAACCTCTAGTTTCGTTCCAAACAGATGAAATTGAAGGTTTTCGTTTGGATCTGGCATTATTTTAATATCCTATTTACATAAATTGAAGGTGAGGCGTGCTATAATGGTCTAATCTTCATGACGAAACTCCGAATTAATATTTTCAAGTTCACTCTCGCAGTTTATTGCCTTCCATCGGGTCGATTATCTTTCAAAAATTCATATTGCGCAACTCTTTTGGGATTACACGGCAAATTTTGCGAGAACTTTTTCACGGTACGCTGATTCTTGTAGTTAGATCGGCTTCTGTCAAGTTAACGACCTCAAGTATGAAAGCAAATCATCGCAATTAGTGCTTTTAGTTCTACGTCTACCGATTATAGTTTTTCACATCCGAAAGTGGTAAATCACGATACCACCCCGTAGTTTCAAAGGAGATGCTCAATTGTTATCAAACTCATAATCACCATGAAATTGTGATTTCGAAATACGAATTGACATTTTTTGAAGGCCATTTATTGGGAGTTCAATAAAAATACAAAAAACTGAGTGGTATCTGGTTTACCACTTTCAGACCAGCCTGTAGAGTCGAAATTGGTTCAAGCTCATGCGCTGAGTACTCTCGATTCCGTCAAAATTTCAATTATTCTGGTAACCGAAAATTTCCAAGAGATATTGACCACTCGCTAACCATTGACTCTCCCTGTATTTACAACCGTATAATGCTTATAAAAATCTTCTGCAGTACTATCTTGTATTGCAATGTAACCGTGAATGGCTTTTTCCATTGGGTATTCACAAAGTGATTCTGACCATCGCCCAAATTGATTTTCACCACAAACTGAGGACGTGAGTGCCCCGAAATATATTTGGAGAAAGTGATGTTGCGAGAACGCATATATTTTCGTTTCGCATGTTACATGGTGATCAGCAGTTTCAGCAGTTCATTTCATACCTCAGCCAGGTGAACTGTACCGAGCAAAGACTTTTTACCACACATTGAGGCTTTGTATCTCTATTCAGAATAACTTCAAAGAATCCCAGCTACTTGGGCTACTCGTATTTTTCAACTGTGAAGACATCAACTATCAATTTCACAAGCATGGAATTCCTCAACATGATTGAGACTCTGGTGTCATTAGTTATCGACATAACTCATCTTCAGATACTATGTAGCATGATTACAGTTCATCCAAGAATTATTGACATCTCTGGGAACTTTGGAGAATCAAAATTATGTTGGTAATAGCCCATTCAGTAATATTTTGAGTTGCAGAATTCAGGTTGGTGTTGGAAATAACACTGACGTTTTGTTCTGTCATTAATGTTCGAACAAATTTGGAATTTGGCAAATAATTGCGCAAGTGAAAAATCTCTGGAATGAGGCCATTGAAGAATGTACAGCTTATAAATGAAAAGCCTGCACAGAGCACGTAGAAAAAGAAATAAGAGAAAATTAGTCAAAATATATGGCATACTATGATATTGCTGACATAAAGCCTTTAATTATGAACATGACGAGTTCTGCCCAGATTAGGAAATAAATAGTTTAGTAAAATATAGAACAATAGTGGTTGGTGAAGCAGAATGCTAGCAATATCTAAATTTTTTATTACATATTTTACTACTTCACTGTTCACAAATATTGAGTTACAATGTCATGACGAAATTCTTCATATAATTAATTAGATCCATTCGTTAAGTTTTGTTTCTGCCCTGATATCTATTACAATTTTTCCAATCCATTCACTTTACAGCAACACGCTTGAAATTATCAACTACATTGTTCTGGTTTAGTTATATTTAAATTTCTAGTTAATTTTTTGTAACTTGAAATAAAGCTGCGACTGGACTTCCAAGGCCCGTTTTGATGTCAATACTTCTTGGATGGACTATACATGCAATAATTATTGTAACGTTCACTCGGTGGCTATTAAACATCATAACAATATTTCGACGAGAAAACTTTTGGGTTTGATCCTGGCAGTGATAGCAGGGACACCCTGTCGAAAGATAAGGAAAAGTAATAACCCATTCATACAAACAGGCTACTCCCACGTCGTCTGGCGCAGTCAAGCTTTCACTCGTTAATTATTCTACAGAGAACAAGTCAAATTACATAATCTGACGATATTTTTCATTCTTCACCTTGATCGAGTTCGATCGCTTATGTCAACGAGGGCAAATAGTAATTTGCAGAATTGGTACCATACTTACTCGAAGATAACGTGTTTGGATATCATAAGATTGGGACGAGAACGATAGATAGGGGTGTGATCTACTTACTGGTACGAGGCTAGTTCAATCGAGGGAAACAAAGGGTTCAATTTATTGTAGGCTGGGAATAACACCTACACATTGCAATTAATCGGTTAGACCCACTGGAATAGGTTCAGTTTAAGCAAGTGTCTGTTGGGTTCAATGGACAAATTCATTGATCAAACCAGAGTTTAAGATAAACTCGACGTGATGGGAGTTGAAATTCATTTTCCATTTTGAGGTGTTATTTTGAATAGCCCGCTATTTCAGTAGATGTAACTTTTGAAGCTGTCATTTTTTGGCATTTGACAAGTAGAAACTACGCCATTAATCAATACAAATCTGTGAATCAATTCACAGCCTTTTCAGCTGTTTGACGGGATACACCTGTCAACCCGAAATGACCTTTGTTCACGCAGCATTCGCACATTACTCGTTTGACAGATGACGCTACTGCTTCCTGTGGCCCTGATTCAACCGACTTGCCGCCTCCCATCCCCCGCATTTTTTCTGTGAGAAATCCAAGTTAGCGGAAGTGGTTTAATCTCAGGTTTACAGACCTCCATTATGAACACATGCTCCGATGAGCATATATGAAAATATGTTTACTTTCAGATTAGTTTATCAATATATTATGTACCTATCTAATAAACATCTGTTCGGAGGACTTACGGAAAATTGTATCTTCCAACCGTTTTCGAGTACGATATCATGTGACATCTACACTTCTTCATTCAATTCAAAATGAAGGGTTCTTAGATACAGGGTGTTCCTAATTATAACATTTTTTTCTGTTCCATTTTTTTCCTCCTGATCTTCGTTTTCGAAATACAGGATGTCAAAAATTTATATTTTAATTCAGTTTTTTGCTATTATCTCGGAATTGTTGGAATTATAGTATTAAGGTTTTGTACACACATTGTCTTCAATAGTGTTCTTTCTTGCATTTTTTTCGATTTTATTAGACGTGCCAGTGGCGGAGAAATTGAATTTGCACAAAGGTTTTACCCCCTAACTTCTACACCACTGAACAAATTTGCATGTGCACAGCAAATTCTGATGCGCCAATGTGTTCTATATAAAAAAGGTACTCTTGGTTCATTACTCTAAAGTGAACCGTTTTCGAGAAAACTGGCATTTTATGATCAAAAACAATTTGCTAACGCCTTGTAAATTTCTCGTGATTGGAAAAATGAGTAGTGATAATCATCAAGTTTATTAATTTCAACTTAATTTGCCAACTAGGTTTCTAAGTTCAAATTGCAAAGTTATTTTACATTATTTTTAGGGACCATAGTTTATTATCACTACTCATTTTTCATTTTTCCAAGAAATTTACAAGGCAAATTATTTTTTATCATAAAATGCCAGTTTTCTCTGAAACGGTTCAGTTTAGAGCAATGAACCAATTCTACCCTTTTCATGTAAAACACATTGGCGCATCAGAATCTGCTGTGCAAATTCAAATTTGTCCAGTGGTGTAAAATTTGGGGGGGTAAAACCTTTGAGCAAATTCAATATCTCCGGCACTGGCACGTCTGATAAAACCACGTAAAGTGCAAGAAAGTAGTTATTATTTTACTAGGGACAATGTGTATACAAAAACTCAATTCTGTAATTCAAACAGTTCCTCAGATATTTGCAAAAAACTAAAAAAAAAATATAAATTTTTGACACCCTGTATCTCTGAAACGAAGAACCGGAGGAAAAAATGGAATAGAAAAAATGTATTTTCATCATGAGCAATCTACACTTGACCGTTGATACACTTATTTAGGAACATCCTGTAAATTTGTTTTTTTGACTGCATTTTCTTTCCGATAATTTTTTCTTGTGATTTTGTTGCATTATTCTCGGGCAGCCTGTATATTATCGTTAAACTCTGGCACATTGAGCAGGAAGTGTCATTTCAGCTAGGCGCGAATTGACTTGGACTAAAAATATCCTGAGGGAACTCAAAACCCAATTCGTTTGCTATTACGTTCAGTGATACGAGGAAGGTGTAGAAGAAAATCTTTTCTTTGTTACCTGAATGAAAATTAATCTTGCAACTAATAATCTTCCCTTGAATATTCTCAAATCTTTTAGATTCTGAAGATATGAAACAACAGTAACCTCGAGCTTTTTAAAATGAAGTTTTTCAATACCTGTATCTTAACGATAAAAATTACATCTCAGTGTCAGGTCACAAACAACTTGATTTATTACAGTTCTGCTGCAATATTATGAAAATGAAGATATAGGTGTAGTCAAATATTTGCTGTTTGTCTGAAATACATATACTCAACATTCCATTTCGAAACCTCTCAAAACATCTCTCGTAATTACATCAATCCATTCAATTTGAGTCCGTGTATCCACAAAAAAGTTCGAAATTTTGCTAGCGTATGTTGGTTGTGACATAAAACACTTATACTTTTTTTCTGTTGCAGGTATGTACTCTGACGGAAATGTGCCTGGATACGTAAGTTACTCGATTATTCATTAAATCGATCTGATGATGTCGTTTCCAACGCACTTTGGATATCGATTTCGTTCGCTGTTCATCAAGGGCGGTCATGAACTATTCAAAAATGATTTTCCTGGCTTATACAGCATTATTCATAGATTGGAAACCGCTGCTATTAAAGAGTTACCGGTGAATATGTAATAGCCAAAAAAACGAGCACGTTTTTGCCTCGCTGTTAAAAAAATGAATTTTTTCGGAATATACAGAGTGAGCGACGAGGAAATCAGTTCTAAAACGAATTGATTTTCCCGACACGTAATGATTTACATTTTATTTTTTCATTTCAAAACGGTTCATTTTGCGAGAAAACTACAAGAGATGAAAAAGTTTCTAACCAAATCAGTCCATCCGAATTTGATTCTATCCAAATCGTTGCGTGAGTTTTTCTTTAAATTTCATTTATCCGCCATTTTCAAACGCGGATATCTCCTTATTTTTTGGCTTTTGATCCAACATTTATATAACAAATACAGTCGTTTCGGTTGCTTGAAAAAGTGACTGAATGTTGTTTATTTCGAATGGAACGCCCTGTATATTATTAGAAATTCAGAAAGCTGATGAAATTTGCTTTCATTCTTTGTGTATCATGCCTATGCCTAATTAGTCAAATTTCGGACTTATCAGCTTTTATTTGTCAAAATGTCCCTTCACAATTGTATTCCCATTTGGTATTTGGTAGGCAGAGGCCATGATTACTATTCGACAGTACCTTGTGACATTCTTCTAATAATAAAGCCACCAAGAAACTTGAATTTCGACATTTTCGTCATTTCAAAAGTTGCAAATACCCTCGAAACGATGGAAGAAAACTATTCAAACGAAGTTAATTTGTTTATTATTATTAACTGGAGGGTCTTTTTGACGATCGGTGGATAAGGCACTTGGGATCATGGAATTGGCCAGCAAGTTTACCCGATCTTAGTCCATTAGATTTTCATCTGTGGGGAATGTTGAAAAAAAAAGTTTATAAAACACCCGTGCATTCGAGAGATGAATTTTTGGAAAGGATTACCCGAGCAAGCCAGCGATTCGAACATACTTTGAAATATTCGACATGATTGTTCTACTTTTTAATAATAATTCATATAAATAGTTTGACTTTCCAGTTTTTGGTGCCTTTATTATTAGGAGAATGTCGCAAGGTACTATCAAATGGTAATCATGGCCTGCCTACCAAATACCGAATGGAAATACCATTCTGAAGGGACATTTTGACAAATAAAAGCTGATAAGTCCGAAATTTGGCTGTTTCAGTATAGGCATGATATACATGGAATGAAAGCAAATTCCATCAGCTTTCTAAATTTCTAATAATATACAGGACGTTTCATTTGAAATAAACAACTTTCAGTCACTTTTTCAAGCAACCGAAAAGACTGTATTTTTTACCGCTCTGTATTGAAGTAACGTAGATCAGGCTGATGTGTTGGAAGCATTCGTGTATCACCTAACTCCAAACCAACTTTCCATGCCATAGTGTCTCTCACCCCGAAGTTATCAGGATTTTTAGAGGTCATGATTTTCGGTGAAGAAATTGAAATTAATTTATATTTCGAAAACGGTAACAGATAGGTATAGGGAAATGTCAAGAAAAGTTGTCGAGAAGTTGTTGGAGATTCCAAAAATAATATATAGGTGTTCCATTTGAAAAAACAGAGTTGCTACTACTTTCTAATGGAAGTGGCAACACGAAAATATTTTAGTTGGGTAGAGAATGTCCGATAATGCAAATTTTCAAACCGATCCGATATCTGGTTCACCAGAAATGTCTAATGTGCCATCCACCGTGAATCACCCTGTATACTTGGTAGCAATATGAACAGTTCCCCGCGACTCACTCTGTATAATCTCTTATTAAAAAAAAAAAATATTACAGAACTGTAACTGTTCGTAGTAGCATCATTCTGATATCGAAATAAATGTGATGTTTATTTCCAGGGTATGTAAGATTCAAATTTCCTTCACTTGCTCTGTCATTCCAATTATGTTTCATGTGAAGTGAGGAATTCGGAGCATCTCCTGTTGGCGACAACACTGTAGCCAATTCCCACGATTCCATCTACATCTCGAATATTCCCGAACTCGCCACAATTTTGCATTCTTCTCATAAATTCACCTATCGATCCTCCATTGACATGAAGGTCTGAGATGTTTCAGCATCATGGTAGTCGCTGAACTATTCCGTCTAGCCGATGTTGGGAAATGCCTCCGGTAGTCATCGATCACACGGCGATCGTCTCTAAATCAGGCAAATATGTTTGCGAAGGAGTACCAAGAAATGCCAACGTTCGCTTGTCCTTCTCCATGGTAGGTTCCCATCGCCATGTTCTTCCTGTGTTATGCTCAGATTGTCCCGAGCTCATTGACCACCGGACATGACCGTCGCGGTCATGTGTCATTGCCTACTTCATATTCTTATGATGTTTTCTCAAGATTGCCTTTAATGTTTCCACATTATATTCTGATACCGGTGGATAAAGTGATCTTTTCGAGAGAAAAGTCGACTCTCGTTAAAAATTCATTCTTTCGAATCCGGTTTTGAACCGATTGTTTCTTTTTCTTGTACTCTTGGTCAGGTAGATGTTACCGTTGAAATATTAATCTTCAGTTTGTTTGAATGACAGGCTGGCTGGTGAAAAGTGAACGCGATTCGATTCACTCCTGACATTCTCTATTCTTTAGGATCTTTTTCATGGTTTCCTCTATCTGCAAGATCAATGTCAGTTCAGCAGAGTATATGAAAATAGAGTGGGTCTTCTATATAAACTTTTCTTTTGTGGGCCCCCCTACTTAGTTACAGCCCCTGAACACGGCGCCCAAAAAATAGATTTTTGTGACAAAAAAAATTAAGCAAACATTTCATGCGAGCAAGAAGGCACTCAAAAAAATTTCTGGGTGAGTTTCCCCATGATTGCAAGGGGTAGTTTTATTGTTTATAGCAAAAAGGAGTTGAAGTCCACTGCGACCTTAAGGTCTATTGTGCCCCGGAACAGAGCTGTTATCATCGCGCCAGGGGTAGAAAAAGCCTCCCCTAAACCTAAATTAATTTCGGGTTTCTGACTCATTTTCAACAACTAAGATCTCCAGCAATTTCTTGCTCAGGTTCACGGTATTTGAGGAAAAATAATTGATCAACATATTAAACGCTCGAGTCGTAAAGGCCTGAATTATTTCCGAACTAGAATTTATCTTGTCGGGAAACTGAAAGTATCCGATAGTTCCTAACTCATCCTATTCATCTCCTCAATTGTTCGATTTCCTTCGAAAAGTTTCTGGTCACTTTGTACCATAATGATTCCTCGAGAAAACTAGGAAATATCTTAATTTTGACTTGTCCGATTCTCGGTAAAGTTAAAAGTTCATTCATATTTCCTGATTTGACTCGAAATTTTCGTGAAACATAAGTACGATAAGTAACTAAATCGATATTTCCTCTATCGATAATGAATATTGGGGTTTCATGCAATCTTCTGTGAGATAGTTGTATGGTTTTTATCAGTTATCTTAAAAAACCCATATGTCATGCTCAAATGAAAGAGATGATGAGCTTTTGTTTAAAACTTTTTTGTCGAAATAAAATTTATGGATTACGAATATTTTTCTTATTGGGAGAGTAATGCTATTATTGTCAAAAAATTCTGAGATAAATTATGATGAAAAGCAGAATTATTGTTAGAAATTCATTAATTATGAATTTTTCAATTCATACATAAATTTGACCAAAATTGTTTTTGCACGTTTTGAATTTTGACAGATTCGGATTTCACTACTACAAAAAAACAAACTCGCTGTGTTTATTGAAGTTGATATTTTATTTTGAGTTTTTCTTCAATATTTTGGGTCAAGAGAAACAACGTCATGAAATTAAGATTTCAGAACTGGGAGTTAATCCATACATTCTAAACTTCTACGAATGGTCAACAGATATGTCTCTCGCCAAAAGTAACACAACCTGGCAATTAACTTTTTAGTGCTGGTGATGTACCTATTGCCTGGTACCATCGAAAAAATGACCAAAGAACTCGTGCAAACTTATGAATATTACAGGTTGAGAACAATTCGTCTATATTAGAAATTATAATTGAAAAGTGAATTTGTAACTTCTATTAATGTGCATTTTGATGAAAATAAATTTTTAGATTCACAAATTTTTGAATAATCGCCGAATGAAAAATAGAAAAATCCTACTGAGCTATTTTCCATACAAAATGAGCCATGCATTCCTAGGATTGCAGTTCGATATACATAGATAGATGATTGATAATGTATCGTGGTTCTTTCTACATATACAGAGTGTAACAGCCAAATGGAATAAATTCGATAACGAATAAATGAGGGGGTGTTAGGAAAAACGCTCGGACAAGTCGATTTGTAATTTTAAATGCGCATATTTTCAAGAAAATAAAATTATATAGGGTGTTCCATGCGACCGTCGCCAATACCAACTTTCTTATTTCAAATGCAAATGTATATTATTTATTTTTTGGATTCTTCAGAAAACTCTAGACATAATTCATGTACAATGTCCTATACCTACCTTCAACTTTTTCGGAAATATTAAGTGTTTTCAGATTTTTTACAAAAATTAACATTTTAAATAAAAATTATTTCATTTCACAAATTCGATACATTACACTCAATACTTATTTCCCATTTACCTCTTGATATGAAGAAAGTAAGCAAAAACCATTACTGAGAAGAAATTAAAAAAACAAAAACAAATTTGTTTATTCTCATAGCCTTAGTAACACGTTGTCTGTAGCATGTTGCCAAGACGTTCGCGGCAAGCATTTTGAACATTTCCTACATTGTCATCAATGTTGTTTTTTTTTGTTTTTTTTTAATAATTAAGAAATAATCAATATTACTATTAGGTTTTAAGTGTAATGTATCGAATTTGTGGAATAAAATAATTTTTATTTAAAACGTTGATTTTTGCAATATATCTGAAAACTAAATACTTCAGAAATAGTTAAAGATAGGTATAGGACATTGTGCATGAATTGTGTCTAGAATTCACTGAAGAATCCAAAAAATGAATAATATACAGGGGGTTGCATTTGAAATAAGAAAGTTGGTATGGGCCACGGTACCTTGGAACACCCTATATAATATTATTTTCATGAAAAATATGCGCATTTAAAATTACAAATCGACGTGTCCGAGCGTTTTTCCTAACTCCCCCTCATTTATTCGTTATCAAATTTATTCTATTTGGCTGTTACACTCTGTATGTTGTGGTAATTACGTATTCCTCAAAATATTTCTTTACTTTGGGAAAATAATGAATTTGAGAAAATATTATGTGGATTCAATAATTCCAAAGACCTGGTGAATGTTGAAGAAACTTTTTTCTCTGGTAATACTGGAAGTATTCCACGTATATAAACATGGTTGGAAGATTCTGTTATTCAATTTTCTTGTAAGGAAATCAAAAATCGAGTGTTGAAATTTTACTGAAAAATAATGGACAGCATAGTCCGTTACTTGGTGATAGTTCATTTGGATAAAAAATAAAAGTGGTCGAATAAACTGACAAAAGAACTTATAAACGAACAGCGGAATTCCCCACTTCAAAATTCTCCTTGTAATACTCAAGTATGAAAATGTAGTACTACGGATCCTGTGTCACTCACTGTTGAACTTTAAAAAGAGTAAATAGAAATTAGCATCGGCAACGACTCTGAGAACCATTTGAAATTTAACGAGTACCAACCTGCGTTGAAAAGTTTTAATTAGAGCCTTAGTGAACCAGCTGTTATTTAAGAGAAACTCGTTTTTGTCGAAATTAGGTACTACCTAGATCTTTCTAAATATTAAAAAAATAGCACAGTTGAATATTTCAAATTTTTTTGGGACTAGACTATAAACTACCATCAATCCACAATTTTTGGTCACGATCTTAAGTTACACCGGGGTTTCTATGCAAATATTTTGTGAATCACATTTCACACAATTTTTGACTCTAGGATCTTGGTCTATAGTCAGTCTCGCTAGAACAGATACTTGTATATTTATGTTGATTCTCCTATTTTCTTTTGAAATAAAATGTATTGACGATGAAGCTTCTGGAAATAATTAGATATCTCAATTTTACCGTAGCATGTTTCCATTGAAATATTTTTATGAGAGACTTCAGTATTTTTCTGCAATTTCCGAAATTCTATTTGCAAAGACCCCTCTTGCCATTGAAATGGCGTGATTGCAAGTTATCCAAAAGCCATTTAGTTACGCGAACACCGCGCTTACTGCGACCTAAAATTAAGACCCACCGCTTGCTTGAATACATAATCACGATAAGATGAAAGGTCCGCAACTACCCAAGAGCGCCAACCCTGTCGAACAGCAGGTAACCCAGCCTCGGCTCCTTTCGAACACAAAAAGAAACCCATACCCATCCTCTTATCCGAATCGTATCGGAACCCAATTCTCAGAAGGAAAATACCAACGTTCTTCGTGGTTCCTTCCATCAAACGCGACCATAGTTTGGCCGTCAACCGCAACCACTAGACGGCAGATTCTGGGGAGGCAGCTGCAAAACAGACCTCGCTCAAGGCTCGATGCTCTTTGTGGGATCACATGGCAGCCTTCCGGCCAGCTGTCGGTCTGCCGGCTGAAGCCCGATAATAGTCCTTACCGAGCCGGATATTAAGGCCGATGGAGGTACGAAAAAACGACCGACTGCCATTTTTAACCTCTATTAACTTAAGTATCGGGCTCCGAATCCACAAAAGGATACTCTATTAATGAGATTCTAATAAGGACGAATGATTATTATTTTTTACCCTTGTATTAAGGTTCTCGAAACGACGGTAACGATATGTTTTCGGCGAATGCTTTACCTCCACCTTCGAATCTCGTGCTTGCTTACCAGAGAAGTTCCAGATGAAGCATAGAAATATTTTATTTCCAATTCGTATTGAAAAAAAAATAGGTACTGAACCTATTTAAGAGTCTTCAGCCTTCAAAATAGGAAACGTATACCGCCAGATGGCGGTGCAGTGCATTAATTTTTATTTATTGGATTATTCAGCTTGATAGAACAAATGTTGGGGCGATGGGAATATTAACAAGGAATCCTACCCTGAACTAGATCTCACACTGACTGTATAATATACTAATTTTCCTTCATCAGTCATCTGGGAGTAGATACCTGCGGGGCGTGTCATTTAAAAGAAAATTCAATTCCATGTAAGAGTCCACAATTGTAAGAAACAATTAATTTTCACTAATCGACGCCCAATAAAATCCTTGATAAAATGTCTTTGGTCAAAATCGATATTTATCATTTAGAATAGAAAAATTCAAGGACATAAATTTCGCGAAAACAACACATTGTTGTAATATTATTTACAAAAAAACGGTAAATTTTGAAAGAAAAAGGAGATAGACATTTGATTAATTAAATGATATTTAATCTCCTATAAACAACAAAAATTTTCATGATGATCAGTGCAAAAATATAGCTTGTACGCATGAAAAACGAAAAACATATTCAATAACCCAAATATTGCAGAGATCTAACGATTACCCTGGTTTTTTTAATTGAAAAACTAATTTAATCGAAAAAAAAATAATTTGCCCTCGGGACGTTCTTCAACTACAATAAAAAAAAATCAAGTCTACGTCGTAAATTAGGGTAGTTACTCGTGAAATAAAGAGACCACTTTTTGAATGGAGATTTACCACGATTCAAAAGGTGATACTTCCCCTTAACCATTTGAATTACAGAATTGAGTTTCTGTACACTCATTGTCACTAAAACTTTTATACTACTAGACAAATTTCCATTTGCATAGCGAATTCTGATGCGCCAATGTGTTTTCGAGATAACTGGCAGTGTAAATTTCTTGTAATTGAAAAAATTCTTGTGATCTCGTTTTCTATGGAATTTAAACTGAAAAACGTGGTTGTCAAATTTTGTTGACATTAATAATAAACTTGTTGATTCTGAGAACATACGACAGTTATTTTTTTATAGTTTCGTCTGATTTTTACCACTTTACTTTCACTGAATAAAAAGTTTCTATGAATAATGTGCGTTTCGATTATCTTGAAGAAAAAAAACGCAAAAAATATTTGCCGTTTGAAATTAAACAATATACAAACGGTTTTCTCCTCTACTCCGGAAACACCATGTACAATTTACCCTGGTACCAACTGACAACACGGTATAATAGGAAAACTTCCGAATGTAAGAACTTGTCTGTATTTTCTGTTTACATGAACTCATTTCCTGTCTCACTCTACTCGGTAGGTATGTGACATCTTATCTAAGAAAAATTTTATGATGGCGCAAGATATAACAGCCTGAAATAAACATCACTATGTAGGATCTCGTCTAGTCCCTGAATTTCGGTACCTGTCTTGGATGTTAGATTACCCAGTGGGCTTGTTGAATTTGACCTAAATATGTGGATCGAGTACCCGTTAGTGAAATCGTCGGAGAATTGGTTCAAAATTTAAAATTCTTTGTCCCATTATTGTAGTAGTTCACTCAACAGGACCTCAAGGGGCAGTATCACCTCTTGAATCGTGGTAAATCTCCATTCAAAAGTGGTCTCTTTATTTCAGGAGTAAGTACCCTAATTTACGACGTAGAGACTTGATTTTTTTTAAATTGAAGTTGAAGAACGTCCCGAGGGCAAACAGTTTTCTTTTTTTCGATTTAATTAGTTTTTCAATTAAAAAACCAGGGTAATCGTTTGATCTTGGGTTATTGAATATGTTTTTTGTTTTTCATGAGTACAAGCTATATTTTTGAAATAAAAATCATGAAAATTTTTGTGGTTTATAGAAGATTAAATTGCCGAGGGCAAATAGTTGCGATTTTTTCGATTTAATTAGTTTTTTAATTAAAATTAACAGGTTGAACTTCAGCGTTTTGGAAACTATACTTAATGATTTTTTTCCGACGGTTATTCATCATTTTTTTGGAAAAAATCGCAACTATTTACCCTCGGCAATTTAATCTTCTATAAACTACAAAAATTTTCATAATTATTATTTCAAAAATATAGCTTGTACTCATGAAAAACGAAAAACATATTCAATAACCCCAGATCTAACGAATACCCTGGTTTTTCTAATTGAAAAACTAATTAAATCGGAAAAAAGAAAACTATTTGCCCTCGGGACGTTCTTCAACTTCAATTTAAAAAAAATCAAGTCCCTACGTCGTAAATTAGGGTACTTACTCGTGGAATAAAGAGACCACTTTTGAATGGAGATTTACCACGATTCAAGAAGTAAAGTTGCTCTTCCACTTTCTGGAATTGTTTACATGTTTCAATTTCAAGACTATATGTTTGTTAAGTTTATGGCGAAACACCCTGTAACAATGAGATTGCATAAATGATAACAATATCATTTGATACTGCCGTGGCAACATTGCAGAATCTTACTTTGAAAAGGCAAGAGGCGTGTTGTAATCGGTATTGAATAATGGAAATAAGATCAGAAGTGAATTAACTCTTTTTGACGATTTCATACAATTTTCCCAACATAGAAACAGATTCTGAGTTAGGTGAACAGAGTCCACTAAATTCAGAATTCCTCCTTTCAATATCAGAAAAAAATCTGAAAACGGATATTCTCAAAATCGAACAATCTACGCCACTGTTGGAATGATAAGAGTAGAACATACCTGTGCAAACAAGACACAAATGGACTATTTTTTCAACGTATTCTGCCTATATATTCAGAAATAAATCCAAATCTCACCTTTCGTACGCAATGAAACGCGATATCGTGATTGAGAATTGATCAAGCTATCCAAAATT
The DNA here is from genome assembly GCA_951802165.1 of Adalia decempunctata. Classification (NCBI taxonomy): domain Eukaryota; kingdom Metazoa; phylum Arthropoda; class Insecta; order Coleoptera; family Coccinellidae; genus Adalia; species Adalia decempunctata. Next base: position 30,469,863 of record OX637701.1, on the reverse strand, counting down.
AAGGTCACCCCTGAGGTTGCTTTTTCTACCACTAGAGGAACACCACCAAAATGTTTTTGAGTGCCTTCTCGCTCGCAGAAAATCTCTGCATCTCTGCTTGATTTTAGTCTTGTCAGTTTTTTAGTTTTCGAGAAAAAATTAAGAACAATCTTTAGGGGGCTGTAACTAAGCAGGGGCTCAAAAAAGAAAGGTTTATATTAAAGACCATCCTATTTTTTCGCAACTATTCATATACACCCTGTATATTGTATTTCGCGAAGGCAAAGCGGACGAACTTGATTTCTGGGTCGCAAGGAGCATTTTCAACTTTTGATATAGAATAACAGGATTATAATTATACAGAGAACAACACCAAAAAAGTAAGAATTTCGACAAATTGCAGACGAAGGATTTAGATTAAGGTTATCTTTAATAACGAAATCATTGGTTTCGATGAAATTCATACGAGCAGCGTTATAATTTCGAAGTCCAAAAAAATAAATGACTGGGTTCCTATACCGAAGAGAATATGATGATGAGGGAGATGCTCTGATGCTCCAACCTAAAGAAATTTTCTATCGCTGATTCAAGGGATGGCAGAGTGTAAATGGTGAATCCCAAAATTTAAATTCTTGAAGATTGTCTCAGGAATAAGGTTAGGATGTGAAATGGAAATATACACCTTGCAGTATATAAAGCGAGTAACATGAACCGGGTGAAAATGAAAATTAATATTCGCCAACCTCATCGAAGGTACTTATACCTACATCACGGTACCACGACATGGTGGCGTATTGAATGAGATATCAGTTTCCACCTTTTGTCGCATGATTCCACCATGATGCACACAGAATGGGTGTTCCTTGAACCTTCAAGACCGGCAAAGACACCATGCGACATCCAAAGGCCGGATGTCTAAATCATTATTGGCGCTGGTTTTCGATAAAAAGACTATGTGAGTGTGTATGCAGGTCGATTCTTCTAATTAACATCAACAGTCAACTGATGGAGCGACTGAGCGAGTGAACGACTGGTTCTGTAGTTCAACAGACCCACACCAGTGCCGGATCCAAGGTTGATAATCGACGTGAGAAGATATTATGGTGGATACTCCAGGGTCATCACTTCTGAGCGTTCGTGTTTTTTGAATGAACATGAGAATTACTTGTTCTCTGCGCGGACGGTTTTTGAATGGAAGTACTCAGTGGATATTAATGATAACTTGGTATTTTGCTATGTCGATGAACTGGACTGTTTAAAAATAGACCGTCGGTGCGCTTGACATCCGATGCAGATGCTACAAGAATTTGTTGAAACGTTTCCGATAAATCTATTTGATTCGATTATCTCGAATCAGCAATTACGACTTCGCACTCAGTCCATCGGCATTTGTCACTTTTAAAAATGAGAATTGGACGAAACAACCCGTTGGAATCTACCCCTTTGGTAAAATGCCAAAAGTTATATCGCCACTTCTTTTTAATTTACCACTCCCTGAAGAATATACCGGTCATTGTTGTCGGCCATCGACTGCTTCAATTTTGGCCTATTCTTGAGCTGATCTGTGTGCAGGGTGGCCAGATTTCGATGGTTTAGTATTACAACTCCTGAACTATAAAAGATAGAGAAAAAGTAAGATACGTATATCATGTTCTCTTTTTTCGAGAAACAGAAATTGCTGAAAACCCCAAGTTGCTACGGCGTCTAGTTTCCGAACTACAGGGCGATTTAGGTATTTGGTCTATTTTTATAATTGGCTATTACTTCCGAACTATAGGATCTACGCTCTCGAAATGAACACATATTCAGGGCACTTTTTTAGCTGCTTTTCATCGGTGCTATTGGATTTTTTGTATCTGGTCAAATTTCTTAGCTATAACAAAACAAAATACAAATGGCAACCATAGTGGGAAATTATATTTTCGAATTGATCTTTCTTCAGCGATTTCATAAATATATATCACTAGCTGGCCCGGCGAACTTTGTTCCGCCTAAATGATAATTACGGTGGATTTCACAAATCATAATCACCGGCAGTTTGTCTATGATCACCGGTGATCGGAGATCAACGGCTTGGTTCTCTGATTTTTGAACTGTCAAATGTTTCCATGGATATGAGCTATCACACAGAACAGATACACAGAAATAATATGTCATAATATGTCAATCACTAATAATGGCAATTTTGGATTCAGTTATTTCCGCAAATATATTTATTACCCAAACAGAATTTCAAAAACATTTAAAAAAAAATGGGAAAAGATGAGAATGGACATCTCACGATTGGAACTCATCGCCAAAATCCGATTTACTTGACATTTCGACAAAAATTCACTGTGATATTCAGCCGCTTCTGGATCTGTTAATAGCCTTTCATGGTACTATAAGCCCTATGTGAATTACACAGTATAATTGATGTCATATGTTCTTTTTTCGACCATTTCAAACCAAGACGACCGTAATGCTCGAAAAAAAAAAACAGATGACATCAATCGATGGCCCCGAAAGCCTCAACAAATTCATCGCCATTTAATTGTGATAATGTCAAATATAGTACCTTCACGATTACGTTATTTGGAATAAATAAAACTATGAAAATAACTAATAATCATCAGTCGTAATGTGTGAATAGCGCCATCTGAAATGGTAAGAACGAAACTTTTCTCATATCTCAACGAAATCTAATCATTTTAGACATCTGTACTCCTACGCTAAGACATTTTGGTTTTGCCCAACAGCGCAGAGTTGTAGGCAACTCAAATTACACACTATTACAGTGACTATAGAGGAAATATAGTCACTGTACACACTTTTTGTTTATATCGCCATTTAACGCGGAGAATATCAAATGAAGTACAAACGAATAAGCGGTAGCGTAACTGTAACTGTAGCGACATCTAGTGGCCTTACTCAAAAGGAGGAAAAGCATTTCCTGTATAAGTAAAATTTTCATCGATTTCTTCAAAGTTTTATTGTATTTTATAATAACCAGACCGTAGATGAATCCATATATGAAGTTTAATAACAAACAGTCCATCCGATATCGAGTTATAAATGGCGTAACCAACATCTTTCTTTTATTTATATAGATGATATACTTCCGAGTTCACTGTATATAGAAAATTTCGAAAAAAACGTTCTACAAAATCCAAGCATGCTTTGAATCACTTCCTTCAATACTGAGGCGGTCATAGAATTTCATGTCTTATTTATTTTCACTTGTCGAATTCAATTCAATTACATCATTGTTGTACCGTTGTATCACATCACACCTTATGAAAAATATAATATGCTAGAGTGTTTTATACAAGAAAATCATAAAGCTGCATCTCAAATATGTTTTGAGAGATATCCTGAAAGAATGACATGAACTTCTAATGACGAAAGTGAATCGAAGTCTGCTTGGATTTTGTTGAACGAAAAGTGTTTTTTCGATATAAAGTGGACTCGGAAGTATATCATGATATATATGTATTTTTGAAATCGTTGAAAAAATATCAATTTGGAAATATCATTTCCCACTACGGTTTCCATTTGAAAAAAATTATTTTTGTTATAGCTCCGAAATTCGAAAATTCGAAAAACCAATAGCACCGCTGAAAAGCTGTAAAAAAGCGCCCTGAAGATGTGTTCATTTCGAGAGCGTGGATCCTATAATTCGGAAGTTAAAGTCAATTATAAAAATGGACCGAATACCAAAATCGCCCTGTAGCTCGGAAACTAGACGCCGTAGCAACGTGGAGTTTTCAGCAATTTTTGTTTCTCGAAAAAAAGAGAACATGACATGTATTTTACTTTTTCTCTATCTTTTATAGTTTAGGAGTTGTAGTACTAAACCATCGAAATCTGGCCACCCTGTACGTGAAACGCCATGGCACAATCCATTGCCAGTTGTAGTAATTGCTCTTTTACCATTTATAACAAATAGTTTGTATGTTATGCATTCTGAATGAACTTTTTTGATCTCACCATCACATGTTTCCCATAAAGAATTTCATTATGGCACTCGGTATTTTCTTTACTTTTTCACCATTGTTATGATAATGGCATGTTCTAGAGACGTCACCATGCCTCCACTGAATGATTGGAACCATTATACACAGTGGAGACGGTATCAATTTAAATACGCTCTAGGTTGCATGTTGTTCTCGAATCAGGATCCAATTCATTCTGAATGATACATGGATGTCATTTTTCCTCTAAAAGAATTTTGAATCATCGAGGGATCCTTCTAAATCGACTTGTATACATACAGCTCATAATGGATAACACATTTCGGCAGCTGCTTTGTATTCTAAAAATGTAACACCGTAAAACGCGTGTAATAGGATTGAAGCTAAATAACCATAACTTTTTTTTGACAATAAATGATGCGATTGTTACGATAACGCCCAGAAACTTTTTCGATTGTACGAAATATTCTTCATCGCTCGGAATCTAACAAAGAAGCATTTTTAATACCAATCGATGTTCATTTTTAAAATTCCAAACGAAATCGGTCAATGACCAAATCTGGCTGACATTATGGTGCAGTTTGACATAATTCAAATTTATCCAAGAAATCTAAAATTGCATAATGGTACTTCGATACGGATTATGAATGTAGGCGATAAGAAGGTTCTTGGCGCCTTGAAAATCAGCGGTTAGGCATATGAACACGCAACAAAAGATTAGACCTATCTTATCTGGGCCAAAGCCGTGAGATTTTTCCCTATTTACCTGAGAACCTTGGATCCTCAGGTAAAAGAACCTTTTGTTGGATTTAGAAACAAGAAACGATGAGGCAAAACACTTAGCGGGCAAAAAAGGATCGTAACTCTATATAAGTTATTTGCCGACGCCGACTAACCTTAGGAAGAATTGGGATCAACAGACTCCGAATATCGGTGTTTTTTTGTGGCGCTCAGATCACTAGATTACCTTTCTGTTCTTTGTGAAGTCGAAAGCCGAATACGTCATCACAATGCCGAAATTTGCATTGCAAATGGAAATATGCAGTTCATACTTCTGAGCAGGTTCGATCCTTTGTGTATTTCCACTCTAATGAAGGAATTTGGCGATTTTTTTCGTGACCCTGTTTCGGAAATGTTGAAACATCGATAGAACAAAGAGTGCCGAATGATCTACTCATTTTCGGCAACTCGCTTTGAAATTCAGCACGCAATTATTTTAGAAGCCGTAACAATTGATTACCATGAATATTAATTTAGGGAAATTTGTCAACAAATCAATATTGAACCATAGAGCTTGTTCAGCTTCGAAGCAAAGGCAAAAACGAGAAAATTTGATTTTTTGTTGAAATTTTCATTTTTTACCAGAATCCGTAATATTTCGATAAATGGAAGCACCTTGTATTTGACCAAGTAAAAAGTGTTGCCGTTTTTTTTTCAGTGAATTTCGAACATATATTATGGATTTCAAGTTACTAACCAAATGAAAAATGGTATAGAGGATTGCATGAGATATTGTTAATCATAAGGCTTTTCACTTAGTAATTGCTATCACGAGCCATTAAAATTCATTTCTCATCATTTATCCCCTCGAATTTTTTTACGCAATTCTAATAATAACTTATCAAGAAGGTTATTCTTACATATACTAAAACTCCTAAATGAATTATATTAGCCTTACACACTGTTTCGCAATAATAAAGACCCGGTGTTTAAATTCAAGGTAGGATAACGCAACTTGATTCATTTGTTTCAGCGACATTATTGAGTGGGTACATCAATTATCCTCTGCGACAACAGTAGAAGCTGTCTCATCGCAATTCAAATTATGTTCTCTATTTCGAGAGATATTCTGATAGATCGAAATTTGCAAGAAACATACTGTGGAAATGTAACCAACAACTTATTTTTTTCTCAAAAAACAATCATCTTCAGCAAGAAATTACGAAAGACTTTATTCGCTTGAAATGGATCAAGATGTCCAGAATGAATTTTTTTATTATTATTTATTTGATTTATTGTAGAATAGGTATGAATATGGAAAAAAGTTTCTTTCAAAACAAGGTTTAGGGGTGGCTTTTTCTTCCCCTTACAATCGTAGATGAATAGCACCAACAGTTTTTTGAGAGCTTTTTCGCTCGCTAAAATATCTTCTTAATTTTATTCTTGTCGATCTGGTTTTTAAGAAATAAATTACCAACTGCTTTCTGGGTCCTATCATTAGAGGGTGAAAAGAGGTTAAAGATCCACTCTATTTCTCGATTAAGGATTCACCCCCTAAATTTACCAATTTACTCAAATTAAATATGCGATAACTCGATTTTTTTGAAATGGAACACCCTTTATTTTTCTGTTTCATGAAATTTGTTTCTCAATTGTCTACATTTTTCACGTAGTAATCGTTGACTTAAAGAATGTGAAATATCTCAAAAAAATAGTGGATTAAATATGGTACATACTTGGTGAAAAATGTAGACATTCGAAAAATAAATTTCATGAAAGAGAAAAATACAGGGTGTTCCATTTGAAAAAATCGAGTTATCGCATATTCCATTTGAGTAAATTGGTAAATTTATATTAGAAACTCTGTATAAACAAAACTCCAAATGTGTACCGAATATTGAAGCTGATACCTTAATCTAACTGCTGTAAATATTTCGTTTATCTAGATTGAACACACCGGTTGCTATAAGAATTTTGATGAACCCCTTAAAACACAAAAAAATACGAATTATGTGGCAACACCGTGATGAAGTTTGAAAAATGGGGTATAAGTGTAAAGCTCTTGTTGTCCTCGAAAGGATTATGCCATGAAAAATAGGGTGCTCCATTTGAAAACACTATATATTTTTCCATAACTTTTTTTTGACTTACCCAGTACATGTAAAATTATTTTTAGTTTGAGTTTTTTAGGCGCTATTTCAGCCGTACGCCTTTCTGACGCACCCTGAATATAGATGATCATTTTGGAAAATTTTCGAAAATTTCAATTGATCACTTTCGGATATCTCTACTGACACAGATCGCCATGTAAATATTCATCGAAGAATATTGACATTCAGGTTGCGAAATAATTTGTAATACGAAATATTCAAGAGAATTCTAATGATTAGTAACTCTATTCAGTCACCGTTTGAATAATTTCATCGACTCGAAGTTAGATACGCAATACAGGTACACGAGTTGAAAACGAAAATTTTCGTGAAGGTGAAAAATGATACATATTCAATTGAAACTTAATTTTTAGTGGAAGAAAAGTAAAATTCTGCATATCCATTTTTTAGACCACAAAGGATTTTCGATTTATATGGAAATCGTAAGAATTGCTCATGTTGAATATTTAGAAAAACAATAGGTCATTTTGTTTTCCCCACATTGTCATTTATTTTCGATAGTACCCAATGGATCTGGAAAAACTATGCATATTAATTCGGATGAATATGAATCATTGTTTATAGTCCTTCCATTCAACCTCAAACTTTCAGTCGGGCTTATATGTGTAAATTTAATGGAGAATTAATCATGCAAATTCATCAAGCATCATAATTGCGAAACAACACGGGTGAATTGAGCTGCTACCTTTTGTAATTATCTCAACCTTGTACGATTTGGAACAATGAAAATTCGCTAATTGCTTACGATGCCTCTTCTGTATTTATTGGCTGTTTCTTTCTGGGGAGAATGTGGAAGGTTGTGAGAATTGCAGATGTTACTAAAATTCCTGCAGCTACCCTTGGTTCTGCCTCAGCCCTCATCAATCTCTGGTATCCCAATTAAAAATAGCCTCGGATTTGGGTAACATACGGATAAGGACAATCCCGCCCTTCCCATTATAGCAGGTAGAAAGCCTCAAACACAAAAAAAAAACTTCACGCTAGCTGAACAAAGCTCCAAATCTATCCAGCAGATCTGCAATAGAATACCGCTGATAATGAGCGTTTGCTCTAGCGATAATCGCCTCGAAGCTATGTGCTAGGTGACACGAAATGCGAATGGTACCGATAATACCCAATTTGGTTTATCTCGGACGTTAAAAGTGACGGTATTCCTTTAAACCGAGGCATTATTTGGTTCGCAGAAGATAAAGAGGTCGGGTGTTAGGTATTTCAGACATTCTCAAGGCTGTACCAGACCAAAAACTTATTCTGTACACTGAATGGCCTTATACAGGGTACAGATAATCGGAAGATGCTCCAAACAGCCAATATCTCGGCTCTCAGACAAGGTAGAAAGTTCAAACAAAAAGTTTTTCAAATGGCATCAAAAACTCTACCACAATCCGTCGTTAATAGTATATTCTAAAACTAGTTGCAGAATGGGCTCCTATTCCAATACGAATGCGAAATTCGAAAACGAGCGACGAAGGAGCGAGTTTTTGAACGCATGAGTATTGGAATTGCATTCTGCAACGAGTATTAGACGATATTTTCTCTATTTCACTCAAATTTTGTGAAATTCAACGAAAAAATTCAAATTATAGGTCCTAGTGACTTTCATATTGTATCTTGGCAGTTGGTGTGAATGTTAGGAAATACGAAAATTGACGTTTCTAAATTGACGTCTGCTGAAATTTAAAAGGATCGGAAGTCATTGCTGACAACCACAAAACGAAAAATGTTACTGAAAACGATGCTGTAATGAATTCATTACAGCACTGTTTTTAGTACTGTAATGAACACATTACGATACTGAAATAGAGAAAATTCTGTTTCTAATTAAAAAACTACCCCCAGACATTTTTCTCAAATGGCTCCCTTAAATTTTTCCGAGTATTTTTCTTACTCTGAACGATTTCTTAGTGAAAGAATAAATATGTTGAAACAATTTTTCATCATTTTACATAAATTAAACCCTCAAAAAAATTATTATAATTTCCGGCACATTCACCATTTTTCTCAGTCCATTCTCTATGTCCATGTTCTATACTCTATAATTGTTCTATACTCTATAATTATTCTATACTCTGAGTAGAGCTCACTGCTCATTCAGTTCAGAAAAATGCCTTCATCCATCACAAGAATTCATCTCATTTTATCTTCAATCAAACAAATCATTTGAGCCAGGAATCAGACTAAAATACAATGAAAATTCATGACTCGAAAAGTTGGCAAAACAATAGTGGGCAGTTGAAATTGGACTTACTCAAAATTTTGTCGTCTTTTGCCCGTAATTTTTCCCTGAAAAAGAAAATTCTTCTGCTCTTGTGTTTTGAAAATTATCAGATCATTTGGAACACATACGAATAACGTTTTCAGCTAAAAACGAAAATAGGTTATAGTCATTTTTCTCGCAGACAAATAAGCAACGTTGTCCTATCTACATAGAGGTCGTAGTAATTAGGAACGTATTCATCAAAATGTTTACATACTTTGGGAACATAATGAATTTGAAAAAATATTATATGAATTCAATAATTCCAAAGGCCTGGCGAATGTTGAAAAAACTTTTTTCTCTGTTAATACTGGAAGTATTTCACGTATATAAACATAGTTGGAAGATTCAGTTATGCTATTTTCTTGTACGGAAATCAAGAATCGAGTGTTGAAATTTTACTGAAGAATAATGGACAGAATAGTCCGTTACTTTGTGATAGATCTTTCGAAAAAAGAAGAGAAGTACTACTTCTAAAAGCCTACAGAACACATTTGAATACCTTTTTGCACAACTTGAAATACTCCAGTATGAAAATGTTGTAGTACTGCGAAACCTGTGACACAGTTAAACCTTAAAAGAACTAACTCCTTTTGCAAAGTAAGAAAGAGTAAATAGAAATAAGCATTGGCAACGTCTCTGAGAATTATTTGACATCTCACGAGAACTAACCTGCGTCAGTTTCAAGTAAAAAAAACTTGATAAACCTTAATCATGGCCAACCGGGATACATTATAGAAGTGAATGGAGTATACTTGTACATATATTTTAACTGAAGATTCTTGAGGCCAAAAGAAACTTTTCTTTCATTTTCCATTTTTCCGAATTCGGCTCCGTTAAAAAGATATAGCCATTTGAAAAAAAAACATTTGGCTAAATACGTCCCTGAAATGATACTGTGGATTTAATTCAATGTTCATATTTCTCGATAGAAATTGAGTTTATACATTTAGGCCCAATTTAGGGAATACTCAAGTGGTCAAGTACTAACCTTATTGGTATAAAAATGTTGCAAACACGATAATTTCAACAAAAACAGTTAGTTTCATCGGATTATATCTGCAACTAAAACCACAAAAATAAGTTCCTTCTTCGATTTTTCTGCAGATTAGTTTGTAAACACTAATAACTTGTTCATATTTTCCTCGAAATTACCAAACAATATCATGAAGAAAGGCTTTTCATTCAGATTTATTATTAAACAACCTAACCTAATCTAATTTGTATCGATTCTGTGAATTTTTGCACAGAAATTTCAAGAAGATGTTGTCAGCTTGCTGATATTTTCATTGAGGTTAAGGATTTTTTACGAAACATAGTATAAATCACGATACATTTGTGTACCGTGGTATAAATATCCATGAATTCTGCCGTTTCAATCATAAATCGACTTTGCCGCCAAATTTTACCACGCATGCGTAGAGCGAAAACCGAATTATGGTTATCTGGAGCTCTGGAGGCCAACGTTAAACAATAACAAACCAGAGTCTCTGAACACACTGTGAACATTATGTGAAGTTCTGAATAATCTGAATACATTCAGTGACTTATCGTTCTAATGTGATTATTATGTGAAGTGAATTAATATAATTTCAACCGTGTCAAGTTTATAAAATTCCAAGAGGATGTTGTTTAGATAGAAACATCGCCACAGATTATCAGGTATCGTATTATTTTTCATTAATTTCAATTTAATAAGTAGTTTGTATCGAGATTCATCTTTCATATCCGAATTTTGTATTTCATCGACATTTAACTTCAAGATGGACCGGTAACTATGAATTTTCAATAAAAACTGTGCGTTTTAAATCCTCCTTTGTGTTCAATTTTATCTCCCACATTTGTGGGAAATTATTATTAAAATATCTCGACAAAGTCGATAAATATTGTGACAATATTGTAAACTCGTTTAAAAACCAGAGAAGGAATAATATTCGATGATATTTAATTCAGAGACGCATTCAGATTATTCTTGAAATCAATGATTTTTTCGTCAAATTTCTCCGGGTAAAATTGGAAATAACTCGAAAACGACGCGTTTTATTGAAAAAAAATAGGAAAACTTTTAGTTTCTTAAATGATTGATTCTTTCGAAAATATGAACCGTTTATCTTTTTAAAGTGGTTTTATGGTGTTTTAGCGTGTATTGATGAGTCGACTACCCTGTAACTTTTATACTAGTAAAGATATTGAATAGGTTTCGATTGAGGAATATGCACCATGAATAGAGTAAAGAGACTCAACCAAAATTCAGTTCATTCGAAATAATGGTTCCGAAGATATAAACAGAAAAGTGTTTTTTTCATGGACTTTCGACACCCTGTATCTCCCAAACCAAACCGAATTTTGAAAAATGGTATAGGAAAAAAGTGTTTCGTTTGATGAGAGGAATCTACAGTTAGAATATATGTACAAGTCAAAGACTCACCCTGTATAGAGGCAAATTTCGACAAATTTCTTAGATACAATGGTTTAAATTAGAGATCATATCTTGAAAACCGTTTGGGATAATTGTATGATTTGTTTTAATCCAATTCTCGAAAAGCTTTCAAGTCTTCTGCAGATTTACTGATCACAGGTGGTCGAAAAGACAATGCTATTTTTAGAGAATGACCTTAAAAAATGTCCATTAATTCAAATGACAAGCCCTGAATCAAAACGCTAACTGGCCAACCGAACATTGTATGAATTTATTCCAGTGAAGCAGAACAGCAAGAGATCAACTCCTTGGTGTTTCTTCAAAAATATGAATTCCATGCAGATAATTTCATTAATATCGATTTATTTTTAACATGAGCACAGCGTTGATTCCACATTATCGACACGTAGTCAATGAACAACCTACCAGACGGTTCGTTTCTACTATTTCTTTCAAGTGCGCCTTGTAAACATATGAATGCGTGGGTGCATCATAGTAGTCATTGAATAGTATCGTAGGTCATGGCTGACGAGGCGGCAAAAGCAACGACCTACGTTGTCGGCTGGTATGGGCACAGCCGAGTGCATGAGAAAGAGGCGATGCTATGCAATTGTTACAAATTATGGGTCACTGAAGGCTATAGATGACAGGACTGGATTCAGAATATTGATCTCGCCTTATCGTTCAATTAGAAGAATGAGCAGATTTAATGTTGTGGAGAAGACGAAAGAACAGTAAATCATTTAGGTTATAGAAGAAATATATTTTTAAATTGGTGTAAAAAAACGTGAACCTTAACAAGATTTTACAAAGTTTTGAGGGTTGACTTTTTGTACCCCTTGCAATCATAGAGGAACACCTCCAAATGTTTTTTTGAGTGCCTTTTAGTGAAATGTCTGCTTAGTTTTATTGTAATTTTTCTTGTTTTCGTGGAAAAATTAAAATCTTTTTCGAACGACATCTTAAGGGTTGTTACTCAGCAGAGGGGACTCAAAGAAGAAACGTTTATATGAAAGACCCGCCCTATTTTTTGACAAGAAATCAACACCTAATTTCTTTCACAATAATTCGTATATACACCCTTACTACGAATGGTAATCAATTCTCATTTCATTGGTGGAAAAACAAACGCTTTGATATTATCAAATTTAATATGGAATGATTTATTTCTTTTGATTCCAATATTTGGAATGATATACAGAGTGTTTCTGAATTTATGCGAAAGATTTCAAAGGGTGATTTCTTGTTCAAAATGAAGGGTAGTTTGTTGTACAGCTGTTCAAAGATGGCGGAAAAATGAAATTCAAAGAAAAACCTACGCAACGACTTGGATATAATCAGATTCTGATAGACTGGTTTGATTAGAAACTTTTTCATCTCTTGTATTTTTCTCGTAATATGTACCGTTTCGAAATAAAAAAATAAAATGTGACTCATTACGTGTCGTGAAATTTATATTAGATCTTTTTTACATTTGATTTTTTATTTCAAAACGGCACATTTAACGAGACAAATACAAGAGATGAAAAAGTTTCCAACCAAATCAGGCACTCGATTCTTTGTAGCGAAGAACACAGATAGTAAAAATTCAAAGCTGTTTCGAACAACAATAATGTTTATTTTTACAATGATTTTCCATGTTTGAAGATGACATCGGAGAATCCAAACTTTTTTTATTACTTTTCAATGTTTCATTAAAAACATTAATGAATTGTAAAAATAGAAATATAATAATTAAATCTGTGGTCTAACCTTAGATTATGAACAAATGATTAATGTCATTAATGCTCGAATAGGGTTAGCATTACAGCTTTCTCCTAATATGTTTCCTCAATCCTCAGTGTCAATTAAGAAATAATATTCAAAAGTGTTTACATCCATACCAAGAAATCTTATCAGGGACGAACTTGCCCAAATACATTGCGCAAAAAAATTAACGCACATTATGGAAATCTCAAATTTATTCTACAACTGAAGAATCAGATTTTGAATGTATTGGCTCCATTCTAAAATCAGTTGTTCTCGATCAATTCTAGTGATCAATAGTTTTTCTTTCGTTTGATTTTCTACACTCGATCGCTATGCAACGCGAAACACGCAATTTGACCCAAGAGGAATGTGCCCAAGCGGTAGTTTTCGAGAAGAAGGGTGGACATACACAAGAATTGCAGAAAGGTTTGGAGTTTCCCATACAAGTATGTCCAGAATGTTGCAGCGATTCAGGGAGACAGGTAGGAATGTCCGAAGACCAGGACATGGTAGACCACGGGTAACAACTGCCTTTCAAGAACGTTACTTGAGAGTTTCTTCGTTGAGACAACGGTTTGCAACCGCTCGCCTCCTTCCAAATCAGCTTGAGCACACTCATGAGGTGCAAATTAGCACTCAGACAATAAGAAATCGCCTCAGAGAATATGATTTGAGACCTCGTGTCGCGGCAAGAGGCCCAGCTCTTACCCCAGCCCATCGAAGGGCGCGTTTGGATTTTGCGAGAGCATATCCATTGGGAAGAGGCCGATTGGGAAAGAGTTCTCTTCACAGATGAGTCTAGATTCTGCCTCTACCATTGTGATCGACGTTCCCTTGTATACAGACGTCCACATGAAAGATATGCTCAGTGCAATTTCCTGAATACTACTGGTTTCGGGGGAGGATCGATTATGGTATGGGGTGGAATATCTTTGACTGCTCGCACAGACCTAGTGGTCGTTGATAATGGAGCTATGAATGCTGATAAGTATATAAGGAACATTCTTGAAGAGCGTGTAGTGCCATTTGCCCCATACATTGGTGAAAATTTCATTTTTATGGACGATAATGCCAGACCCCATCGTGCGCGCATCGTTCAAGAGTACCTTGAAGAGGTTGAAGTCTCTCGAATGGAATACCAGCAAGAAGTCCAGATCTCAATCCGATTGAGCAGGTTTGGGACAACCTCAATAGAAGGCTGAGAAGTTCAGAAAATCATCCAGCTACTCTTAATGACTTAGGAATCCAACTCGGAGAAATCTGGGAAGGATTAGATCAGAACATTTTAAGATCACTAATTTTTAGTATGAACCGTCGTTGCCGAGCTGTAATTAACGCAAGGGGTGGAAATACCAAGTATTAAATCACTTATCAGCATTTCAGTATTTCGAAAATTGTTCATTTCTCTTCTTTCACATAAGATTCGGTGAAATCCTGAATTTTTCTTCCATTTAATGTGTCTTGTTTCGTTCAAAACCTACCCGAGAGAACATAAAAAATAAGTTATAAAGTCAATGTAGAGTTAACTTTCATTAAAATTGAGATTTTCAGAATGTGTGTTAATTTTTTTGCGCAGTGTATTTCCTATAATTGGCTTTATCTTTTCTTTCAACAGAAAAATGGAAAATGAATGAAAATTCTCCAAAACAGACCAATTAAAGACCCTGTTTACTGAATACGTATGGTAAAGATGATTTCGTCAATTATGATAACGAATGTTGCCTTGTATACTTCTTCCCACCAGTGTCTCTTCGTGCAGAGTACGTCTCTGAACGAGTGAAATGACTAGATAGTCTCTTATCGTCCAAGACAATGATGAAGAACACGGAATGCAGTCAACCTGCAAGTTGGCTTTATCCAAGTTGTACGGTTCACGGCGTAATATTGAACGACTGTGTGACCATTAATGGAAGTTGTTTGGATTGCTATTCAAAGTGATTATCATAAGAAGCAAGTACACTCATTTATTCCTGATCCCCAGCGCGCAGCACTGATGAAGGACCTGCGAAATAACAAAGGACTTCGAGGCTCTCAGACTGAGCGAAGGTGAAGCCTTGAGATGTGGGCCCGTTTGTGGAACTTCTGATTCGGATTCTGGCTTTCCTTCGAATCTTCGTCTGTTTTCGAATCGCAAATTTATAGAATAATTTTATTCTATGAATACTGCAATTTGTCATCCTGAATATAAAATATATACTACATTCACAATTATAAAATCACAACTCTGGCACTGGAAATTTGACACATTCCACTCTGTATCGAAGTTATGACGTTTTTCAAAATATTTTTATGTTCCAAGTCAACACTATGTTGCCCTTTCTACATTCTTAGCGTATTTCTCAGAATGTGAATTTATTCGGAAAATGAATGAATTGGAAAAGATGTGATGGACGAAAATAATTAACGTTTATATGAATTGATAGTTGATAGATTCTAGTTATTAGCATGAAAAGTACAAGAGATCACTGTTGAATGCTTGTGAATGTTTATTATCCTCTTGAACTGAAAGTTCAAGACTTGATGACATCCATTGTTGATTCTAATCAAGAATTCATTAAAAAAAATCAACCCAAAGATATAAGATGAATTGATGGGTAGTTACAAGAATAATGTCAATTTTATTTTGTTGATAACTTTCTTAAAATCAATGTTGGGATATAATACTCGGCTGCATTTTTCACCATCTCGACCTTTGAAAGGCGTTTCTTATAGGAGAATTAGGTCTAAGTTCCACCTCATTAGTGAGGTACATTACTTTTGCAAATCTGCTCAGATATCGCCAAATTTCTTAGAAAACCTGAAAAATATCATCCTAATGGACCTCTCGAGGCTCCATCCGATCCATCTAGTGCGATATCTGTCCAAATAATAGCTTTTTCAACGAAATTCCCGTGTACCCCTTCAACCTCGAAATCTAAACATTCGTCCTGGTCTTGAAAATCGTCCTCATGCTCCAAACTGGTGCTAAAAACAATAAACATACGTTAATCTTGGATATTCGACGAAAAACTCACCTGAAAATATCGATTATATACCAAAAATCTGCGAAAAATTTGTAAACCTAACAAAATGTGGAATATCTTTGATACTTTTACTTTGATGTAAACAAAGAAACTGGCAACGTCGTTTTGTCATTAACGATATTTTCTGTGCGCTCACTGACTTTTCATCATATGTTTTGTGCTTTTTATCAGGTTCACAAACTCCTGAAAACGAAACCATGACCTCCTATGTGATTAAATAAATGTGAATGGAGTATAGGTTCAAAATTTTGATTACATTCTAGTTCGGAGTAAATTCTAGCCTCCGACCCAGGCGAATTATCTGTTTGTTTTTTTCTCTCAAAAACCGTGAACTTCAACAAGAAATTACAAGAGACCTCATTTGTTAAGATTGGATCAAGCTATCCAAGGTTAATTTTCTTATTGTAAACTGTGAATATGTATAAGATTTAAGGGTGGCCAAAAATTTGTTTGAGTGCCTTCTCATCAGTATAAATTGTCTGCCCAGTTTTATTCTCGTCAGTTTTTTGTTTTTCAAGAAAACAAGTAAAAACTGATTTTCGCGCTCTAACTTAGGGGGGGACTCAAAATTGAAAGAACCACCCAATTTTTTGACAAGGATCTTTTCATATACAATCTATATTTCTCTTAATTATTGTTATTTCGAAAAATTCGATTTAAGCGTCAAGCATTTCGGCCCATGTAGTTACATACTTACTAAAATGTCTTTTTTATCACCACAATTGTTATTATCCGTTTACCTTTTAGCGTCTTTCAATAAATGAAATAAAACACCCCATTTGAATTCATTGGTTTATATACCTTCATAGGTACCACTCCATCTATTTTGATCTCGAATGGAATTCTAGTGTTTCCATCCTTCCCTTCTGCCATAGCCCCTCTAGAATCCAGACATAAGTTCTCTCTTTGATTGACAATGCAACTTGAAACTGCGTGAGTTGACCCACATATTAAAGGCACTACTAGAATAGATACGGTGCTAACTTAAGCCGAAGTTCGTTGAGAATTTGTGACTGTTTTATATGCGCCACCTGTATTAGATATATCCTGACACGGTCCAAGGTGACAACCAATGTCGAATGTATACCCAGGTACATGTATACCGTATGCGAACTTCATGCTTGAAGAAGTACAACTGAAAGTTGTATGAATGCTAGGACTTCTATTTATTATCGATTTTCATCAATCCGAGATTCCTCTTCAGTACCACACAAGATCTGTTATGACAGTCTTATGCTTCATTAAACCATCAGGTTTGTCACCTCTGAAGCGCGGTTTCGTTTTCAGATTATTTAAACTGAAATAGTGTATCTGTTGATTTTACAAGAGCTCTCTTGGGGTGAAGAATGGACTGCTGTACCAATTCTCATCACCACGAGAGTCAAAGAACAAATGTATGTATGAAAAAGAAACAATACAACAAAGTTAACACTGAAAGAATGGTACTTACGGTTGATCTAATTTGAAGAGATGTATCTGCTGGTTTTCTGGTATCGTGTATTTTGTACTGAATAGAGTCTTCATACCACGGAACGAATTCAATTCATTAAATACGAAACTAACGGGAACTGAAGGCCGTATGAGGTCGTTGCTAGACGAGTAGCAAAAGTAATGAAGAGGGAGACTCTTTTTTGGGGTTCTGGGTGATTCCTTCAGACCACAAATTCGAAGAAAGTCATAGAACTGGGTCTCCTTTGTTACCGACGAAAACCATTCGCAGTTTAAACCATGGTATAAAAAATAAGAACATTCATTCTGAACAGTATTCATCCTCGCCCAATTTCCGCGATTCTACCTGGTGTGGATTTGAGCAGTTTGGAGGCCTTATACTGATAATACAATTTGGCAGTTTCCACAGTTTAGTCTACCCAAGATTCGAGACCAAATCTAATCAAACTGAACTGAAAAAAAAATTAAAAGTTTTTCAATTCTATGCATAATTCGTGAGATTTTTCAGCTTCGCCTAAATTGGGTTTTAGCCGTTCGTCATTCGCTTGTTTTGGATCAGCTAATAATTTGTTGAACATGACGACAAATCCTTCAATACTGTCGGACATCGAGAATCCCATGACCTCATCCAGGAAATAAAGGAGCAATTACTTCCGCTAAGTAGGCTTCGAATTCGGGTACGATGCGACCCATCTGTTTTTCATTTTTGCGCCACTGCTAACGGACAAATTGGAAAAGGATCGACGGGAAACATACTCGGTTGAAATTTCAATGAACATAGGCAAAGACAGGATGTGTCCCGCATATGTATACAAGTTTTCAGACGGTGACTCATCCTGTATAACGATTAGTTGTTTGGAATTCGGAAGATGCAGAAATCCATCGACGGTCTAACCATGGTCTTACGACTCCAAGGATTTGATGGTAGTTGTTCCAGATTTTTCGCCATTTTCGAAGAATCTATACCTATGGGTCGAAAGATTCAACGAGTTCAACGTTGAAGAATAGCAACATGAAACATCTGATAGTGTTCATAATATGAGAGCTCTCTCTTGGGGGAAAGAATGGACTACTGTACCAATTCTTATCACCACGAGAATTAAAGAAATATGTAAGTATGACACTGAAAATACCAGAAAGTAATTACTGAAAGAATGGTACTCTCGGTTGATCTAACTTGGAGAGATGTATCTGCTGGTTTTCTGGCTTCGTGTAGGTGTCCTTTTTCTCACGGAACGTATGCACTTTATGGGTACGTTGGTTTTAAACTAATGTTTTAGTAAGCGTTCATGCGAATGGTTCGAACGTTTAGGAGCAAGAGGGATGCGAACGGATGGCCTGTATTGTTCGTTACTAGACGAATACAGGAAGTCAGGAAGGGTGATAAAGGTAGAGCCCTTGGTGGGTACCATCCTTTCGGAACTTCAGACCACAGAGTCGAAGAAAGTGGGTAAACCATAGAGCTCCGGGTCTTCTTTGTTACCATTAAAGTCCATTCGCAGTAAGAACTTTGTGGTGTTGAAAATGGAAAAAAATAAATTTTGAACATATAGTGTCTCCACACCTGAATCACAATTCATAGTTTGGAATTCAGTTGGGCCTGCCTCTTGAATGAAATCATTTCACGTGAAAGAGTAAAGTTTCTTCGGTAGTCGGCCATAGAGAAATGTTGTCAATGGACCATAGAGACCTGGACTGCGCCGTCCCTCAATAATTGAGAACGAAATACTGTCGAAAAAAACCGGAGAGGAAAATTTATACTTGAGCCCTCCCTTGTGCCAGTTGTTTTTCTAAAATTTTAATTGATTCACGTCGAAGTTTGACATTAATTAATAATTAAGGACGAAAATAATTACCGCCTCTAAGACTCAGGCATATTATCTGTTGATAAAGTATTTTTTTCTCATAAACCATGAACATTGGTAAGAAATTAAAAGAGGCCTTATTTGTTAAGAATGGGTCGAGCAACCCAAAAAATTTTTTTTTGAAGAATATGAATATGGAAAAAAGTTTCTTGCGAAACAAGGTTTGCAGGTGGCTTTTTCTACATCTTGCAATGATAGAGGACCACCACCAAAAAAAAATGTATTCTTGCCGATTTTCGAGAAAAAAATTAAAAAAAGCGCTCTCCAATAAGAGGTGTTATTTTGACATTCGAAGAAAAATGCAATTTTTTTAGAGAATTCTCGGATATTTATTTCATTATGAAGAGGAAGGTATGCCATTAATAATGGGAAATAACATCAGCCTAATGACCACCACAGGACCACATACCACATACATACTTTTCATGACATTTTTCATTGCCAAATCGCAAAGTGGCTGTCCTATGTCCTCGTCAGCCTCATCTTTGAGGTCTTGAATCGACGCTGGGCTCTTGATGTAGACCTTCTTTCTCACATGGCCCCAAATGAAGAAGTCGCAAGGTGTTAAATCACAAGATCTCGGTGGCCAATGGGCGTTTCCAGTACATCAAGAAATCCATTTTTTCTTACATAAATATATTAAGAGTAGTCCAAAACAATCCTAATCAATTTTCACTTTCAATTTTGCGCATTTTTTCTATTATTATCATTAATAACCTATTTAAATTCGAATTAGCGCCATGATGACGTAGCTATCCTCGGAACCTCATTGGACACTGCCATGATGACGTACGCATCCATGACCAATCTGATATGTGATGGAAGCTATCAAGAAGGCGTAGTTGCCGCTAACTTTATTTTGTCGTCTAAAATAGGACAAATAAAACCGCAGAAACTTATGAAGCATACATGGCTTCTTGATAAATTCGATGGGTATCACCATAACCTCTTCAATCCAACAGCCATCGTTGTGATCACAGAATTAGAACCATGATAAGAACGAAACTTCCGTGATAGAGAAGAACGGATAGTTAGGAGGATGGCGACGTGGCAACGCTGTACTGTTCCAACCAATCAAATTATGATTGCCGCCATTTATACTCGTTTGAATTTGACGTTCGTTTTGGTATTTTCAATAATTTTTTTCTCGAAAAATAGACAACAGAAAAAAAAAGAAAAATTGTTACGAGTTTCTGAGGGTCAAATATTACCGAAATGATTTTTTCTGAAAATCACTGGAAACGCCCATTGTGATCACCTCTTCTAGAGATAGCACGGTCCGGAAACTTTTCCCGTATGAGATCAATGGTTTCGTTGCTTGTGTGTCACGTAGCGCCGTCTTATTGACAGTAAACGTTGTCCAGATCAATACCATCCAAAATACGGTATAATGACGTTTGTGGAATGCCTAATTCCGAAGAAAAACCAGGAATGAATAAACCTGAGTTGTCATTCAACACTTTCGGCCACAGCAGCAATGTTCTCGGCAGTTCTTGAGCGACGTGTACGTGTTTTATTCTTCACTTTACTTACTTGTCTCAACAGCTCAAATTTTTTCACCAATTGCGGTTTGACTGACTTTGACAAGACGCTTCACGACGATCCAAAAAGGTTCGAGTTTGACGAACCGTCTCTGCCAAATTTGCACCATTTTAAAGTGAAATTTAAGAATTTCAATGCGTTGTTGAAGCTTGTACCGTTCCAGTTTTATTGCGCAGTTTCTACTTGTCAAATGCAAAAAATGACAGCTTCAAAAGTGACATCTACTTATTGGAAAACCCTTTACTGTTTTTCTGGCGCCATCTTTAAGGGGGTGTAACTAAGCAGGAGGGGTTCAAAAAAGAAAAGTTTATATCAAGGATCCAACCTATTTTTGACAAAGAATCACACCCTAAATTTTTCGCAACTATGCATTTACACCCTGTTTACTCGTTAGTGATTCATGTTTTACCATTTTTTCATGCAATGGTATCTTGACAAGCTCTCAAACTGTCGGAAGAAAAAATTCAAAAGAATTATTTCTGTCGAACCCTGGCCAACTTTTCTATTCAAATTTGTCTCCCTCGAAGAGCTGCCCGCATAAACACAAACCGCATAGGGTGGTAAACACTCCTCCTAACAGATAGAGATTAAGGTCAGAGTGATACAAATTTATTAATATACAACTCAATAATAGTTGCGGACGACTTTCCTTGTCCCACCCGCCTATACCGCCTTTCTCGTCGCATCTCGGGAGGCCTTGAGACGTACCTAGTTCAACATCCGCACTCGCGGCCTCTGCCGTAAGAAAGACCAGCTAGTCCTCTCTCACGTTTTTTCCTCCGGTGTGTCTGCACCGGACGGCCATTTCACTTTCGTTTCGTTCACTTTTTATCGTATTCATCGGGCGATTACAGACGGGCTTCAGCTATTTAGGACACTTCTTCGCCTGTCCTGGCCTCATGAATGGTAGATGAACATCTTCCAGAATAGTAGATGGATTATTATACTTGTAGAATACATATTTTTAATATTTCAAATGAATCAGAATTTTGAAAAAATGATATAGGAAAAACTGCCCAGTTTGCGGAAGAAGAATCAAAATGCGATGAAAATGTAGTCGAAAACTAATCCTATACAGTGTGTTTCGGTATGGCGATAATTTAATTGCATCAAATATACCTAATTTTATCGACAAAAACACCCACATTGGGGAGTTCACCTCCTATTTTTGAAATAGCCGCCATTTTAAATTATTTTTTTTATATCAGAATTGGACTAGTAGAGACCCAGTTTCCGAAGCACACCACCAGGTGGCACCACCACAGGAAGACAATGTATTACCGGTTTCTGGCTTATTGGCCGTCATCAGATACATGTAGTCTTATCCTGAGATGAGAACCAACTGAAACGGCAGAACTTATATTACTCCCTAGCAAGAACTATTGAGTACAGTTTTGTACAGTAGTTCCACCTAGGGGGTAAATGTCTACGCTTCATCCCGGAGGTTACCTCAAAAACTAGATCTCTACGTACATTCATTTTTCCCAAACGGAATCTCGCAACAACTCACTTTGGAGTTTTATGCAATGTACCGAGGGCAGTCGAATACGCCCGGTTCATACGGTTTTGGAGCCCGCAAATAACAATAATGAAAAGGAAGATAATGTCCCTAAGTTGGAAGAAACATTTTAGTTTGTTCCAACTTAGGGACATTATCTTCCTTTTCATTATTATTTTTTTTATTTTAGTTGACTCTTTCAAATGATATGGATTTCTCTGAACATAAAGGTCCTACAGATGTGAAAAAATGTTTTTTGAAAGATAATACTACCACCTTTTGAAGTCGGACAATATAAAAACATTCATCTCAAAAATGTCATAAAAAAATTCTTAAAAAAAATTAAGTCAAGAAATTTACTGATTTTTTGATAAATAAAAACTCAGTACTGTACTTTTGATTATTCTTAATGATCACACTAACAAATTTATTATAAAAATTGCTCAAAATTGCCGCCCCTGCTTTTTGGACAGGTAGTGGCCCCTATGACGACTTGTGGCCCTGGAAATCAATGCTGTGGTGAAACAGTTGCTCGGCCACCACGCTCTCCGGACTTAACACCGCTGGGCTATTTTTTATGGGGATGGATGAAGTAAAGGGTATATTCCACAGTTCCAAACACCAGAGAAGAACTGGTGCAAAAAATAATGACTGTTGCAAACGAAATAAAAGCAGGCACTGCATTGATTTCCAGGGTCACAAGAAAAGACGCCATAAGGGCCACTGCCTGTCCACAAAGCAGAGGCGGCCATTTTGAGCAATTTTTATGATAAATTTGTCAGTTTGATCGAATTTACATATTTTATTTCATCAATTTTAATAAGGGTCATTCATGTTCAAACAGTAATTACTCTCAAATTATGTAACATACAGAAATGATGTGAGTGTCGTTTTGGAACTGATATCCTTGCGTGTTAGTTCATTGAAAAAAAAATATACTTCAATGTGCTAGTCTTTGTACTACTGAGGATTTACTAAAAAATTCAGTGAATTTTTTGACAAAATTTTTTTTCAAGAATTTTTTATGACATTCTTGAGTTGAATGTTTTTATATTGTCTACTTCAATAAGAAGTGGTAGTATCTTTCAAAAAACATGTTTTTCAAAATGTCCAAAGAAATCATTTGAAAGAGTCAACTAAAATAAAAAAATTAATTTAAAATGGCAGCTATTCCGAAAAAAGGGGGGTAAACTCCCCAATGTGGGTGTTTTTGTCGATAAAATATAGATATATTTGATGCTCTGAAATTATAGCTAAGTCATACCTTAAGGGGAAGTATCACCTTTTGAATCGTGGTAAATCTCCATTAAAAAAGAGGTCTCTTTATTTCACGAGTAACTACCCTAATTTACGACGTAGAGACTTGATTTTTTTTTAATTGAAGTTGAAGAACGTCCCGAGTGCAAATAGTTTCCTTTTTTTCGATTTAATTAGTTTTTCAATTAAAAAAACAGGTTGAACTTCAGCGTTTTCGAAACTACACTTCATGATTTTTTTCGACGGTTATTCATCATTTTTTGGAAAAAATCGCAACTATTTGCCCTCGGCAATTTAATCTTCTATAAACTACAAAAATTTTCATGATTAGTTCAAAAATATAGCTTGTACTCATGAAAAACGAAAAACATATTCCATAACCCAAATATTGCAGAGATCTAACGATTACCCAGGTTTTTTTTTAATGAAAAACCAATTGGATCGAGAAAAATAAAACTATTTGCTCTCGGGACGTTCTTCAACTTCAATGTAAAGAAAAAATCAAGTCTCTACGTCGTAAATTAGGGTAGTTACTCGTGAAATAAAGAGATCACTTTTTGAACGAGGATTTACCACGATTCAAAATGTGATACTTCCCCTTAACACACTGTATGACACTTTTACGGATTCCCTCCTGCTTTGATCATGAATGATGAATGAACACGAATCCCGATTAAGACAGATCTGTGTGAAAATGGACGATAACAACGGAAAGAGGAACTAAATGAACCGCCCTTTGTTCATGCGACAGCTCCGAACGGAAGTTGATATGAAGATTCCTCGAAAAGTAGAAACGTCGCTGCAGATATTGAAGCATTTCACAACATTCTTTCTGGTTGTTATACCCTCATGTCGGCTCATCTGACGAGATAATATTTACGTTTGTTTTCTTATTCTTGGACCACCCATAGTCCTGAGAGTTTGAATGGAGGTGAAATAATTCATAGGCCTTTTTGGGAGATGCCTGGTGAACTGTAACTAATTAAGTTCAAATTTGTTATACAGGGTGTTTTTAAATTCATTCGAAAAAAATCAGGAGGTGATTGGTCGTATGAAATCAAAATGGGTCTTTTCTAACAAAACTAAGCCGACCCCTTTCCGAGATATCACCCTTAAGGAGAGGTGCTACACGTTCGAGCTCGCGAGCTCCCTTCAAAAATTGGGATTTTTATTTCTATGATATCTCAGTTTGTATGCGGCGTAGACCAACAATTTTTTTTTAAATTAAAGCTTAATAATTTCTCTAGAATGTGCATTACTCGCTTTTCCGTTTTTTTTTTTCGTATATTAGGAAAAAACCTAGTTGAAAATATGACCAATAAAGTTCCTACTTTATAATTTATTTAAAAATTCAGGGGACAATAAACAGAAAAACTGATTAATACATATTCTGCAAAATATTATTCCGCATGTATACTGAAATTTTTATACATTTATGTATGAAAAAATTGAATAATGAATCCCTTTCCTCAACAAAATCAAAACAATAAATAACAGAACTATTCATCAATAAACAATAAAACGTTAAAGGAAGTAGCTCCTCGTCAATGCCAATCGTGTATCCCATTTCAATGAGCACCACTTTCCTGCTGATATAACACAAGTTGTCTATTTCTCACGAGTCTGACATCTAAAGGCCCCCATACATCACTTGCGAGTGCCGAACCATAGATCTGCCAAACGCTCGCTCGCATCTTGGTGCAAAAAACATGGCCCTCATGCCCCCCCCCCCTCAAATGTGCCATCCACATCAAAGGACGTTTGCACAAATAATCTTTTCAATAGGTACTCATAATTTTCTGGGATATCCTCAACCGAACGTTATCCATATCGAAAACCCATTGTTGATATATCGAAATAAACCAATTACTGTCAGGGAAATTGTTATGCTCTCGCTGAGAAACGAATCCAAACCCACATAACCCCCTCCTCCCACACTCACCTTTGCAGCTGCTTCGCTTGTAATCTTTCATCTCGTTTTCCATAACGATTTTTCTCAGTGGAAAGTGAAGTGGAAAATTGACCCAGTTCCTGTGCTTTTCAGATCTTGGTTTTCTCTCCAATTAGGAACATTCATTTTCGATTGTGCGAAAACTCGCTGCGGATTTTCCAGCTCAGTATTCGTCATGATATATTCAGTACGTTGGTATGTTGATAATTCGTTGACGAATTACATGAGGCTGTATGATTCGCTCTCATACAACGGTATGACGTCAATGCGGGATATAATATACAGGGTGTTTCTGAATTGAGGCGAAATACACTGCGCAAAAAAATTAACGCACATTCTGAAAATCTCTATTTTAATGAAAGTTATAACTCTACATTGACTTTATAACTTATTTTTTATGTTCTCTCGGGAAGATTTTGAACGAAACAAGACACATTAAATGGAAGAAAAATTCAGGATTTCACCGAATCTTATGTGAAAGAAGAGAAATGAACAATTTTCAAAATACTTGTTGAATGCTGATAAGTGATTTAATACTTGGCATTTCCACCCCTTGCGTTAATTACAGCTCGGCAACGACGGTTCATACTGAAAATGAGTGATCTTAAAATGTTCTGATCTAATCCTTCCCAGATTTCTCCGAGTTGGATTCCTAAGTCATTAAGAGTAGCTGGATGATTTTCTGAACTTCTCAGCCTTCTATTGAGGTTGTCCCAAACCTGCTCAATCGGATTGAGATCTGGACTTCTTGCTGGCAATTCCATTCGAGAGACTTCAACCTCTTCAAGGTACCCCTGAACGATGCGCGCACGATGAGGTCTGGCATTATCGTCCATAAAAATGAAATTTTCACCAATGTATGGGGCAAATGGCACTACATGCTCTTCAAGAATGTTCCTTATATACTTATCAGCATTCATAGCTCCATTATCAACGACCACTAGGTCTGTGCGAGCAGTCAAAGATATTCCACCCCATACCATAATCGATCCTCCCCCGAAACCACTAGTATTCAGGAAATTGCACTGAGCATATCTTTCATGTGGACGTCTGTATACAAGGGAACGACGATCACAATGGTAGAGGCAGAATCTAGACTCATCTGTGAAGAGAACTCTTTCCCAATCGGCCTCTTCCCAATGGATATGCTCTCTCGCAAAATCCAAACGCGCCCTTCGATGGGCTGGGGTAAGAGCTGGGCCTCTTGCCACGACACGAGGCCTTGAATCATATTCTCTGAGGCGATTTTTTATTGTCTGAGTGCTAATTTGCACCTCATGAGTTTGCTCAAGCTGATTTTGAAGGAGGCGAGCGGTTGCAAACCGTTGTCTCAACGAAGAAACTCTCAAGTAACGTTCTTGAATGGCAGTTGTTACCCGTGGTCTACCCTGTCCTGGTCTTCAGACATTCATACCTGTCTCCCTGAATCGCTGCAACATTCTGGACACACTTGTATGGGAAACTCCAAACCTTTCTACAATTCTTGTGTATGTCCACCCTTCTTCTCGCGAAACTACGCTTGGGCACATTCCTCTTGGGTCAAATTGCGTGTTTCGCGTTGCATAGCGATCGAGTGTAGAAAATCAAACGAAACAAAAACTATTGATCACTAGAATTGATCGAGAACAACTGATTTAAGAATGGAGCCAATACATTCAAAATCTGAAAATATCATCTTTTTTTATTCCTGCTGGGAGAAAACATCTGTATTGAAGAAGACGTTGAAAGTGGATAACATATGCATGCATAATTCTGATAAAAATAATTATCATTGAGAACACCTTCAGTTGTAGAATGAATTTGAGATTTCCATAATGTGCGTTAATTTTTTTGCGCAGTGTATTATGGAAGTTGGAAGATGTTTATTTTTTTTAACCGGCTTAAGGCGGTATGTTCAAAATGAAGACATTGATACTTTCATTTTCCCCTGTGTCGGATCCATTGTTGTCCTGCGCGAATATAATTCACATTTTATTAGCATAAGTATCGACTAAACTGTCACGTAACAGCGTGTGGGTTCCTGTATCGACCTACCTTCCTCTTTGTTCGACAATTCTCACTTACATAAGTCCTTTTTCGTACTTGATTGTCCGATGCGTCTGCAAGAACTCGGTCAGGGGGAGTCAAATGGCAGATAGTCAAAAATACGGTTATAAATTTCATCCTTGTAACACTAAACTATAGAGATCGAAATTCGTGTCTTCGGATTTCGGCCGCATGTTTATAGATCGAGTGGGCCGATCCTGCGAAACTGGTAGTCCAATGTCAGCAGGAAGTAATTCTTGGTGATTTCTCGGATTTTTCTTCGATAGAATCATTTCCTTCTCACGGTTGTTCTAGACTTCATCTTGAACTGAAAAGACTCAAAGACTAATAGGGTTTTTTCAAATCTGATTATCCAGAGGCGTGTCTTTTGAGTAGTGTGGTATTTTTTCATGTATTCTTGTGTATTTATAAGTAATAAAACATGCTTGCTGCCAAGAAATAATATCCTCCATTACACATTTAATTGCAATTTGTTTACGTTGAAAACAACTGCAGGTATGAGTGCTGGTCGAATATTCGTCCAACGAAGACTCGAATGTAAAGAAATTTGGACCAGGAAAATTAGTAACATATCGTCTGTTGATACAGAAAGAAGTAGAGTAATTCATGTTGACGTGAACTGTTTTACGTAATATGATTATTGATTCTTCTATTGTAAAAACTGAAATTTTAAATATCGAACTTCCTGTATACACAACTAATCTCCATATTTTGTTTCAGGTTTGTACTTGAACTTCTTGAGCATGGAATTGCGTAAGTTACAAAAAATGATTCATAACCGTATCAGTGTAGGAGAAACTTGCTGATGTTAATTCTAAGAAAAGTCAAACGAAATGTTGATCATGCATCTTGCTTTCATTACATGAACGGTATCAGGTTAATTCTCCCGATTGTAATTCGCTGTTTCTGTGATATTGAAATGACATCCTTTTTATCGCATTTTCCACACAAATCCTTTGTACACATTTTATAAAAAATAATGTACAGGGCTTTCATATAAAAATTCGGTTATATGTATAATTTTGCAAAATAATTGGCTGATTTAAAAAAAATTGTCTATTGAAAGTGAAAACCTTCATCAATATACTTGTTACTTTTGGATTTTTAATATATGTATTTCCTATTTGATTTGTAGTCAATTTCTATCAAGTAAGTCTTTCGAAAAAAATTTATTATCACTGAAACTCATTTGAAAAAGTGAGATATCTTTGTTTCTTGATGTGTCAACTCCGTTGTTGAACTGCTTTCCATATTTTTTATTGCAATAAGGAAGCGTTGATTACCAAGTAACAGAGATACTTCTGGGATTCCTTTACTCAGGAGCTAAACGATCTATAAATTTTTTATTGTTCGAGTGAAAGATTA
This sequence comes from Adalia decempunctata, assembly GCA_951802165.1. Taxonomy (NCBI): domain Eukaryota; kingdom Metazoa; phylum Arthropoda; class Insecta; order Coleoptera; family Coccinellidae; genus Adalia; species Adalia decempunctata. The sequence goes on along the minus strand of OX637701.1, from coordinate 30,440,619 downwards.
ACGATGTTTCTGGAATAAACTGGGAGTAAAAGGCGTAATTCAGCATTAACAAGTTCACCGAAGAGAGGCCAATTTTTCGTCCATAGAGCATGTTTGGGTCATTATAGGTCAAGAAAAAATAGACCATGTAAGTGGTAAATCTCCATTCAAAAAGTGGTCCCTTTATTTCACAAGTAACTACCCTAATTTACGACGTAGAGACTTGATTTTTTTTTAAATTGAAGTTGAAGAACGTCCCGAGGGCAAATAGTTTTCTTTTTTTCGATTTAATTAGTTTTTCAATTAAAAGAAACAGGTTTAACTTCAGCGTTTTGGAAACTACACTTAATGATTTTTTTTCGACGGTTATTCATCATTTTTGGGAAAAAATCGCAACTTTTTGCCCTCGGCAATTAAATTTTCTATAAACTACAAAAATTTTCATGATGATTAGTTCAAAAATATAGCTTGTACTCATGAAAAACGAAAAACATAGTCAATAACCCAAATATTGCAGAGATCTAACGATTACCCTAGTTTTTTTAATTGAAAAACTAATTAAATCGAAAGAAAGAAAACTATTTGCCCTCGGAACGTTCTTCAACTTCAATTTTAAAAAAAATCAAGTCTCTACGTCGTAAATTAGGGTAGTTACTCGTGAAATAAAGAGACCACTTTTTGAATGGGGATTTACCACGATTCAAAAGGTGATACTTCCCCTTAATGCTAAGACGTGTTGGAGAGTGTGAAGATAATCGCGATAGATAATCACACTATCAACAAATTTATTTAACAAAATTGTAAACTCTTCGTTTTTTTCTGCAACTTTTAATCATTTACTCCTTGCTATCTATGTTTTACCACCAAAAATTTAACATTTAAACAGCTTCTTTTGGGTTTGTCAGTTAGTATTTGATTTGAATACATCTCTCAATTCTTGAATGAAATATAGAGAACTTGTTCTCAGGATGATATTGCTGAAATAGTTATTTAGGTATCAAGGAAATTATGATTATCAATAAATAATTTCGTTTGTGATCCGACAATTTTTATTAAACGCTATAGGAATAAAATGGGCCACTCGTTCAACCACTGGTTAGGTAGCATCGCAGAATTAGTTCAGTGAGTTATTTTCTTACAGTAGCTGTCGAAAAAACCGGATTTTATATTAGAGAAATATTGGAATTTATTTTTGAAAAATTCGTTTATATTTCATATAGTTCTAGTTGCACGATCTCATGTTGCTTGGATGAGTGATTTCTATCAAAATCCGAAATTTCATCCCGATCAAATTTGTAGTTTTCGAAATTATCAGGAAAACAGAATTTCAAACGGATCGGTCTATAAGTTTGGACACCTTGTAGAATTCTCGATGGAGCGAGTTGAAACAAATCTAGGAAACGTACTCCATTCATGAAATCCTGTGATTCGATCGAGCACGTCTATAATCGAGTAATTATCAATAATTAATGAGCTCTATCACCTTCACGCAACCAGAATAGAGTAGACCTGGCGAAAATTAATCTCAAGTATCGAATAAATAATTCATTGCCAACCATTACAAAGCCTCGCTCGAAGGACCACTTCGTTCGTCGACGGAAACCTAGGAATTGCAATTCTTATTTTGTCAGCAAAATTTGAAGGCGATCTAATAATAATGTGAATCCTTGAACCGAAGATTCCTGATTCCATTGCCAAAAATTCCTCGTCGGAACAGGACTAGGAATTAAATAAAATGTTGACAATGTTATAGTCTTTTACCTAATCGATAACTAATGATCTGAATTGATCGCATTCGCGAGTTGTTTGCCAATGCAGATTTGAAAAGGACAAAGGAAAGTGTACAGGGTGTTTCCGGATGAGACCGTCAGATTTTAGGAGAAGTTTACACTAGTCAAGGCAGTTTCGAAACTCTGTTCGGTTTTATGTTTGGGGGCCTTTATTGAGAGTCTACAGGGTGATTTGTCCGATTCGACCGATTTTTTTTTATTCATAACTTTGGTATGGCTTGATCAATATTGATGAAATTTTCAGTGTAGAACAATTGATTGTCTTCTTTCAATAATCTCAACACTTTTCAAAAATACGTTGTAGGAATTATGATGAGTTCGTATTAAATTTGCAGGTTTAAAAACACACTGGACATTCCGTTGTCAAAAATTCGCTACCTGCTTTAGATTCTACCATAAGTTTATATTACTGGAGCGTTTCGAAAAATTTCATTTTTCATTTAATGAACAATACCGTTATTTCCCTCCAAGGCAGTGAGAATATTCTGAACTAGATAGCAAAGCTGTATCGTCGAATGATACAAAGCTCTTCCTGAGTCCTAAAGTAGTTTTTCCAAATTCGAAATTCACCTGGATGTGAATTATCCAAACAGATGGATTGGTAGTGGAGGCCGTATTTCTTGGCCAGAAAGATCGCCTGATTTGAACCCTTTAGATTTTTGTGTGTGGGGACATCTGAAAACAAAAGTTCATCAGGTTGAAACTAAAAGTAGAGAACACCTAGCTGAAAGAATTTTCGAGGAATGTAATATCTTAAAGCAATAACAATCCCTCATTAGAAGGACAATTGGAAATTTAATAAAATGGTCTAGAATCTGTATTCAAAAAAGAGGAAATAATTTCGGACATTCTACGTACATTTTGTGTTAATCCTTAGTTTTGTCTTTCATAATATATTTCGAATGTTTATTCTGTATTAGTTTTTTGGATTAAATGATTTCATACATCAGAATATGAGTGATTAAAAATGAATTTCGAATTTGGAAAAACTTCTTTGGGACTCAGGAAGAGCTTTGTATCATTGGACTATACAGCTTTACTATCTTATTCAGAATATTCTCACTGCCTTGAAGCGAAATAAGGATATTGTTCATCTTTTAAATTTTTTCTACGAAAACGTGTGTCAAAAAAAAATGAAAACTCATGGTAGAATCTGAAGCAGGTAACGAATTTTTGAAAACGGATTGTACAGGGTGTTTTTTCAACCAGCAAATTTAATATGAACTCATCATACTTCCCACCCTGTATTTTTGAAAAAAGTGTTGAAATTATTTAAAGTAGACAATCATATTGTTCTACACGGAAAATTTCATCAATATTGATAAAGCCATACCAAAGTTATGAATAAAAGAAAAATCGGTCGAATCGGACAAATCACCCTGTAGACTCTCAATAAAGGCCACCAAACATCGTTTCGAAACTGCCCTTCACTTGTGTGAACTTCTCCTAAAATCTGACGGGTTTCCTGGAACCACTTTTCAAGGGGAAGTATCACCTTTTGAATCGTGGTAAATCTCCATTCAAAAAGTGGTTTCTTTATTTCACGAGTAACTACCCTAATTTACCACGTAGAGACTTGTTATTTTTTTTAAATTGAAGTTGAAGAACGTCCCCAGGGGAAATAGTCTTCTTTTTTTCGATTTAATTAGTTTGTCAATAAAAAAAACAGGTTGAACTTCAGCGTTTTGGAAACTACACTTAATGATTTTTTTTTCGACGGTTATTCATCATTTTTTGGAAAAAATCGCAACTATTTGACCTCGGCAATTTAATCTCCTATAAACTACAAAAATTTTCATGATGATTAGTTCGAAAATATAGCTTGTACTCATGAAAAACGAAAAACATATTCAATAACCCAAATATTGCAGAGATCTAACGATTACCCTGGGTTTTTGAATTGAAAAACTAATTAAATCGAGAAAAAGAAAGCTATTTGCCCTCGGGACGTTCTTCAACTTCAATTAAAAAAAAATCAAGTCTTTACGTCGTAAATTAGGGTAGTTACTCGTGAAATAAAGAGACCACTTTTTGATTGGAGATATACCACGATTCAAAAGGTGATACTTCCCCTTAATATTATTATTAAAATATCAGAATTGGACTAGTAGAGACCCAGTTTGCGAAGAACACCACCAGGTGGCACCACAACAGGAAGACAATACATTACCGGTTTCTGGCTTATTGGCCGTCATCAGATGCATGTAGTCTTATCCTGAGATGAGAACCAACTGAAACGGCAGAACTTATATTACATTTGCCCCCTAGGTGGAACTACTGTACAAAACTGTACTCAATAGTTCTTGCTAGGGAGTAATATAAGTTCTGCCGTTTCAGTTGGTTCTCATCTCAGGATAAGACTACATGCATCTGATGACGGCCAATAAGCCAGAAACCGGTAATGCATTGTCTTCCTGTGGTGGTGCCACCTGGTGGTGTGCTTCGGAAACTGGGTCTCTACTAGTCCAATTCTGATATGTATTTTAGTTTGTTCCAACTTAGGGACATTATCATCCTTTTTCATTTTTATTATTCAAGAAACGACTTGACTTCAGTTGGAGCATTTTCCAAAAAAATTCCATCTTCTTTCGTTAAAATCTGGCATGACAACTTCCAAACTACCGAAAACGACTGATTCTTTCGGTCATACCTATTTGAAGTAGGTGGCAAGTACTGAAGGTTGACAGTTATGGCAAAAATCATTTTGAGCACTTCGTCACAGTGCGTTTTTTAGAAGTACGTGTCGAGAATGGGCCTAAAGGAAAATGTTTGACTCACTGACGAAGAATTAGTGGTCAAGTTCGGTTCAGTCCGGCCGTAAACGCAATATCTTGAAAACGAAAAAACTTGATTTTTGCAGGGGAGATTTCATCAAATTCGCCAGTGTTTCGATGTAACCGGTTGCCTGCCTATGGGATACAGCTCACGGATTTCCTCATATTTTATGGTCATCAATGATTAAGTTGGACGAAATTATCACACGTTCGCTTCCAAGTTGTTTTTCGAAACGTAAAAAAAAGTTTAAGGTATTGTTCTGCCAAGGTTAACTGCTTTTTTTTATGTACACGTCGATATGACCCGAATTCAATTTCATTGATTGGTTCGGAATCAACCTTCAATTTTCCATGTTCTCTTATACATGATGTTTCTCAATCAATAAATTTTGCGTTGTACTTTAGCAAATCAATAATGGTACATTTGATTTTTGCAGATGAACAACTGTCGAAGGTGACACCCCTCTAAAATAATTATAATAAAATGTTAGATTCGGTTATATCGGCAATTTAGATCTACTTTCTTATTTCGAATGGAATACTGTACAAGAAGTCTAAGAATGAATTAATTAGCCTGAACAATAGAGCTCGAAATAAGAAATAAAAAAATATTTCTCCTGTGGAAATGTAATTTCAGGCAAAATATCGCTTTTTGCATATCACGACTACAAATAAAATTATTCTCAATGGTGTGATATTCTTCATGAAATATTTGATTTAAAATGTTCCTGTTGTCATGTTATGAAAAAAAATCTCAACTTTTCATCGTAAAACATGGAAACAAAATAAACACATGTGATGTCGAACAAATCATTCAAATTAATGTGTACATATCCAATCAAATTTTATCAGTGTTTTATGTGTTTTTTTATAAATACTTCGTCGTCAGTTTAAGAGAATAAATTGTTTGTTTGTTAGGAATTATAGCGGTCTTATTATAATTATTGAACTTTATCAATTGCATGAGCCATCAAAATACCTATTATTTATTCGTGCATTGATCACAAAAAATGCAGTATTGAAGAAATGAATTAAAATAATCCTTGGAAGTATAATTTGAGCGGGACGGCATTTTTGTCATCAATAATACATATCTAAATAATTTGAATCGATGGTTGTACAAATCATAGAGTTTAGGTAATAATTATACGACTTTTATTATTACGAAACATATAAATTATTTTGGAACCTTCATTATTAGTAGCTACTCTTGTTGATATAATTTTGAGAACATTATACATATTCAGTCGTAGGGAATCCTGAGAAAATTCCCATGATTTCTTTGAAAAATAGTAGTTTCCGTTCGAAAATATTGATTTTTGGATTTGAAGATATTCAAACAGATTCCTATTGGCAGGTTCAATGATATATGCTATTTTGTGGCATTCTTGTTTTTGTCAATTTTTTCGCGAAATCCCTGCATAACACTGAACTAGTGGATTTGCTTCATATCAAATAAATATACAGGGGAGTCGATAGTGCATAGATGCACCTGACATCATTTAACCATGATAATTTTCGACTTGCATATCCCGACATTTTTTTTTGGTCAGAAGGATGTCCTAGTTGGTAGTCTTCATTTTTTGTGAAGAAATGTTGTGTCTAAAATTAATAGTTTTTTGAATGATTTGCAATTAATTCTTGTGCAAAGCCTGGCGATATATTATGTTCTACGCGTAAAGTGTCAAAAAAATAAAAAAATTACTCAACTAGTCATTTCACCATTATATCAGAAACTAAGAAAAGTAACTTGAATCAAATCAAAAATGTCTTTGTTTTTTGAGGAGTATTGGGGAACGCTTTTATGCAGCTCATATCCAAATATTCTGATGATCTCTTTGATTTATCCTAAATTGAAATAATTAGTAGGTATTGAGCAGAGTTGAGTAGTCTTATCCCTTTGAAATTGTATGTTTGGAAAATATGATGAGCCTCAGTACAAAACATAAAATGCGAAGCATTTTGAAAACTATTCACTTTGAGCACAACGCACAACATAACCCAAAATGTAGTTGGAGAAAAAATGCAGGGCTTGTCATTTGAATAAATGGACTTATGGTCATTTTTTTAAGTCATTGTTAAAAAATTGTAGTGACTTTCGCACCAGCTGTTGGGTGAACCGTGACTTCGCAGAGGATTCGAAAACTTCTCGGGAATTCAATTAAAAAGAATCATAAAATTACATCGAACGGTTTCTGTTTTAAACCATTTTGTCCATGAAATTTTTCGAAAAAAGTGGTCTAAGCAAAAATGTATCACAGATAAATGATGACAGGTGGGGTATTTCGAAATCGGAATTTCAAGGAGGTTATGAGTATGATTTGAAAGTGCCATTCTTATTTGAAAAAAAAAAACAGAGTGCTAAAACACGTCAAAAATAATGTAAGCTTGTGCGCGGTGTTCCTTCGGTTTCTCCAAAATTTGTATCATTCTCATTGCCCCAAATTTCCAAGAGTTATCGACTGATTTCAGTGATCCATGATTTCAAATTTTATGAAATTTAATGGAAAACTTACGCTTTTCTCGTCAAATGTTCCGTTTTGAAATAAAAAGATAAAATGTAAATCATTTCGTTTCGAGAAAGAGCAATTTATTTTAGAACTGATTTACGTTTTTTTTTTAATTTCGAAACGGTACATTTGAAGAGAAAAATACAAGAGAGGAAATAAAATGCTCCACATGAGTTAGGGATATTGACTTAAATTGCGAAAAATATATAGTTAAAATAAGATTTTTGTAATGAAAATTCATTTTAATATGATTTCAAGTTGCGAATTAATTTTAGCATGTAGGTCTGCAGCGTATACAGGGGGGTTAAGAAAAATCGAGTAAAATAACGAAATTTTATTCCCATCGGAATACAAGCATTTTAAGACTATCAATACAATGTATGGCCTCCACGGGCATCAATAACAGCTTGAAATCTTCTTTGCATACTACACACGAGGTTGTTGAACATTTCTTGAGGAATTTGGTTCCATAAACGGGGCTGAAGCTCTCTCAGATCATTTAAGGATTCTGGGGTAGGTTGATGATTATCTTATCTTCTTTGGAGCATATCCCATGCATGTTCTATGCAATTCAAATCTGGTGAGTGAGGAGGTATTGGCAAATGTGGAATACCAAGCTCCTCGCGCGCAGTCTCAACTAGGGCTGCACGGTGCGGTCTAGCGTCATCTTCTAGAAAATGAAAAGTTTCACCAATAGCAGCATGAAAATTTGGCACAACATTGTCAATGACATGCTCCCTATAGTGTAAGGCGGTCATATTCCCAGGACAAATGTGTAGATCTGTGCGCCCGTTGAAACATATCCTGGTCCATACCATCACACTACCCCCTCGGAATGGATGGACTTCTTGGACATAGCGACGATTACGAGGTATGCGTGGGATTATCCATACCCTTATTCTTCGAGAATATCGTCCATATCTGGATTCATCAGTGAAATAGACACCACACCATTGATCGTTCCAATTGATATGTTGCCTTGCCCATTCCAGTCTTTGACGATTATGGTCACGTGTTAATGGAACTCTTCTTAATGGACGTCTAGAACCTAGATTCATCTCTCTCAAACGTCGTCTGATGGTTTCGATGGAAACTTGGACCCCATCTGCATTTTGAAGAGTATTCCGTTGCATTCTACACGTAGAAGTAGGGTTTCTTTTTGCCGAAACGGTGATGAAACGCTCCTGAGCAGGTACTGTTTTTCGTCGCACACCAAGCCTTGGTTTTTCCAACACGGAACCTATCTCCCTGAATCTATTCCAAAGTCGAGATATCACACTTTGGCTGACTTGTAGCCTTTCCGCTACAACAACCTGAGTTAGGCCACCCTGTGGCATTCCGATAGACCTATTAGCATCAGCGTTTGTTAATTTACGTCTTGGCATTTTCGAGAAAACTCGTTTCAAATCGAAGCCGTTGATAAACTGACTTCATTTCAAAATAAGAACATTCATGAAGCATATGCAAAGGACCAAATTTGAGAAAAAAGGCGACCAGATTGACAAAATGTCTCATACTGATTTTTATTGGATCGATTCAAGTTGTTATTGAGTTTTAAATGATTTTACAGCGATTTTCTCGAAGATTACATACTTTTAAAAACGATTGAATACGATATCCCTAACTCTTGTGGAGCCAAACCAGGTTATCCGAATTTAATTCTATCCAAGTCGTCGTGTGAGTATGTCTTTAAATTCAGTCGAGAAAGATGAAAGGGGAAGTCTACTTAAACCCCCTCCACTCATTCTGAAAATATGAAAAAATATCAAGAAAGTGTATCTTCATAACAGTAATACATACTTCCATAAAATATCATCATTCTATCGCTTTTCGTTTTTAATATATGTACAATCATTTTTCCGCCATCTTTGCACCGCGATATGTCCCTAACGTTCGACTTTTGACCCAAAATTATTCAGCAAAGTACCCTTCATTTTGAACAAGGAATCAGCCTTTGAAATCTTTCGCATCAATTCAGAAACACCCTGTATACATACTGAAAAACCAAAAAGCGTTTCTAAATTAGGAAAATCGGATTGAAATATTTTTTCGGCAACGCTTTTTCTTCGAGAAAGTAACATTTCCCGGCCTAGTCCGGAAAGTACGTACTTTCCGGACTAGGCCGGAAAAAATCACGTCGTTGTTGTCATTGTGATGATCATCACAATAGCAACGAAATAACGGATGACAGTTCTGTTCTGTTCAATTCGAATAATAATCAAAATGTATAATAAATGTGTCGTCTCATTGATTTGTAATCTACACGGTTGCCGAAAAAATATTGTACGCAACACGCCCGAAAATAGTTTTTTTGGATTCACAGACTTCCAGGACTCGCCTCCGGCTCGTCCTAGAATTTTGTCTATTCGTCCAAAAAAACCCTATTTTCCGGACTTGTTACGTAAATTACTATTTTTTCGAATGTCGGTTTTTGACTGTAGGTACGCCCTTGCCAATTATATTGATTAATCATTGATATTTTCATTCAAAAATTCATAGGATTTGTTTTTCCATTCAATGATTGACGAACCCGTCTATGCGGCATCGAATTCCGACGTGCTCGTATCCCCAATTTTCGGATTCCCCCCAACTCATCCCGGTTGATCCCGGCAATTCAGTTGAACGCCCGCCCGTTTCAGGGTCCACCTATAATTTTTACCGGCCGCAGACCCGGCGGTTTCCGATCGAATATGCCGGTGCGGAAAAGGGTGGAACGCCCTTGGTGTCGTTCTCCCCGTGACTCCAAAATCGGGAACTAGTTTGCGATGGCAATGACTCTTATTGAACTACCGGGGTCGACGGCAGCGTCGCGTCGACTCCCGCCGTCCCTCGCTCGCTCCGGGCCTCCCGCCTCGGCGGTTGAAATACTCCAGGGACGTTGAGGGGTGCGGCAACTGGCGATCTCTACCGCCGTCGGGTGAGGCGCGATCCAGGATCAGCTCGAATTGTCGGAACTAAGCATTATGAAATAGTGCATATTGAATACTCTTTACTCTTAGGATATTCTATGAAAATACACTGCTCCACAAGAGTTAGGGATATCGTATTCAATCGTTTTTAAAAGTATGTAATCTTCGAGAAAATCGCTGTGAAATCATTTAAAACTCAATAACAACTTGAATCGATCCAATAAAAATCAGTATGAGACATTGCGTCAATCTGGTCGCCTTTTTTCTGAAGTTTGGTTCTTTGCATATGCTTCATGAATGTTCTTATTTTGAAATGAAGTCAGTTTATCAACAGCTTCGATTTGAAAAGAGTTTTCTGAAAATGCCAAGACGTAAATTAGCAAACGCTGAGGCTAATAGGGCTATCGGAATGCTACAGGGTGGTCTAACTCAGGTTGTTGTAGCGGAAAGGCTCCAAGTCAGCCAATGTGTGACATCTCGACTTTGGAATAGGTTCAGGGAGACAGGTTCCGTGTTGGAAAGGCCAAGACTTGGTGGGCGACGAAAATCAACACCTGCTCAGGATCGTTTCATCACCGTTTCGGCGAGAAGAAACCCTACATCTACGTGTAGAATGCTACGGAATACTCTTCAAAATGCAGATGGGGTCCAAGTTTCCATCGAAACCATCAGACGACGTTTGAGAGAGGTGAATTTAGGTTCTAGACGTCCATTAAGAGGAGTTCCATTAACACGTGACCATAAGCGTCAAAGACTGGAATGGGCAAGGCAACATATCAATTCAGATATGGACGATTTTCAGATTCTCGAAGAATAAGGGTATGGACAATCCCACGCATACCCCGTAATCGTCGCTATTTCCAAGAAGTCCATCCATTCCGAGGGGGTAGTGTTATGGTATGAGCCGGGATATGTTTCAACGGGCGCACAGTTCTACATATTTGTTCTGGGAACATGACCGCCTTACACTACGCTAGACCGCACCGTGCAGCCATAGTTGAGAATGCGCGCGAGGAGCTTGGTATTCCACATTTACCAATACCTCCGCACTCACCAGATTAGAATTGCATAGAACATGCATGGGATATGCTTCAAAGAAGATAAGATAATCATCAACCTACCCCAGAAACCTTAAATGATCTGAGACAGCTTCTGCCCCGTTTGTGGAACCAAATTCTTCAAGAAATGTTCAACAACCTCGTGTGTAGTATGCAAAGAAGATGCCAAGCTGTTATTGATGTCCGTGGAGGCCATACAATGGTATTGATAGTCTTAAAATGCTTGAATTCTCTGGGAATAAAATTTCGGTGGTTTTTCTTAACCACCCTGTATACGCTGCAGACCTACAGGCTAAAATTAATTTGCAACTTGAAATCATATTGATATGAATTTTCATCACAAAAATCTTATTTTAACTATATTTTTTTGCAATTTAAGTCAATATCCCTCATCAACTCATGTGGAGCAGTTTATTTCAATACTTTGTTACAGAAATCCATGTTTTCTGGAAATCTTGCGCTCTTTCTGACACACCCTTTATATGTTTTATATTTTCATACCCCATTATCCATTTATGGCTACAGAAACGATTATATGAACCTCCAGTCAGATTTCATTTTATACCTATTCGATTTTTATGATAGTTTCGATGGTTCTGAGGATTTCGAGAGAATCGTTCAACGTCGTTTCTCAAAATCGGTAGTAAATACGACAAAAGTACAGAAGACCATAAAGTTAAGTATTACAACAAAGTCCTCTCTTACTATTTTTGGAACTATCAGCGGCTCACCAATAAAAAGTTCTTGAGGAAGACAGGAGACAGTGTTCCAGAAAAAATATCAGCACGTAGATTTGCAATCTAAATTGGCATCTCACATGAGGAAAAAATATCACCCTGTAGATTTGCAATCGAAATTGGCGTCTCACATGGTGTAAACACTAAATTGTAATAACTATGCCAAATTTCAGTTGAATATTTTGAGAGAGTGTAGAGAGCCCATGCTATGAGAAAAAACTTGAAAACAATTCAAACTTGAACACTTTGTATCTCGAAAACGAAACGTCTGCGATCCCTCGTTTATGGAACCTTTTTTATTGAAATTATTCAAGGAATTTCCACTTTAATTTGTTCCTCCAATTCACGACCTCTTCTATGAAAATACGATTGTAACTAGCGCATTCGCCATTTCGTCACCACGTCCTTGTGTCTAATCATGTTGAAAGTCGATTATTTCGAGGCACTGGCGGATTTTAAGGTGGACAGGGGGGTCATATATGAGGAAATCTGTGAGCTGAGTTCTATTACTAGGCGGGTAACTGCCCCCTCCCCTCAGGGATCGACAATAAACCTCTGATAATTGTTCGACCAATTTGTAATATTCGAATTTCAAACAAATAATTCGAATAATAATTTTTTTTATTTACTGCATATCACCGAACTCGAACAAGTCATAAATGCAGACAAAGTTGTCGGAATGCTCTGAATTCATTTCAAGGAATAAATATTAAATACAGGTTGTTTCTAAATTCATGCGAAAAAAATCAGGAGGTGATTGCTCGTATGAAATTAAGATGAGTCTTTCCTGTAACAAAATTTCCTCACCCCATCCCTTTCCGGGATATCACCCTTAAAAAGTTGTGACTCAATTTTTTTTTCTCAAATTTCAGTAAAGCTAGAATCTTGAAATTCTGTTATTTTCGTGCACTGGCAAATGACAAATCACGGGTATTTTTTCAATATTTCTGCTACACTATACGGGGTTGAAATTAGCAACCCTTGCGTTATTTCATGTCAAAACCTTATTTTGAGATGAAGTTTCATGAAATAAAATTTTAACTTGAAATCTTTGTATTGTGTAAAACTATTTTTATTCCTAATTTTTTTCTCAAAGCCAATAGCTGAAGAAAAAAAAAATAAAAACTTAATTTTAGTCACCACCTTTCAATGGTGATATCTCGAAAAGGGGTGGGATGAGGAAGTTTTGTTTTGGGAAAGTCCCATCTTAATTTCATACGAGCAATAACCTCCTGATTTTTTTCGCATGAATGGATATATATCGATGAAAAATATGCTGCAAATACGCGCTGCTAGATAACTGATATCTGGAGGTTGAAAGTGAATTTTCATGGTGAAAACAGCATATCTATGTTCGAGCTATAGGGTGATTTTCGCAAATGTGAAAAAATTGCTATAACTTTTTCCTTGTCGAATCAATTTTCCTACAGCACTTTATTACGTAGAATTCAATGAGTCAGTAGTTGACATATAATTTGATCTTATCATTATTGTGAAAATAAAGTCATTATTATTATTCATAACATATATTTGGCTGTCGAATGGGTTGTAA